>OX326999.1:20493132-21093132 GCA_946800695.1 Geum urbanum
CCAAGACTTACGCAATTACGTAGTGTGACCCACCATTTAAAGACCATGATCGGACCTGATATTTCGTTGCCAAACACGAATCGCGGCCTCTTTAACCAGGTGAACCGGAGTGAAGCCATCAAATTTTTTTACCATGATGGTGACATTTTCAAAGAACCATGGACCTCGCGCGATTGCGCGGTGAAGAACTTTCTTGTTCTTAAATTCGCCCACAAACCTGTCATGCGTGTGTTGCTCATTACTAATAGTACTTGTATCTGTGAAGCCATGCCAAAGGTAAATCAACCAATACTTAAGGGATTTTTCCCTTTCATTCGATTGGATAACCGGAGAGAAGACCAGAATGACGCCAAAGGAAAAATCATCTTCTTCCTCACTTGCACCATAAGAGAGATCAATTTCAGGTACTACGTTCGACATGATTGGGTGAGACTTCCTTGTCGACAACAATGAATGTAACTAAAGAATGATGAAAGATAAAAGGGCATGAGTGGTATGAATCAAGAGAGGAAGAGAATTAGAATTCGATTGGGAAGAAGAAATCCTATGAAAGGACCCAATCCCGATTCAGTTACCTAAACCGGAATCAAACCCTTTCGAAAATACGAACCAACAAAAAATTTTCAAAATTTCGGCAGAGTTTCGTTACTAGCGTGGAATTACCATAACCTGCACGCGGAAATTAACACTTCGTCCTATGCCACAAAAAGCAAACCGTGGGCACCAATCCCATCCGGATTTCTCAACAACAATATAATCATCAACAATGAATAAACTGTACTATGTATATATGTATATCTGTGAAAATCCGCACAACATGTATCAGGATGTATCAGAGCGACCTCTAGAGTAAAACATATACAATATGTACATCAGTAGGCGAAACAAGAACCTACTGGAAAACACAGGTGACTCTGATCACTAGCCTCCAAACTGCGACGTGAAACACCAAACCTGAACTGCAAACTGGGCACGGAAACCGAAAAGCCCAGGGGAAAGACAATAAACACGTTAGAGTGAGTGGACGAAAATAAATGTCTTTCACCAGTTATAATATATGTTATAAGAACATGTGCGAGTCCAGGTAAATAAAAAAACAACATAGTACACGAGGTAAAACTCACACTCCTCCAGTGTACAGAGCATGCAAGTAAAAATCTCACGGGGTCGCTCATGGACACACACCGTGCTAGTACAGTCCGAATCACGGGATCCCGGACCCACACGTGATTCTAAGCCAGAAAGGCCTCGGTTCCGGGGATACGCCCCTCGCCAGTCAGGTCGGGGTAACGCCCCGCCTGGGATGCCTACCATCGGGGATCAGCCGAGAGGCTAAGTGTATCGATACAACAACGTAACCAAGACTGTACTCTGTGTAAACCAAATCATAAACATTTCTATGCAATGCATGAAACAGCATATAAGTGTATATATACTCGTATACGTATATTTGTATATGTATAATCGTATATTCGTAAAACACATGCTCATGTAATCCGTAATCTCAATACGCATGCTCAAGTTCGAAAATCATATAAAAGACTCGCAAGATTTTCCGTGAAAAGAAATGTCCACTCACAGGTGAGCCAAAACGCGCACACGCGCTAATCTCGAGGACCGGCGGAAGATCCCTCGCCAGAGGCTCGATCACGATCCCGATCTCGATCCCCTGAATATATTCACAAAACATAACTGATCAATATCGTAATCCACAACACTATACTGATGCACGGAAACCAACCGTTTCCGGAAATGCGAAAAGCAGTGCCAAATGAATTACGGAAATCCCGAAATCCCAACTCGAAACCTCGACTAAAAATCGGCTAACCAAATCAACCCGAAAACCTCCGTACGATAACCAGGGCGCGATTACGAGAAAAATGACACTAATTACATCGAAATCTGAAAAGTTGACTTTTCCTCCACCGTTGACCGCCGCCGCCGGCGGCGGCACGCCGTCAACGGAGGAATCCCACGGCGGGAAGCTTCAGATCGGATCATCTCAACCTGGCGAACAACTTTTCCTTCTATCACAAAACTCGATTCAAAGCCGAACTACCTCAAAATCACGAAACCAAATCGGGATACCCAAATCGGATCCCAAATCGGGTCCATCCCAAATCACCACCTCCGATCAAATTAATCACACCTTGAGGTTCAGAGAAGCAAGGGGAGTCTTTTCCCCCTAACCCCCACCTCCAAACCTCGCCGGAGCCAAGCTCCCCATCACCGGCGACGGACACGAAACCGACCCACCTCGGGTCCAACCAAAACGTGATTAAAACTCAACAATTCACACATCAATCAATTCGAAATCACTTAAGGAAGCTATTCATACCCTTGTTGAAGTCGTTGGTGGCCGGAATTTGGTCGCCGGAAAGTGCAAGACCGAAACGAAAAGTTTTCCTCACGGGTCAACAGTCAAAGTTTCCCAAAACGGAAAGTCAACGTCCGGTCAACCGAAAACAATGTTTTATGACTAATTCTCGACTATTTCGCTATTTATACTCGAGCCTCGGGTCGATCGACGGTCCGAAATGAATATACGAATGATTCGGATAAGCTCGAAACAATCGGATAAACTCGTCGAATACCGAAACTTCAAATAATCATAAAATATTCCTCGGCTATCGGAAAAATCTTCCGGAACCACCCACGAACTCGAAATCACGTACTCTACACTTTTCGTGAAGACACTCAACTCAAATTCTTGACCGAAAACAAAGTCGCGAATCGAATCGGCAAACCACATAATATCGCAAAACTGCGACTAAAACCAAACCTCGAGAATCGTGCCAAGCACACATCTGATTCTTGTTCTGGTCGTCACATCCTAATCGACTTAGGTATGGTTTCAGAATGTAACTAGGAAAAGAGGCGGCATGCTAGGGTTTTAGGTAGTAAAGATTAAGTCGAAAACACTCTCATGAGATTCAAACATTTGAACCTATTAACTTATTTATCACAAAGCAGTTCCCTGTCCTTTAACTTAACAGCAAGTTACCACCGTCAACTCTCAAATATTAAGTAAATTAATTATTATTCAGGAATATGTGTTAATTAGCTTTACAGAGTACATAAACAACAATGTATAAAAATTCTACATTCACGGACCACCATCATCGTCCGTCGGCCATCGCCATTATTGTTATTACCATGCCACAAACAAACATTAAAACTTATAGATTACGATCTTAGTAAAGCAATAAGATTCAAAAAGTAAAGCAAAAAAAGAGGGAGTAGAACATAAATCCAAGCACAGGGTTTTGAAATTGCAGTAGTCTATAGACTGTATTTCGCAAACAAAGCCTTGCCCAACCAATCTTATCAAGTTCTTGAGTTCTTCATTCATTGGAAACAAAATGTATGGACTCTCTCGGCCTCTTGTGGAAAGACCTATAAAGATCAAACATTTGATCCATTTGTTCCTTTCTAATTTTCTTCCATCCAGACTTTTTCTCACTTATTGTGGTGGCTATCGCTATAAACCTCTAGTGGATTGGAAATGTGAAAAATAGTTAGGAATCGGGAATTCTGGGTTTGTTTAAGATATCTCTTGATCTCTTCATGGCCTTCGTTTAGAGAGGAGAAGTCCAAAAGACAACAGATGCGGGAGGAAAAGAATTCCATTTCTGAGTTCTTTGTGTTTTCTTTCTTTGTTTTTTATTTTTTTATTCATAATCATAAATAGTTAACAGTGGTTAATATTCTGGTTAGTAAAATACAGGTGTCAAGATTAAAGATAAGGGATAGAATTGGTACAGGCAATTTGGGAACAGCAAATCTCATCCCACGATAAGCAAGTACAACATCTAAGAGCTACCTAAATTATAATGTGGTAAATGGATGGTTTTATCAAATTATAGAGTGATCTAAAGTTTCAAACTAAGTTGACGAAATATGGGAAAGTATATATGACATGTTGCGTAACTAAATATTGTTGAAAAAAAATTGTGCAGTTTATCAATTAATATTTCTTATAATGTGATGGCAGCATCGAGCGACGCGGTGATGCACATCTGTGCAACATTGCTATAGGGCTAGGGTACCTAAATGGGCCTTTGGCTGTGTTGGATTAGATAAGGCCAAGATAGTTTTGGGCCCAAACATTTGGTCCACAACTAAACAGACAAAGAAAAATGAAATGGAAGATCCAGAGGTTCTTGTTTCGGAGGTAGGGATGGTGATATCAAAGGTGCATGTTCCGATGATGAGCATGACGATTCCAGATGATTATGCTCTGGAATCATATATGAAGATTTAATTGTATGATATAGCCAATTAGCTAGTGACTACTTTTTAGTTAAAATTATTTGTTTAGCAGTTGATGATTGGTTGGAAGAGTTTTTTGAAAATTAGACTAATTAATAGTTCTTTGCTAATAATCTAATTTTTGGTAAAAAGATAATCATGCATATTTAAGTAAACTTTCTTTTGTCATTCCGCGTGGGTAGAATGTTATGTGTATAATTACTTATCTATAAATGAGTTAATGTGGAATAAAAATATTACTAAAGCAACTGACTACAAATATATTACTGACTATCAAAATATTATTTTATAATTATACGCTCCATTCTTAATTGTTCTAGTCATACTGACTCTCATTGTTACTATTCTAATATTTAATTTTGGTTTTCCACACATTTCAGCTTAGGTATCCAAAACGTAAATAATTGGTAACAAATATACAAAATAAAAACAAAAAAAATTGTTGAAAGAGAAAATAGATACGCAATCAAAGTAGACTGAAAATGTATTTTTTTCATTGATAGATCACCTTAAATGTATGCATTACAATCTATTACAATCAATATCCTTGTAAATCAGGGATTAAGAGAATATCAACTTATATTATAATCAAGATAAAACACATACCGAGATACTAGGAATATTTTTCTTGGGACACTATCGCTTGTATCGCGATGTTAATGTATGATACATAACCTGTTGTCTCACTAAAAAACTTGCCAAGCAAACAAAAACCTCATGAGTCGAGCAATTGTCTCGACGGGTTGAAAGATCCATTTGACGGGTCGAAAATTCCAATATCTGCATGCTGCGATTTAACCATCTATTTTTCGAGAATTTCAAGCTTCTCTCTATTTTCCTTGTAAAGAAAGAACAAGCCCAAGTAAATTCAACCCTTCAAGTACATGAAGGTGTGCTTTACATCATTCCAATGACGTTGCATAGGCACAGAACTAAACCGAACTAACAAGTTAACAGAGAATGAAATATCTAGTCAATTTCATTGAGCTAAATGCAAAAAATCTCCAATAGCACTAAGCTATGGTACCTCAGCTTCTCAAATTTCCTCCTTATCATCATTCAGATGGTACAAATCCTTATTGGATTCCAGACTACGAACAACCATTGATGTGCTAAGAGGATATGTTTTGTCGATGTTAAATCGCCTAACTATCTTTTAGACATAAGTAGACTGATGAATATGTATTCCACAAACTCGATGTTCTAATTCTAAAACAAGAAAAATCGAGTCCTACCAAAGTCTTTCATCTCAAACTCGAATTTCAAGTAGCTAACCGTTGCACTAATTTCATCAAGAGACCTAATGATATTTATATCATCAACAACATAGACCGCTATAATGAAAACTCCTGAACTTGTTCTCTTAATGAACACACATGGGCCCAAATCATCGTTCTTGTATCACTTCTCAACCAAGTAGTCACTTAGACGTGTGTACCACATCCTATCGAATTGTTTAAGCAATCTTTATGGTGAACGTCTCAATCTAATTATCTGAGCTCTCTGTGATTTAGAGTTACTTGAGTTGGGTATCACAACACCTTCCAACACTCACATGTATATCTTAGAATAAAGGTTTCCATAGAGATATTTTGCAACCACATCCATCAGCCGCATGCTCAATTTTTCGGACACTGCCAAACAGACAGAGTAGCGGGAAGTAATGATATCCATGACCAAAGAATATGTCTAATCACAATCAATGCCAAGGCGTTAAAATTCTTGTGCCACAAGTCTAGCTTTATACCACATGACTTTATTATTCTCATTACGCTTTCAAACAAAGACTTATTTATGTCTTACCGGCTTCACATTCAATGGGCATAATACTACCAAACTGAAAACTTGCCTTATCTTCAAAGATTCTAGTTTAGCCTGCATTGCCTCCTTTTATTTCGGCCAATTTACTTTACGCTAACATTCACCAACCGAGCAAGGTTCCACTTCATCGTCGTCAATAATGTCCTAAGCAACAAAATGAACAAAAGCATCATCAACTACCTTTGATGATCTATCCATAACAATGTGCACATCGTGATTAGTTAGTGAGAGTTCACCGTTCTCTGACATCACATAAGGATCCAAATCGTCCTCCAGAGATACCATTTTTGATTCTAAGACATAACTGTAGTCAGGAATAATCTCATGTGAAGCATTCACAATGTTGGTGACAAAAGGATTATTTTATGCCTGGATGACTTGCCTTTTCACCAAAAGTCTATCTATGGATTTTCTTGGCCTCCCTGTCTTCCTGGTGGGAGCCGAGGTCGATGTCACTCCCTTCATATGGGCTTGAGGGACTTTTTCATTCCTAGGAATGGCATTAATCCACCCCTTATTGAGGACTTCTAACCTTGTCGGAACATTTGCAGCAGGTATGTCTGATATCGTCACTTGGTAATATCAGTAAAGGAGTCAGACATCGAGTCTGCTACCATTTGAAGATTAAGGATACGTCGTAGTTCAATCTCACTTTGATGTGCATGGATCTTCTTGAAAAATAGTAGGAGTATACCACATCAGTTTCTGACATACAACCGGAATGGAGGCATACCTATCTCCCGCTAACATTGGGAAGTATGTAATCTTGCAGTAAAGAGATCTTCTATCAAAAGTTCTAAGTAACGTACAATTATTGGAGATTCATAACCAACATAAATGCCTAGAGGATGTTGAAAAACTGTTTTAGTACGTTGTGGTGCAGTAATTGGTACATATACTGCACAACCAAAGATGCGTAGATGTTAAATGGCAGGCTTATACCCAGTTACCAACTGGTACATATTGAATGGTTTGCGTGCTACGGGTCTCAAGATGTTGCATGAAATACTGCATATCCCCAAACAGATACCAGCAAATTTTTATGTATTACCATTGCTCTGGCAACAAGCTGTAACCGCTTGATTTGTGGTGATAAATTCTTCAGTGAATGAACATGAGAGATGAGATGTTCAACTTCAATCGCAATTGACATGCAGTAATCTTCAAAAGTTTTTGATGTAAACTCTCGTGCATTATCCAATCTAATAGACATGATTGGATTGTCCAGGTGGTGAGCCCGAAGCTTAATAATCTGTGCTAGAAGTTTTGCAAATGCAGCATTCCTTGTGGATAGCAAAGTAACGTGTGACTAGCACGCTGATGCATCTACCCAAATCATAAAGTATTTAAATTGTCCGCATTTCGGTTTGATATGTCCACAAATATCACCATGGATTTTCTGTAAGAATGATATATTTTTAGTGTTATCAACCTTAAAGGAAGGTTTAGCCTGTAATTTTCCTAATGAACACTCTTTGCAAATGAGCAATAAGCATCAAAGATTGCCACGATTCTTGTGGACCAACACTAGGTGTCTTACTCGGCTTGGAGACCGAGATCAGATTAAGATTGTTAATCTCATCCACCCCATCAAAAGTGATGGGTATTTCCATATGCTTCTTTGCTCAGAAAAAAGGATGACTATGAGAGTTTTTCAATATTTTTATCATCATATCATGACCTGGATGTCCCAGTCGATAATGCCAAAACTGATAAGAGGCCGAGTCACATGTAGTGAGAGTGACTGCATTGGATTCAATGATCATAACCGTAGTATGATATAAACCAATACGAATTGCCCATAACTTCTCCAAGATGTTCTTTCTACCGCACTCCTCAAAAGTTATGCATAAGAAGTTTTTACCATTCTCACAATTAGTTTCCAAGTTTAAACTGTTGGCTCTAATATTCTTAAAACTTAGCAAGTTTTGATTGGCCTTAAGCGCATACAATGTATTAGTGATATAAATTCTTATACCATGTGGTAGCAAAAATTGTGCTGAACCACACCCTTGTATGATTTCAATAGAGATGTGCTGTCACCACATCCATCAACTGCAAGTTTAGTTTTTTGGACACTAACAAACTGGCAAGGTAGCTAAAAGTAATCAATGTCAGGTGTTAAGAGAATCCTTACGCCACAAGTCTAGCTTTATACCGCATGACTTCATTCTTCTCATTACAATTTCGAAGAAAGACCCATTTATGTCTTACCGGATTCACATTCGGTGGGCATAGCACTATCAGACTGAAAACATGCATTTTCTAAAAGGAGTTTAGTTCAGCCTGCATTGCATCTTTCCATTTCTGTCAATGCGCTCTCTGTTGACATTCAGCAACTGAGCGAGGTTTCAATTCATCGTCGTTAATGATTTCCTCAATGACGAAATAAGCAAAAGTATCATCAACTACCTTGGATGATCTATCCACAACAATGCGCATATCATTGTTAGTTATTGAGATTTCACCGTTCTCTGATATCATATATGGATCTGAAGCGTTCTCCATAGATGCCATTTTTGATACTAGGATATAACTATAGTCCGAAATAATCTCATGTCTGAGATTCACAACGTTGATGATGAATAGATCATTTTGTACTTGGATGACCTGTCTTTTCACTGGCGGCTCATCTGTAAATTTTCTTGGGCTCCTCCTTTTACTGGTGGGAGCTGAGGTTGATACTACTTTATTCATATGGGCAAGAGGCACGTTACTCTACCTTGGAGTTGCATTATACCACCATTTATGGACTTCTAACCTTACATGAATATTTGCAGCAAGAATGTCTGAACTCGTCACCTTGGCAATATCTGTAAAGGAGTCAGGCATCGAGTCTGCTACCTTTTGAAGATCAAGAATACGTCACACTTCAATCTCACTTTGAGATGTGTGTGGATCTTCAGGAAAAATAGTGGGAGGAGTATTCTACGTCAATTCCTGATGTTCAACTGGAATGGAGGCATTCTTATCTCCCCCCAACGTCGGGAAATATGTTTCTTCAAAGTGACAATCTGCAAATCTTGCGGTAAAGAGATCTCTTATCGAAGGTTCTAAATAACAAACATTAGTTGGAGATTCATAACCAACATATATGCCTAATTGACATTAAGGACCTATTTTTAGTGCGTTGTGGAGGTATAATTGGTACATACATTGCACAACCAAAGATGCGTCGAAGTGAAATATCAAGTTCATACCCAGTTACCAGCTAGTACGCACTGAATGGTTGGCGTGCTATAGATCTCAAGCGAAGAAGCATTGCTGCATGTAATACTGCATATCCCCAAGCAGATACCGGCAAATTTGTATGAATAACTATTGCTCATGCCACAAGCTGTAACCGCTTGATTTGTACCTATACTAAACGGTTCTGAGAATAAACATGAGGGATGAAATGTTCAACTTCAATTCCAATAGACATAAAGTAGTCATCAAATGTCTTTGATGTGAATTTTTTTGCATTATCCAATCTAATGTGGTGAGCCCAAAGCTTAATAATCTGTGCTAGGAGTTTTGCGAATGCAACATTCCTTGTGGATAGAAAAGAACCATGTGACCATCACGTTGATGCATCTACCAAAAGCATAAAATATTTAAATGGTCCGCATTCCAGTTTGATAGGTACACAAATATCATCATGGATTCATTGTAAGAATAGAATATTTTCAGTATTATCAACCGCAAAGTAAGGCCTAGCCTGCAACTTTGTTAATGAGAAAGCTTTGCAAAATGAGTGGTGAGTATCAAAGATTGCTATGAACGAATCTAGTGGACCTACACTAGGTGTTGTAGTCGGCTTAGAGGCCGAAACCAGATTAATCGTGTTAATCGCATCTACCCTATCAAAATCGATAAGTATCTCCACATGCTTCTTTGCTCTGAAAAACGGATGACCATTAAAGTTTTTCAAGATTTTGATCATCATATCCCAACCAAGATGTCCCAGTATGGAGTGCTAAAGCTGATATGAAGCCGAGTCACATAGTGGTAAGAATGACTATGTTGGATTCGATAATTCGAACCGTAGTAAGATATAATCCATTACTAATAAGACCCGCCCCAGATTACCGTAGTAATCATGGGTAAGTCTTGCGGGACCCGTATTAGAGTATCTAACACTGACTAATCAGTACCATCTACCCTAGTATGAGTAACCCTGAACTTCAATTGAGAACCTACACTAAGAAGATAGAAACTGTGAATTGTCATGCCTCGTTCTCTGGACGGTCATGACTTCAACCTGCTAAGTTGCAATCTCGGTAATTTATAACAAATTTTCTAGGGAAAGACATAAAAACATAAAACGTTAGAGTGAGTGAACAACGATCATAAACTGCATAAATCTGTAAAACTATAATTATATGCATGTCTGCTGAATTTTGGGAAATAATGCGAGTTCAAATATCATAAACTGAAAGAAAGTGGAGGTGGTCTCCCAAGTCCCCTAACCTGAGTTGACACTAATTGCATAACAAAGGTGATGGATCATCATAGGCCACCTAACCTAAGTCCATCTAGGTCAGACGAGACCACCTAACCTCTCATAACTAGTCTATCCAGTGATCAGCCGAATAATTAGAGCATCGATGCAGCTAAACAAACCATGACAAAGTAAACCTCCAAATTTAAATTCTCTGTAACATACCATAAAATATACTGTGATACTGAAATGCTGAAAAATAAACTCGCTATCGACTGTGAAAATAAAAGGGTCCACTCACAGTACTGTGCCGTGATCTTCATGCAGCCAAAGCATGTCTGTTGACGTTTCTAAATATCTGGCACTAGTTGCTAACATGTCTTCTTGAAACAATGATTATTAATCAATAAATAATCGTCAAAAGTCATAATGAATAACTAAGCTCGTTAACCAACGAGCAATATCATCGATAACCTCATATTCTCGAATAACGTGTTTTTCGTACTAATGACGAGCTTTAATCAAATTTTAAATTCTAATTCTTGAATTCTTTTTAAAATTGCAACGCATTCCTCAAACGAAGATCGATTCACCCATTCACTATTATCATAAAATCATTTAATTAATATTAAATTAATCACACGACTTAATCAACTATGTCCACATCAATTCCATAACCTCTTCATAATAATCAGTACACAATTACAAGCAAAACGATATAAAACTTCTGCTGAAAATCCTCCGCTGTAAATCAATTCAATAACCACTTCACAATTACGACTTTTTTCGGCGATCTGAAGCTCAACCTGCTCAAAATCAACCCAACAACAACTTTCTCAACTACACCAAAGTCCAAATCAATCTCTAACTAGTCCAATTTATCTTAAAATGAAAATCCTCACAAAACTTCAATCCTACGATTCTCCAAGCTACGATTGAATTAGAACGTATTCTTGGTGTTAATAGCTTCATGGTGATGAGAGCTTCAAAACCTAGTAGGTTTCAATCGTCAATTCAAGCTCGAACCCTCCACCCCAAAACTTAGCTTTTCGGTTTAGTTTTGTCCCTCTCACCGCTACTACGTCTAAAAAGAGGGTTGAAGAGGTTGGGGAAGAGGTAGAGGAGGTCGTGATGGTAATTTTGACACAAAGACCGACCATTTTTGTGGCTAGCCGAGGAATGTGGTCGGCGAAGCCGAAGAGGAGAGAGAGAGACTATACTCGCGACTAATTAAATTTGTAAATTTGTTTAAAATTTTTGCTGACCATAACTTCTTCATCGTAACTCCGATTTTAACACTTGATGTGGCTACGAACTCGTTTTGACAAACTTTACAACTTTCCTTGATAAAATTTTCCCAAAAACTTAACCAATAAAATTCTGATAAAAAGAGTCATCAATAATTATCGATAGTAAAAACTAGTTACCATCATTGATTAACACTTAATCAGAATCTAAGAGATTAATTTTCGGTCGGGATGTTACGACCTATCCCCCTTAAGAAAATTTCGTCATCTAAATTTACGCATACGCATATCCTAGTAAGATTCCAACAGATACTACTCCCGCATGCGTTCTTTGGGCTCACAAGTATTATCTGCAACTACTAGAATTGTTTATAACACTATCACCATGTTATCATCTTTTTTCCAAGTCTCGCTCTTATAATCCTTAATCTAATTCAACAACTCAAAATAAGCTTGATACAAAACAGCGTCCTAATCCAAACTCTGTAACGTAAATACTTGAAAACATTTGGTACCCATGCCAACTCTAATGGTAAGTTCTATTAATGTTCTCAGCATGTTCGGTCGCCCCTTCAGTTGTGGTCCTGATATGTCAGCTGTCTAGATGGCGGTGCAGCTCTACCACCTGAAATGGTTCCAAATCACCGCTTGAACCTTGCACCACAAGTCTACCAGAGGTGTCCCTCCACGGACACTCACACATAAAAGTGACCATCGTGGTCACAAAGATAACAAGCTAAAAACCCATACTGACCATTCTAAAGTTGTAACATAAGTGGCCATTTAACCGATCTCAAAGAAAGTTCTGACCCTACTCCATTATCTTATTCTTAAAAATTCGACTGAAAATTAGGCATAGTTTCTCCTAAAACTCAAGGAACCGAAAAATCTGCATAAGGAGAACACTTTGAATAAAAAAAATTCCAAAAACAAACCGTGGGCACCAAATCCCATCCGAATTTCTCATAATCAAACTGAACAACACTATGAACATAAATCACTGATACCCATCCGAATTTATGCACACAATGATCGAAATACTAAATTTTGAATAACTAAAATGTAGACAGGCTCATAAGAAATTGCCTGAGATGTGCATCTAATACGCCCAAAACTATGGGTGAAATCCAAGGAGTTACGCTGTCATCTTAATTCACTATCTAATCTGAAGCTATGAACTATGTATCCCTACTCCGTGGAATCCTGTTAACATGTGCTCTGACTGAAATGAATAAGTAATGCTTCTGTATATCTTGAGTCCTGAAACTCATAGTAACCAATTTCACAATTCAAGTACTTCAATCTATAGCATCAAATACCACACCAAATCTTAGCACCTCCTTAGCTCACAGAAAAAAAAACATTTATATTACTGTCCAATGCTGAAAGATTTGTTGGAAAATGGACATAAGTCTCCGTTTAAAATATCTGTCTTCATGAGGTGGTAAAACGAATATAACCACAGAAGTTTGTGAATTCCTTAACACTGGATGTTCAACTAATGAAAACTACCCAGAGGATAAAAATGCTGTGAAGTTTAAGAAACGTGACAACTCTCCAGTAGTAAATCAAGTTAAGACTTTATATCTCATATGGCTAATAAACTACATCTTTGTTAAACACAAATCTAAAACTGGTCTGAAGTTTGCATTTTCATGAATTATTCTCATATATGCTTTTGCGAGTGATGATCACTTGGTCATCTGCATGATGCTCTTCTATCTTGTCTAGCGTGAATCCGAAGATCATGCAACATATATTGAATCATGTCTACTCATATTTCTCTGATCTCAGTACGTGCTTGTAATACACACAAGTCCTTGCCGATTATTGAGCGTTAGTGGTCTCCAATTCTACAAGCATTATACGCACCATTCCAATATAGAATGATGATATAAAAACATTTGCTCTAGTGAATCCTCCCCATTCATAATTGGAATAATCACATTCCCGAGCTGGCTGTACATCTCTAAAGACATCCTTATAAAGGAAAGTATGTTCACGACACAAAATGAACACGACCTGTTCATAAAGAGATTGGTTTAGAGAAACCTAAGGTTAATCTTGACTAACAAAACTAAATTAGTAGAATCACCAAATAGTAAACGAATCTCTACTGCGGACGTCGATTTGAAACTCTTTGCACGTTGATGAGATCATACACCCAAAATGAGATAAGCCCAGTCTTATACTACCTTGAAAATAGCACCGCAAAATGTAACGTGAATGTAAAAATCCCAAGTCGTCGACATAATTCAACGCGAAGAGATAAGAGATTTCTAGATGTTGATACCATTAGGACTACAACTTGCACTATCAACATGTTGGTCGTAGAATCTGACCATGCTTGCGGTTATTAATAGTGTTATGCTAAACATCACAATTAATGTTCCTTAGACAAGGAAGAAACTGTTCCTAACCCTCACAACTGAACACGACAGCAGTGCTCCCCAGAGAGAAATCCAATCAATTCACTCTAGCTGGTTCCCATATGCAACAAACCCAATAGAACACAAATAGGGATGACAAAAATTTCAAAATGTTACCTTAAACCCCAATAATGGTGGCCGACAGGAGAGGATAATGGCGGGTCAGATAGTCGATTCAAGCCGAAGTGGCAAAAGTTAAGTCAAAGAGTAAACATGTGATTCAAGACAACATACTCTCGATAAAACATATGATCCCAAATTATAAAATAATCAACTTGGCTCTTTTATAAATGACACCTTCAATTTCACAATTATGCCATACCCTCGATACTCTATTAATATCATCCATAACTATGGGTCGACACCTTTTTCTAATGTAGAATAAATCACCTTAACCTGCAGCTTTAATACGCTAAAACTACAAGAATCACCAACTCGAGGATATGACCCAGAAGTATATGTAGTGAGAAAAACTTGATAACTAGTTTCATTCCCAAGAAAACCTTACTTCCCACAGTTTTCATTACAAACACCTTGTCTACATCAGTACTCATGCTCATAACTCATATCAGCAAACAAGTAACAAATGTAGGAATAGACGAAATGAGTACTGGGAAGGGGTTCATTGATACACGCATAACTGAGGAAAAACTATTATAAGCTGCTAAATGATATATCGCTCCTCTAAAGCCTCATCACTGATACAAAAAAACAAGTTCTCTTAATTCGTCATGTATCTCCTCTTTCTCGCTAAATGAGGTTTTCCAGTAGCTTGAATGGATCTTAAAAAAAACATGCATAATCATCAAATGAGAATGAATGCATACTTAGCTCTGTGCTTGAACACGAACTATGATGCTTTGTATGAAACACTAAGGGTTCATGATGAAAATCATGAAACGTGTGAAATATTAAGGGTCGACGTGCATAATCTTTCTGACCTACTCAACAACATGAACAAAAATCTACACCAGAAGCACTCTCGTGTGCTTGGTTAACATCTGTATCAACATCAATAATCAATAATTAAACAACTACTGACACTAAAATCTCATAATACCCTCGTCATCAATTCAACAAAAAGTACATGGTGATGCTCACTTGACACTACCCTTCTACGACACGTACGGTGGAAATAACCTCTTCACATCCTCAAAATATTTGGAAAAATCTATCTCAAGTTTACTTATATTTACTAGTGTCGCTTATACACATGAAAAATAACTAATCCCCAAAAGTCATAATGAATAGCTAAGCTCATTAACCAACGAGCATTATCGTTGAAAACCTCGCATTCACGAATAACGTGCTTTCCGAACTAATGAAGAGCTTTAATTAAATTCTAAATTCTAATTCTTGAATCCTTTTTAAAGTCGCAATGCATTCCTCAAACATTACGTGACTCGAGGTCGAATCGACGATCGATTCAACCATTCAATATTATCATAAAATCGTTTAATTAATCACACGACTTAAACTATGACCAAATCAATTCAATAAACCCTTCATAATAATCGGTACACAATTACGAGCAAAACGATACAAAAACAAGAGAAAAGGAAGAAAAAAGTCTGACCCAAATGGAATGTTTTGACTTTCCATTTTGGATAAGCCATATTTATACTCACAACTAATTAACATTTTGCTGACCATAAATTCTTCATCGTAACTCTGATTTTTAACACTTGATGTGGCTACAAACTTGTCTTTACAAACTCTACAATTTTACTCAGTAAAATTTTCCCAAAAAAGTTAATCAATAAAATTATGATAAAAAGTGCCATCAATAATTATCAACGGTGAAAACTAGTTACCATCATTGATTAACACTTAATCAAAATCTAAGAGTTTAATTTTGAGTTGGGATGTTACGACTACGAATTGCCACTAACTTTCTACCGTGCTCCTATGAAGTTATGCATAAGAATTCTTTTTCATTCTTACAATGAGTTTCCAAGTGTAAACCATTGACTCTAATGTCCCTAAAACTTAGCAAGGTTCGATTGACCTTAAACGTGTACAATGCATCAGTGATATGAATTCTTGTTCCATGTGGTAGCAAAAATTGTGTTGAACCACGCCCTTGTATAACTGACATAAAACCAATCATGGTTGTCACTGCTGATGTGTATGGCACAAGATCTATAAACAATTGTCCATTCCGTAGTATAGTATGAGTAGTATCACTATCTGCTAGACACTCGATCTTGTCTTCAAACATCTACAAGAAAATGTGATTTAATTAGTCTTCAAGACATTGTCAAACACTTTAAATAAAGACTTAAAGATTTTACAAAGGGTTATGACCATTAAAGAGTGTTGATAAGGCATAAGCAAACAGATGTAAAGTACATCAAATACACCAATTTCAGTAGAAGATTTGACGGGTCGAGATAACCTACTTGAGGGGTTGAGATAACTCACGCGACGGGTCGAAATAACCAAAAAATGAAATTGAATATACCGTTTTCGATAGGTCAAAAATATGCCTTGACAGGTCAAAAACATGTCCAGGGAGCCTCTTCGATATGTCGAGACCCTTGGTTCGACATGTCAGGAAAAAAAACCAAAAATGATATCGATTTTCTTTTTTGACGGGTCGAAAAATCTATTCGACGGGTCAAAAATTGGATGATATTGTAGCTGAGGACCATCTTTCGACGTGTCAAAAGAAATATAGGAAAAAACTTTGACGTGTCGAAATATGCAAGAAACCGATCCAGAGGAGTCTCTCGACATGTCGAGAAATATGCTTGACGTGTCAAAAATTCCCAGAATCAACCATCTCATTTGTTTGTCTCGTTTTCATGGGACTTTGGAGTCATAATGCTCATCTAACTCTAAGTGATTAGCTATTTCAACCAAAGTTCATGTTTTAGATCCTCCATACCCACATCAACTTAGCTAAGGTCGACACAGGTACATAGAGCCCATTTAATAAGCACAAGCATATAAACAACCAACAAACACATGATAGATTCATCATAACCCATTCACAACACACATATACTAAAAACATGAATCATAACATAAATCAAACCATTGTTTAACATATCAAGTGGCTAGGGTTTGACCCATATCCTTCTATAAGAGTACTACTCCCTATACATGCTTAGAACCAAGTTTGAATACATTAATAGAAGAAATAGGGTGAAAAAGTAACCAACGAATCTTCCCAAAGGAAGCCAAGTTTCTTCAAGTCCACTTTTGTGCTTCAAACTCCACCTTTGCTCCAAATGCCTTCAACCTTGTAGAGGAGGTAAGGAAGAGCTCTAGGACTCAAAGACACAAGGGAGAAGAGAGATTACTTCTCACATTTTTGAGTTCTAGAAATCTAACCAAACCCTAGAGTTAGAGATGAGAGGAGGAACACCTAAACAAAATCGAAATGATGGTGGAGGTCAGAAGAGGTTCAGCTCCTCCCTTGAAGGAAAATCTAGGTCTCTTTTGGTGGTGGTGTCAGCCTAGATGAAGGGAAGAGAGAGGTAGAAGAGCTCTAGAGGGTTGGGAGAGAAAAGGGTTGGAGAGAGAAGAGCTAAAACTTGGAAATGTGAAAAATGAAGCGTGTTTTTTTTTGTGTGATGGGGAGCTCGAAAATTATATGGGAGAAGAGATATTTTTATATTTTATTAGAATTTCAAATGTGACAAAAGATTAAGATATGATCCACAATTTTAGGGATAAATATGGTCCTAAGGCGAGATGTCACAAATGTGACTCACCTTTTATGTGCATGTCATGTGCCCTCATCTCACTTGAATTTCATTTACACTTGGCTCCGAAATATGTTCCATGTGTGGTTGAAGTTTTGACCAAGATCTTGACCGATGGTGACTTTTTTTTACCATCGTTGACCAATGTTGACCAACAGAATCTTAGAATATTCCGGCAAGTCTCATATGACCCTTTTTCGTCATCTAGCCAAAGTTACTCCATCTTCTCTTGTGACTTTGAAAATACATACGCCTTCTCAAATAAGTGTGTAATTTCCATTCTTTAGCGCATTTATGTATCAAACCATGATTTCCTAGTAAGAATAGGAAACATCATAAGAATGATGTTTTAGTCATGAAAAACAAGCAAGAAGCGTGAAGTTAGAGACATAATAAGAGCATAAATATGAACCTAACACATATACTGAAAGAAATTTTATTACTTTGCCAACACAAAACTTACATGAAAGATGTTTTATTCCTACACAAAGACTAAGAACAAAGTCTTAAAACATGACTAAAACAAGTCAAAAACAAACTAAACTTGATTACATAACAGAGAATAACAACCTAATCATAGACTACTCAAAATCTAGAGTCTCAATGTTCTCCATCAAGTGGTCTACTACAATGAGATTGACTTCACTGCCCGCTTCCATCTCATACTTTCCAGTAAAATTTGACTTTTGTGCGAGGTAATCTTGGAACATCTTGTATTCATTATGGATATCCTGGAACATCTTGTCAAAACCGATCAGGATATGATTAAGAAGTCTTTGAACACCTTTCCTTCTTCCATGAGTTTGTTAGCTCATCAGTACCATATTGAGTACGAGCAAGGAAGAATTACTACTTTCAGTGACCTCATGAATGTTTTGGCTAAAAAAGAACGGTATCATGTTCTTAACAATAATGCAAGTCCCGCTGGCACTAAAAAAGCACATGAGAATTACAATATTGGTAGGAAGGCAGGTAAGGACAAGAGGAACAATCGTTCTGAGGCTTACAACAAATGTGGTTGGAGAGAAGGGCAAGGTAGAGGACGTGGTAGATGTCATAGTTGGAACTTGACTTGGACTCGCCAAGACGCATGCCCTGCCTCAAAAATATGAGGGCTTGAGTTTTGCAAGCTGCAGATGATGGTTCGATTACCACATTCTCACTAGGAGCTGTAGTGGGTGGGATGCTTGTATCGATGAGATCTTTCTCAATGAATGTATTTTTAACATCAAAGACCCAACGATGGTATTTTTTTCCATCTGCATCAAATATGTCGAATTCAGACCTAACATGCTCAGTAAAGTTATATACAAATAAGACAAATGAGATTTATTAGTATCGATCAAAAACCACGACACTAATATCAAGTTTAGGGAATAAAAGCAAGATGTATGGTCACAAAAGTCGATGCTCGATAATTGGTGGCTTCATACCACACCTAGAAACTGTGACTGTCACAAATATCAATTTTCCTTATTTTCAATACGAATCTCGTCACTAATATCAAACTTTTGATAACATATTTTAACCCATAGGAACTAGAACATATAACCGGAAAAAAAATCACGGTAATAATCAAACCTAAATTTAGTCCTAAATCTAGGGTGTTGCGGTACTTAAATTTTGTATCCTAATTTCTAAATCCAAGAAGGATAGAAAAATTACCTTGATGGTGTTATGCTGGATATAGAAAGAGATTAAGGGAAGAAGATTTGCTAGCAACGTTGGCCGACGGTGGTCTGTATCAGATTCCGATGGTGGTGATCAAGCGGTGGTGAGGGCTAATGGTGGTGATGGTGATGTTAGGTTTTTTCTTTTTCTCTATTTAGGGTTTGGGGTGATGACTATCAACTCAAGAGCTACTGATAATGTGTTGAAGAAGAAAAATAAATAAAATAATTGTAGACTAAAAACTATATCTTTATTCATTGATATATGATTTTAGATACATGCATTATAATCTATTACACTCCATATCTCTATAAATCAGGCATTGATGGAGTATCTACTTCTACTCCAATGTTGACAAGACACACACAGACATTATGAATATACGTTCCTTAAACGGTACCTAGATATAATTGGTAAATAAAGTATCTACAGTCCTAAATAGGGAAAATAACTGAAATGATCACTCAACTTTATCACAATCTACAATTTGATCATTGAACTTTAAAAATATCAAAAAGATAACTGAACATTAACTTTATCTATCAATTTGATCACTTTATTTATTTGGCATAATGACTAAATTGATAATACAAGTTACAGTTCAGTGACATTTTTGATATTTTCTAAATTTCAATGATCAAATTGTCGATTGTGACAAAATTGAGTGATCATTGTGGCTATTTTTTCGTCCTACATATATATGTAGTAGGTAAAATACTTTAATATTAGGTAAATTGCTTGAATAAAATAGGTAAATATAATTGGTAAATAAAATAAATAAATATTTAGGTAACTTATATGAATAGTAGGTAAAATATTTGTAAATAATATATAGCAGAGGGTAATTTTAACGTGGAGTAACTCTACCGCCGAATTATTTTTTGAATATGTTTAGCAGCTAGATTCATAATATATCTAATGGTCATAAATATTCATTTAATAAAAATTTATTATAGTAATTTGACTATTTAATTTCCAAATCAATCATACCAGTTTTGGTCTATGTTGCACGCACACAGTCACTGACACGGAGACACGGACATGTGGGGATACAAGACACAGCAAAATCTAAAAAGTAGGACACGGACACGGAAGGATATGGAAATTATTTTAATATAGATATTAACACTTAATATATAATATACTAAAATTAAGTTGGACATATTTTTTAAACTCCATATATCATTCAAGAAAAAAAATGCGCATTGAACTGAAGAATAAGCTAGAGACCATAATAATGTACAGGTTAGAATGATTTTTTATATATAAAAACAGGTTAATGATTTTATTCATGTATGAAGACTCTTAATGTTAATACAACTTTGAAATATATTTATATCTCCAACAGAATCTCCGAATTCTATAGTCAATATGATCTAACTAAAAGATATAAATATATATATATTATTTGATGTGTTAAAATGTCCCCAAGTATTGAAGAATGTCCCTGAGTGTCTAAGAAGTGTCCCTAAGTGTCTAAATAACAAATTTTGGGACACATAGTGGCACTTTGGACATGGTGTCCTCAAGCATCCCTAAGTGTCGAACACATGACACGACACTAGAATGGAGTGTCGGTGCTACATAGATTTTGGTAATAAGATCTATATACAGTAAAATTTTAATAAATTAATAACCTCGGGACTGACAAAATTTATTAATTAGCGAGGTTATTAATTAATCAAGTATTAAATTAATACTCAAGTCCTCAAGTTGGAACCCATAAAAATATTATTTTAACGAAATTATTAATTAATCAAATATTAAATTATCAAAGTTTTACTGTATTAATTAACTACTTATCGACTTGATTCACTCTTCTTAATTACTTTCCTAACTTAATCAACCACCTTTATTTTTATTTTTAAAATGTTTTACCATTCTCTTTCTATTTTACAAATCACAACGTCAAATGTCTTCGTTTTTGTATGCTTTGGTTCTAATTTTGAAATTAACAAACTTATTATCAAATTTACAAATTTGTAATCAATTTTGCAAATATGACAACATATGGATGTAATAGTGGTAAATATTTAATTTTAGACTAAACGTAGTTTTTGTTCTCATTTGTGTAATATGTTCCTCTCTTATGTATTTGTCTTCATTTTTAGAATAATTACAACAAATTATAATTATCCGACAGACGATGTAAAAATACTACACTGTGTTATTTTATTTATAATTATTAATTAGAAATCAAATTTATAAGTTTACAGACATTTTTACAATATAACAACAATGAAATGTCATAGTGATAAATCTTCAAATTTAGATTATATAACAAATATGTCCTTAATGTTGTAATATGGTTCTCTATGATGTAAATACCTTCATTGACTTTTAAGAAATTACATGTTCAATAATGAATGTTACTAAAAGGAGCAATAACTCATATAAAAATAGTATTTTTTTTTTACTTTTATAATTACTACACTTAAAAAAATTATAATTTTATAGATAATTTTACAATATGGCATCAGATTTGATATAATAATAGTAAATATTCACATTTCGACCAAATCAATTGTGTATCTTCAAATAGGCCTCATCATTTGGCCCGCGGGCCTTAGAGGACCGCGGAGGCCCGAGAAGCCCAAGCCTGGACCGAAAAATGCCCATAATAGTCCTGGTCTATCCGGACGTGGGATGGACTTGGGGTTAGTGTCTCAAGCCTTGCCCGGCCCATAAGAAGCCCATTCGGTCCAGCCCGAAATTCCGTCTTGTATTTTAACTTCTTATATTTAATATATGGATTATAATTTATACTTATATATAAAAAAAAATTGCAATAAGATAAGGAAATAAGCTACAGCCTAAATGAATAAATTCTTAGTTAGATAGTTGGATTTGCTCTTATATTCTCATTTGGTTACTTGGCCTTAATGAATAAATTTAGTTTTATATTAAGAAATTTTTTATTCATTATTTTGAAAATGCTATATGGTTTTTGAGTTAATGTTTGGCTATTGATCTAAAAGCATCCTCAATAGCAGAGTCTTATTTTCTAGTCAAATTTACCACAAAGATAAATATAACCACCATAATTTTAATTTTTGCTCCAATATTTCTTGATATTTCTAAGTCAAATTGAAATAAGGTATTATGAAATGAGGAAAATATTGGAGGAAAAAAATTAGCTATTAGTTATTTTATCTCTCCATTCTTGCTAAATTTGACAAAGAATTAAACCAAAAGTTATATTTTACTTTAGTATAGGGTATCTATTAGAGTGAGAAAATGGTATAAATGAGTCAATTTTTTTACTTTTTTTTGCAACTAGTGAGTTTGACTTGTTTTTATGTAGAAAAAAATTAGGTCCGGCCAAACCCGAAAATTATAGAGATACCTGGCCAGCCCAGCCCGCAAGGCTTGGTTCTATAGGCCAGACTTGAGTTTTACAATTGTGCTTAAAGCCCCACCTAACCCTGCCCACTAAGACCCGGCCCGGTCCATTAACGACCCTTATCTTCAAAGAGTGTAATATGGTTATATTTTTTGTAATTGTTTTCATTTATGAGGAATTAAAAATAATATAACGATTTTAAAAAAAATACAGTAAATGTGGTAAGAAGTAATAAAATTTATCCTACTTTGAGTAATTACATCAGTTATAACTTACT
The DNA here is from genome assembly GCA_946800695.1 of Geum urbanum. NCBI lineage: Eukaryota > Viridiplantae > Streptophyta > Magnoliopsida > Rosales > Rosaceae > Geum > Geum urbanum. The sequence goes on from OX326999.1 coordinate 20,516,329, forward strand.
TACAATCTTAATATTAATTTTACTTTAATGAGTACATGCATCGTCACTATGGTAAACTATATAATTGATTAAATGACGTCATATATTGTAATAAAGTTCTCTGTTTGATAAAGATGTGCCTCATTGTATTATTTACATGTTTAACAATACAATCATCTCATATATACTTAATTTGACCATTAAATCATAATTTTAATTCTTATGTTGTAATAAAAATGTTATCGGCTCTTTTACAAAATGTTCAACGGTATTACAAATAAAGGACAATTGTGTTGTTTGCTTTGTTCAAAATAATTCTCTAAATGGACACGTGTCAATAGATGAGTGGTCTTTTTTGTTTCCTAAAATAATAATGAGAATAATATCTGTTGTAGACTAATTCTACCATAACTTAACCCGTATAGTAGGTAAATACTTTCCGTAAATATATTGTAAGTAGATTATTTTGGGAGTAAATTCTAGAATAACATGGGCACTGATTGAAATAAAAATTTAATTGAGAATTGAGATTATCAATAACAAGACTATAGGTATATTTAAGTCAAGTGCTTTTGGTAGCAAAAGATTAATTAGGTCTAAAAAGGAAAGAAATCAATGTATGTTTCAGTCAAGGGATTAAATCTAGCAACGAAATATTGGTTGGACTATTTTAAAAAATTCAAATGTCCCAAGAAGTTTATTCTAATTTTTCCTGAATTATTTTTGTCTTCGGTAAATTATTGAATATGTTGTAAATATTATAATTTTGTGAATGTTTATGTAAATACTCAATAGTTGTATACTTTCTATATAAACCCTACCTTTATATATAGAGACATAATCAGATGAATAATACAAAACTATACGCTTCCTCCTTCATCTCTTTCTATCTTCTCTTTTCTCTCTATCTCTCTTCCCCAATTTATTACACGTCATCAGCACGCTTCGCTCGATTTTCTCAAATCCTTTGAACTCCAAGATGATCAACTTCAGCCATGGTGTACAACAAAGTTGTGCGTTGCTTTCAACCATAGCTTATGATCTATGAGTTAAATTTTTTCCCCAACTCGAAAACCGCTAGCTACTGTTTGTTCCAAGTGTTGATTACTTGTGCGAAGGTGTCTCTTTCCATCGTCATCATGATAATTATACTGCTAATAAGTGTATCTTTGTTATAATTTGATCATTAGCCTTTGTTTGATTGGAATTCCCAAACTATTGGCCAATTGTTGGTTATTATTCTTAGGTATGTAGTTTGTAAAACTGAATGATAATATGTTTAACTATTATAAATAGACAATATAATATAAAACTTGACGTTTTCATAATGTTTTTATGATTGGATTACTTTTTTGAGGTTTCAATTAGGACCTGAAGATTCTAATCTATAGTAAAACCTAGACTTCAAGATCTATGATTATATATGAGGGTCTAAAATTCTTTAAAATTCATTTGGTTACTCAAACCTGAAGTTATGAGTGTAAAATATTTTGTGAACCCGAAGTTCCAAATACCAATTCGTAGAAATACAGTTCTACTAGTGAAACTCGAACTTGAAGATTTGAGTGAATGGTTATATAATAACTAAATATTGAGACCCAGAGTTCTCACAATTAGTTATATTACAAGGACCAGAAGATCCTTCAAATTTTTGTAATTCGATATGAAACATATGTTTCTCAATCCCATAAGGATTTGAAGTTCCTCGATGTTTTTTGGAATTCCTCGTTATATATAGAATATGTAATTTATTAGTCGAAACCTAAAATTTTCTAACTAAAAGATTTGAGGATAAATATAAAATTCATGTATCGTGAAGTTTAACAGACCTGAAGTTTTGTATCTTCTTCAATAATAGAATAAGAAGTTTCCATATTTGTTTCTACTGCTTAATTTTATTTAGTTTCACACTACATAGATTTATTTATTTTCATTAAGATTAATGTTATTTTGCACATATGGACTAGTAGTCCTCATTCTTAAAATTCGAAACCCGAGTGCATTTTGGCCTGAAGTTCATAATGCTTATATGGACTTGGAGTTCATTATAAATCAGATCTATTTGTCAAACCTTAACGTACCAAACCTAAAGTTTTATGTATACTGCTATAAAAGCAAGAGATTAAAGCTTTGATATTCTCGACTTAGAATAGTCATTGATCATCTTTGACTATGATGTTTATGAAAGTTAATGTAACTCTTATCCCAAGAGGTGTAGACCTTTCTTGATAGCTCCGGAAGAGCTTGTATCATGTTACCTATGTAACATATTTTTGGTCAAAAGGGGTGTATATTTTTCTACATCCAAACTATACATGAATCAAAATTTCAACGAATCATTAATTCATTATCAAGATATGACATGTTTTTTTTTAATGATATCATTATTTGAGTACCTAAAGAGCTTATATCATGTTACCTATGTAACATATTTTTGGCCAAAAGGGGTGTATATTTTTCAACAACAAAACTATGCATGAACCAGAAGTTCAACGAATCATTAATTTATTATCAAGATATGACATGTTTTAATGATATCATTGTTTGAGTACTCATAAATTACAATGCTTGCTAACAAGTAGTTTGGTTTTTTAAACCATTATTTACGCATATCTTTTGCGACTTGTTACTTTAAATTGGTGTGTGATATTCTCCAACATATACAGTTATTTGATTTAGAGAAAAGTCTCAATCAACTATGCACAAATTGTAAGTGACAATTACTATGACCAAGTATTTGGTTTGGGCTTGCCGCCCACCAACGATTATAAGAAACATAATATCCTTACACGCATATTTTTCGAATGGTCAACATGGTAGTCTTTCCACCATTATGGGCAGAATAGACTAATGGAACAACGTGAAGATGTGGATTATTTCCACTTAGTCCAAACTATATTCTCCTAAAGTGGAGATTTTAGAAGCCCTACCACATCTGGAGTAGACGTTGAGTAACGCTTTGCATTCTTAAATTAATTCTTTTATAGAGATTATTGTCCTAAAGTGAGACAACAGATGCCTTCCTAGAGTGTGGCACAAATATCTGATAATAAAGAGTTCGTTAAAACTGGTGCATGCATGCATATATGATTGTGTGGGATCAAAATTTGATGATCATTAATACACTATTTATGTTATCTAGCAAAAGATCATCAAGGACTGTTTTCATACAACATTTTATTTTACTTGTCGACAAAATTTATATTAATGGCCAAATTAAAAAGAGTCAATGCTAATACTCAACAAAACGTAATGAGATTCTTAGACTTTATTAATTCTTGAGATTACCAAAGTAGTTTAATTAAAGTATTTGTGATATCACTATGACAGAATCTTCTTAATAGAGATATGAGATTATCAATATTTTCCCTTAAACGACAACTTTTCTATAAGTACCGTGTCGATATTGACAAGAGACATGATAGGTTGTGAGGGTATATTGTGCATTTGTAAAGAATATAAGAAAGTCTTAAATATCGTGTCATCATAAGCAAATGTTTATTTACAACTATGAGAGCATTCAGTTTGCCTGAATGACAACTCTATGATTAAATGAGTTTATAACTCACTCATGAAATAAGACTCTAGATCTTATACTTATTTATATAGTCAATATGACTAAATCAAACTTGCCCTCAATGAGTAGTATGACTAGACTATGAAATCTATTTCAAATTATGATAATAATGTTGCAACAAATTTTAATTTTCGCGAAGTTATGAATTCATCAGAGCTCATGTAGAGTCTATATGAAACTATACATATATATATATATATATATATATGGATATTGATACTTATGGCTAGATACGCCATATTAAACTTTGATATTACATATTTCTTATTCCTTATGTTTCTACATTTTGCTAATGTTTTAAAATTTTCAGATTACCTCAACACTTATGGTAAGTGGTTGATGAAAACGTTTGTAGTTTTATTGTGCTACTTTTAACTTGCTTATATTGCAGGATTCAAAGTTAACGATAAGCTCCATATGCAAGGTACTCAAAGGTTGCAATGATCAGGGGGAGATTCTCATCAAGGGAGAATCCGGAAGCATGAATATAAGCGCGTTGTACTCTTTTCATTCGATCGGGTTATTTTTCACCCACTGAGTTTTATTACCTGACAAGGTTTTTAACGAGACAACATTAGGCGCGTCCAACACAGTATTATTGGTAGACATCTAAGGGGGAGTGTTATAAATATTATATATTTGTGGATATCTATATAAATACTCAATAGTTGTGTACTAACCATGCAAATCCAACATCTATATATAGAGGTCTAATCAGATGAATAATACAAGACTCTACACTTCCTCCTCCATCCATTTGTGTCTTCTATTTTCTCTCTATCTCTCTTCCTCAGTTTATAACATAATACATAGAATACATATATGAGGATGAATTGGACTATTTTAGTTATGAGCTATTCAAATTAGTTTTTATTAGTCAAGAATTTATACACATTTGAGTTTTGAGCCATATGAGGCCTGGTTATTTGAGCCCGTTTACTTGGGTGTCTTATTTTAGCCCAATGTAAAATACGAAATGACTAAAGTCTGTCAAAGAAGTTACCCTGCTCAATTACAATAAATATGCAAAATATTCATGACTAAAACCTGTCAAATAAGTTGTTGCTCAATTACAAAATAAACACGCTAAATATCCATCTCAGAGTGTAGAATTTGCAGCGGATGTGCCGTAGGTGTAGGTCATGAGGCGTCCATCGAATGATTTCTTGGAGTACTCGGAGTTGAAATTTTTAGAAATCCATAAGCACTAGATTGAGGTCGGGTGAGTCATGTCTTCACTTTTTCCATGCTAGCTGTAGCAAGACCAATTCCAATGGTTAGGATATTTTTAATTCATAACTAAATTGAACAACTGAATAAAGTGAGCAACTAAACCCTTCTAGTTCTTAAATAATGAATTGAACAACTTAACAAGACCCAAGTGACCAGTAGATGACTCAAACAGGTTCAAAATGCTCAAAGTAGGTATGTTCATATTACAAATTTACACCATTCATCAAACATATGCAGAAGCTAAGTATTGTGACCATTTTTATTGCATTTTAATTTCGATTCTTAGCACTAAGTAAGCATAGAGTTGGTTGAATCTGCGTAGTTTTAATCAATAACCTCACAATAGAAGCTAAGTGATTAAATATCTATCAACCGTCAATCAATAAAAGAGCAAAAAATTAAACACAAAGCTGATATAAACAAAAAAACACGCACAGAGGTGGAAGCCAAAGGAAAAATGACTCCAACAAATACTAGATAAGTACTTCAAACAAAATTATTCTTGTGCTAATGTCCTCTGTAACCATTGTTAGTTAATTGATAGATGGCCACAAAGGAACATAAATGACAAATACCAAATTTCAACAAACTGAAAATGTTTGAAATACACGACTTACAGGGCTTTAGAGAGAGGTCGAAGATCGGAGGCATGAGGAAGTTAGGTGATCGAGATGGAGGAAGCAAGGTTGTGACCATGAGAGAGGTGTGACCGTGAAGGACAATGAGAAAGGCCGTGCGAAATTGATATGAATGAAGCTAGGTTAGACTGAGAGTGCGTGAAGAATGAAGAGTCCAGGTTTAGCTAGGTTTTAACTTTTATGTTTTGGCCGGACCAGGCCTTGACTAATTTTAAAATTGTGGTATGTGGCCTATCCTAGATTGTTCAAGCGGGCCGGAACGGGATGGGTCTCGATCATTAAAACTTCAAACTCGTCCCATCCTGTTACGGGCCGGGACAGTACAGGAACGGTCGAAGTGCCCAGCCCTATTAGAGATCATCTTACTGATCTGATGTTGGGCAACAAAGGTACATTAGTCATGCCGCCATCATGAGCCTGTTGAGAAGACCGATCACTCGACCCACATTTGTTGTCTTACAGATTTTCGAGTTGGATTGGCCCGGCTTGTAGATTTTTACAGGGAGATAGGTGCTTGTTTATAATTTTCTTTGTTCACTATGCTTATACTGAAAGTGAAAGCAGCTTTCATAACGAGAATTAAGCTCTAGGGTAAAGATATGATGTTCTTCGTCTCAAACCTGGTCGATCAGTTGTATCTACAACAGTTGAGTTCATATTTTTAAAAATCACTTGTTCATTATCAATAGGATCGATGGAGTCCAAAAACTCTACATGATCACTTGGGAGCTAGGACATGAGATGCAGCCTTGTCCACGGCTCATTCATGTTATTTAGAGTCCCATCAATGCTTACTGATATAAGAACTCACGATTGTCATTATTAAAAGTTCTACCAATGGTTAATTAAGATAAAAAAAATAAGGATTGTCATTGTAAGTGGTTCAAATCCTTGAACGAAATGAAATAAACTTTCAAATGAAAGGTAGAATGGTCTGCTGTCTGATGTAGGACGAACCGACAAATTAGCAGTAAAATAATTCATTCATGCACATTGAAGATAACATGAAAAAAGCTAGACAAGGAAAATGGCGGTGATCACAAACTATGCAAAGTTGCATACGAATTTGTAATTATAGTATTTACATTCTTCAGAGTTTATAGCAAAGGGTAATATTGGTTTTATACTTGCCAAAAGATCTATACAGGTACTGAGAGAGACTTTGGAGGTCCCAATTAATATTACCATTTTTGCTCTCTCAAGAATATCATTCAGACTTCCTGCCTATTGTCACAAGATTATTTTTCAGCTAATACTTGTGCGGCCTTAGTACTTCTTTTATGTTAAGTTAGCCTAACTTTCACGAACACTTGGCTAGAACAACCGAAAGATCGAAGGGGGAAGAGCTTTGAAAGAAGAACTTGTATTGCTAAACAAAGCTTTACAAGAGTGTTTGATAGCTTGCTCCTAAGCTAAGCTCCTTGTTTGAGTTCCTCCCTCAAATGAGAGGGGTGGTTCCCTATTTATAGCCTCCACCTCCAACCCTAAGTATTCTAGACTAATCTAGGACTTGTACAAGTATAGAGAGTTCTAGACCTATCTATACAGCTCCAAGATGTCCCATGATGGTTCTAGAGATCTCCGGAGTGACCTTGACCCACGAGCCTCTCTAAGATTCTAGAGAGTTCATGAAAGGACCCAACCCCGATTTAGTTTTCTAAACCGGAATCAAATCCCTTCTGAAAACGTGAACCAAGAAAAACCATGAAAATTCCGGCAGAGTAACGCTACTAACGCGGATTTACCATTACCTGCACCCGGAAAATAACACTTCATCCTATGCCACAAAAGCCAAACCATGGACACCAATCCCATCCGGATTTCTCAATATCATATCATTAACAATAAACAGTAAACATAACTGTAATATATAGTATATCCGAGAAAAACTGTATAAAACATGTATCAGAATGTATCAAAGCGACCTCTAGTGTAAATATATACAAAATATACAACAGTAGGCGAAACAAGAAACCTACTGGAAAACACAGGTAGCTCGAACAATTAGCCTCCAACCACGACGTGAAACAGCAGAATCTGAACTGCAAACTGGGCACGGAAACCGAAAAACCCAAGGGAAAGACATGAAAACCGTTAGAGTGAGTGGACGAAAATAAATGTCTTTCGCCAGATGATATATGTTAAAATAACATATGCGAGTCCAGATGAATAAATATAATAAAGTACACGAGGTAAACTCATACTCTTCCAGCGTACTGAGCATGCATATAAAAATCCCACGGGGTCGCACATAGACACATCCGTGCTAGTACAGTCCGAATCACGGGATCCCAGACCCACACGTGATTCTAGCCAGAAAGGCCTCAGGTCAGAGGTCTGCCCCCTCCCCGGTAAAGGCCTCGAGTCAGGGGTCACAGCCTCCCCCGGTAAACATCCTCGGGAATCAGCCGGGATGCAAGTGTATCGATACAACAACATATACTGAGACTGTACTCTGTGTAAATCAAATCATAAATAGTTCGATGCAAATGTATAATGCAATAAATAAATGCATATACGTAATATATACTAGTACAGGCATAATCGTATAACACATGCTCATATAAACCATAATCTCATATGCATGCTCATGCTCGTAAAACGTGTATAACGAGTCGCGATTATCAGTGAAAAGAAATTGTCCACTCACAGGTGAGCAAAACGCGCACTCGCGCTAATCACGTGGCCCGGAGGAAGATCCCTCGCCCGAAGCACGATCTCGATCCCCTTCAAGGGTCGTGGCCTGAAATGGTCGGAATCAGCCGGTCTGGCGACGGAAGCCAAACGGTCCGTTTTCTCCTCCGGTCAACGAAAATCAACGGTCAAATCTCGGTCAACGACGGTCAAACTTCCCAAACAGTGTTTTCGACAATTTTTTGACTATTCCCGATATTTATACTCACGCCTCGGGACGATCGACGGTCCAAATTAGATAACCATTACAATTCGGATAAACTCGATACGAATGGATAAACCCGAAACTTCAAATAATCATATTATATTCCTCGGTCATCGAAAAAATCATTCGGAACCACCCACGAACTCGAAATCACGTGTACTACAACTCTCAAGAAGAGACTCAACTCAAATTCTCAGCCGATAATTAAGTCGTAAACGAAACCGGCAAACCACACAATAACGATAAACCACGATTACGCACTAACTCGTAGGTTACACTGATTACTCTACTAATTCTGGTTCGGGTCATCACAAATCTACCCCCCTTAAAAAAAATTTGACCTCGAAATTTACGTACCTGTCAAGTGAACAGATGAGGATACTGCTCCCTCATACGCTGCTCAGTCTCCCAGGTGGCCTCCTCAACCGAGTGATTATGCCACAAGACCTTCACTAGCGGGATCACACAGTGCCTCAACTCCTGCTCACGACGATCGAGAATCGGTACCGGCTCCTCCACGTATGTCAAATCCTCTCGGATCGGTAACTGCTGTGGGGCTAACACATGCGAAGGATCTGAGATGTACTTCCGCAACATCGAAACATGGAAAACATCATGAACATGAGCCATCTCAGCTGGTAACTCAAGTCTGTAAGCAACAGCTCCAACCCTCTCGGTGATCTCGTACGGACCAATGTACCGTGGTCGAAGCTTGCCACGCTTCCCGAAATGCACAACACCCCTCTACGTAGATAGTTTCAGGAAGACCCAATCGCCAACCTCAAACTCGAGACTCTTCCTCCTCACGTCCGCATAACTCTTCTGGCGATCCTGGGCGATCTTCAATCTGTCCCGGATAATCTAGACGTCCTCCATAGTGCTCTTCACCAGATCAGAGCTAATAAGCCATCGCTCGCCCACCTCACTCCAACACAACGGAGTGCGGCACTGCCTCCCGTACAAAGCCGCATACGATGCCATCTCGATACTGGCCTGACAGCTGTTGTTGTAGGCGAACTCTATCAAATGTAGTTGCCGGTCCCAATTCCCGCAAAACTGCAACAGACATGACCGTAACATATCCTCAAGTGTCTGTATAGTCTGCTCAGACTGCCCGTCAATCTGAGGATGAAAAGTTGTACCGAAACGCAACCTCGTGCCCATGACTCTCTGCAATGCCTGCCAGAACTCAGAAGTAAACTGACTGTCTCGGTCAGAAACAATAGACACAGGCACTCCGTGCAGTCGAACAATTTCCGACAAATACAGCTTGGCTAATCTGCCCACTGATATCTTCCCCGGAAGTGCGAGAAAATGAGCGGATTTCGTCAGTCGATCCATAATAACCCAAATACCAGTGCTGCCAGCCGAAGTACACGGCAATTGATAAACGAAATCCATGGTAATATGCTCCCACTTCCAAATTGGAATCTCCAGTGGCTGTAACTTCCCTGCAGGTTTCTGCCTCTCCGCTTTAACCTACTGACATATCAAACATCGGCTCACATACGCGGAAATCTTCCGCTTCATGTTGCGCCACCAGTAATATGCTCGAAGTGTACGAAATATCTTCGTACCCCCAGGATGCATCGCATACGTCGAACTATGGGCCTCATCCAAAATCTCCTTCTTCAGGCTCTCGTCTCTGGGCACACACAATCTGCCTCTGAACAACAACATACCGTCGTCGCTCAACCGAAACTCTGTAGGCAGACCATTCCGTATCATGGTCTTCTTGCCCAACATGTAGGAATCTGAATTCTGAGCCTCCCGAACCTGATCAACCAATACGGGTCGAACCTGAAAACTGGCTAATAAGGCTCCCTCATCATCCCACTCGAACTCGGCTCCCGTAGCCCGAAGCTCGGCTAACATAGACACTCTGGCCACACACACGTGGAATAACGAAGCTCCGGATTTTTGACTGAGTGCATCGGCAACAACATTGGCCTTCCCTGGATGGTACTCGAAAGTGCAATCATAATCGTTGATCAACTCCATCCACCGGCGTTGCCTCATGTTCAAATCTGGCTGCGTCCGCAAGTAGGTGAGACTCTTGTGGTCGTTGTAGATCTTACACTGGGCTCCTTACAAGTAATGTCTCCAACTCTTCAACGCTAGCACAATAGCGGCCAACTCCAAATCATGCATCGGATAATTGACTTCGTGTGGTTTCAACTGCTTGGAACCATAGGCTACAACTCTGCCATGCTGCATCAGCACACAACCTAGTCCCAACTTTGACGCATCACTATAAACCACAAACTCACCGCTGTCGTTTGGCAATGTCAAAACTGGTGCGGTAGTCAACCTCTCCTTCAGGAGCAAATAACTCTCCTCGCACGCATCATACCACCCAAACTTGACGCTCTTCTTCGTCAACCTGGTCAGTGGTGTAGCAATCTGGGAGAAATCCTGTACAAACCGCCGGTAATAGCCTGCTAAACCCAAGAAACTCCGGATCTCCGGTACAGTAATAGGTCTACTCCAGTTTAGTACGGCCTCGATCTTGTCAGGATCGACACTGACTCCCTCAGCCGAAATCACGTGGCCCAGAAACTTCAGACTATCCAGCCAGAACTCACACTTGCTAAATTTCGCGAACAACTGATGGTCCCGCAAAGTCCGCAACACTGCTCGCAAATGCTTCTTGTGCTGGCCCACACTTCTGGAATAGATCAAAATATCGTCAATGAATACAATCACGAACTTGTCTAGGAACCGTCTGAACACCCGATTCATCAAGTCCATGAAAGCTGCGGGGGCGTTGGTCAACCCAAACGGCATAACCAAAAACTCATAATGCCCATACCACGACCTGAAAGTTGTCCTAGCTACATCAGACTCTCGAATCCTCAACTGGTGATATCCGGATCGAAGATCAATCTTCGAAAAGACTGAAGCTCCCTTGAGCTGATCGAACAAATCATCAATCCGCGGCAACGGATACTTGTTCTTCACTGTAACCTGATTCAGCTTTCGGTAGTCGATGCACAACCGCATGGATCCATCCTTCTTCCGTACAATCAAAACCAGAGCACCCCATGGCGAAACACTGGGTCGAATGAAATCCTTCTCTAGCAACTCCTGGAGCTGAACCTGTAACTCTTTCAACTCCGCTGGCGCCATACGATACGGTGCCTGTGAAATGGGTCCTGTACCTGGTAACAGCTCAATAGTGAAATCAATCTCCCGCGCAGGAGGTATGCCTGGTAACTCTTCCAGAAACACATCCGGAAACTCAGAAACAACCTCAATACCACCAAGGTCCGGCACAGCAGCCGTAGTGTCTACCACATAAGCTAAATAAGCAACACAGCCCTTCTTCATCAACCGATCCGCCCTCACCACGGAAATCAAACATGATAGTGAAGTGTTCTTCTCGCCGCAAAACAATATCTCGAGAAAGCCTGGTCGTCGAAATGCGACCTCCTTCTTGTGACAGCCAAACATGGCCCAATGCGTCTCCAAGAAGTCCATACCCAAAATCAGATCGAAATCAATGATATCAAGCAACAACAAATCTGCGGCTAAACCATGGCCACCAATAAAAATCTCACAGTCTCTGTACACCCAGCCAACACTCACAATCTTACCAGACGGATATAACACTCTCCACAACCCCGGAAGTGGAGATGCAGGTACCGTAGCTAATGATGATAGTCTATATGACATGAATGAATGTGTGGCACCTGAATCTAACAATGTAAGTACTGGAATACCAAAGATATGCAACGTACCGATAACGACCTCTGGTGAAGCTCTGCCCTCTCGCAAAGTCATGACATGAACCCTTGCCTACCCGGCTGGTCATCCACGCTGAGGCTGTCCCTGCTGTCTGCCCTAGCCCGCAAATTGTGCCAGTCGAGCTCCTGAAGTGGCACCTCGCTCAGCTCCAGAACTCTGGGCCGCCTGTCCATCAGCACCATCAAGCTGGAAACACTCCCTCGCATAGTGACCCACCTGGCCACAGCGAAAACAAGTGACAGGGCCTCGCTGACACGGACCAAAGTGATGCCTGTTACAGAAGTTGCACAATGGGTACTCTCTCGGTACAACAAACGTGCCACCGGTACGCCGAGGATAACTGGAACCGCCAGAACCCCCACTAGCCTATGGTCGCTGCGGTCGATCTCTCCTCCATCTCGGTCTCTGTCTCGGTGCACCAGCTACTGGTCTATATGGTCCACTACCCGAGGATGAAGCCGAACCGGAAGTATCAGAACTCTGCCTCTTTGAAGGCCCCTGACTCGGTCCACCCTCCTCAAACGATCTAGGCTGGTACCTCATCTGCCTCTCCTTCTCGATATCCTCACCTCGAAGTGCTGCACTGACAAACTCATCAAAGTTATTCCGAGGCATCGTAGTCAAAGTCCCCTTGATGTTCAAGTTCAAACCCAGCTCAAATCTGCGGCACTTGGCTTCCTCAGTAGCCACCATATCACGCACAAAACAAGATAAGCGGGTAAACCTGTCCCGATACTCAAGCACAGACATACTGCCCTGTCTCAAGTTCGTGAACTCCTCATACTTGCGCTGCTGGGTAGCCTGATTGAAGTACCTCCGCATAAACAAATCTTGGAACAAAGTCCACGGAGTATCAACTGGAACTCTATCGGTGCTAACCCACCAGAAGTATGCATCTGACTCAAGTAATTCGACTGCGGCCACTGTCATCTGCTCAGGGGTAAAACGCAGACGCTCACAAACACGTTCAACCTGAACTAACCATGCCTCACATATCTCTGGATCAGCTGAACCCGAAAAGACAGTTGCACCAGCAGTACGAGCTTTGACCACAGGGTCAAAACGTTCCTCCAAACGCAATACTCGCATCAGCAAGTCGTGCGTCTGGCGATCCATATCAGGATCCTCTTCCCGATCAACACTGGGACCACGTCGAGGAGGCATCGTACTGACACAAGATAAGCATTAGGTACAAGCAGAAGGAACGTAATCATGAAACCCCAGATATTTGAGAACACACAACACCCGAAGTATTGATGAGTACCGCTGGCCAGTCGGGTCATCACTCCAGTCATGCTGTACAAACTCAAATACCCTAAGCGTCACAACTACAAGAGTCTACAGAATCTGACAACCTAATGCTCTGATACCAAGCTGAAAGGACCCAACCCCGATTTAGTTTCCTAAACCGGAATCAAACCCTTCTGAAAACGTGAACCAAGAAAAACCATGAAAATTCCGGCAGAGTAACGCTACTAACGCGGATTTACCATTACCTGCACCCGGAAAATAACACTTCATCCTATGCCACAAAAGCCAAACCATGGACACCAATCCCATCCGGATTTCTCAATATCATATCATTAACAATAAACAGTAAACATAACTGTAATATATAGCATATCCGGGAAAAACCGTATAAAACATGTATCAGAATGTATCAGAGCGACCTCTAGTGTAAATATATACAAAATATACAACAGTAGGCGAAACAAGAAACCTACTGGAAAACACAAGTAGCTCGAACAACTAGCCTCCAACCACGACGTGAAATAGCAAAATTTGAACTGCAAACTGGGCACGGAAACCGAAAAACCCAAGGGAAAGACATGAAAACCGTTAGAGTGAGTGGACGAAAATAAATGTCTTTCGCCAGATTATATATGTTAAAATAACATATGCGAGTCCAGATGAATAAATATAATAAAGTACACGAGGTAAACTCATACTCCTCCAACGTACTGAGCATGCATGTAAAAATCTCACGGGGTCGCACATAGACACATCCGTGCTAGTACAGTCCGAATCACGGGATCCCAGACCCACACGTGATTCTAGCCAGAAAGGCCTCAGGTCAGAGGTCTGCCCCCCCCCCCCCCCCCCCCCCCCCCCGGTAAAGGCCTCGGGTCAGGGGTCACAGCCTTCCCCGGTAAACATCCTCAGGAATCAGCCGGGATGCAAGTGTATCGATACAACAACATATACTGAGACTGTACTCTGTGTAAATCAAATCATAAATAGTTCGATGCAAATGTATAATGCAATAAATAAATGCATATACGTAATATATACTGGTACAGACATAATCGTATAACACATGCTCATATAAACCATAATCTCATATGCATGCTCATGCTCGTAAAACGTGTATAAAGACTCGCGATTATTAGTGAAAAGAAATTGTCCACTCACAGGTGAGCAAAACGCGCACTAGCGCTAATCACGTGGCCCGGCGGAAGATCCCTCGCCCGAAACACGATCTCGATCCCCTTCAAGGGTCGTGGCCTGAAATGGCCAGAATCAGCCGGTCCGGCGACGGAAGCCAAACGACCCGTTTTTTCCTCCGGTCAACGAAAGTCAACGGTCAAATCTCGGTCAACGACGGTCAAACTTCCCAAATAGTGTTTTCGACAATTTTTCGACTATTCCCGATATTTATACTCGCGCATCGGGACGATCGACGGTCCAAATAGGATAACCATTACAATTCGGATAAACTCGATACGAATGGATAAACTCGTCGATAAATTGAAACTTCAAATAATCATATTATATTCCTCGGTCATCGGAAAAATCATCCGGAACCGCCCACGAACTCGAAATCATGTGTACTACAACTCTCAAGAAGAGACTCAACTCAAATTTTCGGCCGATAATTAAGTCGTAAATGAAACCGGCAAACCACACAATAACGATAAACCACGATTACGTACTAACTCGTAGGTTACGCTGATTACTCTACTGATTCTTGTTCGGGTCGTCACAGTTCAAGACTTGTCTTGATGCCTCCCGAGTCTTCCGAAGACTTCCGCGACCTTCCGGCACCTTTCGTAGTGTTCCTGGTGTCTCGATAAAGTTCTAGACCATGCCGGATGCCTCAGTGATGTTTTGGACTCCTCTGGAACCATCCCTGCTCTTCTGAACCTTTCCAGAACCTCCCAAGCCTGCCTGGGTGCTTCTGACAGCCCCCGGATGCCTCTGGCAGCCCCTTCCAGGTGCCTCTAGCTGCCCTCGAATGCTTCCAGGATGCTTAAATCCTATCCTTGAGTCATGCTTCCCTTGAGAATGCTTAAGGCAACCCTTAGAATGTTGGCGGGGCGTGACACTATGCACAAATGATCTTCGTCTGCAGGCATTTTTGGGACTACACAATTCAGCCTCAAGCCTTTACGACCATTGAGGTGGCTCATTTCCATTCCATTATACGAGCCACCCGTTCTCACAACCGTGGACATGCGTGCATTTTCAGAAAGATAGTTGTAAGATTCGTCCAAACTCAAAAGTTATATGACATATATCCAATCCAATTAACTTGCGGATAATATTCATGACCACCTCCGCTGCATCGTGAAAATCCTATGCTCCTGACGATGCTCCTCCGGCAGGGTTGATGACCGCGCTTTATCTTTTCTGTTCTTTTGGATCAAATCAAATACAGACTCTGTCATACTAATTGCTCAGCCTTGCATAGGCCTGTCAATGGGGCGGATCCAGACTGGATCAACCTAGACCCGGATCCGTTTAAGAAGAGAAAAAATCAGACCCGGCCCGCACCGTTTATCCGACGGATCTTTAATAATCAAATTCAGATCCGGATCCGGTGGATCAATGGGTCAACAGAGCGGATCCGGATCCATTTTCAAAGTGCTAATTGTTAAATTTATTTATTTTATTAATATGTTAATTATTACAAATATGTTACATGACCTCTTTACGTAATTAAAATATTTCATTAAAACAAACTAGAGACCAAAATAAAAAATCTCCAATATAAATATTTTATATAACTTGACAAGAAACAAATCATTTTGGGTTTTAATATTTTAATTTTATAAATAATTTTATATAACTTTGCTAAAGATATTTACATTTTATTTCTAAAAAGGAGAGTTTTAGATTAAAAATATTTCATATATGTATATAAAATAAATTATATTTAATAAATTTTAAAAAATAAACGGACCGAATCATAAACGGATCGAATCGCTTGTGATCTGTTAAATAAACCAATCAAAAGGTGCAGACCACAAACAGATCAATGAGTCATAAAATTAGATTTAAATCTGCTTAATAAATATGAATATGAAATGAGTCCGGATCAAAACCTCCCTCGTTAATAACCCTACCTTGTAGCTTAAATAACGAAAATTCTCAAAGTCCTCCGAGTAGCACTCCTCTGCATTATCATCAAGTATTATAGCCGTTGGATTCAGTGTACTTGATCACTCGGCAATCGATTGGACTTGTTCAATGTAGTTTAAGATAAATGTGGGTCCTGCCTTAACAAAAGGCAGTAATATTTTTAAGAGTTATTGCGCAGTCACGTGGGCAACACTGTTTGAATGCAAGACATAATTGACAATGGGTTTTTTTTTTTAAATTGAACGCAATCAATCAAATGGGCAATATTTGTTAAAGAGCAGGGGGAAAATAGGAAACAACAAATTTATTGTTTATACAGTAAAATAATATTTACTGTAGATTAATTTTATCTATGTGAAACAAAATCACGAAAGAGTAATCATTTTACGAATTCCACTGTTAGATATGACGATCAGATTTGATTCGACCATTATATACAACAATCATATTAATTTATGCAAATTGTAAAAATATTTCGACTTGATTTTGACCTTAATCTGTTCATTTCACTATTGTGACCCTAATACTTTTATGATTAAAATACGATTTATCAATCTGTTGAAAAGAAAATTAAAACGAAGTTTCACGTACACATTATTGTTGGATTCATATTTATCTCTTCATGTCAAAAAAATTAATAAAAAAATTGATTTAATTACGCCGTCCATACAAAAAATGAATAAGATTCATTGAAAAGGTACATCTTTTCTTAAATAAAAAATACCTCATTAACTGGGGGTTAAACAAACTTCAACATGACGTACTGATTTTTCTTTTTGATACGAGGCACATTAGTACAAATTGGATGCATGTGTATGAACTTCATTCTCACTGGAGCCTTTCAATTTCTCATTGATAAAATCTCCCGTGTGACTGCTAGTGGTGTATAGTTTGTTTATTACTTGCATGAAAATGAAAGTCTTTGGGATTAACTGGAAAATAAATAATTACTTTATAAATTAGACCATTAGATTCAACAATCGTAATACAAATTAAAAAAATTTGACTTGATTTTGACATGGATCCATGCATCTTACCCTTGTGACCCTAGTGCCATTTTGACTAAAACGTGACTAGCTATTCCGTCAAAAATAATTTGAGATCTAATTCCACACACACATTATCGTGTGTTTCATATCTATCTCATCGTGTCAAAAAATTTGATAAAAAAAAATTGGTTTTGACTACTTCCTCCATAAGATAATGATCAAAATCCATTGAATGAATATTTAAGTCTTTTAATAAAATGTTGACCTTGTTTAACAAAAATAAATGTTTCACATCATTGACCTAGTTCTAAACAAACTTCGTTGAGATTGTATTTTTCTTTCACGCTGTTCCTATTATTACAAGGTGAATGCCTTTGTATGAACTCCATTCTCATTTGACCATTTTGGTTCCTTATATTAATAAAATGCTTGTACGTATAACTACTAGTGGTCTAATGGTGTATATTTTGTTTATTAGTATATGTAAATGAAAGTTTGTGAAACTAAATTACAAATTTATAATCACTTTCCAAATTTGACCATAACATAAGACAATCATAATAATATACGCATGCAAAAAATGTGACGTGACACTTATGTCTTTATGATTAAAAACGTGATTTGCTACCCATAAAAAATAATTTGAAAAGTAATTTTCCTCATACATTCTCGTGTGATTCATATCTATCTCATCATGTTAAAAATTTAAACAATAAAATTAAATTTAACAATTCTTAAAAGAAAATGAGCAAAATTCATTTAAATTGTGTACATATAATTATATATATGTCTTTCCGTTTATTATTCGGGAAATAGCCATATGTTTTTTGACAAGATTAATTACTTTATTATTTATTTATTTATTTTAAAACCAATTAAACTAAAATAAAAACCAAATGGCCTGGGGGCTTCTACAATCTGGCCCGAGCAGACCAATGAGTGGTCTGCGCTCAAAAGGCTAAACATGACACGCTGTTGCTGTCGTGGTGTCTTTTCTCTGGCATACACATGCCGATGTACTGCAACCATTTCCCCGCCACCCTTCCAGCGTCGAACTTGACCAGCCTAAACTACATCTTAGCCTAGGGGTCGGCAAAAGCCCGGCCCGGCCCGGCCCGGCCCATGTATAGCCGGCACGGGCCGGGCCGGGCCGGGCCTCAACAACATTTTAATATATGCGGGCCGGGCCGGGCCGGGCTTTATCTTTTATATAAGGATCCGAGCCCGGCCCATTCAAGCGGGCTTTGCGGACTTTTGCGGGCTTTTGCGGGCCGGGCCTTTGCGGGCTTTTGCGGGCCGGGCCTATCGGGCTTTAATTATTAAAAAAATAAGACATTTCAAAATAAACGTAACATTCATCCATGCACCGGGGTTTAAACGTACTCCGACGAGTCTAAATTTTACGTACGATGTTTATCACTATAAGATGGAGTTTTCTACATGTCCTCGTTTATTATTAAAACATATTTAATTCTTATATTGCTTGAATTCTCCATATGTATATTAATGTTCTTACGTTTGTTCATTTGTTATATGGAATGAAATACTTTTGTGAAACTTAATCGGACATGTTTAATTATTTTATAAAATTGACCGTTAGATTGATTGGTTAGAATATTATAACCATGCCTTTAAAATTTTATAAATTTTGGACTTGATTTAGACATCGATCCATGTATTTCGCCAAATGTGACCATAGTACTCTTACAACTAAAACGGAAATTACCCCTCCCGAAAATAATTTTTTAACATCAAATTTTGGACACATACTCTTATGGAATACATATCTATCTCATAGTATCAAAAAAAATGACATAAAAAATTGATTTATCTACTCCCCCCATAGGAAAATAAGGAAAATAAGATGAGTGTATTTTAGTGTTTTCACAAATTTTGTTTAATTGTATTGACTGGGATCCAAACGTACTTCGATTATGCTAATTTTTACGTACGGTGTCTTTTATTACAAGGTGAACTATTATATATGGCCTTCTTTATTGTTAAAACATTTTTAATTCTTATATTGCTTGAATTCTCTACATGCTCACTAATGTTCTTACCTTTATTCTTTGGTTATATGGGTTGAAAGTCCTTTGTGAAACGTAATCGATCATGTATCATCATTTTACAAAACTGACTGTCAGATTGGTTGTTCATAATATTCTAAGCATGCCGTTAAAAATTTATAAATTTTGGACTTGATTTAGACCTACATCTATGAGTTTCGCTAAATGTGACCGTAGTACCCTTACAACTAAAACATAAATTACCCATCCCTAAAGGAATTTTTTAAGATCAAAATTTTAACACACATTCTTGTAAATTACATATCTATCTCATAGTGTCAAAAAAATTGATATAAAAATTTAATTTATCTAGTTTCTCCATGGAAAAATAAGCAATATATAAGAGAAGGGTATTGATGTCATTTCACACACTCTCAATTAAACTCTCACAATTGAAAAATTACAATATCTAATCTGAACCATCTATTATATTTACTGTTTTACTGTGTAAATCGATAAAAAAAATTACAATGAAACCCTAACCCTAAACCCTAAACCCTAACCCTAACCCCTAAACCCTAACCCCTAACCCCTAAACCCTAATCCCTAATCCCTAAACCCTAACTTACTCTAAACCTCAAAATTCCTAAAACCTAAAATCTAACTTACTCTAAACTTCAAAATTCCTAAACCTTAACTTACCCTAAATCTCAATCCCCTAAACCCTAACTTACCTTAAACCTAAACCCTAACTTAATTATCCTAAACTCTAAACAATGATTTAATAGTAAAATAGATACACAAATATAACTATATATGGAATTCCAATATTTGATCAATATATGTATATGTAATATATTAATATAGACATACACAAATATAAAAAATATATATATAGTACTAGTCACTATATTATATATATAAGTGTAGGTATAATGATATACGTACTACTATCTTATATATATAAAAAATTGACTGTCTGATTGGTTGTTCATAATATTCTAAGTAGGCCGTCCCTAATTTTTATAAATTTTGGACCTAAACCCTTAACCCTAAACCCTAAAACCTAAACCCCAAACCCTAAACCCTAAAAAAATTATAATAAAATCCTAGAACCGGAACCTTAACTTACCATAAACCTCAAATTCCTAAACCTTAACTTACCATAAATCTTAATCTCCTAAACCCTAATTTACCCTAAACCTAAACCCTAACTTATGCTAAACTTTAAATAATGACTTAATAGTAAAATAGATACACAAATTTAATTATATATGGAATTCAAATATTCAATCTATCCATGTATATGTAATATATTAACATATATACACAAATGTAAAATATATATCTATATAGTATTAGTCTATTAGACTACTAGTCACTATATTTTATATATATATATATATATGTCAATATGTGTGTAGGTAAACATTAACTAGGTATAAATTGTATAATGATTAAAATTCATTAAATGATTTAATGATATATGTCAATATGTGTGCGGGCTTTGACGGGCCGGGCCTAACGGGCTTTGACGGGCCGGGCCTAACGGGCCTTGACGGGCTTTTGGCGGGCCGGGCCCGCGGGCCGGGCCGGGCTTTAGATCTCTAAACCATGGTCGGCCCACCAACCACCTTGGCGGGCTTTTGCGGGCTTTTTTGCGGGCCGGGCCGGGCTTTTAGCCCACGGGCTTGCGGGCCTCCACCGGCCCACGAGGCCCACGGGCCAAATGATGACCCCTATCTTAGCCAAATAGCACTGATACGTCTAAGTCACACATCAATCAGATCCAATTGGATTTGACAATTAACAGCTGTGACACCCACCACCGTCTCGACGTCGGTTAACCCCTGCAACCCCGTGAATACGTATAGCAGCAAGCAACGCCATTGTGCGCATTCAGAGTCACGAGTGCATGCATGTGGAATGCGTTCGACTCAGATTCTTAAAGACTTTTGAAGAAGGATAAGGGTTTGGCCTTCGTGCATTAGCAGATAGATGGAATCCTCAGGCGTAAACCCTTGGGTTAAGTTTAGATGTTGTTCATGTACGTAGGTCATAGGTCATATGATCTACGCACTCGTGCATAACAAGTCTCGGCCATGTGATCGCAATCGAAACCAGAAGTTATCAATTCTTATGTCATTTACATATCGCATTTATCGTTATTTAGTTACTCTTGTATATATCTTGAATACTTCGGTTATTCTTAGTATGAACAATTGGATTTGACAATTGACTAGTGTGACACCCACCAGCATCTCAACATATAATTGAAAAAAAAATCACGCTAATAATCAAACCTAAATCTAGTCCTAGATCTAGGGTGTTACGGTACTTAAGTTTTGTAACATAATTTCTAAATCCAAGAAGGATAGAAAACTTACCTTGAGGGTGTTATGCTGGATATGAAAAGAGATTAAGAGAAGAAGATTTGCTAGCAATGTTGGCAGACGGTGGTCGGTATCGAACTTCCATGGTGGTGATCAAGCGGTGGTGATGGTGATGTTCGGTTTTTTCTTCTTCTCTATTTAGGGTTTGGGATGATGACTATGGGACACGGCAAAATCTAAAAAAGTAGGATACAAACACGGAAGGATACGAAGATTATTTTAATATAGATATTAATACTTAATATGTAATAAAATAAAATTGAGTTGGACATATTTTTTAAACTCCATAAATCATAAAAGAAAAAAATGTGCATTGAACCAAAGAATAAGCTAGAGACCATAATAATGTACAGGTTATAACGAGTTTATATATATATATATATATATAAACAGGTTAATGATTTTGATCATGTATGAAGACTCTTAACGTTAATGCAACTTTGAAATATATTTATATCTCCAAAAAAATCTCCTAATTCTATAGTCAATATGATCTAACAAAAATATATATATATATATATATTATTTGATATGTTAAAGTGTCCCCAAGTGTCGAAAGAGTGTCCTTGAGTGTCTAAGAAGTGTCCTCAAGTGTCTAAATAACAAATTTTGGGACACATCATGTGGCACTTGTCCCCAAGCGTCTCCAAGTGTCGGACACATGACACAACACTAGAATGGAGTGTCGGTGCTACATAGATTTTGGTAATAGGATTTATATACAGTAAAACCTCAATAAATTAATAACTTTATAATTGACAAAATTTATTAATTTAGTGAGATTAATAATTAATCGAGTATTAAATTAATACTCAAGTCTCTAAGTTGGGACCGATAAAATATCATTTTAACGAGATTATTAATTAATCGAGTATTAAATTATCAAAATTTTACTGTATTAATTAACTACTTATTCACTTGATTCACTCTTCTTAATTACTTTCCTTAACCAAAAATAACTTAGTCAACCACCTTCATTTTTATTTTAAAATGTTTTACCATTCTCTGTCTTTTTTACAAATCACAACGTCAAATGTCTTCATTTTTGTATGCTTTGGTTCTAATTTTGAAATTAACAAACTTATTGTCAAATTTGCAAATATGACAACATATGGATGTAATAGTAGTAAATATTTAATATTAGACTAAACGTAGTTTGTGTTCTCATTTGTGTAATATGTTCCTCTCTTATGTATTTGTCTTCATTTTTGAATAATTTCAACAAATTATAATTATCTGACAGACGATGTAAAAATTACTAAACTTTGTTATTTTGTTTGTAATTTTTAATTAGAAATCAAATTTACAAGTTTATAGACATTTTTACAATGTACCAACAAACGAGATGTCATAGTGATAAATCTTCAAATTTATGTTATATAACAAATATGTCCTTAATGTTGTAATATAGTTCTCTATCATGTAAATACCTTTCATTGACTTTTAAGAAATTACATCTTCAATAATGAATGTTACTAAAAGAAGCAATAACTGATATAATTTTTGTTTTTGTTTTAACTTTTATAATTACTATGCTTAAAACAAATTTAAAATTAAGTGTTAAAGTCAGTTAAGTGTGGGCAGGAGAATCGCGAGAGTTGAAGTCAGTTAACTGTGGGCTGGAGAATCACGAGAGGAGTCCGAGAGCTTTGTTATGACATCCCGTTCCGAGCATTCCTGGTTTACGATTATTTAATGTTAATTGACGATGATAATTAATTTTTACCGTCGATAATTTTTGATAATATTCATCAAAATTTTACTGATTACATTTTTTGAGGAATTTCTTTGTAAAAATTCGTCAAGTTTGTCGAGACGAGTTCATGGTCATGTCAAGAGTTTAAATCGAAGTTACGAGGAAGAAGTTATAGTCAACGAAAGTTTTGTACGAGGTTACAATACATTTAGTTGCAAAATTTTGACTATAAATAGAAAGTTTCCGTAACAAGAAAGTCAACTCATTCCATTTTTGGAAATTTCTTTTTTTCCTTTTATCTTTCATTTCTCTCTCCTCCCTCCCATGCTCTTTCTCTCTCCATCGGGTTCTTCGCCAGAGTATGGCCAAACGACCACCTAAGCCAATGAGGCCGGTGTCAAAAGTTGCATCTCAACCGACATTAACTCACCCACCTAAGCGATTTAACATGTTGGTGGGTGATTTTACGACAATTAGTGGTGGAGGAAGGAGGAACGACACCGTGAAGATCACGGTTTCATGGCTTAACCGACATTGACTCCAGCCAGGTTTCCGGCCACTTTTCAAGTATAATTGGATTGGTTTTTGTTCCTAAATTTTATTAATACTTTTATGTTTGTTTTGATGTGAGGTGGTGTAAATCGATAGGAATTGTAGGATTCAATCGGCTCCGGCGAGGGTGGTTCGAGTCGACACTGTGGGCGTTGGTCGACGGTGAATTGGACGGCAGGGTGATGGGGTTATTTTTTTCCTCGTCACCCTGAGTCGATTGGAGTATTCCTAGAGCCATGTGGTGGCTTGACGGCCTCCGGCGGAGGGTTTTGGGGGCAATTCTAGTAGATGAGGACGGAATTGGAGGTTGATCCTTTGATGAATATTGTTGTTGGGTCGATTCTCTATAATTTGGGCTTCAGTTTGGCAGAAAGAGTCACTGCCGCCTCTGCTCCGCCCCCGCCGGAAGAGCTTTGGCAAGGATATTTTTTGTCGGCAGAAATTTTATATCATTTCACTCGTAGTTACGTACCGATTCTAATGATGAGATTATTGAATTGATTTGTATGTAATTAGTTAAGACGTATGGTTAATCGGATAATAATTAAACGTTTTTAGGATATTAATAATCAGTTGAATCATTTGTCAATTTGACCGCGAGTCACATAATGTTTAAGGATTTTGGTTATGACTTAAAAAGACGATTTAAGAATTGGAAATTGGGATTTGGGAATTTGATTAAAGCTCAGTATTGATTCAAGAAGCCTGATTTTTGTGAATGTGATGTTCTTGACGGTATTGCTCAATGGGGACGAGCTTAGTTATTCGATTTAATTTTCGGCGATTAGTTTTTTTAAATAATAATTGTTGTCTCAGGATTACATGGGAGCAACCCATGGCAGATGTATAGAAACGACGATAGATGTGCTTGGCTGATTGGAGATCACGACACAGTACTATGAGTGGACCCTTTTTATTTTCACAATTGTAGCAAGTTCAATTTTTAGTATTTAAGTATTCCAATTTAATTTACAGTATATTTTAGAACAGACCAAATTTAGAGGTTTATTTTGTGATGACATTAGTTAGTTGCATCGATGCACTCACTGTTCGGCTGATCACCAGGTAGTTCAGTCAGGGGAGGTCAGGTTGCCTCGTCTAGCCCATCATCTATATTTTTACATACAATTTGTCGACTCAAGTTATGGGAAAACCCTTGAGTGGCCACCTCCACAGAGCACATAAACTCGCTTTATTTTACACAGATCAGCGGAAAGGCATCAAATTCAGTGTTACTTCAGTTTTTATGATTATCGTACGATATTGATTTTTGTCCCATCACTTTAACGTTTTATATTTTATGCCTTTCCCCAGGCCCTTAGTTTTAAATTGCCTAGTTTGCAGGATAGCAGGTTGAAGTCGTGACCATCCAGAGTTCAAGGCATGATAGTTCACGGCTTCTGCTTTCTCAGTGTAGGATCACAACAAGGATTAGGATTGCTTGTGCTAAGGTAGCTGATACCGACTAGTCGATGCTAGAGACCTTAACCCGGATCCCGCAAGACTTATCTCTCGATTACTGGGGTAATCTGGGGCAGGACTTATCCATTGGTATCAGAGCATTAGGTTTCATGATCCTGTTGATTATCTTGTATCCTTAGTGATTTTACAGTGCGATGGTCCAACTGCAACGACTCTCATAGTATGCTTTTGGGCATTTGGATCACTAATGGTATAAGATAATTGTAATAACCCGAATCAAAATCTACGTATAAATCAGCACGAAATAGAATTATCGCGAATTAGTGGTATCACGTGGGTTGTTAATGACTTTTTCATCAGGCAAGAATTTGTGTTGACTTCCTTCACCAGAATTGTAGAGTACTTAATTATGAGCTCATGTGAATTTTCGAGGAGTTTTTCGAATAAGCGAGCAATTATTTAACGAGTTCTGAAGTCAAATGTGAAAATATTTAAAAAGTGTTAATTTAATTGCTGATTTAATCGTGATCGTCCGATCTTGATCATATTTGCTTTGAACCGTTGATTTGGGCTGGTATGTGTACGGATATTTGTACAGTATTAATACGAGCTATTAATGAAAAGTTTCTATTTTGGGGAAAAGCTGTTTGACCCGTGTTCACCACGGGTTACCCGTTTTGACCGTGAAACTTGTTGTTAGAGGTGAGTTATTTTTCTGCCACCTTTGGCCGAGGTCTTGGTGTCAAAATGTTGGGCTTGGTTCCCTGTCTCTTTTGATAGGTGGAACACCGGGGTTTATGGCCAGAGAACGGCGGTGGAGGGCCACGAAAACCAGCCGGAATCGGCGACGTTGTTGGTGGCTCAATTGGTGGCGATGGGGATTGAATTGTTGGGGGTTTTATAGCCTTTGTAATGGTGAGTTGAACCCATGTGGTCTTGGGCATTTCCGTGGCCGGTGGTGGCCGATCGGAGAATGAAATTTCGGCGAGGTTTTTGAACTTCACTGTGAGATTTCGATGTTTTCCAGTTAGAATGAGGCTTAGCATTGAACTACAAAGTTGTTAGGCTTGTCTTGAGCTTTCCAATGATGTATCATTTTTAGGATTTTCTGCCGATGGGTTTTCGGCCTTTGGCGGTGGCGGTCCGCGGCTCCATGCGCCGCCGTGCGCAGTGGAGCTTCGGCAATGTGGAATTTTCGATGAAGTTTTATGTCGTTTCACTCGTTTTTGCATGCCAAACGCAATGGTGAGGTTCATATTCAAATTTGAGTTTGATAAATTTTGGCAAGTATTTAATCGGATAATAATCAGTGTAATTTAAAGGACGCTTTGATTATCAATTTAATTGCGAGCCCTTTGTTATTTGAGATTTGTTTTGCGACTCTTAAAAGTGAGGGAATTAAGGGAATTAATTTGGTTGAGTTGATAATTAAACAGAAAATACGTTATTCGAGTATACAAGATTCTTGATATTATTACTCACCAGATTACGATATTTGTTATTCAGTATGAACTCCGATGATCAGATATTATTTTTAACCGTGGTTTCAGGATCATGAGTTAACGGGTGTGTCAGATGAATAATTGTGCCAATCGACAGGTTTTCAGCTTTGTAATTATCCCGGTAATCCTATGAGTGGACATTTTATTTTCACTATTGATTTGTGAGTCTATGTTATGCATTTTACGGTTATGTAGTTATGATTAAGAATTTTCATTTGGAGGCATATGCATGATTTGATTTACATTGAGCATAGTCACAGTGTTGCATCGATGCACTAGCTTCTTGACTGATCTCCGAGATGCTCCGGAAGTGTTCGAGAGGGACCCCAGGATTTACGGAAGTGTCCGAGAGGGACCCCAGGATTTACGGAAGTGTCCGAGAGGGACCTCGTGATTTTCTCAGCACCCAGGAGGGCCAATAAACCTGACCTGGGCAGTATTTGGACTTGTGGTCAGATGACTTGAGTCGTAGCCTCCACATATATTACAGTACCCAGGTGTACCTGGATGTTTATTTTCTAACTTGCTTTATTTTTATGTACATTATATATGAAAGACATATTATTTACAATTTCAGTTAAAAAGTGAAATATTATTTTCGTCCACTCACTCTAACAGTTTTTATTATTTTATGTGCCTTTTTCCTGGGGTTTTCGATTTCATTTGCCAAGATTGCAGTGTGTATCATGAGGGTGCTAGATGTCGTCGACGGCATCGAGTCAACCAGTCAACTCTTTCAGTAGTAGGTCCTAGCTCACTGTCAGTATGTCTCTTGTGTTATTGAAGTCACTCTGGATATTGGTTCAGTAGTATCATCTTGTGAGACTCTTGTGAATAGGTTATCACTCTTGTGAATAGACTCTTGTGTTACTAGATGTATGTTTTCCAATTCTGAATAATGTATCAGGTTTGATTTCAGTTTATGTTGACAAATTCGGATGGACATCGGTGGTCCTCGGTATTGTTTGTGAGTTTATTTGCGGAGTGTTAGTTTTCCTTGCAGGTTTATGGGTACTTCTTTTATAAGAGAAGTTATGTCAAAATTTTCACAGAAACTCATAGATTAGGGTCAGTCATTAGGGCTTGATTCTAGATTACTAGTTAATCTATGGTCGGGTCCTTTCCATAATCTTCTAGGTGAGTATCTCCAGTTTCTTGTGTTATGCCTCATGGGCGTGATCGACGACTTCAATGATAATTTACGTAACGAATATGTACTATTTTCATTATGTTTTACCTTTCATAATTCCGCGACTTGGTAGGTCGCGAGTTTCATCTGGAAGTGTGTATTCGAGGCTACCAGTATAATAGATGATGCCAGCTTATGAGATTAGATGATCTCGATTCTCATATGAGGAGCTGTAATGTTATGATGTTTTAGTATCCTGGCATCCTTGGTACTTGATATTATTCTTTCCATGCTTTAGAGGACATGAAGAGGTAGCCGCCATTGTACGTATCATTGGGAGCAGTAGCAGGCGAGCATAGTTATGTACTTCACTATGATTTGACGGAAGGGGGCACTATGAGCTTTCAGTGTCGGTGGGTCATTAGCTATCAATCTTGATGTTTACTCGAGTGTTGTCGAGTATACGAAGATGCTTCTAGGAATGACTCTCAATGTCATTATTGTTGATTGAGTCATGAAGGTCAAAAGCATGGATTCAGTTCCAGGGGAACTTCTAGCATGTTATATGCAGTTCTGTAATTTTTCCCGAGTACATGAGAGTACTCAGCTTCCATTCAGTGAAATTTGACGATTCCTCCTAGCTTTCGATGATTCCTTGTTGCTTAAGCTATATTTGAGCTATTATAGTTTGATATCATGCAATAAGAAGTATGAGGTTCTTGTTATGGTTTATATCTCCAAGGGATGACTCTGATGAACATAGTGGGATAATTTCCAGGGGGTCGACAACTAAGGAATTATGGGAGTTTGGACCAGTAGTTTACCTATTACGGACCCATAGGATCGACACAGAATTAGTCGTGATATGCGGTTTCTTCCTGAGGAGATTTATGATTAGTGGTGTAGCAATGTGGGTCAAGAAAATGGCATACGTTATCCTTTAGTGTTTCACACGATGTTTCGCGATTCTTTCTTAAACATCCTTATTACGTGTTATCTGAAGTCTTGATTTTCTTTTGAGTGCGGTAAATTAAGTATTTGCATTCGTTCCAGTTTCATTCACATTATATTTAAGAGTCATTTCACCACCTTTTATTTATTTCATCTAATTAGTGATACGACCTTGTTTCTTTATACTGATGAAATGACTATGGCATAGTGATGTAGAAGTCTGTAACAGAATAATTCATAGCAGTCAACCTATTTCCAGTATCCGTTTTGTTTCTTCCTATGTACAAGAGTTGCTTGCCGATATGATTTACGGCATAAATACTGGTATCGACGAGGTGTTTACAATGACCACTACGGGAAGTAAGATTTTCATTGGGAGTTAACACAATGTTCTGGTTATCCACGATGTGTATACTTTTAAGTCATTGATCCTCGAGTGGGTAATTGTAGCAGTTTCAGTGGCTCCGACGTGTTGTATGACTTGTTTTGTGTGTTTCCTTTTCCGTCGGAAGAGTTATGATCCCTTAGTTGCGGACGAGGCAAATAGAGTATATGACATGTGTATATTATAACGATTTCCTCTAGACATCCAGTCTTGGTCAGCCATTGGAAATTCGTTCTTTCTTGCAGAATGTGTCAATAGTTCAGAACCTCTTATGTTATCGTGTTTCACGATATTTTTAGCCAGATTTTATACCGCATCCGGTGTGGAACATGACATTTACTTGATTTCAGGAGTTAAATTTTTACGTTGGACAAGAAGGTAGTGGTTGATATGTATTATACCTCTTCTACTCATGTCACAGAACCTGATAAGATTGGTATTGTAGCCACCTTGCCTTTAGGCATGTTCCATTCTTAGTCAATGATTGAAATTCATCCATCCACGTGTGAGCTAGCTAACCAGTATCATTTTATTCAATGACTTATTTTTCGTCTTATGAGTTGGATACTACTTATTGTATATCAAGCAGTGTTAAGGGAAATGAAAAGGCAGATACTCTACCACTGAGCATGGTGTATGGTGAATAGTTAAGTTAGACAATTTTCCTCGGGTTACAACATGAAATTTCATTAAACCACCACCATGGGAACCTCGACATGTAGAAAATTTCAATATAGAGGTTAGCAAAGGATACTCATTCACAATTTTGGTAAATCCTAATGACTCGGTTATTTTTCGTATCGAATCTTGAGTGTTCGACTTTATTCTTCATGAATTGTTCATGTTTATTCTTTGTCATAACCATGATTTTTCCTATAAAGGTGTTTCCTTAAGATGTGCAGTTAGTCCGGGATAAAATTCTCCCAGTTATAAAGCACGAGGGTAGGCGTGTTGATATTACAATTCTAGTGCAGTGTCATGCGTTCTACATTTGTACAAATACGATTAATGAACCGCTCAACTCAGTTAACAATAAACATTTGTATTTATCACAAGCACGTGCACAGATTAGAGCAAGATATATGTTGCATAACTTCAGAATTGTATTAGCCTGGATGGAGGAGTATCATGCAGGGGATACGCGTTCTTTACTCACGGGAGTATTTATGAGAATAATGCACAAAAATGCAACTTCCAACTAGTTTTGTGCGTGTGTAGCAAAGTGTTGTTTCTTCCTTGGAAATACAGAATCTTATGATTAATCTCTTCGAGTGGTTGTTTCGTTCCTTAGACTTCACCGTATTATGGTTTTAGGACTAGTCATCACGAATATACATCAAGTGTTCAGGGAGCCAAGAATGGCTATGGTAGTACAATGAGGAAGTTACAGTAGTTCTTTTACTCGATTTGAGTGTGGTATGTGATATTCAAATGATGTCCTAGTATTTATCACCTCGTATGAATATATATTTATGCTGAGATTCATGCAGCGTTGGAAAGTTGTACTGACATGATTTGTGAGCTCTATATGTGAGCTTGTGATGCTTATGCTTTTGGTGTGATATTTATACGCAGATTTAGTACTTAAGGCATGTGAGTACTTATGATGTGTTGCAGGACTTGAGTTTCACACCAGCATCACCTTTCATCGATGTCATTCATATAGCTATACGTGATTAATTAAACGTTAGTTGTTGGAATGTTTGGTAATCTCTAGTATAGTGTGTGTTTGGAGATAGCTGAATGATTTGTGGGAGTCCACCCATATTATTGGGAGTTACGTTGGTGAAGGTAAGGTGATCACATAAGAATTTCAATACGTTGTTGTTATCATTGATGAAAATATTTGATGTAGTGAATCAGGCGATACTATGAGTATGTTGAATGAGAATGATGAGATGTGAAGATATTTAGTTTTGTGTATTTGAATTATGAAAAATCCAGATGGAAGACGGTGCCCACAGTGTTTTTTTTTTGGATTTGGTTATTTGAAGTATTATCTTAATGCAGGTTTTTGGGTTCCTTAGTTACAGAGAAAACTATGCTCAATTTTTTGTAGAATTTTCAGGTTTATGATACTGTGTAGGGTCAAAACTTTTCTTGAAATCGGCCACATGCCCTACATATGTTCCGATTTTGGAATGGTTAGTATAAGTCTTCAGCCGGTTATCTTTGTGACCTTGGGGGTCACGTTATGTGAGAATGTTAGCGTAGGGACACCTCAGGTAGATTTTCGGTACTGAGCTATGGTGGTGATTAGAAAGCCACTTTAGGAGTTAGAGCCACACCGTCACTTTTACAGTCATTTTTATCAGGACCGAAACCATAGAGGTTTATAGGTTGGATTGACCAAATAAGCCCAATTATATGAGTAGAACTTGCCACTGGAGTTCGCATAGATACCAGATATTTTCAGGTATTTACGTTACAAAAAAGCTAGACATGGTTGGATTATGATGCTTTCTAGTATTTGGTTATAAGGAGTATTTGATTTAGACAAGGGATCAGAAGAGCAAGACTTGGTAGCAATATGACAGCATGCTAACGATTTTGTGGACAATTCTTGTAGTTGGGGATAATGCTTGAGAGCTGAAAGAACTTATGTGTGAATAGTACCCGTTGGTGCTTTCCTAGTATATGCGTAAATTTCGAGGACGGAATTTTCTCAAGGGGGGTAGATTATGACATCCTATTCTGAACATTCCTGGTTTACGATTATTTAATGTTAATCGACGATGATAATTAATTTTTATCATTGGTAATTATCGATGATATTTATCAAAATTTTACTGATTATGTTTTTTGAGGAATTTTTATGAAAAGTTGTAGAGTTTATCGAGATGAGTTCGTGGTCACGTTAAGAGTTTAAATCAGAGTTACGAGGAAGAAGTTATAGTCAACAAAAGTTTTGTACGAGGTTATGATACATTTAGTCACAAAATTTTGATTATAAATAGAAAGTTTCCGTAAAAATAAAGTCAAGTCTTTCCATTTTTGACAATTCTTTTTTCCCTTTTCTCTCTTATTTCTCTCACCTCCCTTCTGTGCTCTTTCTCTCTCCGTCGGGTTCTTCGTTAGAGAATGGCTGGACGGCCACCAAAACTTGCGAGGCCAGTGTCAAAATTTGCGCCTCAACCTCCTCTACATGTTGGTGGGTGATTTTACGGAAATTGGTGGAAGAGGAACCAGGAACGACACCGTGAAGGTCACGGTTTCAAGGGTTAACCAGTGTTGGCTCCAACAAGGTTTTTAGCCACTTTTCCAGTATAATTGGATTGGTTTTTTTTATCCTACATGGTATTTGTATGTTTGTTTTGATGCGAGGTGGTGTAAATCGATGGGAATTGAAGGAATTCAATCGGCTTTGGCAAGGGTGGTTCGGGTCGACGCCGTGGGCGGTGGTCAACGATGAATTGGACGGCAGGGTGATGGGGTTGTTGCTCCCCTCATCACCCTGTGTTGATTGAGGTATTCCTCGAGCCACATGGTGGCTTGGTGGCGGAGAAAGGTCGCTAGAAAAGGTTTTTTGACCCGAGGGTTTCGGGGGAAATTCCAGTGGATTGGGCAAGAATTGGAGATTAGTACTTTGATGAATATAGTTGTTGCGTAGATTCTCTATAATTTGGGCTTCGGTTCGCTGGGAAAAGTCAATGCCGTCGTCGGCGATGGTGGTCCACGGTGGAGCTCCGGCGAGGATGGATTTTTTTTTGGTAGAAGATTCTATTGATGAGATTATTGAATTGATTTGTACATAATTGGTTAAGACGTATGGTTAATCGGATAATAATTAAACAGTTTTATGATATTAATAATTGGTTAAATAATTTTTTGATATGACCGCGAGTTACGTAACGTTTAAGGATTTTGGTTACGACTTAAAAAGAGAATCCAAGAATTGGAAATTGGGATTTATGAATTTAATTAAAGCTTGGTATTGATTCGGGAAGTAAGATTTTCGAGAATGCAATGTTCTCAACGGTATTGCTCATTGGTGACGAGCTTAGTTATTCGATTTTATTTTCGGCGATTATTTTTTTTAAAAATAATAATTGTATTCTCAGGATGACGTGGTAGCAACCCATGGCAGATGTATAGAGACACCGATAGATGTGCTTGGCTTATTGGAGATCACGACACAGTATTGTGAGTGGATCCTTTTTATTTTCACAGTCGTAACGAGTTCAATTTTAAGTATTTAAGTATTCCAATTTAATTTATAGTATATTTTAGAACAGATTAAATTTGGAGGTTTTTCTTGTGATGACATTAGTTAGTTGCATCGATGCACTCATTGTTTGGCTGATCACCAGATAGTCCAGTCAAGGGTGGCCAGGTTGCCTCGTCTGACCCATCACCTATATTTTTATATACAGTTTGTCAACTCAGGTTAGGGAAAAACCCCTGAGTGACCACCGCCACAGAGTAGATGAACTCACTTTATTTTACACAGATCAGCGGAAAGGCATTAAATTCAGTTTTATTTTAGTTTTTATGATTATCGTACGATATTGATTTTGGTCCACTCACTCGAACATTTTTTGTTTTTATGCCTTTCGTTGGGCCCTTTGTTTTCAATTCCGCAGTTTGGAGGATAGCAAGTTGAAGTCGTGACTGTCCAGAGTTCGAGGCATGACAGTTTACAGATTCTGTTTTCTTAGTGTAGGATCACAGTAAGGATTTGGGTTGCTCGTGCTAAGGTAACTGAAACCAACTAGTCGATGCTAAAGATATTAACACGGGTCCCACCAGACTTATCTCTAGATTACTGGGGTAATGTAGGATGGGTCTTGTCAGTTGCTGAGGTCGTTGATGGGTAACACAAACTGAAGAAAAGTACCTAAGTTAAGCCCCAAATCAACTTCGATCCCGATTCAATTTGACAAGTTTTTGGGTTTTGATCTGGCACAAAAAGTCGAAGGAGCTACTAAAAGCCTAAGAGCGAAGGAAGAGGTTACCGACCTTGAGTAGAGCAGGGCTAATTTTTTTTGTCTGGGACTTTGTCTAGGAAACACCGTGGGCTGCAACCTACACAATCCACTGTGTGGATCCGCCACTGTTGTTGATACTGGTGAGCTGAATAACACAAGATCTTCTATTGTCTTATGTATTTAATCTCCTCTATGGGGTATATAGGAACACAATGCTTATGGACAATGAGAATAGGGACCTCAATACTCATAATATAGTGATTGAACAAATGACTTTATTGATGACATATACCATGTTGAATATTAATAAGAATTAGTTAATATTGAGCTTTCATTTCAGCATACAACTTGGACTCTTTACATGTCATTGATATACAGATTAACATGAACAAATATAAGCAATCCTAAAGTGACTCTTACTGTATTATTATACATAATCTAATTTCTTGACTTAATTTGATTGCTTTATACATAAGTCATATGGATAATATATGTTGTGTCTTATTCTAACGATGCATCCATTGTATTGGAATTCAAGAAACCAATATTCAAAATTAAACACATACGAGAAAGAGTTCTTAGAAACTTAATTACGTACATTTTCTTGTCAACGTATGGTGCTGAAGTGTTTTCATGAATAGGTTGACAAGAATTTTTT
The DNA here is from genome assembly GCA_946800695.1 of Geum urbanum. Classification (NCBI taxonomy): domain Eukaryota; kingdom Viridiplantae; phylum Streptophyta; class Magnoliopsida; order Rosales; family Rosaceae; genus Geum; species Geum urbanum. The sequence continues at coordinate 20,551,375 of OX326999.1, forward strand.
TTGGTCTGAATCATCTTCCAGTTCTATCACTCTCAGTTCTGGTATGAATAGCTTAGCAATTTGGGCTGTCATATTTTCTTCTAAGACTTAGATCAAATCAGAAACCCCTTCACAGCCTCACTTTCTTTTTTTAAGAGTTTGATGAAATCAGGAAACCCCTTCACAGCCTCACTATTTTCTTTTAAGACTTTGCTCAAATCAGGAAACCCCTTTCATAGCTTCACTAGTGTATTTTATCAGAGGCAAGGCCTCCGCCTCCGCCATACCCTCATTAATTTCCTCTGTCACAACCATGTTCTCTTTCCCATCAGTGGCTGCATATTGCTGCAATCCATGGATTTCGACAGTTTGGTTGCTGATTTTCTCTGCAATCTCCGTGATGACCTCAGTATTCTTCATTATCACAGTACTAGTGTCCTTTGTTACCTGAGTATTCTCTAATAGCAAAAGCAATGTAACCTTCACATCCTTACTAGTATCCTTGGTCACAAGCAATGCCTCCTTCACATCAGCAACATTCTAACTGATTTCCTTTGTCAGAAGCAAGTTCTCGAACCCATTAATCACTCCGTGCGCTTGGAATACCTCCAACGGTCCCATAAGAGACTCATCCAATCCACCTCACCAAGTTAGTTGGTGTAATGAGCCTATGATTGGACTTGAGATCATCAAATATGAGGAGAATTTAAAAAAAATGTTCCTCTCCAAATTTAATGTTCACAAGAAAAAAAAAGTTAATATTTAGTTTGTTAACGTTGTTTCATTATTCGATCAATCGATGTTTAAAATTATAATAAATAAGAATTATTTTATTCTAAAAGTGTTTGCAATAAAATTAATATCTGACAATTTTCTTATCTAGCATACTTCTAAACTTTATGTTCATATAAAAAAAATTTGTGATTTTTATAGTCATAACATTAAAAACTTAAATTAATATTCAGAATTTTTTATTGTTTCATTTTTCAACGATTGTTAAATATTTTAATAAATAGGAATTTTCTCTTACCATTAGACATTAGAGTATGAAAGTAAATTAATAATTAATGATTTTATTATAAATTGAAACTTTCCTATATATTAAAAACGTGTTTTTAAAAAATTGAACTTCAGGTAATTGCCTCATCACCCTCCTATCAGGTAAAAATCTGAATGTCTGAATGAGTAGATTTTTCAAGCACATCCGCAGGCCCTTAACATCAATTTTTTGAATCATCTCTTTGCCTTCAATTGCCTTTCTGAGTAGAGCATTCTCTTCCCCTTGTCGGCTACCACCCAAGCTTTGATCACCCAATTCAACATTATAAGCTTGCGCAAATGAACTCAATGCCACCAAACAATCCACCTTGGTTTCGACGCTTTTGCGGGTTTCTTCAAACGTTGTTGTGTTGTTCACAAATACAATAACTAGGGTTGGGACTTCCGAACCAAAAATCGAAAAAAAAACTGAGCCAAACCGTAACCGTAGCCGAAAAAATCCAAACCGAAAAACCGAAAAAATTTAGGTCTGGTTTCAGATTCAGATTTCAAAAACTCGAACTGACCCAAAAAATTGAACATATCCAAAACGACATCATTTTGGTGGTCACTTAGTTGGACTATATAAGGGATGCGATAAGGAAAAAATTAGGGTTTTGGGAATTTGGGAGGGCGAGCACCGCAGCCTTTCACCTTAATCTCACAAAAAAGCTCTGTCACTGGGTGAGCTCGCGACCTACAGTTCGACCACAGATCTCTCTCAATCTCACATAACAACTCGGCGGTGAGCTCGAGACCTACCTCGCCACCACGAGTCGCCTTTCTCTCTCAGTCTCACAGAACAGCTCGGTCACCTCAATGAGCTCGCGACCTCGTTCGCGACCTCGCGTCGCCTCTCTCTCTATCAAAATCTTGATATGTCGCCTTGCCCTACTCAAATGCCGGCCTTCTCTCTCTCCTCGCCCTACTCTAGTCTTGCAGCGGCTCGAGTGGCCCGACCGCGCAACCTCTCAAATTATTTGGTAAGCTCTTTATTTTCGTGATTGGGTAATTGACTAATTAATTTGGGTATTTGATTTCGTGATTATAGTTGGTTGATTAGTCGAATTTCTATGATTTGATAGCAAGCTCAAGTTGTTCTAAAGTTAATTTCAGTAGCCTCTCGTTGACAACAAGATCAAGTTCTCAAGGTTTGGATTCAACTGATTTAGTCTATTTATTGTTGAAGAGATTGTGATTGTGATTGAGTTTATTCTAAATTGTGATTGTGATTGTGATTAGACTTTGTCACTTTCTGTGCAGATGAAGAGAGGTCGAGGCGGGGACACGAATATGACATCTACTTCAAAAGCTACAACCTCAAATAAGGTTCAAAAGTATTAACATTGATGTTTTTGGACTATTTTGGACTGTTTAGTTGCTGCATATGGGTGTCGTTGGAAATCGGCTGGAAATTCTCATCAAATGGGTGCTGGACTTCTGGAAACTGAAACAAGCTGCTGGAAATTTGCTGAAATTTTTGCATCAATTTGTTGTTTTGCTATTTTATTAATTTTTGGACTATTTTCTTTGTGGATTGTTGAAACTAATTCACATGTTATTTGTGGAATGTTTTCTTTGCTGTTAAGAGACTTTGAATTGATGTTGTAACTTGAAAATTTGAAATTGGGTGTTTGGAATTGCTATGCTATTTCTGGTATTAGTTTGAAAGGTATTGGTTTAGAATTGCTTTGCTATTGTTAATACCTTATTAGCATATCAGGTTTATCAAGTGTACAATTTGTAACAAGGGACGTGAAGAACGATCAGACTGATCGACCCTCTGTTACAATTTGTTGAATTAAGCATAATTGATGGGCGATTATAGTATTTTTTTTTCTATATGTCAAGTGTTTTTTTGGTTAAGTCTGTTCTACTTATTTGAAGAAGAAAAAAACTGAAAAAACTCGAAAAAAAAAACCAAAATTTTTAACCAAACCGAATGACTCGGTTTTTTATGCTGAAAATGTAAAAACTAAACCGAACCGAACCATAAAAAATAATTCAGTTTGGTTACGGTTTCTATCAAAAATCGAACCAAACCATCCTAATCCCACCCCTAACAATAACTGCTCCAACGACTAGAGCAGGTAATCTTGCAACACCCCCTAGGGCTAATTCTGATCCGTTAATATCAGGCATTTTTACCATATCTCGATCCGCAGCAACAAAATTAACTCCAACAACTAACTTGTGTCTTCATTGCCATACAAACCATAATAAAGCTTAATTTAAACACGTATTTCAAATTTCATTAGGCATTACAAGGATAATATAAGATTGATATTCACTACGCCAAAAATTGGCACAGACAATATCTATCAGACAACAGCTAGGTACCAGACTATTGCTTGAAAAATTTAGTCAACACCCAAAAGAAAAACATTATCCGTATTGTTCGGATAGACAATAGAAGTAAGCTGATCATTGTAGTAAAAGAAATCAGACAATGTTCAAAATTTAGCGTTGTTTGTCTTATGTGAATCAAACAATACTTATTTTTGTGTGTGTGTTGTGTTATATGTCTCTAAACAATGGCTATTTTTCGTTGATCCAGAGCATTTCAGATAATTGTTTTTCTTTCCATTGTTTCATTCCAGACAATAAGTTTTATTGTTCATTGTCTGAATCTCATTTACGTAATGCTCGTTTTTAGGTTAATTGTTTGAGCGAGAGGTATATTTTGGGTTTCTTCTTCTTCTTCTTCTTCTTCTTCTTCTTCTTCTTCTTCTTCTTCTTCTTCTTCTTCTTCTTCTTCTTCTTCTTCTTCTCTCTCTCTCTCACTCTCTCTCTCTCTCCCTCTCTCTCTCTCTCTCTCTCTCTCTCACACACACACACACATAACTGAGCTTTTGCCTCTCTCCCACCGTCCGCCCGCGTAGGACTTCAAGCATTCGCGCTATACCTCACCTCGTGGCTGCTGGTCAATCTTCCTTGTGCTTGCATGGGCCTCAAAATGCAACTCAATCGCTCACTGGTGTCCTCCATATATAACAACATCTCCACCACGCTACTGTCATATCTCTTCGTGGAGCAACGAAGAACGATGACCCCAATAGCCCCAGCGATGACAACGTGTCTTGTCCTAATTAGACTAGAAGTAGATATTCTCTCAATCCTTGATTTATATTGATAATGATTGAAACAGATTGTAATGCCTAAATTTAGGGTAATCTATCAATGAATAAATTACGGTTTTCATATACATTGATTGCGTATCTATTTTCTTCTTCAACACGTTATTAGCAACTCTTGAGTTGATAGCCATCACCCCAAACCCTAAACATAAAAATACCTAAACCACTAAAAATCCTAACCTTCATCAACACCGTCAGAGTACCACCGCCGATTAACACTGGAATCTGACTCTGACCGCCGTCGGCATCCTTCCGTCAATAGCAACTCGTCAAAATTTCTCTTTCTTCAAACTTTTTACAAAGTTTTCATACCAATCATATTACCCTAGAGGTAAATCATTTACCTTCTTCAATTTAGAACTTAAGTTGTTCAAAACTTTATTACTGCAACACCCTAGATCTAGGTCTAGATTTAGGTTTACAATATTGTGAATTTTATTTCAGTTATATGCCTTAGTTCCTATGGATTAATACAGGTTATGAGAGAAGGAGATTTCATCACCTCTCACTCAAAGTTGAATATTAGTGACGGTCATGGGGGAGTCACAGTATATTAAGAAAAAGAAAAATGAAGTCGATATTGTGACTAATTATGAAAGTCACGATTTTTGGGTGTGGTATGAAGCCATCGTTTTTGCATCGATTTTTGTGACCAAACATAATTGATCACAGTTATGATTCCCTGAACTTGATATTAGTAATCGTAGTTTTTATCGGTACTAATTACATCTCTCGTCTCTTTTGTAGATGACTTCAACTAAGCTGGCAATGCCTGATTTTGACATTCTTGGTCCACAAGGAGTAGAATACCATCATTGGGTATCAAATGTTGAGAATACTCTTCTCAGTAAAGATCTTACTGATGTTATCCAACCATCACCAATTGGTAAAAATGTCGAGGCACCAACTCTAGCTCACTAAACTCAATCCCTCATAATCTTGAGGCAGCATATACATCTAGTTCTGAAAAAGAAGTATTTGCTAAGTAATGACCATGTGGATTTGTGAGCGACTTTAAAAGAAAGATTCAATGAGATGCATGAGGCACAACTTCCATAACTACAAGAAAAATAGGATTCAATCCGGTTATTGGATTATCCGAAGATTAATGCATTTAATCAAGCTATGTTGGAGGTTCAATCTGAGTTGGCCATTTGTGGTGTGATAAAGACCGTTCAAGCTATGATCGAAAAGTCTTTAAGCACCTTCCATACTTACATGGATACGCTCGCGCACTAATATCTAATAAATTATGAGTAAGGAAGAATTAGATCATTCAGTGATCTCATGAACATTCTATCCAAGAAAGAGAGATATTGTGAGATACTTCTCAACAACAATGCTAGGTCAGCTGGTACTAAAAAATTTCATAAAACATATAACACTAGTGGGAAGGAACGTAAGGAAAAGAAGAATGGTCATTTTGATCCGTACAACAATTGTGGTGGTAGAGGAGGACATGGCAGAGGACATGGCAGAGGTCGTGGTAAAAGAGAAAAAAGTCAAAATTTGACTTGAACTCTCCAAGACAATAGCCAAAACAACTCCAACAAGAATCACCCCAATTTCGGTCTTAGGAAGGATGGAAGTTCTTCTCGTTCTGCTTATTCTGGCTTGTCACCTTACTATAGGTGTAATTCTACCAAACATATCTACAAACAATGTTGTGCACCCAAGGATGTTCAGAATGTCTACAAGAGGACTACTAGGTGTATTTGTCACATGAGACCAACTACACTGAAGACTATGAGACGGAAGATTACAGTGAAGCCAATATTATTGTAGCAGATGACACAAAAGCAAGTCTAGAGACTGCGAATTTTGATTAGTCTATGTATTAGGCTCATATTTATGCTATGTAATCAAGTTTAGTTTAGTTTTTTTAACTTTATTTTTAGTCATTGTTTCGGAATAAAACAATCTTTGATGTAAGTTTGATGTTGACAAAGTAATAAAAAAAAAATCTTTCTTTCGGTATATGGAAGTGTTAAGAATGGCTATTTTCATATATATTGCTTGAATGGTTCAAAATATACAATATTCTAAGGCAATATGACACCAAAATACTATAAAAACGAGACAAAAAAATGATGGTTTGATCACATGGAATTTTCGACACCTCGAGATTCTCTCTCGATCCGTTGAACGATCAAAGAGAACATTCAGGATCGGTTTTGACACATTTTTGACCCGTCAAAAATTTATGTATGGTTTCTTTTGACCCGTCAAAAGCATGTCCTTTGATCATATGTACAAGCACCTTCGACCGGTTGAAGCTTCATCTCGACATGTCGAAGGATAGCTACTGTCTCGGTTTTGTCCAATTTTCAACCTATTGAGGTAAATTTTCGACCCGTCGGACCTCCCATGATTAAGTTTTTCTTCGACTCGTCAAGCCATATTCTCAACCCATCGAAGATGTTGTTCTAGACATGATTTCACTGGTTTTCGACCCATCGAGATGGTCGAGGTTCCTACCTGGATTTGGTATTTTTGATGAGTTTTACATTAGTTTTATCATGCCATATCAGCACTCTATAAGGGTCACAACCCTTTGAAAAATATTTTTTAAGTCTTTATTTAAAATGTTCTCAATGTCTTGAGATCAAAGACTAATTGATTCATATTATTTTGTAGATGTTTGAAGCCGAGATTGAGTCTCTAAAAGATAGTGGTACTACTAGCTCATATTATACTACAGAATAAGCAATTGTTTATGGATCCTGTGCCATACATTTCATCAGTGAAAACCATGATTGGTTTAGCGCCAATTATACAAGGGCGTGGTTCAGCACAATTTTTGCTTCCACATGGTACAATAATTTATATCACCCATGCATTGTGCGCCCCGAAGGTCAATCAAACCTTGCTAAGTTTTAACGACATTAAAGCCAACGGTTTATACATTGAAACTCATTGTGAGAATGGTAACGAATTCTTATGTATAACCTCTGAGGAGTGTGGTAGAAAGAAAACTTAGAGAAGTTAGAGGCCATTTTTAGTGGTTTATATCTTTCTACGGTTCAGATTATTGAATCTAATGCAGTCACCCTAACTATTATGTGTGACTCAGCCTCTTATCAGCTTTAGTATTACCGACTGGGACATCCCAGTCGCGATATGATTATCAAAATATTAAACAACTCTCATGGTCATCCATTTTTCAGAGCAAAGAAGCATGTAAAAATACCCATTGATTTTGAAGGGGTGCATGAGGTTAATCCTCTCAATCTTGTCTGGGTCTCCAAAATGAGTACAACATCTAGTATTCTTCCACAAGATTCCTTCATGGCAATCTCTGATGCTCATCGCTCATTTTGCAAAGCTTGTTTATTAGCAAAGTTATAGACTAGATCTTCCATTGCGGTTTATAACACTGAAAATATACCATTCTTACAGAGAATTCATGGTGATATGTGTGGACCAATTAAACCAGAATGTAGACCATTTAAATAATTTATATTTTGGTAGATGCATCGATGCGTAGGTTACATGCTTCTTTGCTATCCACAAGGTATGTTGCATTTGCCAAACTCCTAGCACAGATTATTAAGCATCAGCCTCGCCACCTAGACAACCCAAATATCTATTAGATTGGACAATGCAGGAGAGTTTATATCAAAAACTTTTGATGATTACTGCATATTAGTTGGGATTGAAGTTGACAACCCAGGTTCCCTCATGTTCATTCACATAACGGTTTAGCAGAGGCATAAATTAAGCGGTTATAGCTTATGGCCAGAGCAATGGTAATGCATACAAATTTGTTGGTATCTGCTTGGGGATATGCAGTATTACATGCAGCAATGTTTATTTGCTTGAGACCCGTAGTATGCCAACCATTTAGTGTATACCGGTTAGTAACTGGATATGAGCCTGACATTTCACATCTACGCATCTTTTGTTACACGGTATATGTGCCTATTAAGCCTCCACAACGTATTAAAATGGGTCCTCAACGTCATTTAGGCATCTATGTTGGTTATGAATCTCCAAAAATTGTCCGTTACTTAGAACCTTCGACAGAATGTCTCTTTACTGCAAGATTTGCATAATGTCACTTTGATAAAACATACTTCTTGACATTAAAGGGAGATAGAAATGCCACAATTCTGGTTGCACGTCAGGAATTAACATTTTATACTCTCATTATATTTCAAGAAGATATTCAGAAAGTAGCAGACTTGATGCCTGACTCCTTTACAAATATTGCCAAATTGACGAGATCGGATATACCTATTGCAAACGATCCTTTAAGATTGGAAGTCCCCAAAAAGGGGTGGATTAATGCCACTCCCGAGCAGGAAACATCCATCAAGCCCATGTTGACGGAGTAGTGTCAGCCTCGACTCCCACCAGGAAAATGGAGAGACCAAGAAAATTCATTGATGAGCTGCCACTGAAAAGGTAGGTCATACAGGCACAGAATGATCCTTTCATCATCAACATTGTGAATCATTCATATGAGATTGTTCCTGACTACAATTATGTCATAGAATCATAAATGGCATTTTTGGAGGACGCTTCAGATCCATTATGTGATTTCAAAGAATGATGCGCACATTGTTTTGGATAAATCATCCAAGGTAGTTGATGATGATTTTGCTTATTCTATCACTGAAGAGATTATTGACGACGATGAAGTGGAGCCTCGCTCGGTAGCTGAATGTGAGCAAAAAATGGATTGGTTGAAATGGAAAGAGCCAATGCATGCTGAACTAGACTCTACGAAGTAGAGGCAAGTTTTTAGTCCGGTAGTGCATGCACACCTAATGTTAAGCTGGTAGGACATTTTTAGTTTGAAAGCAAATTGAGAAGAATGGCGTAATACGGCATAAAGCTTAACTTGTGGAGCAAGGACTTTCTCAATGCCCTGGCATTGATTATAAGGAGACATACTCTCTGGTCATAAACATAGTTACTTTTCGCTACCTTGTCACTTTGGTAGTGTCTGAAAAACTAAGCATGCAGCTGATGGATGTGGTTATAACATATCTCTATAAAAACCTTGACCCAGAGATATACATGAGAGTGTCAGAAGGTGTTGTCATACCCAATTCAAGAAACTATAAACCACGGAGTGCTCATGTGATTAGATTGAGACGTTTACTATATGTGATTAGATTTTCATACCTTATTATCATTTGGTAGGATGTCATACACACATCTAAGTGATTATTTAATTGAGAAAGGATGCAAAACGATGATTTGTGCCCATGAGTGTTCATTAAGATAATAAGTTCAGGATTTACGTTTGTAGCGGTCTATATCAATTATATGAATATCATTGGGTCCCTTGATGAAATTAATGAGATGGTTGGCTATTTGAAACCCGAGTTTAAGATGAAAGATTTTGGTAGGACTCGATTTTGTTTTGGTTTAGAATTAGAACATCGAGTTGGTGGAATACTTATTCACCAGACTACTTATGTCCAAATCATGCTCATGCGATTTAATATGGACAAAGCACACCATTTTAGCACACCAATGGTTGCTTGCTGTTTGGAACCCAACAAGGATCTGTACCACCCAAAAGATGATAATGAGGAGCTTTTGGGAGCTGAGGTATCATACCTTAGTGTTATTAGAGTTTTGTTGTATTTAGCTCAATGTACTCGTCCAAACATTGCATTCTATGTGAAATTGTTACCTAGGTTCAGTTCTGCATCAACGCAACGTCATTAGACTGGTGTAAAGCACATCTTTAGATACATGAAAGGTTATATTGACTTGGGCTTTTTCTTTCCCTACAAATAAACCAGAGAGCAGATTGAAATTTTGGAAAAAGGAATGGTTGAAATGTAGTCTACCGATTCTGGGATTTTTAACTCGTCGAGTATTTCCTTCGACCCATATAATGTGAACCCCTAGACTGACCAGAGCATGTCTTTTGACCCATCAAGAGAATCCTTCGACACGTCGAAGGAAGTTTTAGCTGCAAGTATTGTACCTACATTCAATGCAGTCCCCTACTCAAACACACCGAGTTATGTCTTGGTTGGTTTTGCTGATGTTGTGTATCTCTCTGACCCATATAAAGGACGTTTTCAAACAAGTTATGTATTCACCAATGGGAACATGACTATTTCTTGGAGATCACCAAAGTAAACCCTTGTTTTTACTTCCTCAAATCATTCTGAGATTATTGCTCTACATGAAGCGATTAAGCAGTGTGTTTGGCTTAGGTCAGTTATACACCACATTCGAGGGTTTAGTGGATTACCATCTATTACGACATCATCAACTTGCATATTTGAGGACAATGCGGCTTGCATTGAACAAATGAAGTTGGGATACATCAAAGGCGATTATACAAAACACACTTCGCCAAAGTATTTCTTCAATCAGCAACAACAGCAGTTACTGAATATCCATGTGAGCCAAATTTGTTCAGCGGATAATGCTGTAGACTTGTTTACCAAGTCTCTAACAAAATCAACATTTGTGAAGCATGTGGGACGCATTGAATGTAAAGATTATCTGAACTCTGACATTGAATTACTGATCAAGGGGAGTTCATTTCGTAGATATTAGGAGGAGTCTACATCACATGTAAATATTTTGGTAGTTGATGCATTGTACTCTTTTCCTCTTAGATGTCCAAGCTTTTGTTTTACCCATGAGATTTTTGTTTGCTTGACAAGGTTTTTAGTGAGGCAACGGTTTATGCATCATACATTAGGATCGTAACACAAGGGGGAGTGTTTCAGGAGAAATATTCTTGGTATCTCGGTATGTGTCATGTTCTAATTAGAGTGGAAGTAGATATTATCTCAATCCTTGATTTATAGGGATAATTATTGTAACAAATTGTAATGCATATATTTAAGGTCATCTATCAATGAATAAAGTATTATTCCAATCTGCATTGATTACGTATCTATTTACTCACTACCAGAAAACTTCACTTAGGCGATGAAAGGATTAAGGTTTCGTCGCCTAAGTTCCATTATTCATCATCTAAGTACCACTTAGACGACAACCAATGTCTTCATCGCCTAGGAATTTTCTTAGACAATGGTTCACATAGGTCGTCGCCTAAGTGTTCACATAGGCGACAAAACATGTGGTTGTGTCGCCTAAGATGAATACTAAAACAATGGCAATTAGTTGTCGTCTAAGTGTTATACACTTAGATGACGACACACATGTCGTCGCCTACGTGGACTCTTACACGACAACTTGAGATTTTCGTCGCTTAAGTGAACACCTAGGCGACGAAGCTGTTTCCGTTGCGTAAGTTAACACCTAGGCGACGAACAATGGCACTTCGTCGCCTAAGAAAAGTCAATTATTAGATCTCTCGACCAGATTTCTTATCACCTCATCACTTCTCTATATCTCTCTCCCTCTCGGCTCTCTCTCCTCACTTCGAAAAATCGCCGGCGACTACGAATAATCCAGCAAAAATTCATCAAAACTCAATTTTTCAACTCCCGAAGTTCTAGTTTTACCCACTTTTCTCCTTATCATTGAAGGTATTAACTCGTTTCTCTCGATTAATATTCTTTTAATTTAATATCGTATGTAATTACGTACGGTGATTGATTTTTCTGGCGAACATGTAGTACTTTCCGGCGACCTTATATAGCATTATTTCCATTGTTGTCATATTGCATTTAAGCTAATTGTAAGTTATATATATCTTAATGAAAGGACCAAATCCCGATTCAGATACCTAAACCGGTATCAAACCCTTTCGAAAATATGAACCAACAAAAATTTTGCAAAATTTCGGCAGAGTTTCGTTACTAGCGTAGAATTACCATAACCTGCACCCAGAAATTAACACTTTGTCCTATGCCACAAAAGCAAACCGTGGGCACCAATCCCATCCGGATTTCTCAACATCAATATAATCAACAACAGTAAATGAACTGTACTCTGTATATATGTATATCCGTGAAAATCCGCACAACATGTATCAGAATGTATCAGAGCGACCACTAGAGTAAAACATATACAATATGTACATCAGTAGGCGAAACAAGAACCTACTGGAAAAACACAGGTGACTCTGATCACTAGCCTCCAAACCGCGACGTGAGACACCAAACCTGAACTGCAAACTGGGCACGGAAACCGAAAAGCCCAGGGGAAAGACAATAAACACGTTAGAGTGAGTGGACGAAAATAAATGTCTTTCACCAAGTATATATGTTATAAAAACATATGCGAGTCGAAAGTATAAACAATCAAATGGTACACGAGGGAGACTCTAACTCCTCACGCGTCCGGGTACACGAGGGAGACTCTAACTCCTCACGTATACGTACACGAGGGAGACTCTAACTCCTCACGCGTACAGAGCATGTGTATACATCACACGGGGCCACACGTGGACACATAACAACGTATAAATAATAATCACGTAACACATGCTCAATATAAACATAATCTCGTACGAAAACTCATATTCGTAAAACCATAATCATACTGCATATTCAAGCTCATAAAACGTATATAAAGGACTCGCAATAATTTCGTGAAAATAAACTGTCCACTCACAGACTCGCGTAACGTGCACTCACGCTAATCTCGTGGTCCGGCGGAAGATCCCTCGCCTGAAGCACGACTACGATCCAGATCTCGATCTCGACCTCCTGAATATATCCACAAAACATAACTGATCAATATCGTAACCCACAACACTGTACTGATGCACGGAAACCAACCGTTCCCGGAAATACGAAATACGGTACAAAATGAATTACGAAAATCCCGAAACCCCAACTCGAAACCTCAACTGACAAACGGCTAATCAAATCAATCCGAAAACCTATGGACGACGATCAGGGCGCGATTACGAGAAAAATGACATTAAAATTGTCGGAATCTGAAAAGTTGACTTTTTCTCCGCCGTTGACCGTCGTTGACCGCCGTCGCCGGCGGTGGCGCGCCGTCAACGATGGAATCACGCGGCAAAACTCTCCAGACCAGACCATCTCAACCATGCGAACCTCTTTCCCTTCTATCACTAAGCCCAATTTACAAAGGAACCACCTCAATTTCTCAAAACCAAACCGAATCCCTAATCGGGTTCATCCCAAAACTTCACCAACTCTAAAACAAATCATGTGGGAAGCTTCACAAGGTTAAGGGTAGTCAAACCCCTCTAACCTCCACCCTCAAAACCCACTGGAACCACCGTCACCATTACCGGCGACGTAGCGCAACTCGGACCAAATCGGGTTCATACATAATCGCATCAATTCCTTCCAAAACTCACACCATCATACTCGAAATTAAGAGAGGAGACGAACCATACCTGTCCCGTGGCCGATGGTGGCCGGAATCCGGTCGCCGGAAGTGCAAGACCGAAACGGAAACTCTCCTCCCACGGTCAACCAGTCAAACTTTCCAAAACGGGAAAGTCAACGATGGTCAATGCAAATTCGTGTTTTTGCGACTATTTCTCGACTATTTTTCAACTTTTCGATATTTATACTCATCCCTCGGGTCGATAAACAGTCCGGAATGAATATACAATGTGATTCGGATAAGCTCGAAACAATCGGATAAACTCGTCGGAACCTGAAACTTCAAATAATCATAAAATATTCCTCGTTTATCGGAAAAATCTTCCGAAATAGCCCACGAGCTCAAAATCACGTACTCTACAACTTCCGTGAAGACACTCAACCCAAATTCTCGACCGAAAACAAAGTCGCGAATCGAATCGGTAAACCACCTAATATCGCAAAACTGCGACTATAACCAAATCTCGAGAATCGTGCCAAACACACATCTGATTCTGCTTCGGATCGTCACACTTAATTAATTGGTTGATAAATTAGTCAATTAATTAATTGGTATATATGTTTTAATTTGATTAATGAGTTAATTAAAACATGCATGTGCTGGGTAATATATATATAGTGAATATATATGTTAGAATAATTAGTTGTCATATACATATATATGAAGTTAATAATATAATATATTAATATATATATATTAGCTAGATTAATTATAGTATAAGATTAATTCATTCATTACATGTATATGCATGTTCTGTGCATGCGATGTATTTGATAATATATATATAAAGTATATTAGATTAATGAATTATTGGTTAAAAAATTACATAATTAATAGATCAAGTTATTATCCTTACGCAGAAATATGGATAAGAGTTAGATACAGTTGGCGAATATAAGTGATGTACGGTATATGGATGGCATTAGCGAGATTGTGGCTTTTGCGCTGCAACATGCTCAGAGAAAGAAGCGTTTTAGGTGTCCGTTCAGAAAATGTCTCAACTATCAGTTTGTTTCGTCTAACGTTATGGCTCAACACCTATATGAGCACGGTATGTTGTGGAGTTACAGTACGTAGAGCGAACATGATGAAGTAGTAGACTTCAACCTAGGACCAAACTTCAGCTCAGAGTACAGTTACCCTGGTGCCTCATCCAGCGGTAGTGGCGCCCCTGCTTGGAACCCAACGATGGATTTGGTCTATGATGCTTTTCCAAAATTTAGCCATTATGGACAATAAAACTAAGAGGAAGGTTACGATACCACTCATGATGACACATTCCCCACTGCCAGCTTGACCAGTGACACTACGGAGATGGATAGGTACAACAAGATGTTACTCGAAGCCCATACCCCGGTGTACCCCGGATGTGCAGAGAATGTGTTGCAATATATAATGGAGGAAGTTCAGATAAAAGTGAAGAATAAAACGTCAGACAGTGCTTTTGAAGAATATATGTAAGTTGCTTCCTGATCATCACAAACTTCTGGATAGTCTTTATAAGGTTAGAAAAACCTTGAGCAGCCTCGGCCTAAAGTACAGGAAAATTGACACCTGCATAAATGATTGTGTGATGTTTTACAAAGAGTATGAACATTTGGACTATTGTCTTGTATGTAACCAGTATAGATATAAAAACCAGAATAGGAGTAGTTCAAAGAAGAAAAAACTTGTGTAGGTACTTCGCTATTTTCTTTTGATTACAAGATTACAGCGTATGTACAAGTCTTTATACACAGCAGAGGTTATGAGATGGTACGCGAAACAGCTAGTAGATCACGATGTGCTCTGACACGCAGTAGATGGGGAGGCTTTTAAACATTTCGACAGGGATTTTGAAGACTTTGCAGAAGAGGATCGAAATGTTAGACTCGGTCTATCTACAGATGGATTCGATCCTTGGGGTAGTAACAATGTTGCCGTCAGCACTTGGTAAGTTATTCTCATGTCGTACAACCTACCTCCGTGGATGTGCATGAACAAGAAATTTAATTTTCTTACTCTGCTAATTTCAAGTCTTAAATCTCCCGGAAAGTGTTTAGATGTCTACCTCAGACTATTAATCGACGAGCTCAAACTGTTGTGGGAACATAGAGTGTCAACTTATGACAAGTTCACTAACACGATGTTCACGATGAAAGCAGCCATAATGTGGACAATCAACGATTTTTCTGCATATAGGATGTTGGTAACTTGCACGACCAAAGGATACAATGGTTACCCTATATGTTTGGACGATGTCAATTGTAGTTGGCATGCGGGGAAAATGTGTAACCTGGGTCACCGTAGATGGCTTCCTCACGATCACCTATGGCGACAAAATGAGGCTCATTTCGACGGGACAGTAGAGAATGAGCCTAAACCCCGACAGTGGTCTAGCGAAGAGATTTTAGAGAGGTTGAACAGCTTCTATTTCGGTGTGTTGACCAACGACAAAGATGTGAAGAGACTCAATCCACACCCACCCCACCATCTCAGCTATTGGCATCACAAGAGTATTTTCTTTGAACTGCCGTACTGGTCCAAGTTGAAACTCGAGAACAACCTTGATGTCATGCACATAGAAAAGAATGTGTGCAACAGCATGGTGGGAATAATTGTAGGTATTAAGTTGAAGACCAAAGATACACCTAAAGCCCGAAAAGATCTGGAATCTATAAATTTGCGCCGTCACTTATGGTTGAGGAGGAATAAAAGAGGAGTGTACAACAAGATGCCAGATGCACCTTACACGGTGAAGCCGACACAAAGGGGTTATGTATTCAACTGGTTCAAGACTATTCGTTATCCGTCTATTTATGCAGCGAATATTATAGGAGCAGTTGATGAGGTGAAACACAAGTTCATTGGTCTAAAGACTCATGACTATCACATTATGCTGCAACGTTTGATCCCAGTGGTAATTCAACCATATTTACCTCGTGACGTCTCAAACTAATAGTAACATTGTGTAGATGGTGGTAGAGATTATGCACCATAGATTTGCAAAGTCAGATGTCCTCGAACTTCAATATGAAATAGTGCACATCCTTTGCAAATTAAAGAAGATTTCCCTCCTGCTTTCTTTGACATCATGATTCACCTTATGATCCACCTACCCCAATAGGTTCTCCTTTCTAGTTCGGTCCACTATACTTGGATGTATCCCCAAGAAAGGTACGTACAATTATTTATAACGGTTGTTCATCAATTTTATATTTCTTTTTTTGTGTTTCTACTATTATTCAAATTATTAATTGTATGATTTTGCAGACAACTCGGATAGTATAAATGATTTGTGAAAAATAAATCTGCCCCGGATGGCTCCATAGTAGAGACATACCTAATGCATGAGTGTGTTACCTAATACAATAGGTACCTCAAGGATTCAGTCCAGGCCAATCCAAAAGTCCGCCACAATCTTTCAGTCGTCACAAATGTTGTACGATCATTTAAAGGAGTACTAAAGAAAAGATCAAATAAAGAAGAACTTGAAGACGTGCATTGGGTAGTATTGTGAGATTGTGACGAGGTCGACCATTACATGAAGTACTACAGGGAGTACATTCAGATGATTAAACAGGACAAGACTCTAGCTTGAGTTGAAAAGATGCTTAAGAGGAAGTTCCCCTATTATTTCCGACAATGGGTACGTAGTTTTAATTACTTTTCAAACTCTTTTCTCATATATAGTGCGTATGGCATTTGATGTTTATATATGCAAAGTATTTTGCCTTAGTTTGTGGACGTAGATTTTTAGTTTCCTTTATTTTTAGGGGAAAATATGTCAAAATTTTTGGTAGAAATTAAATTAGACATTCATATATACTCTTCACATTTTTGTAGATGGATGATCTACAAAAATCCGATAACCACAAGGGGTTGTGGTCGTGGAAAAAATATATGTTTTACCATAAGCCGGTTAAGCACTATATTTACTTCCACTGTTTTGTGAATGGTGTAAAGTTTCATTCGTTGACTCAAGATGAAGGAAGAAGCACACAAAACAGTGGGATCGCAGTTGGGGAAGGCGATGTTGTCTATTACAGAACTTTTGAACACGTCCTTGAGCTGCTATACGGGAATGATATCATAGTTTTTCTGTTCAAATGTAAATGGTTCAAGTGTACCAAGGAAGATATCAGTCGATACAAACTCAAGATGGTATGAGGATGATCCATTCACTCTTGCCACCTTAGTTAGGCAGGTGTTCTATCTAGATGATCCGAAAGATGGTGAAGGCTGAAAAGTTGTAAATCATATGTCACACCGAGGAATATGGAGTCCAACGACACTTGATGGAACGTCAGGGACTGATATTGAAGCGCATAGAGACATTACCTATCAAGACCCTAATACTTTAGCACCCCCGACGTAATGGAACTGGTTCGGCATAACGAATGCTTACCCTCGATTGATGACACCACAAATTTTACTACAGAGGAGATTAGAGAGTTAGTGCAGAACGCCCCAGAATTCAAGGAGCCTGAGGACGACGACGATGTCAAATATAATTCAGACAATGTAGAGTATGATGATGAGGAGCAATGAAATGATAGTGAAGAGAATGATTTAGATGATGATGATTATGAGGATGATGATTGATATATATATATATGAGGCCGGACTACTATATATTTATTTTATAAATTAATTAATTGAAGTCACTTACTATATATATGTGTGTAAAGAGGTTTATCCATATACTTGTGATCCATTTTTCTCTAATTTCTCTCTCGATTTCTCTCGATCATCTTGGAACCCAAAAGCGCCACCGCGGTTTTCTCCTATCCTAGAATCCCAAAACGTCTACAAAGAGGCCGGGATCATATATAGGACCTAGTTATCGGAATCGGAAATTTAATTAGATTTCTAATTCTCTCTCTCTATATATAATTAATTAATTAAGATCGATATGGTTAATTAATTAATTAATTAATCAAATTACGGGAAAGACTCGACTGACATGAATTACTAAGGCTGCGCTAGATGGTTAATTATGCTTAGATTTAAATTAGGTTTAAAATTAGAAAAAAAATAAAAATAAAAATTACACTTGGCCAATGAAAATGGATAATTTCGTCATCTAAAGTGCACTTAGATGACGAACAGTTTTATTTCGTCGTCTAAGAGCTTATCCTAAACCTAAATTCTAAGCCTTAAACCCTCCCCCCTGAACCCTCAATGTGTTAGACGACGAAAACCCTAAGTTTTTTCGTCTAATTGCTACTTAAACGACGAAACACAACAATTTCGTCATCTAAGTTCAAAATCTGACCTCTAAGAGCACGACCATGTATACCATCTTAAAATACATATTTTTTGGTCAAGAATATAGGGTAAACAATTCTAGGACTCTGAGTGTTGACGGTGTTCGAAAGTCAGATCAGTTATGAATTGAAGATTCGCATTTATATCAACGTTTCCGTTCCGTTGAAATTTCGGTTTTATGTTTCATTATACGCCGATCAAACCCTTAACTTACTTCGTTTTAGATGAAAATTCATCCACTTACATATTATTTAATGATGAATTTATCCAACGGTTGTTTTGTCCAAATTCAAATTCGTTAATGTTGATGTGTTGTGAATATAGACATACGTACAAACACTTAAGTTATACAACCTTAGTAGATATATAACAAGTTTTTAGTCTTAAATAGATATTTTTTTGTCAAATTTCAATTAATTTATATTTAATTAATGAATAAATTTTTTACAACGGGACAAACACCTGTAACTTCGGAAATCGATGGTACGAATTATTTTTTACAATAATTTTCATCTTTTAAATATTTTTCGATAATCGATCACTAAATTGATTCGATCGAATCCTAAACTTATCCGAATTAAGTTGAATTTTTCTCTACAATATTGTATAAATGTAATGATTACATATGACGGTTGATTTTTGATAATTTTTAAGCAACTATCCAACATTAATTTTTATATTTTTTTAAAAAAAATATACTTAGACGACACTAAACATTTCTTCGTCATCTAAGTTATAACTTAGGCGACGAAACCATGCAGGTTTCGCCTAAGACCAAAAGTTTTGGCTGCTAAATAATTTTGCGCCAATTTTTTCAGGGAAATTTAATACGACTTAGGCGACGAAAGTTTTTCATTTCGTCGCCTAAGTCGGTCACTATATCCTCAAACTGGATCGACTCGACTTTGCTCGATCTTATTTCTCTCTCCCCAAAAATCCTCTCGATCCCTCTCCCTCGCGCCTCCCACCCCCCCTCCCCGCCTGGATATATATATATTGAAATATATTTTGTAATATATATTATATATATTTGGATATATATATATTGAAATATATTTGGTAATATATATTTGGATATGTATATATTTGGTTATATATTGATGAAATTAATTGATATATAATTATGGATATATATTCTGGATATATTAATTGATGAAATTGTATATTGATGTTGTATATATATTTGATGTGTATTTGATATATAATTGGTGATATATATTTATATTTGATGTGTATATATATATGGTGTATTTGATGTGTATTAAATATAATATATTAAATATAATATACATATATTATATATGTTTATGAATAAATATTTTGGTAATATATGGATTTTTTTTGGTAATTGTATGATTTTTTTGATAATATAAGTATGAAATTATGGATTATTAGATATATGGATTAATTTGGGTATATTGATATTGATTGGATAAATTTGGGTATATTGATGTTATTTTCATTAATTTGGGTATATTAATGTTGTTGAAAAATTAGGGTAAATTGGATATAATTAAGGCGATGAATTATGATGAATATTATAATGTTAATGTTTGATGAATATCTGATGAATATTATATTGTTAATATTTCATTTTTTCAGCTGAATTATGGGACCATGGAAGAGACGCACACCTCCCGAGAAGGAGGCCGAACGTGAAGCCATTGCGCGAGCAATGGGTTGAAGGCAGGATTCAAAGGAAATCGATACAAATCCTCCGCAGCAACCTTCGGCTCCGACAACTAGCCAAATTCCTCATGCTTCATGTATGGAGGCCTCAACCTTTATGGACGAGCCGAACGGGTCCCGATCGTCTGCGGCGTCAGAAGGTCAGGTTTTGTCGGTTGACGACTCCATTTTCTACAGCGCTTAGCGCAAGGTGAGGAGGCAGCCATCAGACAAGCCTGCGAAAAAGAATCAGGGACTGCGAAAGGGCGCCAAAGGTGAGCGCACAGTGAAGTCAACAAGGAAGAAGATCGACCTCTCGTACGATGAGTTTACCCAAGGCCCTCTGACCGCGCAGCTCAGGAGCCTGACCTCGCACTTCATCGGCTCAATCACACGGAACAACATCTGTATGGTTACCCTTTCATGGAACGAGCTGTCCCAATCTGAAAATTTGAAGGTGTGCCGCGAACTATTGGTAATACTATTTATTATTATTTATTTTTTTAAGTAATACAAAACATAAATGCATAATTTCTAGAATTTTAATTTGTCATTTATGTTTCTAGACACATTTTGAAATCTCCCGCTCAGCGAAGGTGATGAATCATATAGAGGAGACGGCTAGCTGCATTTACAAGGACTGGAAGTATGACCTCCATAAGTACTACCAGCGACACAGCGCCTCTCCTCCGCTTGTGGAGCTCCGAAACGACAAAGAAGAGGAGTGACAATGGTTGGCCGAACACTTTCAGACCGACAAGTATAAGGTTCGTCTTTATTTTCTTTAATGTAATGAAAGTTGCATTATTTGTTATTTTTAACCATGATTTTATTATTTTATTATCTTTGTTATGTAACAAACAAGGTCCTCTGCCAACAAGGAAAATCGGGACAAGAAAGACAAACACTATGGATTGGGCTCGCGAAAGTTCATTTACATCGCGAAGGAGCACAAAGATGCAGGTTAGAAGCCTTGCTTCTTGGATGCCAGCATCCAAGCTTATGTGGAGCCCGGGGTCGTCAATGAAGCGAGTCAACAAGGAGTAAGTAACTCACATTTCTAAAATCAATTGAATTTACTCGTACTTTCTTTCAAAGCATATCGAGATTTAGTATAACGCTAACTACATTTTTAAGAAATTGAATTATGATTAGTGCATGATTTAGTTAGGTTGTACTATTACAATATGATGTTGAACTTAAATTTGGTTATGCTTTAGTTTAGTACGTTGGTTAAATTATGATTTTCAACTTGAGAAATCCGGATGGAAACCGGTGCCCACAATGTATAAGTATTTTTTTTAATTGGTTATTTGAAGTGTAATCTTGCCTGCAAGTTTTTTGGTTTTTGACAAATTTTAGGGGAAATTATGCCAAATATTTGTTAGAGATTAATATTATATTTATGTATTTTTCACACTACAAGAAAATGAGTCATCACCGGCGAGATTCCGGCCAACAAGGCCGGCGACCGGAAAAGTCGCCGGTAATGTCCATCATTACCGGCGACTTACTCCGTCGCCGGTAATGTGGCCGGAATCTCGCCGGTAATGTGGCCTAGACATTACCGGCGACTCCAACCGTCGCCGGCAATGTCTAGGCACACATTACCGGCGAGATTCCGGCCGGAAAATCGCCGGTAATGTGCCCTAGACATTACCGGCGACTCCAACCATCGCCGGCAATGTCTAGGGCACATTACCGGCGATTTTCCGGCCGGAATCTCGCCGGAAATGTGCCCTAGACATTGCCGGCGACGGTTGGAGTCGCCGATAATGTCTAGGCCACATTACCGGCGAGATTCCGGCGTAAAGTCGCCGGTAATGTCTTCATTTCCGGCGACTTACTCCGTCGCCGGCAATGTGTCTTATATTTGATGCCGGATGGGGCAGCTCGATCATTCAATCATTTTGAGCGAAAAAAATCCAAAGAAATCGAAAGAAGGAAAACGTACGCTCTGAAATCGATCATTCGGTATATTGTCAAAATTAAGGCGCGCGTCGAAAACTCGATCATTCGGGAAGCTATATATATAGGTACGTAGGTGTATATATACGTATATGTGGTATATATATATATGTGTGTGTGTGTGTTGATCAAATCCAATTCGTGAGATATATATGAAATGTTGTTGATGTACGGTCACCGAAACGAGAAAACAGGTTGTAGTTAATCTTGTGTCTGAATCAATGACTGGTATTATCGTATTGTTATCGGAGCCAGGCTTAACAGAGCCTCCTCCTACCCAGTCAAATACGTTTTGAATTGAAAAAAGGAGAATACTATCATCGAGTACTGAATCGAATTCAGAGATTAGATCGATATATATACATATGCATGCATATGTTGATTTAATTAGAGTTGAATTGAGAGATCACGTCGATTATTAGTAGTGAATGTGTGTGTATATATATAACTAATACGTAAAATTGTTAGAATTTTCAGGATGGACAAGAGTTGGATGAGCCTCGAAAGATGGGATGTCAGATATCACCAGGGAATTAGGAGTTTTGTGGATTTTGTGAAGGCTAATTGCGGAGACACTACACTTCATTATTGCCCGTGTAAAGAATGTAAGTGTTTCAGCGATCGATTTCGATTTCCCATCGATAAAGTCCAGAGGCACCTGAGTAAATACGGGTTTTGGGATAAGTACACTTGTTGGATTTATCACGGTGAAACATCGGTAGCGGGTCCGCATGATCATGGACAATTTGGTGAGAGGGCTAGTCCACGCTATGATCATGGAGATTTTGCTGAGAGGGGCAGTTTATCCTATGATCCAACATCGATGTTAATCAATGATATGTTTCCTCATGAGAGCGGTGTATTCGCTGATGAAGCACCAAATGTCCCTCCCGTCGTTGAGGGTTTCCCCCATATCGAGCCAGTCGAACCATTACCTGGAGGTCATGTCAACACAAGCGGTATGGACAAGTACAACAACCTGATTGCATTGCAACAGACTCCGTTGTACGACGGTTGTAGTAAGACTGTTCTTGAAAGTGTCATGGGAGTGATGCAGCTCAAAATGGAGAACAAAATGTCTGTCAAAGCTGTTGATTCTTGGTTGAAGTGGACTGCTTCGCTACTGCCACCCGGTC
Organism: Geum urbanum; assembly: GCA_946800695.1. Taxonomy (NCBI): domain Eukaryota; kingdom Viridiplantae; phylum Streptophyta; class Magnoliopsida; order Rosales; family Rosaceae; genus Geum; species Geum urbanum. The sequence continues at coordinate 20,574,812 of OX326999.1, forward strand.
ATCGTCTTCCTACCACACATCATAAGGTGCGACATATCCTGAAAGATCTTGGGCTTTCCTACATCAAAATCCATGCATGCAGATATGATTGTATTCTCTTCTGGGGAAAAGATCTCGAAGACCTTGAAGCCTGCCCGGTATGTTTTACAGAAAGGTATAAGTTGACTCCTGCAGGCAACAAGAAAGCTGTGAAGATACTTCGATATTTCCCGCTTATTGATAGGCTGGAGCGGTTGTTCATGTGTGCTTTCACGGCCAAGGCAATGAGATGGTGGGCTGAAAGGAACTTGCCTGACGATGACACCCTTATACACCCTTCCGACGGAGAAGCTTGGAAGCACATGGTCAGGGAGTTTGATCATTTTGCAGCAGAGGTCCGAAATGTTTGGCTAGGGCTCTCATCTGACGGATTCAACCCTTTTGGCAACATGAGTCTTCAATACAGTATATGGCCAGTTATTTTGGTACCGTACAACCTTCCACCATGGATGTGCATGAAGAATGAATACAATATGCTCACTCTGTTAATTCCGGGCCCGGGTTATCCAGGAAAGTGTCTCGATGTGTATTTGAGGCCTTTGATTGAGGAGCTTAAGTACCTGAGTGAGTGTGGCCACCCCACTTACGATAGGTTCAAAAACGAGATGTTCCAGATGCATGCCATGCTTGTTGGCACCATCAGTGATTTTCCTGCCCGCGGTATGTTGTCTGGCAATGTTACCAGGGGTTACAGGGCTTGTTCAGAGTGCATGACGGTTGATTGTTGTAGTCCTCATTGCAGTAAAATTGTTCAGATGCGTCACCGTTGTTGGCTTCCATATGATCACCCATTTAGGCAGGATCCAGACGCGTTTGATGGGACTGTGGAAACAGGTGTGGCACCCAGGCGATGGACAGGGGAAGAAATTTTGGAAGTGTTGAATGAATATGATTTTGGCCAGCTGAGCAATCATCCTGACATAGTGGCGTCAATTCCAGAAAAGCCCGAAAGGTATAAGTTTTGGACACACAAGAGCATATTCTGGGAACTCCCCTACTGGCCCAGGTTGCCTATCAGACATTACCTAGATGTCATGCACATAGAGAAGAATGTGTGTGAAAGTGTGGTGGGCACAGTTCTTAACTTGGAGGGGAAAACAAAAGACATCCCTAAGGCACGCATTGATCTGAAAGCAATGGGTGTGCGGAAACATTTGTGGTTAAGAGATGGTAAGAGAAAAATGCCGCAAGCTCCGTACACCGTAAAGCCGAAGCATAAGCATGAAATTTTTCGGTGGCTGAGTAATGTCAGGTATATATTCTTATGGCTATGTAGGAATTTGGCCTTAAATTTTTAGCGGAGTATATATGGTTATATGCGAGAAATATAATTGGTCCATATATGTGGCTTTATCTATATATATGCAGGTATCCTTATGGCTATGCAGGAAATATAAGCAGGTGTGTTAACTTCCGGGACAATAAGATGTACGGATTAAAGACTCATGACTGCCATGTACTGCTTCAACGCCTTTTCCCTATTTTCATTCGAGGGTACATGCCCAAAGAGGTGGTGGAGCCGTTGGTGGCCTTGTCAAGATTCTTTCAGAAGTTATGCACCAGGGAAGTTAAAAAAACAGACCTCAGGGAGATGCAAGATGACATCATTTTTATCATGTGCAAGCTTGAGAGGATATTTCCCCCAAATTTTTTCGACATAATGCCTCACCTGATGATCCATCTTCCCGAACAATTGTTGCTTACCGGTCCCGTACACTACACTTGGATGTACCCCATGGAAAGGTACAAATGATTCATACATTTGGTTTGCCTATGTTTTTATATGTAAATTCTTATTTTTTAAGTAAGTTAACATGCACTTGTTAACTTGTAGACAATTGGGAGCCTACAAGGACTATGTGAAGAATAAATATGCACCTGAAGGGTGTATCGCTGAAGCATATCTTGCGCACGAGTGTGTAACGTACACAAAAGTGTACTTGGAAAATGTAGAGGACCCCCAACAACAGATGCCGATAGATGAACCACAGTTCAACCTTTCTATCATCTCCAGTGACGTGGTAGTACAGGGAAGGTTGCCAAAGTCGTACAAGTTGGATGGAAATGAGGTAGCCATTGCCCACTGGTCGGTACTGATTAACTGTCAAGAAGTACAATATTGGAAAAACTATCATCTTCACTGCCCTGCTATTGCCGGAAATGTTGATTACCACAACAAGACGTTTGCAAACTACTTTGGTCAATGGGTAAGTATATGTCTATTTTTATATATATCCTTACATAGCATGTATGTATGTACGTGGTTTTGTGGTTTCAAGATGACATAATTTCTTCTGTACGTATTAATATATGGACGTTTTCAGATGAACCATGTAGCAGATGATGGTTACCCAGAGTGGTCAAACGAATTGAGGGTCCTGGCGATGAAACCGATAGCTTCACAAGTTTACTCCATGTGTCAGGTCAATGGCGTGAAATTTATATGTGAAAATCGAGACGACCGACTGAAAACACAGAATTGTGGGGTGATGGTCCATGGTGGGCAGGATGACGTTGACTATTACGGTGTCCTTCATTCAGTTGTTGAACTAATTTATGGGAACCGCATGAAAGTGCACTTGTTCAAGTGTAGATGGTTTGATACTAGCCCGGAGAACACAAGGACCGATCAGTACGGAACATTTTCGGTGAATACTGCTACTACCTGGTATGAAGATGACCCTTTCGTTCTTGCCTCATCAGTAAAACAAGTGTTTTACCTGGACGATCTTCTTAACAAAGTCCCGTGGAAGGTGGTTAACCATGTTGCTCATAGAAACATATACAGTGCTGCCACACTTGGTGATACCGCAGATGATGAGGAAGTTACTGCATACCAAGAGCCAAACGCTTTTGACATTCCTGAATCATCTACGATTCGCCTTAATAATGTGAGATCTGGGAGTGTGGTTCGAATTACTGGAGCAGAACTTCTCGATGTTAATCCATATGAAGTTGACGCTGATTCAGATGACGAGGAGCGGCACATATTGCCAGAGGTTACCTATGAAACCGAGTCAGACTCAAGTGATGAATATGATTACGATTATCATCCTTAGTACGTTGGAAATTGTAGTCGGAAATTGTAGTCGACAAATGTACGTAGTAAAATGTTTAAGGAAATTGTAGTCGGAAAATGTACTCGGAAAATGTACTCGGAAATTGAACGTAGTCGGAAATTGAACGTAGTCGGAAATCGGAAATCGGAAATTGAACGTAGTCGGAAATCGGAAATTGAACGTAGTCGGAAATCGGAACCGTAGTCGAAAATTGAACGTAGTCGGAAATCGGAACCGTAGTCGGAAATTATACGTAGTCGGAAATTGTACGTAGTCGGAAATTGAATGTAGTCGGAAATCGGAAATTGGTCGGAAATTAGTCGGAAATCGGAAAATGGTCGGAAATTAGTCGATCGGATAATAGTCGACAAACCTAGACATTACCCACGAGTTGCTAAGTCGTTGGTAATGTCATTACCAACGACGTTGACCTACCTCGCCGGCAATGGTGGCGGTATAGCTCGAGCTCGAGCTCCTCCTCCCCATTTCTCTTCGGCCTAATTCAATTCTCTCTTCCCTCTCTTAGCTCGAATTTCTTCCCTCTCCCCTCTCCTCAATCCTCTCTTCTCTCTTCCCTCTCCACTCTCTTCCTCTCCTCCCCTCTCTCCTCCTCCCCTCCTCCTCTTCCTCCTCCCCTCACCTCCGTCGCCGGCAAAGTTGGGTCGAGCTCCACCATGGCAGGTTTGAGCTCACTCTCTCTCCCTCTCTCTCTCCCTCCCTCTCTCTCTCTCATTCCACAATATTTTTTTCTGTATTTTAATTAATTAATTTTTGATAATTGTGGGATGTATATATGTATGCATGTGGACAATATTTGTAAAATGTAATTAAGGTATGTATGAAAATTGTGGGAAAAAATGTGGATAATTGTGGGGTGAAGGAGCAATATATGTGATGTATATATGTGAAAAATTAATTAATATATATGGAATGTATATATATACGTATGTTTGAAAAATATGGAAAATTAATTAGCTAGGGTGAATTGGATTAATATGTGATGTATATATATATGCACGAATTAAGGTGAAATTAAGATGCCGGAAATGATGTATGTATATATGTTAAGTTATGTGATATAGTACGTTGTTAATTTAACGTATAATAGGTGATATTGGAACCATACCAAATCGGAACCGGAACGGTTTGAAACCGGAACTGTTTATAACCGGAACCGTTTGAAAACAAACGGTTCCGGTTTCAAACGGTTCCGGTTCCAAACCGTTCCGGTTCTGATTTGTTATAGAACCGAAACGGTTTGGAACCGGAACTGTTTGTAACCAGAACCGTTATGTTACAAATTGTTCCAGTTACAAACAGTTCCGGTTTCAAACGGTTCCGGTTCCAAACCGTTTCGGCAACGATTTGTTATAGAACCGAAACGGTTTGGAACCGGAACCGTTTGGAACCGGAACTGTTTGTAACCGGAACCGTTTGTAATATAACGGTTCCAGGTCCCAAACCGTTCCGGTTCCAAACCGTTCCGGTTCCAAACCGTTCTAGAACCCCAGTTCCCATGACTATTACGGCGTCCATGCCAGGAGGTTTTGCAGCTAATTGGCTTCGGAGAGGTTCCCGAAATAGTGGAGGGAACAGTAGTCAAGCTTCCTCCTCGCCCACAGTTAGCAACACGCCCAGTGGGCCAATGATGAGTGCTCGCACGAGAGCCTTGCTAGAGGCGCGAGCTGAGGAGGAAGCTGCACGATCAAGAGCCGTGCAGCCGGAAGTTGAGCCTCGAGCCTCAGTCTCCAGACGCTCAATCAGCAGACGTCCCTCCGGTGGCAGAGCCTCAGACGAGCGACAATCAACGGGGGCATCAGAAACTCCCTCAATCCGAATGCCCCATATTCGCCCGGTGCCTACTCCCGTTTCACGGGAAACATATGAGACACATGGTGGTGCTGGCGCCTCATCGTCCAGGCCTCGTCTATCTCCGCCGTCCGGTCTCTTCCTACCCGACGAGATTCCTGTCATCCCTGAATTCGATGATAGGGGGATGCCTGTTTATATTGAAGGACGGCCGGAGTTCCTGAGCGTGGAGGAAGCGTATAACTTCCTCCCGTTCGACCCCGTGTATCTTTGGAGTGTGAGGTGCACCAACCAACAAACGGACGATGCAGGTAAATTTTATTTAACATCAGATTGATTACTTAATTATTACTTAAGACTTGCGATAGGTTCAATTAATGATATCAATTTGTTGACATTGTATTATTAGGCAATTTCGTTAATGGGACTGGAAAACGGAAAGGGGCTAGAGGCACCTGCACCGGGAAGAGACTTGAGCAGGCCACCGGCGGAAGGAAAACGCCCATAAGGGCCAATGAGGATGGCGAGGTGATCGAGGCATTCGACACCACGCGCAAATATGTCAGCATGGCCGGTGCGATCGTGCGGGACAAGGTCCCAATGCTTTGGCCAGATTGGGAATCTGTGCCTATCTACGTGAAGATGCAAGTGCATAATGCACTCAGTGTGAGTAAAATCGTATTTTTATTACGTAAATTTTACATTTATTAATTAAGTCCGAATAAATATATAATTTTACCTTTTATATATTCATATTGCAGGTGTGGTTTGACGTGGATGAAGTTCTTATTCACACGTGGGTAGAGCGTCAACTACATATGAGGTGATGTGCTTCGACTTATTTGAATATATATCGAGTTAGATTTTTGTTTATCAAGTGTTTTAATATCTCTAACTTTTTTTCCTTCTTTTAATATAGGTATAAAGAGTGGAATAACGAGCTTTCTTCCCATTACACTGTATACAAGGAGCTAGGCCGAGGTTCCACCCCTAGCGAATTCCGGTTTAGGGAGTACGAGTGGCTGTGGCTGATAGCCCACTTCGAGCACCCCAAAGCTCGGGTATGCATCCTTAATATATCTTTCAAGCCTAAAGTATCGTATCAGATTGAAATAGTTAGTTACTAATTTTTTTTCATATGTTTATCAAACAAGGCGATTTCGAAGACGAACCGGGCGAATAGATTGAAAAACACCAGGGCCCATCATGCAGGTTCACTCAACTACATGGGTTGGTCGACTAAGGCGCAGCAACAACAAGAGGTGAACCCGTTAGTGTATATTCATCAGAAGTTCTACCCGCAGTGCCCTGAAGAAGCGGTAAGTCTTTCGCCTCTCAATGTGTTAATAAAACTATTTTTGAAGATGGAAATAGATTTTGTTAGCTAATACGTTGTTCATTTTCCCTTTTCAATTAGTCGAGAGTGGAGGAGGCGACCGCAGAAGTGACCATGAGTATAGCTCGGACAAACCATCCTGACTGCTCCGAGGAAGAAGTCACCCAGTATGCCTCTCAGATCGATCCGCTTGATCCCCCGATAGCGGCTCGGATCATGGCAAAAGCGTGCGGGACTGGAAAGAATACCTACTACTGCAGGGGAATGGGCTCGGCGGGTGAAGGAGTATTGAAGAACACTTCAGAATACTCTACCGGGTCAAGAAGTTCAACTTCTAGTCGTAACCTCGCAGCGGAGCTTCATAGGACGCAGAGGGAGTTGGAGGAGCAAAAGAGGCAGATGGCCGAGTACCAAATGCAGCAGACACAGGTGCAGGCTCAGATGTACACATGGATGCGGACGATGTACGAGGCTCAGACTACCGGACAACCGTTCCCCACACCTCCCCCGGTCCCGGTCCCTCCCTTCCCTAGCTATCCACCACCACCACCGCACCAGTCAACGCCAGAGCAAGACCAAGGTAGCCACCGGAATTCAAATGAGTACATGGATTACTTCAACCCTGATGACCCGCAAGTTCCTGGACCTGACCTGTAGTTGTAGTTAATTTTTTTATCGTCGTTGCTATTTGTACTGTACGTTGGACATTTATGTTGAACTTGTATGACTGTCTTTACTACGTGTACTGTTGAACTTGTATGATTGTACGGTTTATCCAGTTCAATGCAGGTTATGGAATTGGGCCCAATCCAGAACCGCGTTTTTTTTTCAAAATTTTTTCCCACATTGCCGGCGACATGGACTCGAGTCGCCGGCAATGTCTCAAATTCCGGCCACGGCGGCGCTGCCATTGCCGGCGACGCCGTCGCCGGTAATGTCTCGGACAAGTCGCCGGTAATGTCCGAGACATCACCGGCGACGGCGTCGCCGGCAATGTCTGAGAAATCACCGGCGACGGCGTCGCCGGCAATGTCCGAGACATCACCGGCGACTTGAGTCGCCGACAATGTCCGAGACATTACCGGCGACGGCGTTTCCCGTCGTCGACAATGTCAACACCGGCGGGGAATCACCGGCGACGTCATTGCCGGCGACAAGTCGCCGGTAATGTCAATTCCGGCGAAAAAAAAAGACAAGGCCGGCGACGGCAGGTCGCCGGTAATGTCTCCATTTCTGGTAGTGTCACTTGATTAATTTCAGGAGAGGTTGATACAAATGGCCGGGGAAGAATTGGCCGCGACCCTGTTGGCCAACCCAGATATGACACCTGAATAGGTGCCTCCCATGTCGATGTAGAGTCAGATCGCTATTGCCGATGTTGTTTATGGCTGCCGACCTCACAAGGAGGTTCGTGGACTTGGACGCACGGTGATGAGAAATTTGTCCGCTTTATCAGCTCGGCGCGTTACGGAGGATACCGAGGCGCTCCAAACTGACCTTTGATTGGCACAGGGGTCGGCCGATCATGCTTGGGAGCATTCGAGGTCGGTGGAGGCGCGGTTTATTGCTCACAACCGTAAGATGGCCGCCTTCTACGAGCCATGCAAGCAAAGGGGGTTGCCCGTTTCTGATTTTGATGATGAGTATGGTCCTCCCCTCGGTCCCATTTCTGACCCCAGCGACGATGATCTGAGCGGCGGCGGGGGAATTGGCAACATGTCTACCCCCAATTTAGTTTCGTAGTTTTTTTTGTTATTTTATTATTATGTCTATCGATGTACGTACATTTTTTGTATTTAATGAATATTTTATCAATATTTTATTAACTTGATTAATAGATTTTTATATTTTTTAAATTTATTTTATAATTCAGAAAAAATATAAATTAAAAAAAATCCAACTTGGGTGATGAACACTTCATTTCGTCGTCCAAGTGAACACCTAAGACGACAGGTTGTTCATCGCCTAAGTATAAGTTTAGACAACGAAACAAAGAGTGTTCGTCGCGTAAGTAGTGACACCTAAACCACGACAAACAGATCGTCATTTAGAAGCATCACTTAGTCGATGACTGACTACCGTCGTCTAAGAGAGAGCACTTAGATGACGAAACCAAGTTGTCGTCTAAGTACTCTCACTTAGACGACGGCTCTAGTTATTCGTCGCCTAAAATGATTCTTAGACGACGACCACTGTCGTCGTTTATAGGAAGATTTTTTAAACGATGAACCATCTTGCGTCGCCTAAGAAGCTACTTAGGCGAAGAAACAAAATATTTTCGTCGCCTAAGTACTTGGGCTACGATTGTTACGCGACGAACCTTAGACGACGAAACTGTCGTCGCCCAGGTACTTAGGCGACGAAAGTGTTTTGTCACCTAAGTGTATTTTTCTAGTAGTGTCTCCTTGAACGACATACATATTATCGATTTTTTTAGACTTATATAATATTTTGTATGTGTAATCGTTGATATATTTGATTGTTAAACACAATTATTTTTCAAGTTTTTTTATTTAATACATAAAAAAAATCCGGTCTATGGGCTTAGCCCGGCCCGAAAAAGCTCGATAAGGCCCGACCAATGGACGGTCCATGGGTTTCAAATTTTCAAAAAAGTCTGGTCCGGCCCGGTCAAAATTTTTTGAGATATTTTGTTCAAACTTGGCCCCAGCCCAAACCCGGTGACCTTGCCCAGGCCCGGCCCATTACCGAGGCCTAATACAACCTATACTGAAAGCAGCTCATAGATTCATAACGAGAATTGAGCTTAAGGCTGAAGATATGATCTACTTCATCCTAGACCTGGTCGATCAGTTGAAGCTACTACAGTTTAATTAGTTAATTAAGCACAGTAGTTCCATACACAAAGCAGTAGAACAATAATCGCTAGTTGAATTTAAACCTAGCTTGCTGATGATGATAGTGATATATATAAGTATATAACTAGATCTACAGAATAGTAACTCTATCTGTTTTAGGATCAAGTAGTTCTGCAACCAGCTGCATGCATTAAAATATATACAACTAAACGAAGCATATATTTTCATCCCTAGCGTAATTATTAATATCACTATAAGCAAGATGCCTGGACAACTATGGCTTCTGATTATTTCCAAAAGTTCAAAATCCATTACATGCCAAGGCGTAATTCATACTAGCCTGCTTGATTTGGCATAATTATACACAGCTAAACCGTGAATTATATATACCAAGTTCTTTTTCTTTCTTTTTTGAAAATACATATACCAAGTTCTTAATAATCGTTGGGTGGTACCACCAACAGATTTAATTTAGAAGCTTAATTGTTTCGAGTGCTAACTCCAATTGTCCTTTTCCCGTGCTCAACATTCAAAGAAGCTTAATTATGTCCTTATTCCTTTGTCTTCGATATGTTTTTGGGCAGTAGTTTTTACTTGTTTTGTGTATATATTTAATATATACACATAACATTAATTCTAACCCAGTAGTGTGCTTATAATGCAGGTTTTCTTCTTCTTCCTTTTAAAAGCTAGCTAGCTAGCAGATAGAAAGAGATGTACGTCTTATAAATGAGTGTGGTATAAACGTACCTCAAGCACATGGTTACATTCCTACATTCATGCTTACAGTTTTTGTTTCTTGTGTTGCCTGGAACTTACTATGAAAGGAGCAAATTAAAGAGAGCACAAAGGTGCCAGAGAGAATTCGCCTAATTAATGGGAAATTTCCAAAAAGAAATTGCTTAATTCGTATATTTGCTTTGGCCAATATGTCGTCTAGTCTTTGTTTTCTCAGGTTTTAAGAATCCTCCTCAAAACTTCAACAACCCAGATAATAAAACCGAGCATCCTTAACTTACATCATTCTCCTTATGTGCTTCCGTGAATTATTCTCCTACTGCTCTTCTTTAGATGCATTGCCAATTTGAAAAGCCTGGAATAAATATTAGATAATTTAAAGTTGATTCACTTTTTGTTTAATGAAGTGTCTAACCAGATTCGATACTCCTCGGTTTCATTTGAAATTGCAGCTAGCTATATACTTCAAGTTTCGAGTTTCAAGTTTGGTGTCATTTAAGAAAAACCATGGCAGGTTGCTCACTCGCTAGCAAAGGAGGACACGATCGATCATAAGGCGCACCTTTTCTGCGACCATTAGAAGGTTTAATTTAGTAACCAAATTTAGTTAGAAAATGACATATGTGCCAGACAAAAACCTCGAAATTTCATGGCCATGGATGAATATATGACCTTTTGGTAAACAAATGAAAAGGCAAGAATATGTTTGAATGAATTTCATTATTAGTGGCAACTTCAATAGGTACATTCCCCTCTCATCGCATCATTGCAATATTGTCCTTTGCAAATTGCAAGCAGTGATATATAGAGTACATACGTAGTCCTATGAATACTTGATTTTCTATCATACCCTAGCTTGTAAAACACCTAAATTTTGCAACTTTTATATATCATTTACCATGGATATGCTATATATCACTGGATAATTCTACAATAATTCTACAAGTAAAGGTGATAGATCTACCTAAATTTTATCAAGTAATTTTGTTTTTATTGTTGTAAAATGAGACATATTTTGTGTATTTTTGTTCAAATAATTATTCTAATGAGACATTTTTTTATGTGTTTTTTTACAAATTTAAGAATAAATCGTTGTCATTGTTATAATTTTGGTTTAATTGTTTGTAAATGATATAAAAATGGTCGTAAATTTGTTCAAAACATTGTAATTTTTAGTTTAATAAGTTATAATTTTGTTAAACTACATGTAAGAAAATTTCTATGATGGAGCCTCCTTATCATAACGTTATCCTCTTTATCGCTGAACACGTATTTATTTATTGAGTCGGTCAATTTATTTCTTTTTCTGTGCTTTTTTCACTTATGTCAACTATTATGTCTAGCTGGCCAAAAAACTGTTCTGGATATCATTTAGTTATCACAAAATTTCCTTCAACTCAATTTATGATCCGTTACTTACCAGAAAAGTTCAATCATTCTTGTTGAATTAACTACTGGAGGACGAAATCGGGTCGACGTAGAAAGGTGGTCGCCTCGTATGAATTTTACGTCGCCTCGATTTATTGTGACCAAAACGACGTCGCCTCGTCTTGTCGCTTCAGATTCATCACGCCACAATTGGGGCGACGTAGATACAATCTACGTCGCTTCGTTTCATTTCACGTGACGTAAATAATGTTACGTCGCTTCATTTGAAGCGACGTAGATTGATCACGTCGCTTGAACTGACGCGACGTAGATTGATCAATCTACGTCGCTTCATTTTATTTATTTTTAATTTATTTTTCTTTTTTAAATCCATTTAGGCGACGTACATTGATCAATGTACGTCGCCTCCATTTATTTAATATTTATTTTATTTTATTTTTTAATAAATAAGGCGACGTACATTGATCAATGTGCCAGACAAAAACCTCGAAATTTCATGGCCATGGATGAATATATGACCTTTTGGTAAACAAATGAAAAGGCAAGAATATGTTTGAATGAATTTCATTATTAGTGGCAACTTCAATAGGTACATTCCCCTCTCATCGCATCATTGCAATATTGTCCTTTGCAAATTGCAAGCAGTGATATATAGAGTACATACGTAGTCCTATGAATACTTGATTTTCTATCATACCCTAGCTTGTAAAACACCTAAATTTTGCAACACTTTTATATATCATTTACCATGGATATGCTATATATCACTGGATAATTCTACAATAATTCTACAAGTAAAGGTGATAGATCTACCTAAATTTTATCAAGTAATTTTGTTTTTATTGTTGTAAAATGAGACATATTTTGTGTATTTTTGTTCAAATAATTATTCTAATGAGACATTTTTTTATGTGTTTTTTTACAAATTTAAGAATAAATCGTTGTCATTGTTATAATTTTGGTTTAATTGTTTGTAAATGATATAAAAATGGTCGTAAATTTGTTCAAAACATTGTAATTTTTAGTTTAATAAGTTATAATTTTGTTAAACTACATGTAAGAAAATTTCTATGATGGAGCCTCCTTATCATAACGTTATCCTCTTTATCGCTGAACACGTATTTATTTATTGAGTCGGTCAATTTATTTCTTTTTCTGTGCTTTTTTCACTTATGTCAACTATTATGTCTAGCTGGCCAAAAAACTGTTCTGGATATCATTTAGTTATCACAAAATTTCCTTCAACTCAATTTATGATCCGTTACTTACCAGAAAAGTTCAATCATTCTTGTTGAATTAACTACTGGAGGACGAAATCGGGTCGACGTAGAAAGGTGGTCGCCTCGTATGAATTTTACGTCGCCTCGATTTATTGTGACCAAAACGACGTCGCCTCGTCTTGTCGCTTCAGATTCATCACGCCACAATTGGGGCGACGTAGATACAATCTACGTCGCTTCGTTTCATTTCACGTGACGTAAATAATGTTACGTCGCTTCATTTGAAGCGACGTAGATTGATCACGTCGCTTGAACTGACGCGACGTAGATTGATCAATCTACGTCGCTTCATTTTATTTATTTTTAATTTATTTTTATTTTTTAAATCCATTTAGGCGACGTACATTGATCAATGTACGTCGCCTCCATTTATTTAATATTTATTTTATTTTATTTTTTAATAAATAAGGCGACGTACATTGATCAATGTGCCAGACAAAAACCTCGAAATTTCATGGCCATGGATGAATATATGACCTTTTGGTAAACAAATGAAAAGGCAAGAATATGTTTGAATGAATTTCATTATTAGTGGCAACTTCAATAGGTACATTCCCCTCTCATCGCATCATTGCAATATTGTCCTTTGCAAATTGCAAGCAGTGATATATAGAGTACATACGTAGTCCTATGAATACTTGATTTTCTATCATACCCTAGCTTGTAAAACACCTAAATTTTGCAACACTTTTATATATCATTTACCATGGATATGCTATATATCACTGGATAATTCTACAATAATTCTACAAGTAAAGGTGATAGATCTACCTAAATTTTATCAAGTAATTTTGTTTTTATTATTGTAAAATGAGACATATTTTGTGTATTTTTGTTCAAATAATTATTCTAATGAGACATTTTTTTATGTGTTTTTTTACAAATTTAAGAATAAATCGTTGTCATTGTTATAATTTTGGTTTAATTGTTTGTAAATGATATAAAAATGGTCGTAAATTTGTTCAAAACATTGTAATTTTTAGTTTAATAAGTTATAATTTTGTTAAACTACATGTAAGAAAATTTCTATGATGGAGCCTCCTTATCATAACGTTATCCTCTTTATCGCTGAACACGTATTTATTTATTGAGTCGGTCAATTTATTTCTTTTTCTGTGCTTTTTTCACTTATGTCAACTATTATGTCTAGCTGGCCAAAAAACTGTTCTGGATATCATTTAGTTATCACAAAATTTCCTTCAACTCAATTTATGATCCGTTACTTACCAGAAAAGTTCAATCATTCTTGTTGAATTAACTACTGGAGGACGAAATCGGGTCGACGTAGAAAGGTGGTCGCCTCGTATGAATTTTACGTCGCCTCGATTTATTGTGACCAAAACGACGTCGCCTCGTCTTGTCGCTTCAGATTCATCACGCCACAATTGGGGCGACGTAGATACAATCTACGTCGCTTCGTTTCATTTCACGTGACGTAAATAATGTTACGTCGCTTCATTTGAAGCGACGTAGATTGATCACGTCGCTTGAACTGACGCGACGTAGATTGATCAATCTACGTCGCTTCATTTTATTTATTTTTAATTTATTTTTCTTTTTTAAATCCATTTAGGCGACGTACATTGATCAATGTACGTCGCCTCCATTTATTTAATATTTATTTTATTTTATTTTTTAATAAATAAGGCGACGTACATTGATCAATGTGCCAGACAAAAACCTCGAAATTTCATGGCCATGGATGAATATATGACCTTTTGGTAAACAAATGAAAAGGCAAGAATATGTTTGAATGAATTTCATTATTAGTGGCAACTTCAATAGGTACATTCCCCTCTCATCGCATCATTGCAATATTGTCCTTTGCAAATTGCAAGCAGTGATATATAGAGTACATACGTAGTCCTATGAATACTTGATTTTCTATCATACCCTAGCTTGTAAAACACCTAAATTTTGCAACACTTTTATATATCATTTACCATGGATATGCTATATATCACTGGATAATTCTACAATAATTCTACAAGTAAAGGTGATAGATCTACCTAAATTTTATCAAGTAATTTTGTTTTTATTGTTGTAAAATGAGACATATTTTGTGTATTTTTGTTCAAATAATTATTCTAATGAGACATTTTTTTTATGTGTTTTTTTACAAATTTAAGAATAAATCGTTGTCATTGTTGTAATTTTGGTTTAATTGTTTGTAAATGATATAAAAATGGTCGTAAATTTGTTCAAAACATTGTAATTTTTAGTTTAATAAGTTATAATTTTGTTAAACTACATGTAAGAAAATTTCTATGATGGAGCCTCCTTATCATAACGTTATCCTCTTTATCGCTGAACACGTATTTATTTATTGAGTCGGTCAATTTATTTCTTTTTCTGTGCTTTTTTCACTTATGTCAACTATTATGTCTAGCTGGCCAAAAAACTGTTCTGGATATCATTTAGTTATCACAAAATTTCCTTCAACTCAATTTATGATCCGTTACTTACCAGAAAAGTTCAATCATTCTTGTTGAATTAACTACTGGAGGACGAAATCGGGGCGACGTAGAAAGGTGGTCGCCTCGTATGAATTTTATGTCGCCTCGATTTATTGTGACCAAAACGACGTCGCCTCGTCTTGTCGCTTCAGATTCATCACGCCACCATTGGGGCGACGTAGATACAATCTACGTCGCTTCGTTTCATTTCACGTGACGTAAATAATGTTACGTCGCTTCAAATGAAGCGACGTAGATTGATCACGTCGCTTGAACTGACGCGACGTAGATTGATCAATCTACGTCGCTTCATTTTATTTATTTTTAATTTATTTTTCTTTTTTAAATCCATTTAGGCGACGTACATTGATCAATGTACGTCGCCTCCATTTATTTAATATTTATTTTATTTTATTTTTTAAAAAATAAGGCGACGTACATTGATCAATGTACGTCGCTTCAATTTATTTAATATTTATTTTATTTTATTTTTTAATAAATTGCGGCGACGTACATTGATCAATGTACGTCGCTTCAATTTATTTAATATTTATTTTATTTTATTTTTTAATAAATTGAGGCGACGTACATTGATCAATGTACGTCGCCTCCATTTATTTAATATTTATTTTATTTTATTTTTTAATAAATAAGGCGACGTACATTGATCAATGTACGTCGCTTCAATTTATTTAATATTTATTTTATTTTATTTTTTAATAAATTGCGGCGACGTACATTGATCAATGTACGTCGCTTCAATTTATTTAATATTTATTTTATTTTATTTTTTAATAAATTGAGGCGACGTACATTGATCAATGTACGTCGCCGCAATTTATTTAATATTTTTATTTTTTTTATTTTTTAATAATTGAGGCGACGTACATTGCTCAATGTACGTCGCCTCATTTATTTAATATTTATTTATTTTTTATTTAGAAATAAATGAGGCGATGTACATTGAGCAATGTACGTCGCCTCAATTATTAAAAAATAAAAAAAATAAAAAATAAATATTATTGTACCAAGTCACGACCTATCACAATTTACAAACACAAAAACGCATTCAATTTGCAGATACGCATTCAACCACAAAAACGCATTCAATTACAAATCAAAACGCTTCATTTATACAAATCAAGTTTACACAAATCAAGTTTATACAAATCCTATATACAGTTTACGAGTCGGGAGGTGGTGGAGGAGCTTGAGGTTGTTGACTCGCAGCGAGATATGATCGCATCAAGGTCTCCATTTCTTGCATCCTTTGGGCGAGCGCACTCGCTTCCGATATGGCCTTCTGCGCCACCTCGCTCGATCTGCGCGCCGCCTCTTTGGCTTCATCGATCTCCTTTTGCATTTGAATTTGGCGTTCCTGGTTTACCCGGGCCCCTCCTCTCGGTTTGGGGTCGCGTGTGAGAGCGCGCCCCACCCCTGTAACGTCGAACAAGAACAAATATTAGTAAACTATATCGTAAACCAAAATAAAGCAAAATGTAAATCGAGATATGCATCGACGGAATCGTTTTGGAGATTTATTACCTCTTATAGAGGTCCCGTGCCTTGAACCCACCTCTTCCTCTATGATATTTATTTGTGTATCAAGAGGAAGAGGCTGGGGTTGGGAAACCTCTTCGCCTTCAACTGGGCCCGCAGCACTATCTTGTTGCGACAAGACTTCATCGAGTCGACGCTTCACTGCCGCCTGCTCAATTAAAATAGATAAAATAAATAATATTACAATTTAGTAGACAAAAATAATTGAAATAACGTAACGTGAACCTATTTGAGCTTACCACTTTCTCAGCCGCATTCCTCTCCGGCTGGTATACGTTAATCCACGTCTGGACGGCAGGCGCTCTATGACCCTCCTTCTCCAACACCTCGCTTCGGTACGAGAGGGCGAGGGATCCCGAATGGTGGTTGAGCTGCTGCTCCTTGTTCTTGTTTCGATTCCCTTGGTTCCGTTCGCACAATCGCTGTCACACACACACAAAAATCATTTTAAAATAAGAACAGATAAACATGCATATTGTTCGAATGTTGGCTACCAAAACTGTAGGTTCGTTTATGAAACTCACCAAGTAAGCAGGGTCTTCGAAGTGGGCTTTTAACCACACCCATTGGTCTGCCCTCCCGAGAAACTCGGCCGGAGTCTCCTGGCTGACGTGGAGATAATGTTGATGGCAATCGTACTTCCAATCCTTATAGATTGTTTGCGCCGTCCTATCAATGAAGTTCCACATCTCCACATTAGTCGTCGGGATGTCGTAGTTCGTCTAGCACAACACATTTAAATTCCGTTATGTAAAAATTATATTTACATTTACTACAAGTATGTAAGTAAGCTCGGAGTCCAGCAAGTATACCTCAAGACTCCGGCCGACGATATCGCGATGCAAATCGCTAAGTCCCAAGAAGCTAGATGCAAGCATTGGAACTTTTCCTCGGATGATGCTACCGATGTCTCGGCACATCAGACTCCGCATTTCCCTCGTCGCCGGCCCTGCATGCCTCGTAGAGTAAGCGACTTGTAGTCGCCTATTGTTGTTCATCCGGACGAGGTACTCCGTCTTCGTCCCGACAACGACTCCACGCTGTTCCGTCGTCGGGTCTCCGGTTGCCATGTCGACCATGTCGGGGAGTTTGGTCTTCTTGCACCGGATGCTGAGGGCGGGAGACTGCTGTGACGCCGTAGTGGCGTCGCTGCTGTCATCCTGTCCTTGCGGAATCGCATCCTCAAGCTCAGGGGCGGGCGTTAACTGCGGAGCTTCTGGATTCGACCCGTTCACCGATTGTCCCGTGGGCAACCAGACCCGGAAGCCCCATCTCGGCTGAATGCTCGCCACCCCACCTCCGCCGCCTCCGCAGCTGCCGCCGCGGCCGCCGCTTCCGCTTCACGACGCTGCATCAACGCTTTCCTCCTCTTATATGCAGTCTCTCCGGGAGCCATTCTTTTATTACTAAACTGTTATTTTTAATTAGATGTTAAAACTAAACTATTTTGTTTGGGATTCAATAGAGTAAACCAGAAAATGATCTTCATATATAGAACTAATTTCACAGGTAAACCAGAAGATGATCTTCATATATAAAACAGATTAGCTACATACGTTTAATGGTTCGATAAGAAACATACTAAACACCTTCAAGACATATGATGTATCCAAAAAGAGTACGTATGAACCGAAGTACCATCACATATAGCTTATCATCACATATAGCTTATCATCACAAAACACATATAGCTTATCGCATTCGCACAGGAAGAATCATCATCATATTCAATCACAGTCGGAATCATCATTATCACAAAAGTAGTTCGGAATCATTATCACAAAACACATTCGAAATCATCATCATCACAAAACACAATACTTACATGAACTTGATTGAAAACACATTCAGAATCATTATCACAATACACATTCGGCACATTATAAAACACAAAGCTCCATACCTTCTCGAGTTGGCTCAAATCGTTTGCTTTAGCTACACGGAGTTATATCGGATTTGGTTGCTTTAGCTAACCAGATTTCGCCAATTCGGTCATGAAAACAACAAAAAAAACAGATTAGCTACACACGACGAATGTGATTGAAAACAGATTGGAAACATAATCAATTCAGGATAACAAATATATAAATTAAAAAGTCATCTTTTAAGGTATCACTCAATGCAATGTGAATGAGCCAAATGACGCTGGTCTTCTCCTCTTAATCAACAGTGTAAAAGTTACATTGGTTTGAATAAGTCTACATCTGCAAATGTGTGTCCTTTATTTCCAAGTTACGAAAAATGAAACACGCCTATCATATAAATTTTGAAATCCATAAAATCACAACAAGTATAGTTTTCTGCCTCTTGATACATCCTGCCAAACTTGCAATTAAAAAGGATTACTCTAACCTTAATGGTATCAGAACTTTCACTCATAATCTATGCTTCATAACAACCATATATCTAGAACAATATCAGTGCAAGATCAATAAGCCCTTCTGGTACCGAAGCATCAATCATCAATGACAAAAATTGCATCTCTAACTAAAAAATTCCAATACTTAAAACGAATTCAATCTCCTACGTACCAAATTGGCACATTACTACTATCTCATGACACATTGAAGTGAGTTGTATGAACCTTCTGATTAATGCTAGTTAATTTAAGTACCATTACAAGAGTCATAGCTAGTGGAACTGCCAGTACAACAACTTGAAAATTTTACTTGTCACTAATTCAAGCAATGATATCATGTTTCCCCAGAAAGCACATTCCCAGTTAAAATTAGCAACCAATGGTCAGGGATCAATACTATATTCATCCAATAAACATATCCACAACTAATCAGTTTCCTCTAAATTCATTATCAACCAAACAACTGAAACAACGAAATTGCAATTACGGTGAGTTACCTGTGGATACATGTGGATAACCAACATCAATACAAACATCTCTGCCCCTAGCAATGTCTGACTAAACCCATTAACCATTAAACATGTGAATACCAATTGTGAAATTCCAGTTGATCGATCACACGGCATCGAAGATGTAACTAAACCCATTAACCATCTAAGACCATTGTCCCCAAAAACACAACAAAACACCAATTCCACATAGTAAATCATCCAAAAAGCTGAAAGCTTTATTGATAAATTTGAGAAATTGAAGCTCAGTAATGAAATGAGAATGTGAAATAGAGCACATACCTGGTTATAGCATTGATCGGAGAACGTCGGAGGCGATCGGAGGTGGAAAAATGAGAAGGCAAAATGGGTTTTCGAAGGGGACTGAACGGAGTAGATGTGCTTCTTTGTTTGGTTTATCGACGGAGGGGATTTGAGTCCGAGTTGAGATGGAGGGGATTTGGGTTTCGGGGGTTGAGATGGAGGGTTGAGATGGAGGGGTTTAGATGAAGATAGGTCGATTAGGGGTTAGGGATTTCTAGGTTAGGGCTTTGGGGGCGCGGCGCGAGGAAGAAGAAGAACTTTGGACGAAATGAAAAGAAGAAGAAAGAAACTGTGATTCTGGGATTATAAATCAAACTAGGCGACGTAGATTGACCAATCTACGTCGCCTAGATTAATTCAAGCGACAAAGGACTCAATCTTCGTCGCCTCTTATGAATCCTTAATACGTTCACGCGACAAATGAATCAATATACGTCGCTTGGATTTAATTTTTAATTTTGTTTTTTTGAATAAATTAGGCAACGTAGATTTATCAATTTACGTCGCTTCCTTGTATTTAATTTTTTTTTTGTTTTTTTTTAAATAAATGAAGCGACGTAGATTGGTCAATCTACGTCGCGTCCTTCTATTTAATTGTTTTTTTTTATTTTTTTTTTGAATAAATGAAGCGACGTAGATTGAGCAATCTATGTCGCTTCCTTCTATTTAATTTTTGATTTTGTTTTTTTTTAATAAATGAGGCGACGTAGATTGATAAATCTACGTCGCTTGGATTTAATTTTTATTTTTTGTTTTTTGAATAAATGAGGCGACGTATATTGATCAATATACGTCGCTTCCTTGTATTTAATTTTTTATTTTGTTGTTTTTATGAATAAATGAGGTGACGTAGATTGACCAATCTACGTCGCTTCCTTCTATTTAATTTTTGATTTTGTTTTTTTTTAATAAATGAAGTTTAGAATTATAAAGTTAGTAATATTTTCTCGTATACATAAATTATGTTTTAAAGAAAATACGAATTTAGGTTTCAAATAGATAATAATATTAGTTTAGTCCTCGTCTTCGTCCTCCTCCTCCTCCTCCTCCTCGTCCTCGGCTTCGTCCTCGTCCTCCTCCTCTTCGTTTTCGTCTTCGTCCTCGTCCTCTTCCTCATCCTCGTCCTCGTCATCGTCTCCTTCTTCGTCCAAAAGTAGTTGAAAATCTGGGTAAAATTGTATCACCGTGGGAGTGTCCTCTTGGTAAGGCTCGAATATATGATCTCCTGTACGGGCTATGTTTTCATCTATGGCCAGAACTTCGGCGCTGTAGACATTGCGGTGCGACATCTCTTGTACTACCTTCCAAGTACCACCAGCATTTGGATCGTCTATGTAGAATACCTGTTTTGCTTTAGTTGCAATTATGAAGGGTGAATCCTCATAGTAACTGTTTTTTGTATTCACTGATATCAGTCCATGATCTTTTATAAGGGTGTCAAGATCTTCAGGGTCCTCGGAGTTGTGCCATGTGCACTTAAACAACACCACTGGCATACGGCCTGCATATAATACTTCGACCACGTAGTTAACATGGCCGTAGAACTTGGATGAACCCATGTCTATCATGACATCTCTATCAAACGATGTGAACTTGACACCGTTCACATAACACGACTTATAAACCCGACATTGCTGAGGTCTTTGAGCTAATGACTTTATTCCTGTAACCAAGCTCGGGTCCGAGTTTTTTTCTTTAAGGGACACCTGAGAGATAAGTGTTAAGAGGAGTTAAAGATAAGTGTTATAAACCCTCAAAGAACCTTACAAGAATTAATAGGCATATGTAATCATGTTAAGAACCATCGAAGAAAACTCCTCCTCCGCTGCCGCTCGTCGAAATCTTCACCATTTTTAGCCTCGAACCTTCTGAGATGTTCTTCTAGGTAAGGTTTGACTTCGTCTGTTTCCACCAAGACTTGCCAGTGAGCCTCAGCAGTCTCTGACTCAATCAACCTGAACTGGCGACGAGTCTCGATAATATCTGGTCTTACTAAGAGTGAAACACAGCTGACATTCCACCCAGATATGGAAGTGTCGATATCTTCGTTGTCCATCCGTCTGAGATAAGCCTTACAATACGTCACCGACTCATGTACGAGGTACTGTTCAGCAATACTACCTTCCGGGTAACGTGTATTCCTCATTGACTTTTTATATTTTCCTAATTGCCTGCAAAAACACCACTCAAGATTAGTACAATATTTTCCTAATTGCCGACATATTACACAAGATTAGTAGGAATCAATATTAGTACAAACATATTTTCCTAATATTAGCAATAACAAAAAAATTTACCTTTCAATTGGATACATCCATGTATAGTGTACTGGACCTGTAAAAAATATTTGTTCGGGCAGATGAACCATGAGATGAACCATAGATGTAAAAAAACGTGGAGGAAATATGAGCTCCAAATTGCAGAGAATCATCACTATCTCAGTTTCCATGTCACGCACAACCTCCTTCTTAAGCTCCCTACTGCATAGTTGACGAAACCAATTTGACAGTGCTATCAATGGCTTGACAACGTTTTCTGGCAGGAACCCTCTTATAACCACAGGCAGAAGACGTCGAAGCAAGACATGGCAATCATGCGTCTTCAATCCATAAAACTGTGACTGGGAACTTATTTTCACCTTACTTCTCAAACTACCTGCATAACCAAGAGGATACTTAACATCCCTGAACCACTGGAACACATCTTCTAGATCATCCTTTTTAACTAAAAAAGGTGCATGAGGAACTTTCCCCGTAGCCAAGTCACCCGCTCTTTGCCACTGGTTTTTTCGCATATTCCTCTTCTTCAAAGCAGCGCGAGCTTTTGGACCATCCTTAGACTTCGATTCAATCGAAAAAATGGTTCCAAGGATGTTGTCACACACATTTTTTTCAATGTGCATGACATCTAGGCAATGTCTGATCTTCAATGATGACCAATACGGCAGCTTCCAAAATATGCTTTCGTGAGTCCAACACTGTCTGTTATTCGGATTGTACGGCACCTTCAAGTCTTCATGTTGGCTAAGAATAGGGTAAACGTTTGACCTAACGTCCTCCAAAATTTCATCTCCACTCTTACGATAGGGTCTTCCGCCAAACTCCTCCTTCCCGTTAAATGCCTTGCTCAATCTCCAAGGGTGATCCTGGTGGAGCCATTTTCGATGACCTTCATAAACTATCCTCCCACATATATGCTCTGAAGTTAGCTCATCTAGACAGATTGGACATGCCTTGTACCCTTTCACAGTTGACCCCGCAAGCATCCCTAAACCTGGAAAGTCGCTAATAGTCCACATTACCGCTGCCTTCATCAAGAATACCTCATTGTCTACTCGATCAAAAGTATGGACTCCAACGACCCATAAATGTATTAGCTCCTCGATCATCGGCTCAATGAGTACACTAAGGCACTTTCCGGGAGATTTAGGGCCTGGAATCAACACTGATAACATGTTATATTCCTTCTTCATGCACATTGATGGTGGTGGATTGTACGGCATCACAACAACGGGCCATGTACTATGCAAAGTTCCCATTGTTCCGAATGGATTGAAACCGTCTGTTACTACTCCAAGGCGCACATTCCTGCAGTCCCGTGCAAAACCTGGAAAAGTTCTGTCAAAATGTTGAAACGCTTCTCCGTCAGCTGGGTGGCTGAGGCTACCAGCCACGCATATCCGCTCCCCCAGCCATCGCATATGCTTGGCAGTGTGTGGGGACATAAACAAGCGCTTCAACCTTGGTGTTAGAGGGAAGTTACGAATTATTTTTTTGGGAATATCATTCGTATTTGGCTTATATCTTTCTGAATAACACACTGGACAAATCCTCTCGTTTACAAGCGCCCCCCTGAACAACACACAGTTAAACTCACACGCATCAATTCTTTCGTAACCCAGTGAAAGATCACTCAAGATTTTTTTTATTCTCGAGTATGAACAGGGGAATGTGTGCCCTTTAGGAAGAAGTTTATTAATGTAAATACATAAAGAGTCAACACTTGTGTCCGACCATCCATTTTCATTTTTCATTTCCATTGCATCTAATATGGCACTCAAAACAATTTCCTCACTGCCTTCATATAATGGGGTCTGTGACTCCTTCAATAATCTATCGTACTTTTCATAATCATCGTCTACCATGTCATTGAAGGTCATGCCCGAATTATCTTCCACAAATTGTTGGGGTGCATCTGCATGGTATCCAGGATAATAGGGATATGCATCATGTAGAATCTCCAACTGCGGGTTCACTGAAGGACTGGCACCACTAGAAGGACCGACTCTGTCTTGAAGCCACTGTCTTCGTTGACTGAGCATTGCCGGTTCACCAGAAACTTCCCCGTGAAGGTGCCAGACTGTATAAGTAGGACTCATACCACTGTGTGATAAGTGATGATACATGACATCCATAGTAACCTTGAATGGACCGTTCTTACAACGTTTGCACGGGCAGAAGTAATAATCGGCTCCGTTACTATGTAGCCGGGCAAAATTCATGAACTCGAATATGCCGTTGATGTACCTTGGATCAGCACGATGATATGTCATCCAAGTTTTGTCTGGGAGTCCGTCCATGTTTCCTGTCAACATAAACAATCAATATGAACAAAGTTACCACGCCACAGTTGCGATTCAACCATCTTCGCCTTATGCCTCCGGGTTGGGTCCTATCCCCTTCAGGGGAACACGACATTTGTCAACGCTTTTGCACCCATGCGTTTCAGCTCCAGTTTAGGGAAATTTTGGCAGCATCTCCCTACAGTTCCCCCAGTGCACACATATCTAAACAACCTAATTTGCACTCGGGGAACATTTAAAGGAGACACTGTCGAAACCATATCCCAAAACTGAAACTGAAATCACACGAATAGCAAAAGGATCAACAAAGTCATGTTCACCTAAAGTGTCCAAAAATGGGACAATTCGAGAATCAACAACTCAACTCGATCAACTAGATGAGTTGTTGATTCTCAAACGGGAGTTCTAAGTTGATAAACACCACAATTATATATAGTCATAATACTAATAACACTACTAATTAAGGCTCGAATACACATAATCTACACTAATCATCAATTAATTTCACTAAATTTAACCAAATTTCAAACATTAATCATGAACCCATAACATGATTTATCACAATTCAATGCTTAACACACTAAAACTACAACATAACATCAAATTCAATTCAACTTCAAACATTTCACCAAAACTTCAATTTCACTTCTAATCATCAATAAATTTCACTAAACTTAACCAAATTTCAAACATTATTCATGAACCCATAACACAATTCAATGATTCAAACACTAAAACTACAACATAACACCAAATTCAATTCAACTTCAAACATTTCACCAAAACTTCAATTTCACTTCTAATTTAACATATTATGGTCATAAAGAGGGTTAAAGAGATACAAATCAAACTAACCTTACTCAAGAATCAAATCAATG
Source organism: Geum urbanum (assembly GCA_946800695.1). Taxonomy (NCBI): domain Eukaryota; kingdom Viridiplantae; phylum Streptophyta; class Magnoliopsida; order Rosales; family Rosaceae; genus Geum; species Geum urbanum. The sequence goes on from OX326999.1 coordinate 20,599,928, forward strand.
GCAAGAACAACCTTATTTCTCAATTTCCTCTAATTTCTCCCCAAAATCGCCCAAAACAGCTGCAGAACGAAATGAAACTGTTTTTCTAAACTTTTCACTTTATGAACGGGTTGACTTTAAGAAGAAGAGTAGATCCAGATTTTAAAAAAACGAGGCGACGTAGATTGATCAATCTACGTCGCCTCGTTTTCTTTCCAAGTGACCAAACTAATCTACGTCGCTTGGATTCAAAACGAGGCGACGTAGATTGATCAATCTACGTCGCCTCGTTTTGAATCGAAGCGACGTAGATTAGTTTGGTCACTTGGAAAGAAAAACTAGTCGCCTCAGTTTTTTGAAGCGACGTACTTCAATCTACGTCGCCTCAATTTTTTGAAGCGACGTAATTTTTGTCAAAGGTATTTTACGTCGCCTCGTTGAAAATCGGAGCGACGTAGAAATGTAACTACGTCACCCCGATTCCTTCCTCCAGTAGTATTTCATGTTGGAATTTTTTTCGATAGAAGTTGCCAAGTTGGATATAAAATTGTCTAGATAATTAAACAGATTACATATTTTTTGGTGAAAGAAAAGGGAAGAATAATATCTAATCTGGTGTTATCGAGCTGTGACCGATTTGTCCGTGGTTCTCAAGGTTGAGTAGTGCTACTCAGGTAGGGTTAAGAATTAGAAGGAATAGCAGTGACTGGTCCTTGAATAAGGAACAAAATAGGGTTTGTGCTTCACGTGTCCATTGCAGCAAAGCCAGGTATTCTCAAGAGAAACATATATAAATAGACGAATTCTTCACATGCATGAATATCACTACAAGACTCCTCTCGTCTCCGATCCTCACCTACATGCACACTCTAATTTCTCTTAGTTTTGCTACATTTAAATTCCCAACTTTTCGAGTATCCGAACTGGTCCTGCAACAGGATAAGATCTCCACAAATTCGCGAAAGAAAATGAGAGACAGAGAATGCTGACGATAATGCAATCACTCGATCTCGTACAAAAATAGTGATGCCTCCAGCATATATAAGAAAACTAGGAATAAGGTAATTCCTTAATCCACAGAAGTGGGAAAGATGAATATTCATACGATGGAACTATGGAAGGAGACAGAGGTAGGGATAAAATGACTTGCGTTTCCTTCTTCTTCTTTTTTTAAGTAATGACGCGTTTCTTTCATGGGTATAAACTATATGATCGACCTTTATTAATCAAACTAGGTATTAATTGCTATGGTGATCGACAGCTAACATGTTGAGTGCATACTCTAATTAGTTAGCACCAAGCACATGACAAAAACAAGGTCTGCGACTATAAGCACTACGTTGAATTAGACTGCAGGTTAATGTACACTAAGATATCCATTATGAAATCAAAACTATTATTAGGAGTTAGGACTATAACCTAGCTGGCCGCCTTTGCGATTCAATTGATCCATCAACGTATGTCTCGCTTTACATTAAACGACACCCCATGGGTAGCCATTGTTGCCCACATCCAATAAAGAGTCACCATGTGTCTTTTTTTTTTTTCCCATCAAAACCTTAATCTCTCCAAAAAACTCTTCATCTCTCCAATAAAAGACACATGGCAACCTCTTATTAGGTATCGGCAGCAATAGCTACCCATGCATGAGTAGCCAAGTATCGTTCTTTTACATTTTACCTTTGGTCTATACGTCTCTGTTGGTTAGTTTCCGGCCATACTTGTTTGTGAATCTAAAAATGCATAATTCAATATTTTTATTTTAAATAACAGTTGTTGAGAAACTATTTTATAAAATAACAACAAATGCACCCGAAGTATTCACCTTGTAATTAATCAAATTTTGTACTATTTCATTAATGAGAGTTCATCTATCAAAAGTGATATAAAAAACCCTACTGATGTAGAAATATGACAAGGAAAAGAGGGAATAGCAGATAGAAATCGTAGAAGTGACTAAGTGAGATACAATGATTGAAAGATTTGAACTTTATAATAGCCGAGTTATCGACATATATGTACACAATGGAAAGGTATAGCCGTCATGTAATGTGCGCTGTAGGAAGATGACTACCGAACCACCTCATGATCATATGAACTTAGATATTTTTTTTATAGCAAATTATATTTATAGACAATATGAAGATGTATCATACACTTAAAGATAAAAAAATATTATTTAGACACTCTGAAACAAAATTTTACATAGAAAAACAATAAAATTTATATTTTGTCATGTGACATGTATGTGTTATTTTACTATTTTATTCTCTTTTGTTTTCTAGTATGTTTGATACTTTTTTTCTAACTTTTTTATATATATTTTTTTCTCTTTAATTTTTTCCTGTTCATTTCTTTTCTAGTTCAATTCTTTTGTTCTTTCAAATTTCTTCTTCCTAAAGCAATAATCTTGGTTCCTCTCCTCCAAAATTTTGTACGTACAACTTTTTTTTAGTGAAAGTTGATCACTTTTAAATAAATTCAATTAAATTTTAGTTCTTTATTTTTAATAACGGCGATAAAAAATTAATAACACATAAAAAGAATTCGAATACAATTCACTCTCCAAAAATGTACTCCCAAAAATACAATAACAGTCCCTGAAAATACAGTAATCATCCCTTGAAAAATGATGTAGTAGTCTCCGAAAATGCAGTAACAGTCCTCGAACTGAATATGCTATAACAAATCAACAAAACATCAACAGCAGCTCAGCGAACAATTTAGTATGATTCAGTACAACTTCAAGAATGATTAATTAGCAGCTATAAGAAACTTCAGTAGCACCTCGACGAACAATTCAATAGCAACAATTTGAAAAACGTAGTAGCAACTGTTTGTAAATGCAGTAGCAGTTTGAAAATACAATAACAGAAGTTAAAAAATGGATTAACATTAGAAAATCACCGTAGTAGTCGACTAAACTCACAAGATCTCATCGTTGACCTTACAAAAAAAGCACAACAAAAAGAAAAAAAATAACACCAATCAGTTTTGTGTCTAAACTAAATTTCAGTAGCAGTCATACAGACAAAGTAACAGTTGATATTTTGAAATTCAAACGACAACAATTGCCAATAAAAATATCCAAAACAGTATCATCATTCATCAAAAACTGTCACATCAAAATACATTAATACCTTAGGTTTTTTTTTTTTTTGAGAAAGAGCAGTTGCAATACAAAATTTTACAAAAAAAAAGAGAGGAAAAAAAGGTTGATGTAGTTGCAGCACTACACATCCACTATTGTTCCTCCATGATTATCAATCAAACTAAACCAAAACACATAAACAGTAAAACTAAATCAAATCCCATAAGTTTTAAGCACAAAATCTAAACCACAGATGTTTTGCTACTGTAAATCACATGTTTTGCTACGTCGCTTCGTTTATTCTATTAATCGAGGCGACGTAGATTGGAATCTACGTCGCCTCGGTGGCTATATAATTCCAGACTCACAGTTTCCTTCTTCTTCTTTTCATTTCGCTTCCTTCTTCCTACACTCCCACCAAAACCAAACCGGAAACCCTAAAATCGCCGGACACTCCCACCGAAACTAAACCGGAAAGCACGTGGGTTCATTTCGTTTCCTTCTTCTTCTTACTGTAAGCACGTTCTTCTTATTGATCAATTTTGAAACCTAAGTTCTATTTTTTCAAATTGATTCGGGTACTTGTGATCTTCGCCTTGTAATCTGTATGATAGTGATCTATTTTCAATGAGCCTTGGAATCTATATACACCTGTATGATAGTGATCTATGTACACTGCCCACCAACTGTTCGATGAAATGACCAAGTGAACTTACGATCTGTTTTCAAGCTGTTTTTGCTTCTGTTTTCATGTAAGCATATTTACGTTTTCAATCTGTTTTGAAATCGTTTTCAATCTGTTTTCATGGTCGTTGTATATGTGTTTTATGTGTTGTGTATTGTGTTTTGTGTTCGAGGGATTACGTCGCCTCGAAACCATCTTCTTGATTGTGCTTTCATTGTTCACAGGTTCGGTGATTGTTCAAATTGGTCGGTGCCTTACTAGCTCTCATTTCCAGGTATTCAATTGGAGTTGTGAACTTGTGAACTTGTGATCATGTTGTTGTTTGCTTGAGTAATACCGTGAGCTCTTATTCAATCTGTTTTCAAGCTGTTGTATATGTGTTTTTATGTATTTTGCATATGTTGGATGGTTAGGGATGGTTAGGTATGAAATGTTTCCAATCTGTTTTTTTTGTTGTTTTCGTGTAAGAATTGGTAAAACTCATTGGTATATTGACTATTCCGTTAATCTTATGTGACTATTCTGAATGATGTTTATACCCTATTCTTTCAAATGCAAAAGGAGATCGCTGAAGCCAAAGAGGTGGCGCAGAAGGCCATAGCGGATTACAGTGCGCTCGCCCAAAGGATGCAAGAAATGGAGGCCATGATGCGATCATTCCAGGTTGCGAGTCAACAACCTCAAGCTCCTCCACCACCTCCCGGCTCGTAAACTGTATCTAGGATTTGTATAAACTTGATTTGTGTAAACTTGATTTGTATAAACTTTTAACGTTTTGATTTGTGATTGAATGCGTTTTTGTGGTTGAATGCGTATCTGCAATTTTGAATGCGTTTTTGTGTTTGTAAATTGCGATAGGTCGTGACTTGGTACAATAATATTTAATTTTTTTATTTTATTTTTTAATAAATGAGGCGACGTAGATTGTTCTATCTACGTCGCCTCATTGTCTAAATAATAATAAAAAAAATATTAAATACATTGAGGCGACGTAGATTGATCAATCAACGTCGCCTCATTTATTAAAAAAATAAAAAAAATAAAAAATTAAATAAATTGAAGCGACGTAGATTGATCAATCTACGTCGCCTCAATTTATTCAAAAATAAAATAAAATAAATTTTAAATAAATTGAAGCGACGTAGATTGATCAATCTACGTCGCCTCAATGTATTCAAAAATAAAATAAAATAAATATTAAATAAATTGAGGCGACGTAGATTGATCAATCTACGTCGCCTCAATTTATTAAAAAAAGAAAAAAAAAATTAAAAAAAAATAAAATTAAGCGACGTAGATTGATCAATCTACGTCGCTTCAGTTGAAGCGACGTGATCAATCTACGTCGCTTCAATTGAAGCGACGTAACATTATCTACGTCGCGTGAAATGAAACGAAGCAACGTAGATTGTATCTACGTCGCCCCAATGGTGGCGTGATGAATCTGAAGCGACATGACGAGGCGACGTAGTTTTGGTCCCAAGAAATCGAGGCGACGTAAAATCCATACGAGGCGACCACCTATCTACGTCGCCTCGATTTCCTCCTCCAGTAGTGAATCAAATTTTGTACTATTTCATTAATGAGAGTTCATCTATCAAAAGTGATATAAAAAACCCTACTGATGTAGAAATATGACAAGGAAAAGAGGGAATAGCAGATAGAAATCGTAGAAGTGACTAAGTGAGATACAATGATTGAAAGATTTGAACTTTATAATAGCCGAGTTATCGACATATATGTACACAATGGAAAGGTATAGCCGTCATGTAATGTGCGCTGTAGGAAGATGACTACCGATAGCGGTGCAAGTGCAACGCCTCTGACGTAACGAGATCCCATGAGTTCCTCAACCACCATCTCATCGTCATTTCGTGCTGTCTTCTCTGTTGCCCATCATTGTCGTCACCTCCAGGGAGTAGACCTCGGGCACATACGCGCCCCCTGCGCACAATCTAGGCCAAACACTGCTTGAATTGTGGGAGATACAACCAACCGTGAATGCCCATGTCGCCCAGTTCGCCATCACGGATGGCACCACTAAATCCCAGGGTCACTGCCATGAATACAAACAGGAAAGAGAAAGAGGAGAGTAGAGGTAGGTCGATAGGGAAACAAGGATTCATCATCGTGATTTCTCATGTTGGGCAATCACCTAGGTTGCCCTAGGGATCAGTTGTCTCCGAGAGTGTCGAAACTAGGTTTTTGGTTTTCGTATATTCTTTGAATCGAAGTTAACGTAACCAGTTAAACTACCCAATTTTAATCACAACAGGCTAGGCAAAAATCTGGATCTACTCTTCTTCTTAAAGCCATTCTACGTCGCCTCATTTTTTTTAAATCTGGATCTACTCTTCTTCTTAAAGTCAAACCGTTCATAAAGTTAGAATTTTAGAAAAACAGTTCCCCGTCGTTCTGCATCTGTTTTGGGCGATTTTGGGAGAAATTGGAGGAAATTGAGAAAGAAGGTTGTTCTTGCCATTGATTTGATTCTTGAGTAAGGTTAGTTTGATTTGTATCTCTTTAACCCTCTTTATGACCATAATATGTTAAATTAGAAGTGAAATTGAAGTTTTGGTGAAATGTTTGAAGTTGAATTGAAATTGGTGTTATGTTGTAGTTTTAGTGTTTGAATCATTGAATTGTGGTAAATCATGTTATGGGTTCATGAATAATGTTTGAAATTTGGTTAAGTTTAGTGAAATTTATTGATGATTAGAAGTGAAATTGAAGTTTTGGTGAAATGTTTGAGGTTGAATTGAATTTGGTGTTATGTTGTAGTTTTAGTGTGTTAATCATTGAATTGTGATAAATCATGTTATGGGTTCATGATTAATGTTTGAAATTTGGTTAAATTTAGTGAAATTAATTGATGATTAGTGTAGATTATGTGTATTCGAGCCTTAATTAGTAGGGTTATTAGTGTTAATCATGAAATCGAACGTATGGCTATATATAATTGTGGTGTTTATCAACTTAGAACTCCCGTTTGAGAATCAACAACTCATCTAGTTGATCGAGTTGAGTTGTTGATTCTCGAATTGTCCCATTTTTGGACACTTTAGGTGAACATGACTTTGTTGATCCTTTTGCTATTCGTGTGATTTCAGTTTCAGTTTTGGGATATGGTTTCGACAGTGTCTCCTTTAAATGTTCCCCGAGTGCAAATTAGGTTGTTTAGATATGTGTGCACTCGGGGAACTGTAGGGAGATGCTGCCGAAATTTCCCCAAACTGGAGCTGAAACGCATGGGTGCAAAAGCGTTGACAAATGTCGTGTTCCCCTGAAGGGGATAGGACCCAACCCGGAGGCATAAGGCGAAGAAGTGTGGGGTTTTGGTTGAATCGCAACTGTGGCGTGGTAACTTTGTTCATATTGATTGTTTATGTTGACAAGAGATCATATATTCGAGCCTTACCAAGAGGACACTCCCACGGTGATACAATTTTACCCAGATTTTCAACTACTTTTGGACGAAGAAGGAGACGAGGAGGAGGAGGAGGAGGAGGAGGAGGACGACGAAGACGAGGAGGAGGACGAGGACGAGGATGAAGACGAGGACGAAGACGAGGAGGAGGAGGAGGAGGAGGAGGACGAAGACGAGGACTAAACTAATATTATTATGAATTTGAAACCTAAATTCGTATTTTCTTTAAAGCATTACTAAATTTATGTATTCGAGAAAATATTACTAACTTTATATTACTAAACCTAATATGTATTCGAGAAAATATTACTAACTTTATAATTATAAACTTCATTTATTCTAAAAATAAAAATTAAAAATTAAATACAATTAAGCGACGTAGATTGAGCAATCTACGTCGCTTCGTTTATTTTAATATTTAATTTTGTTTTTTGAATACACGAGGCGACGTAGATTGCGCAATCTACGTCGCTTCGTTGTAATTAATATAAAATTTTGTTTAATATTTAATTTTTTTTTTTGGAATATTAAACAAAATTAAATATTAAATACAACGAAGCGACGTAGATTGCTCAATCTACGTCGCCTCGTTTATTCCAAAAAAAAATTAAATATTAAACAAAATTAAATATTAAATACAACAAAGCGACGTAGATGGCTCAATCTACGTCGCCTCGTTTATTCCAAAAAAAATTAAATAGTAAACAAAATTAAATATTAATTACAACGAAGCGACGTAGATTGCGCAATCTACGTCGCCTCGTGTATTCAAAAAACAAAATTAAATATTAAAATAAACGTAGCGACGTAGATTGAGCAATCTACGTCGCCTCGGTGGCTATATAATTCCAGACTCACAGTTTCCTTCTTCTTCTTTTCATTTCGCTTCCTTCTTCCTACACTCCCACCAAAACCAAACCGGAAACCCTAAAATCGCCGGACACTCCCACCGAAACCAAACCGGAAAGCACGTGGGTTCATTTCGTTTCCTTCTTCTTCTTACTGTAAGCACGTTCTTTTTATTGATCAATTTTGAAACCTAAGTTCTATTTTTTCAAATTGATTCGGGTACTTGTGATCTTCGCCTTGTAATCTATATACAACATACTTGTGATCTTCGCCTTGTAATCTGTATGATAGTGATCTATTTTCAATGAGCCTTGGAATCTATATACACCTGTATGATAGTGATCTATGTACACTGCCCACCAACTGTTCGATGAAATGACCAAGTGAACTTACGATCTGTTTTCAAGCTGTTTTTGCTTCTGTTTTCATGTAAGCATATTTACGTTTTCAATCTGTTTTGAAATCGTTTTCAATCTGTTTTCATGGTCGTTGTATATGTGTTTTATGTGTTGTGTATTGTGTTTTGTGTTCGAGGGATTACGTCGCCTCGAAACCATCTTCTTGATTGTGCTTTCATTGTTCACAGGTTCGATGATTGTTCAAATTGGTCGGTGCCTTACTAGCTCTCATTTCCAGGTATTCAATTGGAGTTGTGAACTTGTGAACTTGTGATCATGTTGTTGTTTGCTTGAGTAATACCGTGAGCTCTTATTCAATCTGTTTTCAAGCTGTTGTATATGTGTTTTTATGTATTTTGCATATGTTGGATGGTTAGGGATGGTTAGGTATGAAATGTTTCCAATCTATTTTTTTTGTTGTTTTCGTGTAAGAATTGGTAAAACTCATTGGTATATTGACTATTCCGTTAATCTTATGTGACTATTCTGAATGATGTTTATACCCTATTCTTTCAAATGCAAAAGGAGATCGCTGAAGCCAAAGAGGTGGCGCAGAAGGCCATAGCGGATTACAGTGCGCTCGCCCAAAGGATGCAAGAAATGGAGGCCATGATGCGATCATTCCAGGTTGCGAGTCAACAACCTCAAGCTCCTCCACCACCTCCCGGCTCGTAAACTGTATCTAGGATTTGTATAAACTTGATTTGTATAAACTTTTAACGTTTTGATTTGTGATTGAATGCGTTTTTGTGGTTGAATGCGTATCTGCAATTTTGAATGCGTTTTTGTGTTTGTAAATTGCGATAGGTCGTGACTTGGTACAATAATATTTAATTTTTTTTATTTTATTTTTTAATAAATGAGGCGACGTAGATTGTTCTATCTACGTCGCCTCATTGTCTAAATAATAATAAAAAAAAATATTAAATACATTGAGGCGACGTAGATTGATCAATCAACGTCTCCTCATTTATTAAAAAAATTAAAAAAAAAATTAAATAAATTGAAGCGACGTAGATTGATCAATCTACGTCGCCTCAATTTATTCAAAAATAAAATAAAATAAATTTTAAATAAATTGAAGCGACGTAGATTGATCAATCTACGTCGCCTCAATGTATTCAAAAATAAAATAAAATAAATATTAAATAAATTGAGGCGACGTAGATTGATCGATCTACGTCGCCTCAATTTATTAAAAAAAGAAAAAAAAATTAAAAAAAAATAAAATTAAGCGACGTAGATTGATCAATCTACGTCGCTTCAGTTGAAGCGACGTGATCAATCTACGTCGCTTCAATTGAAGCGACGTAACATTATCTACGTCGCGTGAAATGAAACGAAGCAACGTAGATTGTATCTACGTCGCCCCAATGGTGGCGTGATGAATCTGAAGCGACATGACGAGGCGACGTAGTTTTGGTCACAAGAAATCGAGGCGACGTAAAATCCATACGAGGGTACCACCTATCTACGTCGCCTCGATTTCCTCCTCCAGTAGTGAATCAAATTTTGTACTATTTCATTAATGAGAGTTCATCTATCAAAAGTGATATAAAAAACCCGATGTAGAAATATGACAAGGAAAAGAGGGAATAGCAGATAGAAATCGTAGAAGTGACTAAGTGAGATACAATGATTGAAAGATTTGAACTTTATAATAGCCGAGTTATCGACATATATGTACACAATGGAAAGGTATAGCCGTCATGTAATGTGCGCTGTAGGAAGATGACTACCGAACCACCTCATGATCATATGAACTTAGATATTTTTTTTATAGCAAATTATATTTATAGACAATATGAAGATGTATCATACACTTAAAGATAAAAAAATATTATTTAGACACTCTGAAACAAAATTTTACATAGAAAAACAATAAAATTTATATTTTGTCATGTGACATGTATGTGTTATTTTACTATTTTATTCTCTTTTGTTTTCTAGTATGTTTGATACTTTTTTTCTAACTTTTTTATATATATTTTTTTCTCTTTAATTTTTTCCGGTTCATTTCTTTTCTAGTTCAATTCTTTTGTTCTTTCAAATTTCTTCTTCCTAAAGCAATAATCTTGGTTCCTCTCCTCCAAAATTTTGTACGTACCACTTTTTTTTAGTGAAAGTTGATCACTTTTAAATAAATTCAATTAAATTTTAGTTCTTTATTTTTAATAACGGCGATAAAAAATTAATAACACATAAAAAGAATTCGAATACAATTCACTCTCCAAAAATGTACTCCCAAAAATACAATAACAGTCCCTGAAAATACAGTAATCATCCCTTGAAAAATGATGTAGTAGTCTCCGAAAATGCAGTAACAGTCCTCGAACTGAATATGCTATAACAAATCAACAAAACATCAACAGCAGCTCAGCGAACAATTTAGTATGATTCAGTACAACTTCAAGAATGATTAATTAGCAGCTATAAGAAACTTCAGTAGCACCTCGACGAACAATTCAATAGCAACAATTTGAAAAACGTAGTAGCAACTGTTTGTAAATGCAGTAGCAGTTTGAAAATACAATAACAGAAGTTAAAAAATGGATTAACATTAGAAAATCACCGTAGTAGTCGACTAAACTCACAAGATCTCATCGTTGACCTTACAAAAAAAGCACAACAAAAAAAAAAAAAATAACACCAATCGGTTTTGTGTCTAAACTAAATTTCAGTAGCAGTCATACAGACAAAGTAACAGTTGATATTTTGAAATTCAAACGACAACAATTGCCAATAAAAATATCCAAAACAGTATCATCATTCATCAAAAACTGTCACATCAAAATACATTAATACCTTAGGTTTTTTTTTTTTGGAGAAAGAGCAGTTGCAATACAAAATTTTACAAAAAAAATGAGAGGAAAAAAAGGTTGATGTAGTTGCAGCACTACACATCCACTATTGTTCCTCCATGATTATCAATCAAACTAAACCAAAACACATAAACAGTAAAACTAAATCAAATCCCACAAGTTTTAAGCACAAAATCTAAACCACAGATGTTTTGCTACTGTAAATCACATGTTTTGTTACTGTAAACAGAATCAAACCAAATTACACGACCTTAATTTGTAAGTTGCTGGCATACAAATTTTAAAAAGAAAACTCATATCTACTGAAATGACGAATGAACACTAAAAAGTTCACAAATATAAAAAATCAATAAATTCACAAATCAAAGCAAATCCAATGAGATTGCACAAAAATCACAAATCAACTCAAATCCAATGAAATTGTTGGGGAGCTTGTCCCAGCAAAATATGGAGGCAAGCTGCTACTACTGAGATGTGTATATGTGTCATGCGCACGTGTGGGTAACATCGATCCGAGAAGACTTGGGCTTTTATGTGTTCCGTAGCCAACGGTGTGCGACATAAAGCTAAGAGGCCGTGAGGGAGAGACGCACCGCGAAAGTGAGGAGCCGACATTGTGTGGAGTAGCGGAGAGGTCGGGCTGAGGGAGGTGAGCTCGGAGGTCATGCAGATCTGTCGCAGAGGAGTCGAAGGAGGCGCGGCTGCGAGGGGTGGCTTGTGCACAGATGCAGGCCGTGCAGAGGAGAGGCATCTGCGAATGGTGGCGGCGAGGCGCGCGTAGCTTCTAAAGGGAGATGGCGGTGGGTGCAATGGGCTCATGCTGGTGGTGGACGGCGATGGAGGTCGGAGACGGAGCTAGCAGAGCAGAGAAGTGGGTTGGTACTACGCTATTTCTGTTTTGAGAGAGAGAGAGTGAGGAATAATGTTCCTGCTACTTTGTTAGGTTTTAAATATTTATAGGAGGGTAATAAAGTCATTTCATCTTAAATTATCGGTTGGATATATTAATACTATGTTTTAGACTTTAGGACCAATTTTCCTTGTCTAAATATTATAATAGTTAGTTTATTTTTCCTTACCTGTTTTTTTCTAGCTTTTTTACTTCATATATTCCTTTGCTCTATAAATACCAAATACTGCAGATTATGCATGCAAACAAATTTCAAGTCAGTACAAAATTTAGCTATAATTAAGTCTATAACCAACTCGTGTTTAATCATACACTCTTTTTAATTGATCAACCGTTCTTATATGTTTACATATAATTAAGAATACAAAAATTTTTAGTTGCGAACTTTGCTTATATTAATATATGCAGATTTCTTAATTTGGCTAGATTTTAGCTTATATATTCGTATTTCCACCATTCAGATTTTAGGTATTAGTGTATAGATCACTTATGCAAAGTTTCATTCAATTTAGTTATTATTAAGTTACCCAACTCAATCAAATTAATGAATGAATAAAAATTAGTAAAATCGGAACCGTTCGTGTATATTTTCACCGATGGAGATGTCAGTGCGGTCGGACACTAGATCACTAGTGATACTTCAGCCATGGAAAGGACCAGTTTTGCTCCTATCATAACGGAGCTCATGAGTCTAGCACTTTTTCAACTGCATATGCGCATTCTCATAGCCGTTACAATCTCACCTTGAGGCGCTAAAAGTCCTCATAAATAATTAAGGGCGTCGTCTTGTTATGAATTGTTTGGTCCAATTGTGACTTGTAGCCAAACCAATACCACCTGGATCCCAAACAAAGGCCTAGGTTTGAGTAACAAAATTTAGGGGCAACCTGACCATCCAGTTGTCCCAAAGAGAGGGAATTGAAGGGGACCCCAACCCAAAACCATTTCCCAAAGAGAGGGAAATCTATAATTTTGACCGACGCCCATGGAACCCCTTCCTTGAAAATACGGCCGAATGAACTGGATTGCCACCGACGGGAAGGGCAGACCCTGCCTACTTCGATAACGGCTGCCTCAATTGTGCATTGAAGCTCGTCGGTGCCTCCCCAGCCTGTAACCACCATCATTCGCACCCTCGGAGGTTGCGATCTAGAACCAACCGCAACGCCTCTGACGTAACGAGATCCCATGAGTTCCTCAACCACCATCTCATCGTCATTTCGTGCTGTCTTCTCTGTTGCCCATCATTGTCGTCACCTCCAGGGAGTAGACCTCGGGCACATACGCGCCCCCTGCGCACAATCTAGGCCAAACACTGCTTGAATTGTGGGAGATACAACCAACCGTGAATGCCCATGTCGCCCAGTTCGCCATCACGGATGGCACCACTAAATCCCAGGGTCACTGCCATGAATACAAACAGGAAAGAGAAAGAGGAGAGTAGAGGTAGGTCGATAGGGAAACAAGGATTCATCATCGTGATTTCTCATGTTGGGCAATCACCTAGGTTGCCCTAGGGATCAGTTGTCTCCGAGAGTGTCGAAACTAGGTTTTTGGTTTTCGTATATTCTTTGAATCGAAGTTAACGTAACCAGTTAAACTACCCAATTTTAATCACAACAGGCTAGGCAAAAGAATCAAAAAAAAAATTGGATAGGATTCTTTTCCATCCTTTTTCCAAATATATATCCACAAATGAAGTCCAACACTAGTTTCTGATCAATAGGGTTGATTAAGTAGATATTAATGAAAATATGATCCCTAGTTATCTATGCTCTATTCCATGTTCGCCTTCTCTCTTTTTTCTCATTTGAAGTATATATGTTAAAATTTTCATTATGGATCAATGTGCACTACGCTAAAAATTGCTTCAGACAATGGGCAAGGCCCATTGTCTGATATAGATTTGGGGTGTTGTCCATTAAGCTAAGAAGAGAGGACATATCAGACAATGGGCAAAAACCATTGTCTGAATTCAATCAGACAATATTTTGTTATAGTAAATGTATCATCTGAATTGCTTCTGACAATGGTTTTGGAGTATTGTGTATTGTAAGTGTCGGGTGTTGTTTATTGAGTTGAGGTAATGAGTCATGTCAGACAACAGTCAAAAACAATTGTATGAAATAACCTCGTACAATAGATTTCTAAGCCCCATTGTGTTGTTTGAATGTAATCACTTCTACAGTTATTTAAAGTTTTATCATTGCATATATTCCATAACATGAAACTATGCATAGTCTTTTCTATTGTCTGAAATGTACGTAAAAGTTTTTATATCCATTGTCAAATCAATCTACAAATATATATCCAACAACATACATCCATACAAAAGTACACAAAACCTGTTTGATATAATCCTAAATTAAAAGCTGAAACTTTACAAAAACAGTTTGTCTTTCATGTGAAGTAGACTTTTTAGTTACTACCTAGCCATGGGCTCTAGTAAGCTCACGATTTTTTGTGTGCAATTGACAGTTGTTGTTGGTTCCTCGGAAGGAGGAGTGCTTTTTGTGTCCATTCTATGTGGCATAACTTCATTCCTACTACCAACCATATCCATCATAGATTGCAAAGAAAATACGAGAATATTTAAGGACCAGTAATAAGACTGAAACTTCATACAAGATTCAAGGCCATGTTACTATAATGAAGAATTGAAACTATGTGATATACCTTCCAGTCTTTGAAGCCAAATCAGAACACAAAATGGCTATAAGCCACTTCATTTGCAACTAGAGCATTCGTAGGTGCTCAACAAGAGCAAACCCTCCAGCAAAACATAGCAATTAATAGTCTTAGTACCTCAACTAAATGATGCACAAATACCAGACTGTGCAAGAGCAAACACATGGAAAGCATGTGTTCACACATAACATATATCACTTGTGAATTGGTACTCATAGTTGTAAATGAGTATTTCTTCTTGTAATTTTAGTCCGCATATATATACACAGATATACTAGGCCGGATTGACAATGATATCGAATACTATATTTCTTATCTACTTTTATTGTTACTAAGAATATCCAAATATTAGTAAATGTCAGCACCCGATGTTCACATATTATGTACCTTAAATGGTCATTTTAAAAGAAAGAAGAAACTACAAGAATTAGGTTATGATCAACGCACATTTAATCGATAATAGCAACGTTCTTTATAGTTATTATTATATAGATCCCTTCAATCTTGCTCGAAACTGTATCAAATGCTTTATTGCTTCAATTTTAAATGGTTAAAATAGAGATGCTCTATCGTGTGTAGTTCATGGGATATATTTTAAATAAATAAACACAATAGCCTTGTAAGGGACAACCATACAGTTGAAATCATATATTTTGGATATGATTGCATACAACCTTGAGATAAGTACTCGAGCCTTTTTCATATGAAATCAAAATCAAAATGTTTGATAAAAACCTTAACCTTCAGCAAAAAGTTTAGAAACCAGCTGAAATAGTAGCGTTAGAAGCCTCACAAAGTCCATCCACATAACCATTAATTATCTTATCATTCTTATGTTGCTCTATATATATACCAAAAATCAGTTAGATATGAATGTTAGGATGTTATCTTGTACTTTGATGAATAAAAAAGACAAGTGTTTGTTAAGATGGAGCTACTTACTAAAGTACAAGGTCGGCCATAGATAAAGGAAAATGAAGAAATAAAATGGCATGACAAGTTTGAGCTGCATATTTTACTGTCAAATACAAACTGATCTGATTTGAACAATGAATCCCTAAAATAGTACAAGGCAAGTGAAGCTTAACAAAATATAGCACCATAAATGAAAATCAACACTCCAATTAACAAAGATAAGAGCACATATGAACTAGAGGTTAAGCTGACTGAATCTTAAAATTTGGTCAACCCAGATAAACATGATCAAGTGCAGATGCAAACAGGTCTGAAACATGACCCTGGCTAATCAATACTATTTGAAACTGCCACCAACATATCACATAAAACAAAGTATTAAAATTTCATTATCCAAACCACAGCAAAGCATCATCATCATATATGTAACTAAATCAAGTTCTTAGCCAATATCTGCAAGAATGCTAGCTAGGCGTATGCAGCCTCTCCGTCTAATTCTCATATATGTCGCAATTCAATAATATCAAATTATCAAGTGTTCTATATAAGAATGATGATACTAACCTGCACTACTGGACTATGATCCTTGGTCTTCGACAAAGCTCCAAGCTTCTTGTTATCAAACTATAAAGAACCATGTCTGAATTTACCATCATAAATAACCATATTTGAAATTGATAAAAGAATACGTCAAGACACAAGTCTATAAAATTAAAAGAGAGTTATGCATAAGCAGAAGTGAAAAGGGATCCTATAGCTAGTTTCTAGTGTTGTATGTCTCTCCTCCTACGCTGCTATCATTACGACTTGAACTTGCATTATACTGCTAATCAGATTAAGCACCTTCCTAAGAAATGCAAACACAAGGAATTAAAACAACACCAAACAAGAAGACTATCATGCAAGGAAGAATTAAGTGCAATACAAATGCAGAATTCACACACATTATTTGCAAATTAGAATCCCCAAAAGCAAATGGCTTGTAGATAACTTGAACCTTATAGACTCATGGAACTGATTGAAAGAGTCAGTGCTTTATAACCTAAAAATTAAGATAGACAATGATGAGATAGCATATGAAGTTTCCAATATTTACATTAACAATCAAATAGCTACTACATTTGTACTTAGTCTCATATATCACGCAGTCAACTAATTAATAAGAATGCACATTTTAAAGATCGAAACTGAGAGGTGAGTAATAATGTGGGGGGATTAATAACTGACCAGCAAGATAATTGACTGGATCTGGATGCCATTATCGTCGTCGGCTTCTCACTGCAAAATTGAGGATCATACAATTAAGTCAAACCTGAGTCACTATTCTACGCACATTTTCATGCTCATATAAGATCAATCCAAAGCTCAAATTTATAGAACATGACCCTGAGTTACGCACTACTCTCTGTCACTTATCAAATTAAACAAAATCTTAAATTTAAACTTAAATTTAAAATTTAAACTTAGATACAAACTTTTAACTCTAACTACACAACTACGCAAAAGGGTCCCTAAAATTTATTCATAAACTTACACTCAACAAGCTTTATCGATTTGAAAATGGTACCAACTTCTTATTGGCTTTCCAAACTCTTGGGTATCTGGGTCTTGGTTCTTTCAATCAACATATATACTTGAGATGAAAGAAAAGGAAGCAAAATTTAACAACAAATCCAGTCTTTCAGCAAATTACAGAACTAGGTAGCCCATGTTTGAGTTAAAGCTTACCTCTACGGTGGTTCTACTATGAGAGATTCTAGTAAATTCCAGACGCTTAGTAAAGAGCAGCAGTTCAAAATTTGGCCAAGTGTTGGGAGGGAAACTAAATTTTCACTTAAGTGTGAGAAGGAAAACCTCCCACCAAGACAATTGTCAAAAATCATGGTATTGCCTAACTACAATTCAGACAATAGACAAAACAAACTATTGTCTGAAATGAGATAATGAGAAAAAAAAAAAACTATTGTCTGAAACACATTCATTCAACAACTATAAACCATTGTATAAAAAGGATTTCATACAACATCAAAAGTAATGGGTGTTGTCTAAATGTGGTGGCGCATGCAATAAAAAAAAGGTGTTGTTAAAACATATTACCATCTATAGTTGATTAAAATCTATTGTCTCCTTGGCACATCTGGCCACATTAAGAAATTGGTTTTTTCTAGGGTGTTAGACTGCATTTTTCAGACAATGGACAAATTGTTGGCCGTTGTCTATTAGGCGTTGTCTGAAGTAGTTTTTGGTGTAGTGTGTGATTGAAGAGTGAGCCAATTACGCATATTATGAAACTATTCCTGAATAGATATGTTTGGTTTAATAGGGTTGCTCTGACGATGTCACTAGTAGAATAACTGTATCACACAACATTTCTCCACCGTTGTTTGACAAGTGAATTTGATGTTGTCTATCTAAGAGTTGTCTGATTCAATTTTTTTAGATAACGCCATTTCACTGTTGTGTGATTAACTTTCTAAAAACAGTGCACTGCAAAATGTGTGTTGTGTGCTAGCTTTTACAAATTCAGCTTGTGTAGAAACAGTGTTATGTGACAATCCTTCTATAGACATCATTTTTAACAAAGCTGTTGTTAAATGACCTTCTTGCAACAAGTGTTCTTAACACTATTGTACAAGTTTAAATAGATCACGAAGCTTTTGGTAGATGATGTTGTCTGATTTTGATATAAACCTTTATGTATTGCTTGCTGTTACGATTCGAAAAACTACAAAATTTTAGTAACTTCTTGTTGTTTGAGAAGTATGAGAAAATTGCATTTAAAAGATATGTAGTTGCATACTCACATAGTAATGGTATCCTATGAATTGTTAC
The DNA here is from genome assembly GCA_946800695.1 of Geum urbanum. Classification (NCBI taxonomy): domain Eukaryota; kingdom Viridiplantae; phylum Streptophyta; class Magnoliopsida; order Rosales; family Rosaceae; genus Geum; species Geum urbanum. The sequence continues at coordinate 20,618,524 of OX326999.1, forward strand.
AAATTCAGACACCAAACACATGTAAAAGGTATAATTTTCATATCCAAATCAAAATCCATATCCAACAAATTAAAGTTACACTAGAACCAACTAAGTAAAGTTTATTCTACTTAAAAATACAATACAATCTAGCCCGTGTTGTTATGATCAAAGACTACACAAAATGGACTAGGAGTTGGAAAACATGTACAAAGTCGAAACATGACTAAAACACATAGTCTACCTGCACAAAAATACTCTACAAGGCGAAAAAACCGCTATTCTCTACTTGAACCAGTAAAAGACCTAGTTTGCTTCTGACATGAACACATTAGTCGCCTTAACATCTCTATAAATGATCTTGGAATCTTCTCTATGACCCACGGGCTGTACTTAAAGCCCGGCTGAAGTTGTGCAAATGTTAAGCAAAGGGAGAGAGAGATATAATGGTCTCCCTGAAACCGTATAACACACAAAATGCACCCAATTAGGATGATCTCCCTAAAGCAATTGGAGAGGGGGGAAAGAGATACTTACCATTGAAGGCATTGAATTTGATGGAAGGCACATGCATTGATTGAGAGCCTTACAACCTTAAGTCCTCGAGTAAGCGAACAGTGCATCTGCCATTTCTTATCACCAGCATGAACTCACCCAGATTTCCAAAGTCGTCAAAGAAATTTAAAATCGAAAGCATCAGTACAATAGCAACCTCCAACGTTAGAGGATTCACATCTCTGTACATAGTACAAATGGAAAGCGTGGCTATAATCAATAACCACCCAATATAGTTGTACGAAATAATATATCGGTAATGCCTCAAACTAATAAGACTTTGAGAAGGAATTATACTACATTGCATTAGATACTTGAATAAAACCTTGACAAGCACCTATTCTCAATAACAATCTGGAATACTCCTAAAATCTGTTTAAATTATTTCCCCATAAAAAGACGGCGAGTGCCTCAATTATTATAATAGAAAATTATCTGCTTGATGGGAATATCCTTCTTTTGGTTTCTCAATTGGAAATTCGGTATGCTCTGCCAATCCAACCACTTAAAACAACAAATTAGTTGAGTGTAGCAAATGGCTCGATACTATAATTTTATTAGTGACATTTAGTAAATCGAAATTGCATAACAACTTACATAATTAAACCGGTTTCTTCTCCCATTTTTCCATCCGAGAGCCAAGGACACTAAGGATGGTGTTAGGGAATGCGGAAGAATAAACTGTAGAATGGAATCGGAAATAAACTCACAACCACAGCAGAAATGAAATGATAGAGAACACCGGTAATTAACGTGGTTCGGCAAAATGCCTATGTCCACGGGGCAGCAACAACAAAGAACCTCTACTATATGATTAAAGGTTACACTGAGGGAAACACTACTTCAAGACACACTTGAAGGAATACACTCTCACACTCACTTTATTTTGCTACACACACAAACTCTCTACTTGGAGTTTTCTTTCTACTCTCTTCTTGGAGTATTTCTCTCTATCTCACACTCTTGATATATAATTCTCCAACTTGCTTCTATCTCTCTGCTTTGCTCCAAAGCAACATGGCTTTATATAGGCAAATGATCAAAGCTACGTAGTGCATGGCAAGAAGCAAAGTCATGCTTCTCCTTGATTCATGCTCAATGTTTCCATGCTCCATAAGTGTTTCTCCATTCATTTGTCAAAGAAAATGGCTGCCACCCACAAGCCTATATGCATGGGCTTCTCTTGCATTTCAACAAATGCATGCTGCACCAACTTTGTTCCAAACTCTTCCACGTTTGTTAAGCTTTGTTGCTACCACAAGTTGTCTCACAAGGATTGATGGGTATGAGGCAATGAGTTTTTCTCCTCCAAATAAGGAGGGATGTTTTTACCCCATCAATCTCCCCCTCCCGACTTAGTTGGAGGGATGCGTCATTCCCGACGCACATCTACAAAAATCGAACTTCTCTTTTGGTAAAGACTTCGTCATCATATCCGAACTGTTTGTATCAGTATGAATCTTCTTTAGCAGTATTTCTTTAGCTTCTAGCACATCACGTATCCAGTGATATCTCACATCAATGTGCTTTGATCTCGAGTGAAAACTCGAATTCTTGCTCAAGTGAATTGCACTTTGACTATCACAATGCAACACAAACTCTTGTTGTGCGTGACCCAATTCTAGTAGGAATCTCTTCAACCACAAAATATCCTTGCACGCTTCCGTAGCTGCAATGTACTCTGCTTCTGTAGTTGATAAAGCAACACATTTTTGTAGCTTTGATTGCCACGAGACAGCTCCCCCTGAAAACTTAATCAAGTATCCTGATGTGGACTTCCTCGTGTCAATATCACCGGCCATATCTGCATCTGTGTAGCCAACCAGTTCAGACTTTCCATTTCCAAAGCATAGTCTCATCTTGGAAGTTCCCCACAAGTATCTTAGAATCCACTTAACAGCATTCCAGTGCTCCTTGCCTGGATTAGATAAGAATCTGCTAACAATACCAACTACATGTGTTATGTCTGGTCTGGTACAAACCATCGCGTACATCAAGCTCCCTACTGCTGAAGCATATGGCACTGTTGCCATATCTTCTTCCTCCTTCTGACTTGTAGGACTTTGCTTTGAGCTGAGCTTTAAGTGACTAGCAAGTGGAGTAGCAACTGATTTTGCTTTCTCCATGTGGAACCGCTCCAGTACATTCTCGATGTACTTTTCTTGTGATAACCACAATTTCTTGTTCCCTCGATCACGAGCAATATCCATTCCTAGAATCCGCTTGGCTGGCCCCAAATCCTTCATATCAAAGGACTCTGACAAACTTGTCTTTAACTGCTGAATCATCGCAATATCTTTGCCGACAATTAACATATCATCTACATAGAGTAGTAAGATGATAAAATTACCTCCAGCGGATTGTTGAATATACACACATGGATCAGCTGACGTTCTCTTGCACCCATGACTCACCATGAAGGAGTCAAACTTCTTGTACCACTGTCTTGGTGCTTGCTTCAATCCATACATGCTTTTCTTCAACTTGCAAACCATATGCTCTTCTCCGTTGACTTTAAAACCTTCTGGTTGCTCCATGTATATTTCTTCTTCTAAATCACCGTAGAGAAATGCTGTATTTACGTCCATCTGTTCCACCTCAAGATCCATGCTTGCAGCCATGCCCAAAATGACTCTAATCGAGGTCATCTTGACAACAGGTGAGAAAATCTCATCAAAATCAATTCCTTGTTTCTGGCTGAATCCTTTGACAACTAAGCGAGCCTTGTACTTCGTCAGCTTCTCATTCTCATCTCGCTTCAACTTGAACACCCACTTGTTCTTGAGTGCTTTCCGACCTTTAGGAAGCTCCACCAACTTGTAGGTGTCGTTCTTCAGTAAAGACTCCATCTCAGACTCCATGGCTAGCCTCCATTTGTCGTGATCTTGATGAATATTTGCTTCCTGGTAACTTTCAGGTTCTCCGTCACTGGTAAAAAGGATGAAATTTGCATAAGGATCATCTCCATCATTAGTCACCAAAATATATTGTGATGATGGATACTTGGTGGATGGTGTCAGCATCCTAGTGCTTCTGCGTATTGGTGCTTGATTATCCACAGGTTGCTCCCCCTGATCAAGCTCCCCCTCATCTTCGACTTCAGCATCAATCATGTCAGGTACATCTCCAACTCTATCACCTTGCAGCCCAAAGTTGGATTCTTGCTGCAACGGTAAATCATAAATGCGGCTGTCTGTTGCTCCATTTCTCTGTAGTACCTCCTTGTCGAAATCCACAAATGATTGGTCTTCATGGAACACCACATCTCTACTTTTAATGAATTTATTTGTCTTTGGATCCCACAACCGGTAACCAAATTCTTCATCGCCATAGCCAACAAAGATGCATGGCCTCGCCTTGTCATCCAACTTTGTTCTCTGCTCCTTGGATACATGTGCAAATACTTTACATCCAAATACTCTTAAATGTGAGTATGATGCATCTTTGCCGGTCCAAACTCCATTTGGAGTCTCAAATTCCAAAGGTACACATGGTGCTCTGTTGATGAGGTAGCACGCGGTCTTCACAGCTTCTCCCCAAAATTCTTTTGACAATTTGGCCATCTTTAACATGCATCTGACTTATCCATAATGGTACGGTTCATCCGCTCAGCTACGCCATTATCTTGGGGGGTGCCAGGAACTGTCTTCTCATGTCTGATGCCATGCTTCGCACAATAATCTCTGAATTCGTGCGAGATGTACTCCCCGCCATTGTCACTGCGAAGACACTTCAATTTTCTTCCAGTCTCTCTTTCCACCATGGCATGAAAAATTGTAAACGTTTGGAACACCTGGTCTTTGGATTTCAGCAGATAAACCCAAACCTTCCGTGAAGCATCATCGATATAAGTAACAAAGTACTTTTGCATATTCAATGATTCGACTTCCATCGGACCACACACATCGGAATGTACTAGATCAAGAATATTTTCCTTCCTTGCGAAAGACTTCGAAAAACTGATTTTCCTCTGCTTACCAAATAAACAATAATCGCAAGAGTCCAGTGAGTTACCTTTGGCAATAGGAATCAATGACTTCTTTGCCAACATTTGTAGTCCCTTCTCACTCATGTGACCAAGACGTCTATGCCACAAACTTGGTGAAGATTCCTCGACTGCATTCAGCTCACTCTTGCATATCTTCCCATAGGTCTTATAGAGCGTGCAACACATTTTTCCTCTAGCAACTACAAGAGATCCCTTGGTAAGCTTCCACTTTCCATTACCTCCATAATGATGAAAACCTTGCCGATCAAGTACACCAGTTGACATAAGATTGAGACGTAGACCAGGAACATGTCTCACATCTTTCAACATTAATTGGTAGCCCACATCCGTTTGCATGCAAATATCTCTAATCCCAGCAATATTGGAGTAACTTTTGTTGCCCATCTTCACTTTACCAAAGTCACCCGCTTTGTATGTAGTGAAGAACTCTGAGTGGGACGTGGCATGAAATGAGGCTCCAGAATCAACAATCCATTGAACTCCAGGATGATCTACCAGTAGACATTCACCTCCGAGTGACAGGAACTCACACTCATCATGAGACACCGCAGCAGCAACATTATTCGTGTCCTCCTTTTGTTGATGAGTGGCGTCTTCTCGCCCTTCTTTGAATTCCCGCTTTAACTTGTAACAATTTTTCTTCATGTGGCCTGGAAGACCACAATGATGACACTTTCCACTGAACCTTGTTTTGGATTTGCTCATACTTCTTCCTTGGCCTCTCGGTCCTTTGCTCTTGCTCCTTCCTCTATTCTCCGTAATGAAGAATTGGCCCTTTTCTGAACTTGATGAAGAACTCCTCCTGGTTTCTTCGTTCATCATATTATCTTTGATACTTTCCATAGATAATACACCATTAGGAGCAGAGTTACTTACAGTAACAACAAATGTCTCCCAGCTATCTGGTAACGACCCGAGCAACAGCAAGGCTTGTAACTCATCATCAATCTTCATGCTCATCGTGGCTAATTGATTTAGTACACTCTGGAAGTTGTTGAGGTGCTCGGTCACTCGAACGCCTCCCCCATACTTCATGTTGACGAGCTCTTTAATGAGAAAAGCTTTCTTGGCAGTAGTATTTTTCTCGAACAAGGACTCCAGCTTCAACCACAGCTCATGTGCACTGGTTTCATTGGCAACATGGTGGAACACACTGTCGTCCACCCATTCACGAATATGACCGATAGCTTTTCGGTTCATCTTCGTCCAAATTGCTGGTGTAGTCCCTTCTGGCTTGGCATCATCTCCCTCGATCGGTTCATGCAAATCTTTGCAATAGAGAATATCCTCCATTCTCGGTTTCCATGTAATCCAGTTGGAGTGGTTGAGTCTGATCATCGTACTCCGTGATCCTTCCATTCTAATAGCTCCCGGTCAGAACCAAGAGCTCTGATACCACTGTTAGGGAATGCGGAAGAATAAACTGTAGAATGAAATCGGAAATAAACTCACAACCACAAGCGAAAATGAAATGATAGAGAACACCGGTAATTAACGTGGTTCGGCAAAATGCTTACGTCCACGAGGCAGCAACAACAAAGAACCTCTACTATATGATTAAAGGTTACACTGAGGGAAACACTACTTCAAGACACACTTGAAGGAATACACTCTCACACTCACTTTATTTTGCTACACACACAAACTCTCTACTTGGAGTTTTCTTTCTACTCTCTTCTTGGAGTATTTCTCTCTATCTCACACTCTTGATATATAATTCTCCAACTTGCTTCTATCTCTCTGCTTTGCTCCAAAGCAACATGGCTTTATATAGGCAAATGATCAAAGCTACGTAGTGCATGGCAAGAAGCAAAGTCATGCTTCTCCTTGATTCATGCTCAATGTTTCCATGCTCCATAAGTGCTTCTCCATTCATTTGTCAAAGAAAATGGCTGCCACCCACAAGCCTATATGCATAGGCTTCTCTTGCATTTCAACAAATGCATGCTGCACCAACTTTGTTCCAAACTCTTCTACGTTTGTTAAGCTTTGTTGCTACCACAAGTTGCCTCACAAGGATTGATGGGTATGAGGCAATGAGTTTTTCTCCTCCAAATAAGGATGGATGTTTTTACCCCATCAGATGGGCCGTGCTAGCAAGAAACCCCGTTAAGGCTTTTGGAGCTTTCCACACACACGAGAACATGATACTTCGCACTCCCTTCCCCTTTCGAAAGCTTGAAAATGTTCACGCATTCTAAAGAAACTACAAGGCTCTTTAGAATCATTGGTGACATTTTCCCAGTATCACAATCTTCACATCATTGGTGCAGTTTGACGAGTTTCTCGCTAGCCTCTTCTTTTTTAGTTGTCCGAATGAGTTAATCCGCGACGGTGAAGGATTAAGAGGGAGAAAGAATCGGGCAGCAGAGACGAATTGGGCTAGTCGGTTAGGGCTCGATCGAGGTCACCTCTTTTTGCTTGTCAACGGTCTTGCAGGAGGCGTCTTCATTAATGAAGAATTGAAGACACTTGGAGATCAATCTAATGAGCTGAGCCGCCACAAATAGGACTTTTGGATGACGATCGACGAGGGGCCAGTTGAAGCTTCAGTCCCTGGGCGGAGATCAGGTTGATCTCCACCATCTGTATTCTCTCAAAAAGATTTTTGGGTTCCATTTTCTTCTGTTTGTATGCGAGAGTAATGAGAACGAGCCAGAGGGGGAGATGATAAATGAGGTGGGAGAGTTTTTAGGGTTGGCAAAATAAATGGATATAACAGAAGTGATCTCCATGAGGAATATAATGAGATGCATATGTGTACGGCTTAAAGTAGACCTTAATAAACATTGCATGTCAAGTAAAAAGAGGAGGTTTAATCTCAGCCATACACATATGCCTCTCATTTCATTTCTCATGAAATGCCAAGCAAGAGATTACTTCTATATAACAAAAATTGAAAGTTGACTTTATATATCTTATCGTATTAAACATTCCTATACAACACACAAATAATGAGGTTGTATGAATAACTTGAAGAGACAACTGAGCAAAATGTTGGTTCTCTGATTGTGCGTGAGCGACAACAGAGAGAATAACGAAATTGTTTGGAAAAATACCTCACACAACAACAAAATTATACAGTTGTCTGAATGTGCCAAAAAGACAACACACAAGTATGAAGTTGTCTGATTGCCACTAATTCACTAAAGCAGTATACATGCTGTTGTGTGAAGTACAAAATCACACAACATCAAAGTGTGAAATATTCTCTAGTTGTGTGAATTGTAAATCACACAATGAGATTTTATTTTATGTTATGTGGTGATTTGGGACAACAACAAAAAAGTCATGTGATGTCTGATTGAATTTTTCTACTGGTGGATATTGCGATGATTGGTATATTTTGGCTAGACATGTTTGGAATTGCAAGATCAAGACTACGAAATGAAAAAATGATGTAGAATTGTGCTAAAATAAAAGCGGTATGTTTATGTCATGGTGAGGTAGAGTTCATTTAGTCAGTTTAATTTATTTTAATTTTGAGTTTTGAGAAATAAAAATGAATCGTGATTCGTGATGTTGAACAAGACTGAGACTAAAAATAGATGAGAGTCTTTTATCTGTTCAACAAACTACAATACGAGAAATGATTCAAATGAATGTTACCGATAAACAATGGAAACAAAAAATCAAATTAACTCGTTAATTAAACTGATTAACACATGGTTTAATGAATGGTTTATCCGTTAACACTTGCAAAGACCCTAATTATGGCTTCTGACTTGCACCAAAGCGTCACTGCTGATGAGAAAGAGGTTGGTACGTACATACCACATGGTAAAAAAACGAGAAAGACCTGACAGGAAAAAATGATTTGTTGATGCTATTATGGGTGTCATGTGTGATGAGCGTGATTGGTCAAGTCTATATATACGTGTCCTTATGATCTAATGAACACATTTTTGATATGAACACATTTTTGATATGATGGCCCGTGATGATGATGGAATTTTACTAAGCAAGTGAAACAAAAAGATAATTATTAACTGCCTCCGATTCCCACCAAATTCTCATTCCATGACAAAATCCCAACTCCCAACAACAAACAACTCATCGGCCGGCCATCCTCACATGCCACCAAAACCATAAAACTCTCACCTTCCGTATATGACACTGATACATCATCATCATCTCCCTCTGTCTCTCTTACCTGGATCAAGAAAATGCAGACCCCTTTTTGTAGCTTGAAAAAGGTTTGACATCCCTGTTCATTGATAAAGCTTTCTCTCTATTTCCTCATTGCACTCGCTACCGACCTAGCTCGATCACTACTTTCTGCATATATATTACCATAGGAACTGTTAGCGTGAGTCCCTTTTGGTCATATTTGACTGGAAACGTAGCCAGCTCTGTTGTTGTGGGATTAGCGCTCCATCCCTGACCGGTCCCTTTTTCGACTGAAGTGTGTGTTTTCTTCGATTCATTTGCAGAACCCACCCTGCAATGGCGAAATATATTTGGGTCGCTTCCCGATGCTTAGCTAGCCTAGGTAAATAACCCACTCCCAGTTTCTCTCTCGTCTCTTTCCCGGTTCAGATTTTCTGACCTCTCTCTCTCAAATAATGATGCAATTTACCGAAACGCCACCGCAACCCCTACACCAAATTGTGACCACTCCACCCCCAGTACCACCATTGTATCATCATAGTCTTTCAATCATGAACAAGAATAGCCAGGCTCAGCGAACGCGTCCCTGGCCAGGCGACTTCCCCACGTCTTCTTCGTCGACAAAGCTGACTACCAACTTCGGCGACGCCAACTGCATGGAGCAGCTACTCGTACACTGCGCCAACGCCATAGAGACCAACGACGCCACCCTCGCGCACCAGATCCTCTGGGTCCTCAACAACATTGCCCCTCAAGACGGCGACTCTAACCAGCGCCTCACGTGTGCCTTCCTCCGCGCTCTCATCGCACGTGCGGCCCGGAGCGGCAGCCTTAAGCTCCTCGCCGCCATGAACGCCGCCACATCCCAAAACATCACCAACAACCTCGCCGCCATCCAGACTCACAAGTTCTCCGTCATCGAGCTCGCGGGGTTCATCGACCTCACACCCTGGCACCGCTTCGGCTTCACCGCTGCCAACGCCGCCATTCTCGACGCCGTGGAAGGCTACTCCGTCATTCACATCGTTGACGTGAGCTTGACTCACTGCATGCAGATCCCGACTCTCGTCGACGCCATTGCTTCCCGCCAAGACGGCTTGACCGCTCCTCCGCTGCTAAAGCTCACCGTCGCCGGAACGACGGAGGACGTCCCGCCGATGCTGGATCTCTCCTACGACGAGCTCGGTTCGAAACTCGTCAACTTCGCTCGGTCGAGAAACATAGTACTCGAGTTCAGAGTCATCCCTTCTAGCTATACAGACGGGTTCGCCAACTTAATCGAACAACTTCGTGTTCAGAACTTGGTGTACCAAAACGAAGCACTAGTCATCAACTGTCACATGATGCTACACTACATTCCGGAAGAGACCTTTCAGAACAACTTCGAGCCTTCATCTTCTTCTACTTCGTCCCTTACGACGTCGCTTAGAACAATGTTTCTCAAGGCAGTACGTGATTTAAACCCGACGGTGGTCGTTTTGGTGGACGAGGATGCAGACCTGACTTGCAACGACGTGGTGACGAGGTTGAGGTCGGCTTTCAACTTCCTTTGGATCCCTTACGACACAGTGGATACGTTTCTGCCGAGGGGGAGCGATCAGAGGCAGTGGTACGAGGCCGATGTGTGTTGGAAGATTGAGAATGTGATTGCCTACGAAGGGTTTCAGAGGGTGGAAAGGCTGGAGCCAAAAGGGAGGTGGGTACAGCGGATGAGGGGAGCCGGGTTTCGGAGCGCAGCCTTCGGGGAGGAGGTGGCAAATGAGGTGAAGGCAATGCTGGATGAGCACGCGGCGGGGTGGGGATTGAAGAGGGAGGAAGAAGATTTAGTACTTACTTGGAAGGGGCACGATGTTGTTTTTGCTACTGCTTGGCTGCCTGCCTAATTAAGTTAGTTTTAATTAATTGTCTGATCATGAGCGATGATGATCTGACTACTGAATTAATTATACATAGAGAGAATTGATCTTACCTACGTACTTAATTTTGTTCTTAATTAGCTCTTCTGATCGGTCTAGCTCTAGCTAGCTAGTTAGCTAAATGTTTTTGTTAATCTTCTTCTACTACTATTTTCAATAGTAGATGTAAGACAAGAGCTTTATTAATGTGATGGAGTTTCAGTTTCTATATCATATTGCATTTTGAACTTGAATGATCTTCTGGGTAAGTAGTCGTCAGATGGGTTGCATGGAAGCTTTAAAGTGACAGCGCTTCTCGTTTCGGAAGCGAAAATTTGTCGAAACTTTGTCAAAAACATTTAAAAACACGATTTTAAAAATATTCCTTTTGGAAGCACGATTTTAAAAATATATTCTTGTTGGAAACTGGATGTTTCATATTTGAAGTGCTAAATTCAGAGACGGACCTAGGATTTTAGTCTAGCACTACAAGAAAACAACACTTAGACCACGGAAACGTAATTGTTCCGTGGTCCAAGTGACACCTAGACCACGAAAAATACTCCGTGGTCCAAGTACCACCTGGACGACGGAGAATACCATCTCCGTCGTCCAGGTGATCACCTGGACCTCGGAGTCTTCTCCGTCCTCCAGGTGATCACCTGGACGACGGAGATGGTATTCTCCGTCGTCCAGGTGATTACCTGGAGGACGGACCGACACGCCGTCGTCCGAGTATACAAAACGTACTTCCACTTAAACGACGTACCGACACCTCCGTCGTCTAAGTGAAGCATTATATAAGCCCGATGTCAAACTGATCGAATTCATTCCTAGCCTCGATCTCTTCATTCCATTTGAAGAAGAATTGAAGGAGAAAGGAGAAGGAGAAGGGAGCTAGGTAGCTAGAAGGCCGAGAAGAATCAGGATCGATAAGGGATCTCCGCTGACTAGCTAGTTAGCTTAATTAACGTAAAGATATCGAGAAGGCCAGCAGGTACGTACGTACGCAGTTAAAATTTGCTTAATTAATATATATTTAGTGAAAACGTACGTACATATATATATACATGCAAGGATGTTAGCTGATGTTAGCTATATATATATGTACATATCGATTAAATTACGTACGTACGTACGTAATTGATGGATCGATATGTAGATCGAGTACGTATAATTGAGCGTAAATTAATGGACAAATATATATATATGTAATAATTAATTAATTATAATATTTTGTAGCAGTATGGACAAGAGTTGGATGAAGTTGAAGAATAGATGTGATGTCCGGTATACGGATGGAATTAGCGAATTTGTGAATTTTGCGATAGAACATGGTCAGGGAAAGAAACGTTTCAGGTGTCCGTGTCAGAAATGTCTTAATTGTCAGTATGCGGAGGTTAATGTTATGGTGCAACACCTGTACGAAAATGGTATGATGTGGAGTTACACTACATGGAGCGAGCATGGTGAAGCAGTAGAGTTCAGCGCAGCAGACTTCAGCTCAAGGTACAGTTACCATGGTGCCTCATCCAGCGGCAGTGGTGCCGGACCCCCAGCTTGCAACCCAACTGCAGATTTGGTCCATGATGCGTTTCCGGGATGTAGTTATAGTGGACACCAACACCAAGACGGAGGTTACAGTACAACTAATGAGCATGATGACACATTCCCCACAGCTAGCTTGGCCACTGACACCAGTGAGATGGAAAAGTACAACCGGATACTACTTGAAGCGCAGACCCCGGTGTTCCCTGGATGTCGAGAGAATGTGTTGCAATATGTGATGGAGCAAATGAAGATAAAAGTGAAGCACAAAATGTCAGTGAGTGCTTTTGACGAAATTCAGGAGCAAATATGTAAGTTGCTTCCTGATGATCACAATCTTCCTAAATCTCATTATAAGGTTAGAAATATCCTGAGCAGCCTCGGCCTAAAGTACAGGATAATTGACGCATGTCCGAATGATTGTGTGCTATTTTACAAAGAGTATAAAGAGTTGGACTATTGTCCCGTATGTGGCCAGTGCAGATTCCAGTTGAATAGGAAGAGTTCGAAAAAGAGAATTCATGTGAAAGTTGTTCGATATTTTCCCTTAATTCCCAGATTGCAGCGCCTGTACATGTCTCTACACACAGCAGAGGCGATGCGATGGTACGCAGAAAAGCGAATAGATGACGATGTCCTGCGACACGCCGCGGATGGGGAGGGTTTCAAACATTTCGACAGAGAATTTGGAGACTTTGCTTCAGAGGTTAGAAATGTTAGACTCGGCCTATCTACAGACGGATTCAATCCTTGGGGAAGTAATAGCTCCGCCGTCAGCACTTGGCCAGTTATTCTGATGCCGTACAACTTGCCTCTGTGGATGTGCATGAACAAGGAATTTAATTTCCTTACCGTACTAATTCCAGGTCCTAAATCTCCATCGAAGTGCTTAGATGTCTACCTCAGACCTTTGATCGACGAGCTGAAACTGTTGTGGGAAAATGGAGTCCTAACTTATGACAAATTCACTGACACGATGTTCACGATGAGGGCTGCTGTAATGTGGACGATCAGCGATTTTCCAGCTTATGGGATGTTGGCAGCCTGCAGGACAAAAGGATATAATGGATGTCCTATATGTTTGGACGACGTGAACTCTAGTTGGCACGCGGGGAAGGTGTGTTACTTGGGTCACCGTAGATGGCTTCCTCACGACCACCCGTGGCGACAGGATGAAGCTCATTTCGACGGTACGGTAGAGAACAATCCTAAACCCCGTAGTTGGTCGGGCGAAGAGATTTTAGAGAGGTTGAGCTATTTCGACTTTGGTGTGTTGAGCAATGACGCGGATGTAAAGAAATGCAATCCAATTCCTCCACATGATCTGAGCTATTGGGATCATAAGAGTATATTCTTTGAACTCCCTTACTGGTCGAAGTTGAAGCTGAGGAACAACTTGGACGCGATGCACATAGAAAAGAATGTGTGCGACAGCGTGGTGGGAACAATTCTCGGTATTAAGTTCAAGACTAAAGATACTCCCAAAGCGCGCAAAGATTTGGAATCAATGAATCTACGTCGTCCCTTGTAGTTGAGGAGGGATAGGAAATGAGTGTACAACAAGATGCCAGATGCACCTTACACAGTGAAGCCGACGCTTAGACGTTCTGTATTTCACTGGTTTAAGGGCGTTCGTTATCCGGCTACGTATGCAGCTACTATAATTGGAGCAGTGGACGAGGTGCAACACAAGTTTGTTGGTCTAAAGACACATGACTATCACGTTATGCTGCAACGTCTGATTCCAGTGGTAATTCGACCATACTTGCCTCGGGACGTCGTAGAACCAATAGTGGCATTGTGCAGGTGGTGGCAGAGGTTATGCGCCAGAGAATTAAAGAAGTCAGATGTGGTGGAATTGCAACAACAAATTGTGCACATCATTTGCAAAATAGAGAGGATTTTCCCCCCTGCTTTCTTTGACATCATGATTCACCTAATGATCCACCTGCCCGAGCAGGTGCTTATTTCTAGTCCGGTCCAGTATACTTGGATGTATCCTCAAGAAAGGTACGTACAACTAATTAATTAATTTGTTCCACTGGAGATTATATATATACTAGCTAGCTAGCTATATGTACTTATGTAATGTGTACGTTTGATTTTGTAGACAGCTTGGACAGTATAAGTCATTCGTCAAAAACAGGTCGGCCCCGGATGGCTCCATAGCAGAGACATACCTAATGCATGAGTGTGTTACTTACTGCAACATGTACCTCAAAGATCCACCCCCTCCCACTGCCTCCGATCGCAGTGCCCGCATCAATCTTTCTGTCGTCACCAATGTCGTCCGACCGTTTAGAGGAGTATTAAAGGAATCGTTAACATGGGAAGAACTTATTGAGGCACATTGGGTAGTGTTGCGAGACTGTGACGAAGTTGAGCCGTACATGTTGTCATACAGGGAAAGGCTTCAGGCGTTAAATCAAAACAAGAGTTCGGCGTGGATTGAGAAAATGGTTAAGAAGAAGTTTCCTGGTTATTTCTTCCAATGGGTACGTACGTACGACTCGGTATTAATTATTTAAATACATATCGCTCATGTTTGTAGAAAGTAAACCCGTATATTAATTTGCCCATTTTCGCAGATGATTGATCTGCAAAAATCTGATAACCACGGAGGGTGGTGGTCATGGCCAAAGCACTTGCTAGCAGGGAAGCCGGTTAAACACTATATTTATCCCGGATGTTTTGTGAACGGTGTAAAGTTCCATTCATTGGCCCGAGACGAAGGAAGAAGAACACAAAACAGTGGGGTAGCGGTTGGGAAAGACAATGATCTATATTACGGGGCTATTGTATACGTGGTTTAGCTATGTTACGGGAATGATGTCAACGTTTTCCTATTCAAGTGCAGATGGTTCAAGCGTACAAAGGAAGACCTGGGACTATTATCAGTCGATACAAACTCGCACTGGTATGAGGATGAGCCTTTCGCTCTCGCCACCTTAGTTCGGCATGTGTTCTATCTCGACGATCCGAAAGCCGGTGAAGGGTGGAAAATAGTGAACCATATCTCTCACCGAGGAATATGGAATACAGAGACAATTGAAGGGACACCGGCGACGACTGAAGATGCTGCTGAACCAGAAAGAGACATTCCTGCCTATCAAGAGCCTAATATTTCTATGGTCCGCTCCGATATAATGGACCTGGTTCAAGATGGTGAACGGTTACCCATGCCTGATGGTTGTACAGATCTAACTGAAGATGAGATTATCGATGAGGTAGATGAAGAAGACGAGCAGGAAGAGGACGCGGACGAGGACTCAGGTTATTCGTCGGACGATGTTGAGTACGATGACGAGGATGAGCCGTCGTCTAACAGGGATGAGGACGATGATGATTATGACGAAGAGTACGGTCATACAACGAGGGAGATTAATTGGTAATTAATTATTGTAATTATTGTAATATATATATGATCGATGCAGGTTAATTTACGGTAATTAATTATTCCGAATTATATATCCTGGACAACGGAGAAATTAATTGCAGGTTGCCGCCTTTGGGTATTTTGGCTATCTCCCTAAATCCTCGACCCTAAATCTAGCAAATCGGATCGATCGATCATTTATTTAATTTTTTTATGGTCATTCAAAATAATTGAACGGACACCTGAATTCCGTCCACGTTTATATTAGGTCCCCCGCCATTTTCACCTTTTGCGCCACGCCAAATCTCAATCTCATATAAAACCCTAAATCCTGGACCCTAAATCTAGCAGATCGGATCGATCGATCAATTTTTTAATTATATTTTTGAATCAAAATAATTGAACGGACACACAAATGACCGGGGACGACCTAAACCGTAAACCCTAAGGCCCTAACCCCTGAATTCGGGGTTTAGAACTTGGACGACGGAGAATGGTCATTATCCATCGTCCAGGTACACACTAGGACGACGGATATGGTAATTCTCCGTCGTCCAAGTTCACAAACCCTAAACCCTAACCAGTAAGGCCCTAACCCCTGAATTCAGGGTCTATACACCTGGACGACGGAGAATGTCATTCTCCGTCGTCCAGGTTAGCACCTGGACGACGGATAACTTCATATCCGTCGTCCAGGTGATTACCTGGACGACGGAAACGCTCATATCTGTCGTCCAGGTGCAGATATCGTAATTTTTTCTAAGACAACGACCATCTAGACCTTCTTCCAATGCAAAGTCTTTTCATCAAGACTTTAGAGTAAACAATTCTTGGTGTGTGAGCTTCGACGGTTCGAAAATCGGAGTTGTGAAATACCTTGTATCCACGTTTCCGGTTTGTGAAATTATCGGTTTTGCGGTTGACTGTGCCGATCAAACCCTTCCCGAACTTATTATTTTATGGTCCTTTGAAGACAATTATATATTATGTTACGACGAATATATCCAACGGTTGTTTTGTCCAAATTCAATTTCGTTAATACTCTGCTGCAAATGAGCGTCTACTCATGAACACTTAAGTCGTAAAGATTAGTCGATATTTAACATGTTTCAATACGTAAAATTAATCGGCGGTTCAAATTTAACTGTTCATATATACGATGCGTTCATCGATATTGTACGACTATTTCACTCGAATGACAGATCGCTAAATTTCTAGCGAATTATTTTTTTAATTTTTTTTACGTAATTTGAACCTGGACGACGGAGATGGTCATTTTCCGTCGTCCAGGTGTTCACCTGAACGACGGAGAATGACCATCTCCGTCGTCCAGGTTCAAAAATCATGGCGGTTCAAATTTTTTTTTGTTTATTTTTTTCATGTAATTTTCACTTCGACGACGGAAACTGACCATCTCCGTCGTCCAAGTCCAAAATTATGGCAGTTCAATTTACCGCTTCCGTTTTTGGGAACGCTTGAATTTTCACTTAGACGACGGAGAATTCATTCTCCGTCGTCTAAGTCAAAAATCATGGCGGTTCAGAATGTCCCGCAGATTAATTGGCGCCGATTGAATTTTTTTGAAACCGCCACCTAGACGACGGAAAACACTGTTTCCGTCGTCCAGGTGGACTTAGACGACGGAGAATAGTGCTCCGTCGTCTAAGTGTAACTCTATAAATAGAGTTGCACCCCCCTCATTTTCTCATCATTCCATCTCCTCCTCTCCCTCTCCTCTCCTCTCCTCTCCTCCGGCGATCCTCCGACGACGACGCTCCGACGACATTTTTTCCGGCGTGGTTCCTCCTCTCCGACGACTCAACTCTTCCGATATTCCGGCGACATTCCGACGAGGTAATAATTCTATTTTTTACCTCTTTTACATTTTTGTTAATTAATTAATTATTTAATTAATAAATAGTTTTAATTTATTAATTAGTTTAAAATAATTAATAGTTATAATTATAATCATTAATGAGTTGTTATCATTAATATTGGGATAATTATTATTAGTTGTTAATTATTTGGTAATAATTTTATATTTGTTAGTTAAAATTAAATAATAGCAATAATTATTATTGTTAATAATAATTAATTATATTGGTAAATGAATAATTATTATTATATGCATGATAAATAATAATTCATTATTGTAATTATTTATTGTTTTAATTAATTGATAATTAATTACGTGTATTTTCGAGTAAATTGCATGGTAGTACGTGTTCGATTTAAATTTAGTACATAGGTTTGGTTTATTAAGTCGCACTCTTTGGAATAGATGACGCCTCTTTTCCTAGCTTATCTCCTTAACCCCTCGTGATGTGTGGATTTCATCACCGCACACCATAACCTAAGTGAAGTTATGGACACGAGGTTGAGGGCGGAGTTTGCAAAGGACTTGAGGGAGTGTAAATTTTCGAAAAATTGGCCGAATGTCGGACATGGTGTCTAGAAACGGGTTATGACTGGTTATAATTGAAAATTTACACTTTATCGCGCGGGTCGCACGTCGATTGAACGACCGAAAATGCCAAGCTAGTGTACTCTATTTAAATCTTAAACGTACTTAATTAATTAGCGTAAATTTTTAAGTTGCAATTATTATGGTAAGTAGGTATTTTAACACCGTACTCTTAGGTTTAAATGGCTCCGCCAAAGACCACATCCGGCAAGAAGAAAGCCCAACAGGAGGCAGAAGATGAGATGCTCCGAATGTTGGCGGCCCAAGTCAGTTGGGTTCAACAGGAGGGCAACGACGCTCTCAATCCGGACGGATCATCTGGTCCGTCTGTAGCGCCCTCTGGGGAAATTTCCGCTCCCCCATTCATCTCGAGCGGTGATGACGTCGACCCCTTCCAATCTCCGACGCCCGGTACCCATTCAACGGGAAGTACTCAGGCGTCCTCGACCGCCGAATCAATCATGTACAGCGCCCGCCGTAGGCAAAGGAGGGCCCCCACTGACCCGGAACCGAAAAGGACTCGGGGTCTCGTTAAAGGGGGCAAAGCGGAGCGTATTTGCAAGGCGACCGGTAAAAATATCGACTTGCCGTACGACGAATTCACCAGTGGCCCTCCCACAGCTCAGCTAGCAAGTCTCTCGGCGCATGGGATAGGGTCAATCATCCGTAACCGGGTTCGTATCACTGCCCCTACTTGGAAGGAGGCCGGCAGGCGAAAGTCTTCAAAGATCTTTCGGTACGTAATACGTAATAATTTAGTTATTATATAATATTGTTAATATTAGTTAAAATTTCATAATATATACGATTATAATTTTCTATTTATTTTTGATAGGAACAATTTGACGTGGATCCGACACCGGTTATGTTGAGGCATATCAACCAAACCGCCAACTCCATCTACAAAGATTGGAAGTACAAGCTCCATAAGTACTTCCAAGATGTCGGTCCCATGCCTCCCCCGGTAGAGCTGCAAGGGGAGAGAGAAGATGAGTGGGAGTGGTTGTGTAACCACTTTGCCGATGAACAATTTAAGGTATTAATTTATTTATTTTATTTCAATTAAGATAATTGAATTATTTAAATTGTAGTTATTCATTTTTTAATGATTTAATTATGTTGTGTAACAGAAATTCTCCGGTGTCAACAAAGCCAACCGGGGGAAGAAGGAGAAACACCATACTACCGGCGCCAAGCAGTTCATTCAAATAGCCAAGGAGCACAAGGATAAGGGCTCCAAACACCCTTATCTTGATGCAAGCGTAAGCGCGTACGTGACGCCAGGGCTCGATAATGAAGCGAGTCAATGCGGCGTAAGTGATATATATATATATATGTGCTTTTAATTATAGTAATTATTATTTAAATATGATTTCATTATAATAAATTAATTATTCTTTTGTAGGCAAGGGCGATAGAGCGTGCGCATGAAGAGTTGGCTAACACTCAGCTTGCGTTCCCAGATATGCCGCCGGAAGACTTGCCTCCTTTATCCTTGGAGAGCCAAATTGCAATCGCGGATGAGGTCTACGGTCGTAGAGCTGGCAAGGAGGTTAGGCACTTTGGGCCTAGGGTGGTACGAGATTTGTCGACGACCTCCGGCTCATCATCTACGGGAGGTTCGGGGCAGCGGAGAAGGAGTCAGGCTGCGACCGTCGAAGCAGTCATTCAAGAGGCTCGACTGGCACGAGAGGAGAATGAGTCAATGTGGCAAAGACTTGACGAACAATAAGCACAAATAGCCTAACTCATCGCCCTCATGCAACAAAATCGAGAAGTATGTCAACCTCCTCCGAACCCACACCCCGAAGACAACGACCCAGCTAGAGGCGGAGGACTCGGCGGCGCATCTGCTCCTCCAGTGTATTAGCTAGCTAGTAGTTTATTATCTCGTTTCTTTCCGCATTCCGAACAATATTTTAATTTTTAATTTATGGGTTTTTTCGATTATTCATGTATGTACAAATTAATTTAATTTAATTATTTAATAATTAAGTAATATTCAAAATTTAGTTTATTTAATTAATTTTAGCATTTTTCATTATTTAAATTAAATTAATAATAAATTAAATTAATAATATTTAATTTCAATTTTTTTAAAAAATTAAATATTCACTTGGACGACGGAGATTATGTTCTCCGTCGTCCAGGTGAAAAACCCTAAATCTAACCCTAAACCCCTAACCCCTAACCCCTAAACCCTAAACCCTGTCGTTCTCCGTCGTCCAGGTGAACACCTGGGCCACGGAGAAATGAGCAATGTCCGTGGCCCAGGTAGACATCTGGACGACGGAGAATTAGATTTTCCGTCGTCCAGGTGTCTTCCTGGGCCACGGATAATGTCCGCGGTCCAAGTGAACTTGGACGACGGATCACTAAATCTCCGTCGTCCAGGTGCTTGGACGACAGTACTTGGAGCACGGACCTTGGACGACGGAGATTCCGTCGTCTAAGTACTTAGACGACGGAAAACTGCACCTAGACGACGGAAATGGTCCGTGGTCTAGGTGCAATTTTCTTGTAGTGTAGCGAGAGAGTAAAAAAAAATTTAAAAAATTAAGAAAAAATATTAGAGACAATCGTTGTTTGTCAAAACTCTTGTAAACATTTAATATTACATCAATTCTAATAAGTACTAAACAAAATTACTACAAAATTTTAACAAGAAGAACTATTCAAATAAATACTTAGAAATTTATGTTACTTTATGTTTTGTTTCTTTCGTTTAACTATTTTTTTTTGTTTCATTCTCTTTTAATAACACTTGCGCAAAAAGGCTTGTACATGCTAATAGTACTACATATTTTAGCTTTTATAGTCTTTTTTATTAGAGTTAAAACTTCTAATCATATACAATTTATAAAATAATATATTAAATGGGACATATATGATCTACGCATTTTGTGCGTACTAATTAATATATTTATCTCTACATTTGACTATGTTAATTACTTAATATTATTAGTCTTGACTTATTTTTATTATTTTTAGGTGTAAAACAAAAAAGACGGAGTAAAGGAGTCTACAAGTACGCTAAAACGCAATAAAAATGGAGAGGAAGAAATTCAGCCAGAAATTTCGTGAAGAATGAGAAGACAAAGAAGTCCTATCTTTACTAGGAAAACATTTCCTATGTTGATTAGGAGGAAGAAGCTTTCGAAAGAACCTTGGTGAAAGAACAATGTAAGATGGGCAAAGACATTTAGAAGACCATTCGAATGGCCCGAGATTGAAGACCAAGTCAGCCAAAAATGTGGAGAAGAAGATTTGACGAGAAAATGATTCACAAGTTGAAGAGAAGAAGAAAATCATACAAGATAAGGAAAGAAGAATTTGCCTATACAGATCAGCCAATTTCAACGAACGACTGAAAACAACACTGGAGAAATTAGACGGTGATCGACCTATGGTTGAAAATATTTTTTAGTCTTCTTTCCAACGAGCCAAAAATTATAATTTTTGGAGGTCTACAACTCCAGGAAAGTGCGATTCTTTGAAAGATGCCAGATTTACCCGGGTAGAGTAGAAAAACCTAATTTTATGAGGAGAACCAATTTGTAATACCTATATAAGCATAAGGCTCGACCCTCATTAGTTATCATCTCTTACTACCCTAAGCTATGACCAAGTACTCTCCAAATCTCTCCATTAAACACCAAGATCGAGCTCCAAAGCCGACTACACTGTCATCCACACTCTCTCGGATTACTTGCATCACGTTAAGCCTCTACAAGTGAGAACCGCCACCCATAGGATTCATCTACGCCTTGGAGTTCATAGCGTTAAGCGAAATTTTAAAAGTGTAACCATGAAACCTTTACTCCGTAGTTCTCTTTTGTACTTATGTTCTTCTTGTTTGATATTGAATTTTGGTTTGTTTATTTGGATTTTTAATACTTATTCAAGTCTATCTTCTATGTGTTTATGTTCTTTATTTTTTTTTGAAGCATGCTATATTTTTTTCTTAATGTGTTGGGTAGTCTAGATGATTGCATTAAGCCTCTCACCTCGTAGTTAATCCAATGAACTTTAGAATTAAGGTGTTGTCACTTTAAACCACATAGCATGTTAATAATAGAATTTGGAGCATGAATTTTGTAGGTAACATGAATAGGTAAATGAAATTGGCTAGGTGAAATAAGATGATCACTTGTAAATAATTAATTAGGACTTTATTTTTGTCTCAACGTGGCTTAGAGTTTTAGAGTCTTTTTGTGTGTTTGCTTGTCTATGAGTATGCATGTTAGAGTCCTAGAATTCTTTGCTATAATTATGAAGTTTCTTAGGTAGTTAATTAGGTAATTAAAATCAACTCTTACACCCCCCTTCTGTTTTACACAATTACTGCATGCACCCTTCAATTCCTGGTTAGAACGATTCCTACTTGCTTAAAACACTACATCTATAAGGTTTTTAAATTATGTACGTTATTGTTAAGTGTTTAATTTAATGCTTAGTTTTAGCATTATCAATTTTTGGCGCCGTTGCCGGGGATTGAGAATTGTTTGTGATTTTTGTGTGTATATATGTTGATTTACTTGTTTATATTTTATACTTGTAAATATTACTGACAGAATTTTTGCAAGAATTCTTTCTTGTTTATTTCAGTTATTATACATGTGAATATGTGTTAGTTAATTACTATTAAATTTTTGTAAATATATATAACCGGTGTTTGTATATATATAATAATAATAATAATAATTGTTAAGCACGTTAAAGGAAAGTTTTAGATTTACATTGAGTACAGATGCTTGGTTGAATAAGTCTCACTCTTTTGGAATAGATGGTGCCTCTTTTTCTTATTTATCTCCTTAATCCCTCGTGATGTGTGGATTTCATCACCACATACCATAACCTAAGTGAAGTTATGAACATGAGGTTGAGGACGAAGTTTATAAAAGACTTAAGGATGTGTGCTATCTCGAGATTTTGGCTGATTGTTAGTTATGGTGTTTAGAAGGGATATGACTGGTGACAGGTTCTGGATCTAAGAAAGAGAAACATCAATAGAGTATACACGCCTCGGGGTGTTTCTTAAAATTAATCTTACTTCTCGCGTTATCTCTATCTTTACTGCCATTTCTAAACGTTAAAAAAGCCGAACGATTGAGAACTAGCCTACATTATCGCGCGGGTCGCACGTCCGTTGAAAGACCTAAAGATAAACCTATGTACTCTCTTTAAATCTTTGGCGAACACAACTTGGACATATTTTCTTCTTAAATGCTCGAAATTTTGAACTTGTAAAAAAGATAACCAACGTTGTATTATTAGCTTGCATAACTCCCCTGCGGTTTTGTGATGCTCAGATTTTCTCACTGGGTATCCTAATATAAGTGAAGTTAGGGACATGAGACCAAAGGAAGAGTCATTCTATTCATAATTGTTCATGTAACTGGGGTGTTTTCTACAGGTTCTAAGCAATTTTCTCTTATGCATTCACACCATGTTATCATTTAGCACTACTACAAAAATGTAGATAGACAACACCACTGCAACAACAGATGCGCTATTTTCTGTTGTGTGACATGTAAATTGAGAAAAATTTGGTAGAAATAATTGATAGTTCTGCTGACTGCTGTTAGAAGACCAATTAAACTCCAGAATTTTGTTATCGAAAATGACTCTATCTAGGGACACGTTACAACAACAGAAATTATTTTGATATGTTATTTATGTTTTGATATTTTTGATTCACACAACATGAAAATCGATATGTTGTGTGATAAAGTGGTCTAATTTAGACCAGCTAATACTCAGACAACATATTTCTATGTTATGCTGTGTGATGAATAGTGTAAAAATTTGTTCATTTTAGTAAGACAATATATTGAGATATATCTGTTGTTTATTTACTGAGTCAATAGATTAAGTTTGACACTTTTGAATGAAAAATGAGTGCGCAAACCCCTTCTAAAAAGTCAAATACGCGCTAACTTCTCTTCAATTTCTAAGTATTTACACTACTATCATTATATATATTACTTCACTTTAGTCTCACTTTTTCATTCCATCTCACTCTTCTTGAGCTCTCAACTAACTGGAACTTGTTCAAAATCAAATCAGATCTTGCGAGGAAAGAAAGTACAAACGCAGATATGCGGCGCCACAACCACTGCATCTTTCTCTTATCTTGATCTCTTCATCTTCCTCATTTGAGGGTGGGGAATCCTAATTTCAGCAACTAGGCGAGAGTGGAGAGAAATTGAGCGAAGAAATCCTAGGGTTTCGGGCCGAATCACCTACGTTGCTCCCTCAAGCTGATCAACCGCTAGTTTTGCTCTCTCCGGCAGTCGTCGTTGTGGGTCGTGGTCGAAGAAGGTCTCGAACTCGTATCGAAATCATTGGATTGAAACATGAGCGGCCACAACGCTGCACTCTGTAACTTGACCTTGACGCCATCACCCAAGCCTAACTCCACCGCGCCTGGGCTCGCGTCTCTTTTCTTAACCCGCGCCTAGGCATTAAGTTAATCTTTTCTACCGTCACACTGCCATCTCATGAAGTTGATTTTCACTTGATATATACATCAGGCAAGTGAAAGGCTTCGATCTCTAACTAAAGAAATAATGAGACTTGGTACTGATATCACATCTAGCGTAAACGTAGCCGAAGCATTATCTACTGAAGGTGGAAATGCATATGTATCTTCTTCGGGAGTTCCTGTTAGAGACATAAAGGAGAAAGGAATCGAGGACTATCCACGACCCCTTGCCATTGTAGGAGTCAGTGTTCTGTAAGTTCATCTCTTTGATCACTTGGGATGTTTTGTGACATTATTTGCTTAAAACCTTATTTTCTGTTTTGTATCTGCCATTGTGATTCTCTGTGTACTTGGTAAAAGAAAGAGTAATAGAAGCTCTTGCTCTTGCTATTTGTTTATACCTTGTATAGAATAGTTCATGAGAATAACCAAGAGCTGCAGACTAATTGAAATTGCATCATTGAATTTACAGGAAAGGCATTAGAATCAATGAAATGCTGAAAGAGATAAGGGCAGCTTTGAGAATGTGCCGAGACTGAAATGAACTGGGAGTTCGGGTGTGAAGTCACGAGGTTTATATAGTAAAGAGACTATGAGCCTTTTCTTCGGTATTGGTCAATGAATTTCTCGTTCTGCATCTGTTCAATTGTTGTAGGAATGGTAATAGAGATAATTGTCATGTACCCGATACAAGACAGAGACTATCACCCTGGAATTGATAATCTTCTTGTGCTTCTCATTGGTGGAATTCCCAATATATAGCAATGCCCACGGTTCTGTCAGTGACAATGGCAATTGGTTCTCATAGACTGGCACAGAAGGTACATTTAATTCCATGTGAATGCTACAACTGTATGTGGTTATTGCTTTTTGGACATGATTAACTCTGTTCATGATGACTACGTACAGGGAGCTATTACAAAGAGAATGACGACCATTGAAGAAATGGCTGGCATTGATGTTCTTTGTAGCGACAAGACTGGAACTCTAACCTTGAACAAGCTGACTGCTGACAAAAATCTTATTGAGGTAGTTTGGGAGAAATGCAGATTATTTGTTATACAAATTATTCTTTGTGATGAAATTCTAATTTTGTTTGAATTTTAATTATGTGTAGGTTTTCGCAAAAGGAGTGGATGCCGATACTGTTGTTTTGATGTCAGCTCGAGCCTCCAGGACAGAGAATCAAGATGCAGTAGATACTGCAATAGTTGGGATGCTGGCTGATCCTAAGGAGGTAAATGTTGTTCTCTTCCTTAAACATCGATATGACACCCATTTGTAGGTGTTTATTGTTAATTTTAAATTTAAGTTTGAATTGTTATATATGTCTAACATGATATCTGACTTGATAATCCAAATCTTTCTCAATGGCTAGGCACGCGCTGGCATTCAAGAAATACACTTTCTTCCTTCTAATCCTATTGATAAGCGAACTGCATTGACTTACATTGACCGTGATGGTAAAATGCACAGGTTTAGCAAAGGTGCACCAGAGCAGGTAAATTATTCTCCACTCTGATGTTTTTGACTTTTCATTAATACTATTTCTAATTTCACTTTTATCTTTGTTTTTTCTTTCTTCAGATTCTACATCTTGCGCACAATAAGTCAAGACATTGAGCGTAGAGTTCATGCAGTGATTGATCAATGTCATTTGATGTTGTTGCTGTAGGATGTGGAGAATGTGTATGGCCTTGCGTTAATCGGAAAGGTATTTTTTTTTACTAGATGTCTAGGTTGATTTTCTATTTCATCAAGGGAAATCAGAGGCTTTTGATAAATGGTACCTGTTTCTACCGAATTACGCGCGAGGGCGCAATGGGGCAGAAGCAACAGTGATGTGCTTCCTTCCTTCCTGTACGTCCGAACGTTGGGACCGTTCGGATGGGCGGGCGCTTCTCATTCTCTTCGTGCGTGCGGGCTTCTCCTTCCTGTCGTGCGCTTCCTCTTCCTTCGGGTGATCGGGCGGGTGCGTTCGCGTGCGGCTGTTAGAAGAACACAACAATGAATAGACGGTCAGGGGTCGAGACGGGGTGGCCCGCCTTCAACACTCCGATGCCTAAGTCAGATGATGTATCGGATATAACAGTCAAGCGAACGTGCGTGGAGTATAGTGTTTGGGATGTTGAGAGATGTCTCGAGTTTAATGAATGAATTCGTTAAGAAGGAACGAATGGGAGAGGCTTACCTGTAATAAATACCTGATATATATAGGTGGTTGAGTTTGGAACCTGGTGATGTTCTTCGATGTGGGAAAACCTGCACTCCTGGTGTGTGTTTTGCTCATTCGGGCGCGCCCCCTCTGGGCGCGTGCACGCTCGGAAGGGGTGGGTCCGGTGAGTGAAGTTGGAGCCTCCTTGGTGGTTTTTCATGTGGTCGAGTAGGTGTTTGCTAATCTGCTTAATTGGATAAATATGTTAATCGTACAGCTAATTGGTGCAATACTAACAAGTCACCCAATTCCCCAAGTCAAAGAGCACTTTCTTGACTGGGGAGTTGAAAAAGGGTGTGCGATTAACAGGAATACTTATCCGATTGAGCAGTGGTGTGCGATCCTGTAACCCCCAAGTCCCCCAACTCTCCGGTCAAGAAAGCGATCGCATGACGGAGTGAGACCTGGGCGTCCGAGCGTGTACCTGTTCGTGCCGTGGTGTTGCCTGGTGGTGCGTTTGGTGTACCTATGGGCCCGGCCTCCAAACCAGATGGGGTCGGTGTTGTAAGCATACATAAACAGGTACACAAATATGTAGATATGATGTATGAATGTATGGTATGATGTATGAATGTATGGTATGATGCATGAATGTATGCAGATGTTTTTCGTGACACCAGCACTGGGATGGCGCGGTGCACCGCGTACATCAACGGGGATGCCGTTCCGTACGGTGTAGTATCAAGGGAGGGATCAAGACCGCGACCTACAAGTAACGCGCTACGAAGGGGACGGACTGCATGCCCGTGCCGTTCTTCGGCTTAGCACCCTCAGAGAGGGGGCGAACCCCATGCCTCCGTTATGACAGCCGGCTTGTATTTCGCGTCCGGGTAGGGCGTGCCATTTCCCGCGACGCTCATCAATCCCGGAACGCGCAAGGAGGGGTCGGACCGCACGCCCTTGACGTCCCGAGTCGGGGCCGAATGTTAACGTTGCGCTCACACGGAGGGGTAGTACCCCACGCCCGTGCCGCCCATCAACTTAGCACGCCCAGAGAGGAGTTGGCCCCATGCCTCTGTCATGACAGCCGGCTTGCTCTTCGATCATGTAACGGTGCGCTCACGGAGGGAGCGGACCCCATGCCCATGCCGCCCATCGGTCTCAGCGCGCGCTCAGAGAGAGGGCGGACCCCATGCCTCTGTCGCCTGATCCGGCTTGTAAATGCGTACATGTACGTAGAAGAAGAACCCCATCCCGTACAGCGCAGCTCTTCACTCGGGACACGGCCAAAAGGGAATTCAGGCGTTAGCCCTCTTTCGGGGCGCCCGAGTGGTTACGTGTACTAACCTGATGGTGTGTTGTTTCCGATCGTCCGGTCGTGTGGGTGGTATATGCGCCCGTAGAAGTGTTTGGTGTCGTGGCGTGTTATCCTTGCCTTGGGTTTGGTGGTGCCTTGATGGGACGTTGTTGAGGTGACATTCCTTTTGACTGTTCTGGGAACCGGTCCGCAATAAATGCTAGCCGTCGTACTTAATGCTGGCGTGCCCTTGCATTAAACGCCTGTTACCGTCATGATTGCCCGAAGGGCAGACGTCACGCGCGTGGGAGCGTGGGAGCCACGTGTTGAGCTTTTGAAGACCGTGCTAGGTTTTGAAATCGAGGTGGGAAGTCAAGGATTTGCGCGGTTACTTACGAGGGTAAGTAAACCGCCCTGGGCCACGCGTTACGATCCAACGGTGGACGCGAACAACGGACGGTTGGCGTTCGTTCGCGTACCCCGTCCGAGTAGTATAAATAGGGTCCTCTTGGTTTGCCTTTTTCATCACTCTCATAATTTACCAAAATTCTGCCGGAATTAACTTGCGATCTGCATCCGTCTGAAGCTTGCCCTTCGTTTGTGTCCTCTGTTTCGCCGGGATACCTGCTCAACCGTGAATTTTCAGCCTCTACAAACCAAATCTGGTGAGGCTCCTGTCGTTTGTCTCTGTCCTTGCTTTTGTTTCTGTTTTTTGATTTATCTGGGTTTTGAGTTCAGGGACGGGGTGTTCTTGAGTGGGGTGTTTTTGATCTGTTTGTGGGTAAGTTCTGTGCGTTTTTGGTGTTTCTGTTTGGGGAGGGAATTTTGTGCTAAGTGATGGTTTGCGCGTGCGTGCGTCTTAGGATGGAGCCAATAGAGATATCGAGCGATCAGTCGCGTGAGCGGATCTACATCCTGGGTTATGGGTGGATTAGTTATGGGTCGGGCGGGTCCGATCCATTGAGTACGTCGTCGTGCGAGTCTGTTTTGAGTGTCACGCCCTTGCAATGTATTGTGCCTGATACTTATCTCGTGCAGTCAATGGATCCCAAGGAAGCGTGCGCCAATGTTGGATTGGGGAGTTCGTCTGAGACGTTGGACAGGCACTCGGGCGGGTACTCGGGCGGGTCCAATCCTTGGGGTGAGGAGCGGGTGGAGGAAGGGGATTCTATTCCTCAGCTGGCAGGTGGCGGACCCGTTCACTGGCAGTTTCCTGATGGGACGCCCGTGCAGGAACCAGTGCGTGCGCCGTCTGTCTCAGAGATGGCCAGGTGGGCGCGGGAGTACCATATCCCTGACTCGGTGCAGTTGAGGATACCTGGGGGAAATGACACGTTCACTCGCCCGCCGCACGGTCACGCCTGCCTGAGTGAGTTTCATCTGAAGGCGGGGATTAAGCTACCGTTGCACCCGTTCTTCCATTATATGCTGGCGCTGCTGAATATCGCGCTTGGTCATTGTGGGCCTATGCTCACCCGTACGCTCGTGGCCATATTCAACATCTTCCGTTTGAGCGGGTTGGATCACCCTACACGGGCGGAATTCCTGCACTTCTTCCGCCTTCAGTACTCCACGCGTAAGAATGACTCGGTGCAGGAGTACCATATCCCTGACTCGGTGCAGTTGAGGATACCTGGGGGAAATAACACGTTCACTCGCCCGTCGCGCGGTCACGCCTGCCTGAGTGAGTTTCATCTGAAGGCGGGGATTAAGCTACCGTTGCACCCGTTCTTCCATTATATGCTGGCGCTGCTGAATATCGCGCTTGGTTAATGTGGGCCTACACTCACCCGTACGCTCGTGGCCATGTTCAACATCTTCCGTTCGAGCGGGTTGGATCACCCTACACGGGCGGAATTCCTGCACTTCTTCTGCCTTCGGTACTCCACGCGTAAGAATGACTCGGTGCGGGAGTACCATATCCCTGACTCGGTGCAGTTGAGGATACCTGGGGGAAATGACACATTCACTCGCCCGCCGCGCGGTCACGCCTGCTTAAGTGAGTTTCATCTGAAGGCGGGGATTAAGCTACCGTTGCACCCGTTCTTCCATTATATGCTGGCGCTGCTGAATATCACGATTGGTCAATGTAGGCCTACGCTCACCCGTACGCTCGTGGCCATGTTCAACATCTTCCGTTCGAGCGGGTTGGATCACCCTACACGGGCGGAATTCCTGCACTTCTTCCGCCTTCGGTACTCCACGCGTAAGAATGACTCGGTGCGGGAGTACCATATCCCTGACTCGGTGCAGTTGAGGATACCTGGGGGAAATAACACGTTCACTCGCCCGTCGCGCGGTCACGCCTGCCTGAGTGAGTTTCATCTGAAGGCGGGGATTAAGCTACCGTTGCACCCGTTCTTCCATTATATGCTGGCGCTGCTGAATATCGCGCTTGGTTAATGTGGGCCTACACTCACCCGTACGCTCGTGGCCATGTTCAACATCTTCCGTTTGAGCGGGTTGGATCACCCTACACGGGCGGAATTCCTGCACTTCTTCTGCCTTCGGTACTCCACGCGTAAGAATGACTCGGTGCGGGAGTACCATATCCCTGACTCGGTGCAGTTGAGGATACCTGGGGGAAATGACACATTCACTCGCCCGCCGCGCGGTCACGCCTGCTTGAGTGAGTTTCATCTGAAGGCGGGGATTAAGCTACCGTTGCACCCGTTCTTCCATTATATGCTGGCGCTGCTGAATATCGCGATTGGTCAATGTAGGCCTACGCTCACCCGTACGCTCGTGGCCATGTTCAACATCTTCCGTTCGAGCGGGTTGGATCACCCTACACGGGCGGAATTCCTGCACTTCTTCCGCCTTCGGTACTCCACGCGTAAGAATGACTCGGGAACCATTACCGTGCAGCCCCGTGGTAGGTGGTGGTTGTCGGACCCACCGAGTTCTTCAACCAACTGGCGCACGATCAACTGCCTTGTGGGTGGTGACTGGGAGTTGGGTAATTTTTCGTCGGATATAATCAACAACGCCCACCTGATCGATCGAGTCCCCCAAGTCTTCCAACCCCTGGATACGAATGAGTATCCGATGACGCCCACAGAAGAGGCCCGGGTCAACCGTCTGAAGTTTGTTTTTGACCCGGCGTCCGAGGCGCGAACATTCTTCGCCGCCTGTCACTGGGACTTTATTGAGCAGACGCATCTTGCTACAAGGCCGCGTACATGGTTCTTGTAGTTTTTTTTTAGGAGCAGGAGTGAATTTGACCAACTGTTCTTCCGTCGCTAACCCTATGTTTGTTTGTGTGTCTTTTCAGTGAAGAGGAAGATGTCTGGCAAGAATGTTAAGATGGATGATGCGCTCAAGCGCCGGATGTCCAGCCTGAATGAGGCGGCGGGAAAGGTCAGAATGGTGGTGAATGACGGGCGGGGTAATCTGGCGTTGGGGGAGACTTTGCAGCCCAAGATACCCATGCCTGCCGTGGCCGATTGTGCCCTTGCCATCCCAGCGGGCGCCCGTCTGTCGTCTACCGATGTTGGCGACGCGAAAGCACAGGCCAAGGCCAATCGCACGGAGAAGCGCCAAGATGAACGCGATCAGCGCCGGCACGACCGGGATGAGCAGCGGGACAAGCGGGGGTCGGCTCGTACGCCTGACACAGCTCGTGGCTCTCCCACCCGCCAGTCGACCGGGCGCACCCCTGCTACGACCAATGTGTCCAAACGTCCGCCCAGTCCCCAACGGGTATCGGAGCAGGGAGGAACTGGCGGGGCTTCCGTGAAGCGCCAGCGGGTGGATAATCCAGTTGCCGGATCGGTTGCCGGTCCGTCCGCCGATCCGTTCTTCTTCTGCCCGCCGCTGGTGAAGGCTATTGAGGTGAGCGCGAGGGTTGTCGAGGCGATGGGGCCCGAGGTGGTGCAGGGTCAGAGGGATGACATGGACAAGTGTTTGAACCTCTGCATGGCGCTGCAACATAGGATGTATCTGGCGCGTGAGCGTTTTGCCAACAGGCGCTATGTGGAGGGAGCGGAGGAGGAGGTTCACCAGCTTAAGGCTGCCAACAAACAACAAGAGTATGAGTTGGGCAAATTCGGGCAACTGGCGGATCGTCTTACTAAAGAGGCCCGGGTGGCGACGGCTAAGAGCCGGGAGGCGGCCGAGCAGGTTGCAATTTTCAAGGCCGAACGCGACTCAGCCCTGGCGGCCCTAGAGGAGGAGAAGGCCAGGCGGCCAATCGGGTGGCGGAGGTGGAGTCCCGCCTGATGGCTGAGATGCAGTCCCAAGTCCAGAAGGTGCGAGAAGAGGAGCGCGCGGTGGCGGTCGCCTGCTTCAAGAGTTCATCGGAATTCAAGGAGTTGGTGGAAGCTGAGGCCGACGTTCAAGTCGCTCAGTTCCAGGAGGTGGTGATGCCCTTTTTGGACAAGGAAGGGTATGCGGCCTTCCTGGCGGAGCAGTTGGGCACGGATGGAGATGATGGAGCTGGCGCAGGTGGTGCAGGCGCGGTGTAGTGTAGCTTTCTGTTTTTCCTTTGTAGTAGAGTAGGTTTTTTTGTTTTTTTTTTCTCGGGCCTTCGTGCCCTCTGCTTCCCGCTGGTTGTTTTTTGGATTCTGGCGGATGAATGAAGATTCCTTTTTGTCCGCTTGTGTGCTTTTCTTTCCCTTTTGACTGTTGCATTTGTGTGTTTTTTTTTGTTAACTTGTTTGAACGTGCGCTTCCCCTCTGCTCCTGATGGGATTTTGACCAAGTGTTACTCATATGAGCCGCCTATCCCTAGTCCCCCGAGTGTGTGGGCGGGCGGGGTAAGGACAAGTGAACATAATGACCATTTACACTGATCGAAAGTACAACATAGTATTTAATGAAGATATTTCCGCAAGTGCTGGATGTTCCATGAGTGGCGTAGTCGTTGACCCTGCATGTCTCTAAGGTAAAAAGTGCTGTCGCTTACGACCTCGTCAACGACATACGGGCCTTCCCACAACAGGCGAAGCGCCTTCACCTTTTGTTGGATTTCCTTCATAACCCAGTCCCCCAATGGGATTGGGCGGGCGCGTATGCGTTGATTGTATAGTCGGGCGATCCGTTGTTTGAAGAACAGGGCGCATCTGTCTGAGTAGCGTGAAATGAAACGGTTAAGGGAGGCGAGTTTGCCTGTGAGACTCTGTAGGTCTACTCTCTTGACGGGCGGTTTCATATCGATGATTGCCTTGACCTTGGCGGGCGCTGCTTCGATTCCCCGCTGACTGACAATGTATCCCAGGAATTTGCTGTTGGTGACCCCAAACGTGCATTTGGCGGGGTTCAGCCTCATGCCGTTCTTGATGAGGACGTCGAGCACAGTCCCCAAGTTCTGGACGTGGTCGACCGCCTGGACGCTCTTCACCAGTATGTCGTCTACGTACACGTCTACAATATTGCCGATCAGGCCGTGGAACATCGCGTTCATGAGTCTCTGATACGTGGAGCCGGCGTTCTTCAACCCGAAAGGCATGACAACGTAGCAATAGAGGCCCTTGTCCGTGACAAACGTTGTCGCCTCCTAGTCTGCGGGGTCTATGAAGATCTGGTTGTAGCCCGAGTAAGCGTCCATCATTGATAGAAGTTCGTGCCCTGCCGTCGCGTCCACCAGCTGATCGATCCTTGGTATCGGGAAGCTGTCCTTTGGGCACGCCTTGTTGAGATTGCTGTAATCGATGCACATCCTCCACTTCTTATTGTTCTTCTGCACCATTACAGCGTTGGAAATCCATTTGGGATAATTTACCTTTCGGATGAACCCGATGCCCAGTAATCGGTCCACCTCCTCGTGCATGGCTGCGTAATGCTCTGCTTTGTACGCCCGCCGCTTCTGCTTCACCGCCCGGGCGTTGGCGTCGATGCTCAGTCGATGGGATATGATATTCGTGCTGATCCCGGGCATGTCTTTATATGACCAGGCGAACACCTCCTGCTTCTCTTTCAGCAGCGCAATCAATCGTTCGGCTATCGCGGGCGCCAATGACGCTCCGATCTGGACCGTCCTCTCCGGGTGTTCGGAGGATAGCTGGATCGTCCTCAGCTCTTCGCGTTCGGGTACAGGTGACACGGCCATCAGCCCGTCTCGTGGGTCGTCGGGCGCCTTTGATCCTGGCGTAGGTTCCAGGGTAAGGACCTCGTGTTTGTCCCGGGGTTTTGCTGTCTCATCGCTGTTGTATCCCCAGATATATCTGACTTCGTGCTCGGTAGGGAAGCGTCCCAAGAGCATGTACCCTGCAACGATTATCCCTAACCTGCAGATCCCCGGCCTCCCGAGTATGGCGTTATAAGGGGAGGGGGTGTCCATGATGATGAAGTCTGTTCGGATCTCACCGCGTGGGGAGTTGTGCGCGCCAATTCTTATCCGAATGTTGTCACTCCCTATCGGATACGACGCCTCGCCCGTGAAGCTGGCTACGGCCCCATGGTCTTGCGTTATTTTGCGTGCGGGCCTTCCGAGTGCCTTGTATGCGTCGAGATAGATTACGTTGACGGATGCCCCGTTGTCAACCAGCACCCTCCTCACGAGGAATTGGTCGATGACCGCGTCGATCACTAACGGCAGGGTGCTGTCCTTCGGATTTTCCGCTTCGTCCCTTGCTGTGAAGCTGATGGTGGGCGCCTCTTTCCTCCCTGTCTTGGGTGCTCTTCCTGTCTTGATCGTCAGCACCTCCTTGTCTGAGCGATCGGGCGATGACACCCTCCCCTTGCGTTTGCCCCCGGATATCGTGTTGATAGTCCCACGGGTCCCAGCGTTTGCCTGGCGTCGTTGCCTTTCCGCCCTGGGAGGATTGATCCGATCGCCCCTCCTCATGTCCTCGAGGGCTCTCCTCAACATGGGGCAGTCGTTGGTGTGGTGGGCGGCGGCACTGTGGAATTCGCACCAAATTTCCGGGATTCGGCCGACCGGGGCCATTGCTACCGTCACATCGCCTGGCGGTGGGAGTCGGTGTCGATGTAGGCGGAGGAGCTGCTCGAGTGACTGTTGGTCGACCGCATGGACCTCTCGGTTCGTTGGTTGATGGCGTAGTGCTGGCGGTATGCGGGTGTTCTGCTGCGCTGGTTCTGACGCCTCGTGGTAATGGCTGCTCGGGTGGCTATGGAAGAATGATCTTCGGTTGTCTTGCCTCGGCGCGTCCCGGTATCTCTTGTACCCTGCGGTTGATGCTCCTTCGTCGTTCGAGGGCCGCCAAGGATGGGCGTTTTCCTCTGGTCCACTGGTGCTAGATTCTGAGGTGGGTCCGTACACTCGCGTTTCCACCAGCGCTTTCTGTACAATCAGGTCCATGATCTCGTCGTAGTCAAAATGCTCCATCCTCACGAGTTTCTCTACGAATGGAGTGGCTAGTAGACTGTCCATCAGGGCTACCTTGGCCACTCCCTTGTCAAGGTCCCTGCACGTGTTTGCGAGCGTCCTCCATCGGTTGATGTAGCTCGACAGGTTCTCGTCCATCCCCTGGCGGACCTTTAGGAGGATGCCCGTGGTGTTGTACTTGCCCTGGAGTCGATATTGCTTCTGAAAGTTCTCCGCCAGTTCGAGGAATGAGTGGATGGATCCTGGCGGGATCTCGTAGAACCAGCTCCGCGCCTCCTTCGCTAGCGTTTCCTGGAACAGGAAACACAAGGTTGGGTCCGAATATCGAGTCCCGTCCGTGGTGGACCGGAACTCGTCCACGTGCGCCCGTGGATCCCCGCTCCCATTGAACCGAGCGATCCTCGTTATCTTCGCGTGGGGATCCCTTCCCCGCTCCAGGATGTGTGCCGAGAACGGGCTGACCCGGGGGGCGAACGTCCCACCCTGACCGGCCAACTTATCCTTGCGCAGGCGCAAGACTTCCTCCGCCAACTCTTCCATCCTCCGAAGGATCAGGGCATCGCCCGTTGGGGGCATTGACTCCTCCCCAGGTGAGGGTGCTCGGTCCGTTCGGGCATCGGGCTGGCGAACGGGTGTTGCTCGCTGTTGATCTCCCGAGCCTCCCCTCGTCGCTCCGTCTGCTGGATGATGAGTGTGTCCAGTCGATCCTCCAACCTCTGGCGGATTTGGCGCTCCTCTGCTCTCTCGAGCGCCGCCTCCCGCAGCTCCTGGATCAAGCTGCCAATGCGTCCCTCGCTGTCCTATCCGCCAGTCACCAGTACGTTCCGCCCCTGCGAGTCCGGCGGTGTCTCCCCATCGGGCGTGCTGCTATCGTTAGTCACCGGGTTGAGCATGTGGACCTTTGGTTTTTGTGGTGTTTATACGAGGTTTGCAATTTGTAAGTTTCCCACAGACGGCGCCAGATGTTTCTACCGAATTATGCGCGAGGGCGCAATGGGGCAGAAGCAACAGTGATGTGCTTCCTTCCTTCCCGTACGTCCGAACGATGGGACCGTTCGGATGGGCGGGCGCTTCTCCTTCTCTTCGTGCGTGCGGGCTTCTCCTTCCTGTCGTGCGCTTCCTCTTGCTTCGGGTGATCGGGCGGGTGCGTTCGCGTGCGGCTGTTAGAAGAACACAACAATGAATAGACGGTCAGGGGTCGAGACGGGGTGGCCCGCCTTCAACACTCCGATGCCTAAGTCAGATGATGTATCGGATATAACAGTCAAGCGAACGTGCGTGGAGTATAGTGTTTGGGATGTTGAGAGATGTCTCGAGTTTAATGAATGAATTCGTTAAGAAGGAACGAATGGGAGAGGCTTACCTGTAATAAATACCTGATATATATATAGGTGGTTGAGTTTGGAACCTGGTGATGTTCTTCGATGTGGGACAACCTGCACTCCTGGTATGTGTTTTGCTCATTCGGGCGCGCCCCCTCTGAAGCGTGCGCGCTCAGAAGGGGTGGGTCCGGTGAGTGAAGTTGGAGCCTCCTTGGTGGTTTTGCATGTGGTCGAGTAGGTGTTTGCTAATCTGCTTAATTGGATAAATATGTTAATCGTACAGCTAATTGGTGCAATACTAACAGTACCTATGATATGCATAATGTTCTATGTAACTAGTTCTATCGGGTGCATTTGGGTATTTGATCGAGCTAAGTGTGAAGCAGATGGTGCTTTCACTTCTCTAAGTTTTGTATTCCGGAGTGTACAATCCATTCCGTGTAAACAGTTCCTCTTTTCTAAACTGCGCCGTGGGGGTCGGTACATTACTTTTCTGGGAATTTTTTCAGTATTTGGAATGAGTTTAATAGGCAATTTGGGAAAAGTTTCTGAAAGCTTGCCCGAGAGAATACACAAGACTTTTGTCGGTTGTATAGCCTAGCCTCTTCCATTTTTTATTGATGAAGACCACCAAAGTTTCCTATACTTGTATTATTATTGTCATCATAGGTAATCTGTAGCATAAATTTCCTATGAAATTGCTTTTCACAAGGATGTTTATGCTTTTTACAACTGTAATTCTAAGTGGATTATGGATTTATGGTAAAAAAAAAACTAATATATGTGATTGTTTTCTTACTCTTATTATTCGAGAATCGCGTTCGTCTCCAAATTTGTCTCTTCAATTAAATTTTATTTGTTTACGTACTTATTCACAGTAGTCCTGATATTGATTTCGTCATTCAAAATGCAGATTATCAACTCATTTTAATATGGACACATACACTAGGCAAGATTACTGTTTTTGTGTCTAAAGCACTTTCTTTACGAGATGGTCTACATCAATTTTATCTCACTCTCAATCTTGATAAATTTCATCCGCTTATGAAGTGTCTCCTGCACTAAATCAACATGGTGTAACTTTAGGGGGAACGGGTAAAGATACCGGTGTGACGACCCGAACCAGAATCAGTAGAGTAAACAGCGTAATTCTCGAGTTATCACGTAATCGCAGTTTATCGATAATTGTGTGGTTTGCCGGTTTTGTTTGCGACTTAATTATCGACCAAGAATTTGAGTTGAGTCTTTCCTCGAGAGTTGTTATACACGTGATTTCGAGCTCGTGGACGGTTTTGGATGATTTTTCCGATAACCGAGGAATATAATATGAATATTTGAAGTTTCAGAATATTGAGGAGTTTATCCGTTCGTACCGAGTTTATCCGAATCGTAAAGGTTATCCGTTTTGGACCGTCGATCGTCCCGAGGCGGGAGTATAAATATCGGAAATAGTCAACAATTGTCGAAAATCACTATTCGGGAAGTTTGACCGTCGTTTGACCAAGGAAGAGGCGTTGACCCGCGTTGGCCGAAGGGAGAAAACCGGCCACCGTTTGACTCGCCGGCGACCTTTCGTTTCTGGCCATCTCCGGCTTCGATTTGGGTATAAATCGATTCCTTTCTTCATTTGTAACTGTTTAGAACTTGGAATTGCTTGATTTGGTTTCGATTTGAGGGAGAAATTATGGTTTGAAGTTTGGAAGTTTTCCGGCCGATTTTGGGTTTCGATGATGGAGGTGCTCCGGCCACGGTGGTGGCCGGAGAGTTGAGGGTTTCTGCTCGTGGGGCCACGGCGGTCCTTTTGGGACAAGTCTCGAAGGCTGCCGTGCGCCGTAGACGGTGGAACGACGGCGAACAGCTTCGCCGGAGGTGGTGGATAGCCGTGACTTTCGAGCTGGTTTCAAGCTACTTCCCATCTGATTTGGCCTTTGGTGTAGTTGAGAGATGTGTTGTACTCGTCGAGATGAAGCTTTGGTGAGCTTGGCCGCCGACGGCGGCGGTCAACGCCGGAGCTCCGGCGACCCGTTGATTTTTTGGAATTCGATGTTTTTAATGTCATTTTTCTCGTATTCGCGCCCCGATTGTCGCCTTGAGGTTTTCGAGTTGATTTGGGTATCGGATTTTCAGTCGAGGGTTTTGAGTGGAGATTTCGGGAATTTTGTTGATTATTTTGCACTGTGTTGTATATTTTCGGGAACGGTTGGTTTCCGCGGTGTGGTACAGTGTTGTGAATTGTGATTTTGATCAGATATATTTTATGATTATTCAGGGGATCGAGATCGTGCTTCAGGCGAGGGATCTTCCGCCGGACCACGTGATTAGCGCGAGTGCGCGTTTTGCTCATCTGTGAGTGAACATTTCTTTTCACGGATTGACTGCGAGTCTTTTATATACATTTTACGAGCATGAGCATGCAGTTATGATCATGATTTATATGAGCATGTGTTTTACGATTATGCATTTACGAATATGCGTCTACGAATATACATACATTTACATTATGTTTTATGCATGTGCATGGAAAGTATTTGTACTTTGGTTTACACAGAGTACAGTCTCAGTAGACAGGGTTGTATCGATACGCATAGCTTCTCGGCTGATCCCCGAGTACGCTCCGGGGGGGGGGGGGGGGGACAGATATCCTGACCCTAGGCCTTTCTGGCTTGGAATCACGTGTGGGTCTGGGATCCCGTGATTCAGACTGTACTAGTGCGAGGGAGTCCATGAGTGACCCTGCGGTATTTAAGATGCATGCTCTGTACGCGTGAGGAGTTAGAGTCTCCCTCGTGTACCATTTGATTGTTATGCATTTAGACTCGCATATGTTTTTATAACATATATTATTTGGCGAAAGACATTTATTTTCGTCCACTCACTTTAACGGTTTTCATGTCTTTTCCCTGGGATTTTTGGTTTCCGTGCCCAGTTTGCAGTTCGGATTCTGGCGTCTCACGTCGCGGTCGGAGGCTAGTTATTCGAGCTACCTGTATTTTCCAGTAGGTTTCTTGTTTCGCCTACTGTTGTATGTTTTTTATTTGTATACACTAGAGGTCGCTCTGATACGTTACTGATACATGTTTTATACGAATTTTCCCGGATTTACTATATATTACAGTTATGTTTACTGTTTATTGTTATTGTTATGATATTGAGAAATCCGGATAGGATTGGTGCCCACGGTTTGGCTTTTGTGGCATAGGATGAAATGTTATTTTTCGGGTGCAGGTTAAGGCAATTCCACGTTAGTAGCGTTACTCTGCCAAAATTTTCATGGTTTTTGTTGGTTCATGTTTTCAGAAGGGGTTTGATTCCGGTTTAGGAAACTAAATCGGGGTTGGGTCCTTTCAACCGGTGACTGTCATCCAAAAATAAGAGAAGGAGCACTAATTGGAGCTAGTGCAACTATATTTGGGAATATAACAATAGGTTAAGGAGCAATGATAGCTGCTTGTTCCCTCGTGCTTAAAGATGTCCCTCCACACAAGTGTGAATGCAAAGTAATTTCTGATTCTTAGCTTGATATTACAGTCTTTCAAAAGTCACACTTGTTTTTGTTTTTTTGTTTTGTTTCTGATTTTCAAGTATGGTGGCGGGAATACCAGTAAAGGTGATTGGATATGTAGATGAGAAGGATCCTTCGTTAATAATGAAACATGATTGGTGAATTAACTACCGTTATTACATTAGGCAAGATTGTCGCGGAGCTAACTTAGACTTAGATTGTTGTGGCTCTTTATAGGCTTTATAGGAAATCAGCTATTGAAGATATCGTTAGTTCATGTGTCAGCAAGAGTTATGTATTTTAGATGCTAGCTAGCTATTGTATGTTTCTTTTTGCACAAACAGATGTTCATGAATTGTGATGAATGATCCTATTGTATGTGCACCTTTTTAGTAGAAGATGAATTGATGAATTGATGAATGACCAGATACTTGATCTTCTCTATTGTTGTTCTGATTTTCACACTTCCAAATGTACACAAAAGCTGCAGTTCATTCATATCTCTTACAACATAATTTCACATTTTTGATGTTCCACACTTCAAAAACTACAAAAAAATCTGCAGTTCTTTCAAACCTTACACAATAGAAATCACACATTTTCTGTTGTTTATTGCACCACAAAACTTCATAAATAAATAGACAATTGTAGTTTTAGAAACTTTCCAACAACAGAAAACAAAACATATGTTGTTATTCTTGTTGGTCATAGACAAACTCTAACTTCAGACATGATTAATATATGGTTTGAACAGTCTTGAATCAACATATAGGGCCTAAAATGCATAATTTTTGGTCACTCATAGACAACATAAGTTATAAGTCGCTGTTGTTGGAAATAGATTTTAACAACATAAAATATATGTTTTCCAAGATCTTAACAGTCAGCAACGCAATAGACAACAGAAAGGACCCTATCAGACAACAGAACAGTTATGTTGTCTATCGATCCTTTTGGTGTAGTGTAGGTTGATCTTGTTTGATGCATTTAGTTAAATTTCTAATTAAGTAAATGTGTGATACATGATGAATCAAAGTGTGACATTGTATGAAAAGTGCCTCAACATGCTCTAAGTTTATATATATTTCCAACATGTGAAATTCTTGTTAGCTATATATATGCTTCTCTCCATTTATTTTATGCATCATATGCATTGCATTTTGTTATATATCATCTTGCATTCATGTTTAAGTGTGTTTATACATTTGTTGTGTTTACTTAATTAGTGTAATTTTTCGTGCACATTGTACACTTATTTATTTCACTACCAGAAAAAATATTTTAGCCAACAAAAAAAATTCGTTGGCCTGTTAGATTTTTTCGTTGGTTAAAGTAAAAGTTGACAAACTTTCATCGACTAAGTGTCTTCAGCTAAAGTTCGTCGGTAAAGACTTTAGCCGATGACAATAGTAACAGTCGTCTGCTAAAGTCTTCACTTTAGCTGATGACAAAATTTTCGTCGGCTAAAGTGTAGACTTTAGCCAACGACTTTTTTCGACTTTTGCGGACGGAAGTCGTTATAAATCATTGGCTAAAGTCTTTGTATATCGTCAGCTAAAGTTTGCATTTTCTGTAGAAAAAAAAACTGCAGATTCCACAATAGCCAACAACACCTAAAATGAAAACAAAACACATTTTCATTAACAAACACAATTTCACCAAAACCCCCTAAATTTCAAAACAAATCTTAAATTATAAACTTTACCCGAGGAATTTCTGGCCGGTGTTCTGGGAATAGAAATCCAGAATCTGTAGATTCCACAATAGCCAACAACACCTAAAATGAAAACAAAACACATTTTTATTAACAAACACAATTTCACCAAAACCCTACATTCCAAAAAAAATCTCAAATTTTAAAATTTACCAAAGGAATTTATGGCTGGCGACAGCGACAGATAGAGAGAGAGGGCGGAGAGATGGGCGGCGGATAGAGAGAGAGAGAGAGGGCGGCAAGTTGGTCAGCGGACAGAGAGAGAGAGAGAGAGGGCTAGGTTTTCAGAGAGACCGAGATATCTTCGGTTGGGATGAAACAGATCGATTTAAACCCGAGGACTTTATTCGACGACAAAAAAAAATCATCGGCTAAAGTTTAGCTGACGAAAATGCATTTAAAAAATTGTCGGCTAAAGTATAACCGACGACATGTCTCCTAGTCGTCGGCTAAAGAAATGGTGTGTAACGTTGGCCTCTTCTGATGATACTGATTGTGTTGCTTCCCACTCCGAGTAGCTACTACGTTTGCTGGTATGAAATCACCTCCTGGATTTGGAACTGACTAAGTCGGCAATTTTCCAGATCCTTCCTTAATCTGGCCCATGAATTCAACAACGTGGCCCATTTGCTTCTTCAACTCGGCTATGTCATTTCCTTGTTAAGATTGAGAGTTAAGCGAAATTTGTGTAGACGATGAAAATTGTGACAACATCTTGTCATAGTTTGGATCGGTGAGAACAGGTTGAGCTGGGGTTTTAATAACATTGGAAACCCTTAGCTGAGTCGATTGCTGTTGCTGGAATGGCTGACGCACAGGAGGGTTAAGGCAGTCATCATTATTCCTCCACTGAAAACCACGATGACTGTTTCTGAACCCCTGATTGTAATTTCCATAATTGTTGAATCGAGGGGCGCCTTGGTTATTTTGAAAAACCAATGGCGTTGACTTCTTCTGCTATTGAAGTTGGTACATTTTGAGGACACTGATCATTGTGATGTCTATTAAGTAAACAGATTCCACAAAACAGGCGTTGCAGGTGGCATTGGCTGAGGTGACTTGGCTTCCAAAAGCTTAGTGATCAAGGAAATAAGCTTAGCAAGCTCGGCACTAGTGCTTGAAGAAGACGCTTCATGAACTTTTCTGCTTTGATGTAACGCCATCCCTTCCTATTGCTGAGTGTTGAGAGCACGCTGGTTCAACAAAGAAAGACCTTTAGTTGCAGGCTTCTCAAAGAACGAACCACCAGCTGCTGCATCTAGAAGTTCTCTCTCTAAAGGCTTGAGTCCTTCATAGAAGTATGTCAAGAGGTTTCTTTTTGATATGCCATGTGAAGGATAAGACTCACATAACTCCTTGAACCTTTCATAGTAAGCAGAGAAAGAATCATCACTATCTTGCAGGACGCCAGTAATCTTCTTCCTCAAGTTTGTGAT
Organism: Geum urbanum; assembly: GCA_946800695.1. Lineage (NCBI taxonomy): Eukaryota > Viridiplantae > Streptophyta > Magnoliopsida > Rosales > Rosaceae > Geum > Geum urbanum. The sequence continues at coordinate 20,661,661 of OX326999.1, forward strand.
TTTGGACGCTGGAAAGTACTTGGAGAGAAACTCCTTCACATATGCATCCCATATTGTGATAGATCTTGTAGGCAAGCTGAATAGACAACATTAGCTTTCTCCTCTAATGAAAACAAAAATGCTCTTAGCCTAAAGGATTCCTTTGAAGTTCCAGATGGACTCATGGAGTCACATATAAACATAAATGTAGTCAAATGTGTGTTTGCATATTTAATTGAGTTGTCATGAAAGCGCGAAAGATGGTGTATGACGCCACTCTTCAACTCATGGCCAGTCTGGCCTGGTTATGGATAAATAATCGAAGTTGGGCCAAAGTTACCCAAATTCGAACAAGTTTGCTGACGGATAGATTGCTCCGCTTCATTGTGATTCTCAGCACCTGCCATGGATTCTACGTTTGATATCTCTACCGATGATGTAGGTGATGATGGTGGACTATTCTAAAAAATAGGCAGATCCTGTTCAAACCCTTTTGCGTTGACCTGATATGAATTCTAAAAGATGAATGTGTGAGATCTAAGTTCAAGTTCACATGGAGCAGGAGTGGACATTCATTAAATAACCTGAAGTATCAATAGATCAAGTGTTAGTATCATCAAAAGACAAAAGTAATGCAAAAATAATGTACAATGTATAAGAATTAAACACACAAAATGCAGAAACACACTTAAACGTGAATGCAAATGATATATATAATAAAAATGCAATGTAAATGATGCAATAACAGAAACCAACGAAATTTGTACATACAAGCTAGGTTAGAATTGTTTCACACGTTGGAGTCACACAATGTCACACTTTAATTCATCATGGATCACACATTTACTTTAAAAAGTTAACTAAATGCATCAAACAAGATCATCTTAAATGATAAAATGGTATGAATGCATACGAGAAATTTTTTAGAACCTGCAGAAAACACCCAAGTTACATGAACAATTATGAATAGAATGACTCGTTCTTTGGTCTCATGTCCCTAATTTCACTTAGGTTAAGGTACCCGGTGGTGAAATCCGAGCATCACAAGACTGCAGAGGAGTTAATGCAACTAAAATGCAACGTGATTATCTTCATTACAAGTTTAAACATTTTACCATTTAAGAGAAAACATGTCTATATTATATTTCGCCAAAGATTTATAGAAAATACATAGCTTGGTTTTTAGGTCTTTCAACGGATCGACGTGCGATTCGCGCAATAAAGTATGTTTCTCAATCATTTAGCCTTGGTTCAATTGAAAAACATGGCCAGTAGGGATAGAGATAATGCGAGAGGCAGGACTAATTTTGAGAAAACATTCTGAGGCTAACTGGGCCAATGGTATACACTCTATTGATGTTTCTCTTTCTTAGATCCAGAACATGTCACCAGTCGTAATCCATCTACATACCATGTCCAACATTCAGCCAAAATATCAAGAAAACACACTCTCTAAAGTCCTTTGTAAACTCCGCCCTCAACCTCATGTCCATAACTTCAGTTAGGTTATGTTGTGCAATGATGAAATCAACACATCATGATCAGTTCAGGAGATAAACAAGAAAATGAGGCGCAATCTATTCCATAAGAGTAAGACTTAATCAACCAAGCATCTGTACTCAATGTAAATCTAAGACTATCCTTTAACATGTTTAACAATTATTAGATATATATATATATATATACAAACACCGGTTAATAGTTTTAAAAAAAATTAAAATCTACACTAACACTTATTCACAAAATTACGAAAAATAAAAATATGGCACAAAATATACAAGGCATCAAACATTTAAAGTAAAATTAGCATATATATGTACAAGAAAAATTATTCCTGCACAAAGAATTGGTTAGTAATATTTATAAGTATAAATTTACATATATACACACAAAAATCACAAACAATTAACAATCTCCGACAACGGCGCCAAAAATTGATATGCATAAAACATGCATAAAATAAGTACATAAAGTAAACACTTAACACATAAATCAATCATATACAATTTAAAACCCTTTTGTTATAGATGTAGCATTGGTAAATAGAGTATCGTTCAAAATCAAACATTGAAGGGTGTGTGCAATTATTGTGTATAGAAAAGGGGGATAAAAAGTTGATTTTAATTAACTAAATTTTCTATCTAAATTACTACCTAAAACGTCATACACATAGCAAGAATTCTAGGACCCTAACTTGCATTAACTCATAGACAAGCAAACATAAAAGACCCCTAAAGATTCTAATTCATGTACGTTATGAGAAAAATAAAACTAATTACTATTTACAAGTGATCAACATATTCCTTTACCTAACTTATTTATTAACACATATAAATAACAATACTACCGAAATCTCATAACCCTAAATTCTGATTAAACATGCATAATTCATATTTTGTGCTAGGTATCCCCTAAAAACCATTGATCTAGACTAGCCCCTAAATTAAAACCAAAGCATTAAGAACTAATTAGCACATGCAAATCGAATTTTAAAATACGGAACACATGAAAAAGTTATTGAAATTCATATATGGAATAAAAACATAATTTATCATTCAACAAACAAAACAAGTTTTAATTTCAAACATTAAAAGAGAACTACAGAGTAAAGAGATTATGGTTACACTTTTGTAGAGTATAAATTCTTTGATGGATGATGCTAAATATCCTCTCAACACCGATGGAAGTGATGGTGAGGCATTGGAATGGTGTAGTCGGCCTTTGAGGTGTGTCAGCTTGAGTTGTGAGATGGAGAGTAGTTTTTTGTCTTAGCTTAGGCTATAGAATGAGTGATGATCCAGATTTGGGACGAACCTCTTGTATATATAGACATTTACAAAATAGTTTTCCTCTCAAAACAAAGTTTTCCTACTCTAGTTGGGTAAGTTTGGCAGTCTGCAAAAAATAGCATTTTTTCAGAGTTATAGACCTTCAAAAATTATGATTTTTGGCACGTTGAAAAGAAGACTAAAAAATATTTTCAACCTTAGGTCGATCGCCACGTAACTCCTCCTGAGCTATTCCTAGTTACCGTTCGAAGTTGGCTGACCTGTACATGAAGAATCTTCTTTCCTTATTCTTCATGATTTCCTTTTCCTACTCAACTTGGAAATCGTTTTCTTGCCATATCTTGTACTCCACGAAATTGGCTAAGTTGGTCTTCAAGTTTGGACTTTTCAAATGGGCTTCTAATTAATTTGAGCTATTGCATTTATTCTTCTTCCAAGTTTCTTCCAGAAGCTTCTTTTCCTAGTCATCATAGAAAATATTTTCCTAGTCAACAAATGACTTCTTTTTCTCTTCAATTTTTCTTCTTTCTTCCTTTGGAATTTTCGAACCAATTTCTTCTTCTCCTTTTATGTTGTGGATATTGATGATAGTGACTTCAACACCATGCCTATATTTCTAGGATGTCCCTTCATGCGGACTGCAAGATCGAAGATTGATGTGCTCAGTGATACACTTAGCATAGAATTTGATGGTGAAGTCATTGAGTTCAATATTTTTAATGCCATGAGACATCTTTCAGATAGTGTCAATTCGTGCTTTTCTTTGGATATTGTTGACTCTTTGGCGCAAGCACACTTAGACACAAGGAAGGAGGACATGTTGGACTTAATACTTCAAGAAGGAGCAGAGCGGACTCGACTCTGGGATGATGCCTATTTTGATGAACTTTGGCTCAAAATGGAGCCTGTAGATCGTGCAGTTTTAGCTCTTCTAGATGCAACGCAGCTTGATCTTAGATATTCTCCTCCTTTGCCGATCACTTTTGGAGAAAACAAGATGCTGCCTTCAATTGTTCAAGCATCGGAATTAGAGCTAAAAGTTTTGCATGAACATTTGAAGTATGCTTATTTGGGGGAAGAGGAAATGTTGCCAGTTATTATTTTTGCATCGTTGAAGCCAATAATGAACAAAGACTTATGGAAGTTTTCAAGAAACACAAGACAACTATAGGCTGGACGATTGCTGACATAAAAGAAATCAATCTGACTACCTGTGTTCACCATATTCTACTTGAAAATGGCGCCAAGCCTAGTAGAGACGCTCAACGCAGACTTCATCCTCCTATGATGGAAGTTGTTAAAAAGGAAGTAATCACGCTCTATGATATGATTGTTGCGTGATTTACCCTATCTCAGATAGTCGTTGGATGTCTCCTGTGCAAGTTGTTCCGAAGAAGTCTGGAATTACAGTTGTGAAAAATGAAGACAATGAGTTAGTGCCTAAGAGAATTATCATTGGACATCGAGTTTGCATCGACTTCAGGAAGCTAAACGCCACTACCAGAAATGATCACTTTCCTGTGTCATTCATTGATCAAATGCTTGAACGGTTGGTTGGCCATGCTTATTACTGCTTCCTTGATGGATATTTCGGGTACAATTAGATCAGTATAGTCGAAGAAGACCAAGAGAAGACCACGTTTACATGTCCATTTTGGTACTTTTCATATAGAAGAATGCCCTCCGGTTTATGCAATACACCAAGCACATTTCAGAGATGTATGTTAGCCATCTTTTCAGATTACATTGAGAAGATCATGGAGGTATTCATGGATGACTTCAGTGTCTTTGGAGATAATTTTGATGCATGCCTTAGTAATTTGGAGCTAAATTTGCAACGATGCATGTAAACTAAGTTAGTGTTGAATAAGGAGAAGTGTCTGAAAGGACCCAACCCCGATTTAGTTTCCTAAACTGGAATCAAACCCCTTCTGAATACACGAACTTCAAAAACCACAAAAATTTCGGCAGAATTTCGCTACTACGTGGAATTGTCATTAACCTGCACCCGAAAACACACTTCATCCTATACCACAAAAGCCAAACCGTGGGCACCAATCCTATCCAGATTTCTCAATATCATAGCAATAATGTAAAGTAGTAATTAAAACTGTACTTTACAAAAATCAGGGGAAAAATCACATAAAAGTATAACGACAAAGTAATTAGAGCGACCTCTAGTGTATATATACAAAAATATACAACAGTAGGCAAAACAAGAAATCTACTGAGAAAGAAAGGTAGCTCGAACACTAAGCCTCCGACTGCGACGTGAGACACCAGAATCCGAACTGCAAAATGGGCACGAAAACCGAAAAGCCCAGGGGAAAGGCAATAAAATCGTTAGAGTGAGTGGATGAAAATAATCATATGCCTTTCACCATTTATATATATCATAAAACAAAGCGAGTTCATAAAATGAATGGAGGTGTCCGGCGAATCTCTCAAGCCCGACGGTGATGGACTAGGCGAATCTGTCAAGCCTAGTGGGCACATCAGAGGAATCTCTCAACCCTGTATCTGGACTACCGGTGATCAGCCAAGTAGCCAATGCATCGATGCTAAGTAAATGCCATCACCATATAAAATATAAAACAATACCACCAAAAATAATAAATAATCTCAACAACGTACTGGAAATAAATATGGAAATCAAGAACTCGCTACGACAGTGTAAATAAAAGGGTCCACTCACAGATAGCACAGCGCGCAAACGCGGCAATCACGAGATCCGGCGGAAGATCCCTCGCCCAACGTACGATCTCGATCCCCTGAATAATCACAAAATATAACTGATCAAAATCACAATTCAGCACACTGTACCACACCTCGGAAACCAACCATTTCCGGAAACATATAACTCGATACAAAATAATCTACGTAAACTCCTGAAATCTCCTCATAAACTCTCGACTAAAAATCCGGCATCCAAATCAACTTGAAAACCTCAAGGCGATGATCGGAGCGCGATTACGAGCAAAACGACATAAAACTCGTCAAATTCCATAAAGTCAACGGGTCGCCGGAGCTCCGCCGTTGACCGCCGCCGCCGCCAGCGGCGCGCCGTCAACCGGAGGAATTTCCCAGTGGCCAAGCTCACTGTAGCTTCTCCTCCTCAAGCCCAACATATCTCTCAACTGTGTCAACGCCCAATTCTAACTCAGATCGCCGGAAATCAGCTCAAAAGTCACGGAGTTTCAAATCACCGGCAGTCCTGTTTTCCGTCAATTCTCCGTCCACGGCGCACGGCGGCCCTCGAGGCCACTACCAAAGGCACCACCATGGCCCCACGAGTCGAACCCCTCTAATCTCCGGCCACCACCGTGGCCGGAGCGCCGCCGTTCAACAACCCCGATTCCGGCCGGAAAATCAAAAACTTCAACGTCTACTATATTTTTAACCATTGCCGGCGATTTAAAATCGCCGACAATAATTTTTTATCATTGCCGGCGATTTTTCCCCCAAAAATCGCCGGCAATGTCTTTTTTTTTTTTATCATTGCCGGCGATTTTTCCGGCAAATCGCCGGCAATAGTCCGCCGGTAATTAAAAAAAAAAAAAGACATTGCCGGCGACTTCCATGTAAGTCGCCGGCAATAATAATAATAAAAAAAAAGACATTGCCGGCGATTTTTGGGGGAAAAATCGCCGGCAATGGTTAAAAATGTAGTAGTTAACTCACTCGTTCTCGCACAAATCGAAACCAATTTTCACAATTCCAAGTTCTAAACAGTTGCAAATTTCAAGGAGAATAGAAATATACCAAAATCAAAGCCGGAGGTGGCCAGAAACGAAAGGTCACCGACGAGTCAAACGGTGGCCGGTTTTCTCCTTCGGTCAACGCGGGTCAACATCTCCAATCTTGGTCAACGCCGGTCAAACTTCCCAAAACAGTGTTTTCGACTATTTCCGATATTTATACTCGTGGCTCGATACGATCAACGGTCTAAAACAAATCACATCCACGTTTCGGATAACTCAAATCCAAATGGATAAACACGACGAAATTCTACGATTTCAAATATTCATAATATATTCCTCGGTTATCGAAACAATTATCTGAAACAGCCCACGAACTCAAAATCACGCGAACAACAATTCTCGTGAAGAGACTCAACTCAGATTCTCGCCCGATAATTAAGTCGTGATCAAAACCGCCAATTCGATTCAATTTACAGAAAATTGTAATTACGCGTAAACTCGTGGCATGCCAATATGTGTGGGACGAGCCTGTAATTACTATACTGATTCTGGTTCGGGTCGTCACAGTGTCACTTCATGGTAACACAAGACATTGTTCTAGGACACATTATATCTTCCAGAAGGATCAAAGTTGACAAAGCTAAAGTAGATCTTATTCAACATCTACCACCTCTAACAAGTGTGAGGGAGATTCGATCTTTTCTTGGACATGCAGGATTCTATAGACTCTCCATTAAATATTTTTCTCACATTGCAAGACCTCTGTGCCATTTTCTTCAAAAGGAGACGTCATTCTCCTTTGATGAAGAATGTCAATGTGCCTTTGAGAAATTGAAGGATCTTTTGACGACAACTCCCATTCTTTGTGCCCCGGATTGGTCCTTGCCCTTTGAGCTTATGTGTGACGCCTCAGACGATGCAGTTAAAGTAGTTTTGGGACAACGCAAGAACAAGAAACCATACTCTATATACTATGCCTCTCAGACTTTAGATGAAGCTTAGATGAACTATAGAACAACCAAGAAGGAGTTACTTGCTGTGGTATTTTCCTTAGACAAATTTCAATCATATCTGCTTCAGACTAAGGTGATTGTTTACACAGATCATGTAGCATTGAAGTACTTAATGGCAAAGAAAGATGCAAAGCCTGGACTTATTCGATGGGTTCTACTTCTCCAAGAGTTTGATATTGAAGTTAGAGACAAGAAAGGAGTAGAGAACGTTGTGGCAGACCATCTCTCACGCAACATACATGATTAGAGGGAGCTCGTTGACATCAAAGAGAACTTCCTAGATGAATAGCTTTTCAAAATTCAGACAAGTTCATAGGAATTACCTTGGTATGCAGAGATTGTCAACTATCTTGTTACAAGGGAATTTCCGGCCAACATGCCTAAGGAAAAACGTGACCATCTTAAGCATGTGGCATGCCAATATGTGTGGGACGAGCCTTACTTATGGAAACATTGTATTGATGCATTGATTAGTAGGTTCGTTTCAGATAACGAGCATAAGTCGATACTTGAGTTCTGTCATAATGAAGCTTGTGGAGGTCACTTTGGTTTGAAGAATACGACATTGAAAGTGTTGGAATCAGGGTTCTTTTGGTCGACATTATTCAAAGACATTGCTGGATATTGTGCTTCATGTGATAGATGTCAACACAATGGAAATTTGGGACCTTGAGATCAGATGCCCATGACTTATGCGTTGTCAGTCGAAATCTTTGATGTTTGGGGGATTGACTTCACAGGACCCGTCCCTACCTCCAATGGTTTCATCTACATCTTGCTTGTAGTGGACAATGTCTTGAAATGGGTTGAAGCTAAAGCTACACGTACCAATGATTCTAAGGTTGTTGCAGAGTTCCTTCATTCTAACATATTTTCCAGGTTTGGCATGCCTCGTGTACTAATTAGTGATGGAGGGAGTCACTTTTGCAACAAGACAGTGGATGCATTGATGAAGAAGTATAGTGTCACTCACAAAGTCTTAACTCCATAGCATCCATAAACTAATGGCTTAGTTGAAGTTTCCAACTGAGAGATCAAGAAGATTTTAGAAAGAACTGTTGTGCCTAACAGGAAAGACTGGAGTCAACATCTAGATGATGCTTTATGGGCCTATAGAACTGCTTACAAAACGCCTATTGGAATGTCACCTTACAGACTGGTTTATGGAAAAGTATGTTATCTTTCGGTGGAGTTATAACATAGAGCATAGAGCATATTGGGCAGTAAAGAAATTCAACGTTTGCTATGATGAAGCTGGCTTACATCGAAAATTGCAAATGGATGAGCTTGAGGAAATTTGGAATGCAGCTTATGATAGTTCTTGGATCTACAAAGAAAAGACAAAGGCATTCCACGACAAGATGATCAAGAACAAATCATTAGAAGTCGGCCAACAAGTTTTGCTCTTCCATTCTCGACTTAAGCTCTTTCCAGGGAAGTTGAAGACCCAGTGGATTGGTCCATTCTTGGTAACACAGATATTCTCTCATGGAGCCGTCCAAATTTGGGATTGGACATGGGAAAAGAATTTAAAGTGAATGACTATCAATTAAAGCCATATTAAAAGGCTTTGAAGAACTCAACGGTGGAGGAGCTGCCCCTCAAGGAGCCGGCCATTCCAAATAGGGCTGTCAATGGGGCGCATCCGAACTAGATCAACCTAGACCCGGATCCGTTTAAGGAGAGAAAAAATTAGACCCGACTTGCCCCATTTATCCGGCGGATCTTTAATAATCAAACCCGGATTCGGATCCGGCGGATCAATGGGTCAACGGAGCGGATCCGGACCCGTTTTTCAATGTGCTAATTATTAAATTTATTTCTTTTATCAATATGCTAATTATTACAAATATGTCACATGACCTCTTTACATAACCAAAATATTTTATTAAAACAAACTAGAGAAACCAAAATAAAAAATCTCCATTTACATCGATGAACTTGACAAGAAACAAATCATTTTGGGTTTTTAATATTTTAATTTTATAAATAATTTTATATAACTTTGCTAAAGATATTTATATTTTATTTCTAAAAAGGAGAGTTTTAGATTAAAAATATTTCATATATGTAAATAAAAATAAATTATATTTAATAAGTTTAAAAAAATAAACAGGGCAGATCATAAACGGATCAAATCGCTTGTGATCCGAATCTGATTCGTTAAATAAACGGGTCAACGAATTCGGGCCAAAAACAGATCAACGGGTCCAAAAAATAGATCCAGATCCCCTTAATAAGTACGGATCTGGAGCGGGTTCGGATCAAAATCCGCTTCATTGACAGGCCTAATTCCACGTGCTTAAAGTGCATCATGTCTAGGTTGTAAGACGTTAAAAAACAAGCGCTTGTTGGGAGACAACCAAATGGAGAATCGACAAACAAATTTGCGTTCTTTTCCCTTTCTCTTATTAATTAGCTAGTTTGTGTCTTAATTCGTTAGTTCTTTTTTGTAAAACTATATCTCCATGCTTGATTCTATGATTTTACTTTGGTACATTGATGACAATGTAGGATTTAAGTGTCTGTGTGTGTGTGTGTGTGGGGGGGGGGGGGGGGGGGGGATTTACAACTTTGTTTTGTTTTTAGTCATAAAATTTACAAAATTGGGCGGAGAATTGATTTTCGGCGGATGATACCCTAAAAAAGAGAAATTTTTTTTAACTTGTCGACTAAATGGCTTGACCTAACAAAATTTTAGGAAATTTTGAGACAGTAGGTGTCTTTCGACCTATAAAAATTTAAGTCAGTTTCGGGCAGAAGCATGTCTTTAACCCGTCAAATTTTTGAACAGTCTTTTGTGTGATTTTTAGTGTTTTACAGAGTCTTAGGATGCCTTTAATTAGTCTACGATGATTTTGGACCGAAATGATGAATATACATCGCATTTAAATCACTAATTAATTGAATTCTTTTGTTAATAAAGATGTTTTGATTGCATTGACATATAATAGATATAGATAGTAAAACTTGGTACAAAATTCGCATACTAGAATAAGTTTGAGTCATATGAACCTATGAGAGTTTTTGAGCTAAAATTGTGTTTTCTTGGAGAAAATTTCGACATCTTTAGAATTTTTAGTCTCAAAATTATTTATATGGCTCATATGATTGTTTGCCATAGTTTTCAATGAACTAGAGATTGCTAGAACTTGCTTATGTTGATTTGCAAAGCTTATAGTCAATATATACTCTGATTTTGGATGTGATCAAAGACACTTAGGATTTACCACCACTTTGTCAAATAGCTATGCGTCCCTCTTGTGCGCACGAGTTGCAACCCCCTTAGATAGCCATTTTGAGCCCAATATATTCTACGTGTTAAATTTTGGATTAATGTCCCATATACTTGTGAATTTGGAGGTTACTATAAATTGAAGGCCTAATATTAAAGAAATGCGGCCTTTGTCTTGTTCGCAAAACTCAAAGGAAGTTTGGAATGAAGTTCAGGCCCAATATGATGACATCCGACCCTTGCTTTCAAAGATTGACACTAGTGGTGCTGGAGAAAGATCGGTGCACAAAATTGATAAGTTTTTGGATCTTAGAGCAAGTCTTTGAAACGTGAGTGATCACCACTTTCCCAAATTTTTGAATGCCTTAGTCTTAACCCCAATACAACCCTTTCAAGTCATTTATGATCCTTAAGATAAGTAGCATTTGATCTGTGGAGTTAATCACATGAGTAAATATATAGTTTGGGTTCATTTGTGCAAGTAATTAGTTTCATTCAGGAGGTGTTTCATTGGTTCTTATATATATATGTACATATATATATTGAGTGAAAACCCTTTTTCATGAGTGAAAAGATGATGAGTGCATCTATGAGAGGTGATTTTGAACTTTTCTATTGCATGCATAGCTTTTAAATTACTATTATTTTTTTCTAAGTCTTACTTGTTCATATATAAGAATGTCTTTATTAACTCTTCAATTCCTTATGCTTAAACGTTGTGATTATCATAGTACTTAAAGAATTTCTGAGACATTTTAGTTAAAGGAGTATTGTTTTTGTTTCCAACATATAATTGTGAAAAACATGGAAATTTTTAAAAGTGTTAAATGTTGGAAAGTTTTGAGTCCTAGTTTAATTTAGTGTTTGCTAAAGGACTAGCAAAGTCTAAGTGTGAAAAATTTGATCTACGCATTTTAGGCTTACTAATTAATTTATTTTTCTCTACATTTGACTGTGTTAATTGCTTAGTATTATTAGTGTTGACTTATTTTTGTTATTTTTGATCTACACGTATTATTAGTGTTGCTTAGTATTTTAGGTGTAGAACAAAAGAGACGGAGTAAAGGAGTCTACAAGCACGCTAAAACGTAAGAAAATGGAGAGGAAGAAATTCGGCCGGAAATTTCATGAAGAATGAGAAGAAAATGAAGTCCTAACTTGACTAGGAAAACATTTCCTATGTTAATTAGGAGAAAGAAGCTTCCAGAAGAATCTTGGTGAAAAAACAATGCAAGACGGGCCAAGACATTTAGGAGACCACTCGAATAGCCTAAGATTGAAGACCAAGTCAGCCAAAAATGTGGAGAACATGATTTGGCAAGAAAAAGATTCCCAGGTTGAAGAGGAGAAGAAAATCTTACAAGATAAGGAAAGGAGAATCTGCCTGTACAGATCAACCAACTTCAACGGACGAATGAAAACACCTCATACACTACCACATTTTGACTCATTGCCGGCAATTTAAAAATCGCCGGCAATGTTTTTTAACATTACCGGCGATTTTTGCCGGAAAAATCGCCGGTAATGTCTTTTTTTTTTTAACATTACCAGCGACATAAATGTATGTCGCCGGCAATGTCTCGAAGGTAATGTAAAAAAAAAAAACGACATTGCCGGCGACATACATTTATGTCGCCGGTAATGTTTAAAAAAAAAAAATAGACATTGCCGGCAACATAAATGAAGTCGCCGGCAATGTCTTTTTTTTTTTTTTTTACATTACCATCGAGACATTGCCGGCGACATACATTTATGTCGCCGGTAATGTTAAAAAAAAAGACATTACCGGCGATTTTTCCGGCAAAAATCGCCGGTAATGTTAAAAAACATTGCCGGCGATTTAAAAATCGCCGGCAATGAGTCAAAATGTGGTAGTGAATTAGACGGCGATCGACCTATGGTTGGAAATATTTTTTTAGTGTTATTTCCAAAGAGAAAAAAATCAATTTTTTTGGAGGTCTACAACTGTAAGAAAGTGTGATTCTTTGAAAGATGCCAGATTTACCCGGGTAGAGTAAGAAACATAGTTTTATGAAGAAAACCACTTTGTAATGACTATATAAGCATAATGCTCGACCCTTACTAGTTATCATCTCTTACTAGCCTAATATCTGCCCAAATACTCTCCAAACCTCTCCCTCAAACACCAAGATCGAACTCCAAAGTCGATTGCACTGCCATCCACACTTTCTTGAATTACTTGCATCGCGTTAAGCCTCTACAAGTGAGAACCGCCACCCATAGGATTCATCTACACCTTGGAGTTTGCAGAGTTAAGCGGGATTTCAAAAGTATAACTATGAAACCTTTATTCCGTAGTCCTCTTTTTTACTTATGTTCTTCTTGTTTGATATTGAATTTTTGTTTGTTTATTTAGATTTTTAATACTTATTTAAGTCTATCTTCCATGTGTTTATGTTCTTGATTTTGTTTAAAGCATGCTATGTTTTGTTTTTAATACGTTGGGTAGTCTAGGATGATTGCGTTAAGTTTCTTGCCTCGTAGTTAATGCAATAAACTTTAGAATTAAGGTGTTGTTACTTTAAAGTACATAGCATATTAATAATAGTTTTTGGAGCATGAATTTCGTAGGTAACATGAATAGGTAAAGGAAATTGGCTAGGTGAAATAAGATGATCACTTGTAAATAATTAATTAGGACTTTAGTTTTGTCTCAACGTGGCTTAAAGTTTTAGAGTCTTTTTGTGTGTTTACTTGATTATGAGTCAATGCATGTTAAGGTCCTAGAATTCTTTGCTATAATTGTGACATTTCTTAGGCAGTTAATTAGGTAATTCAAATCAATTCTTACACTCCCCTTCTATTTTACACAATTATTGCATGCATCCTTCAATCACCGGTTAGAACGATCCTTACTTGCTTAAAATACTACATCTATAGGGTTTTTAAATTATTGCGTTATTGTTAAGTGTTTAAGTTAATGCTTAGTGTTATAAGTATTAGATTAATTGAGAATATGTCCAAAAAACAACATGGGAAGATAAACTTAGTCCGTTAGTGGGTAAATCGTATTTTACAAAGAATCATGAGAGAAATCTTTTATTATTTATATATGAATCATATTATTATATATGCATGTACTTTTTGTTTGAAAACAATAAAATTAGAATTAAATTTTAATCGTGTTTTAAGTTACTTATCAAATTATAATTTTTTACATATATAATTAAATTTTTATTATATATTAGACTTTTTCTTCGCGTACTCGATTCCACTAATTTTTGAAGAAAAAAAACGTTTCTGCGTTTCTTCACGCTCCGCTTCTACGCACCCGTACCCATTTCCTTGTAATATAGGTAGTCAACACTAACCATGCATGTAATGAGTAACTTCAAGCATATATATTTTTACATATATTTTTTTATTATTAGTTAGCTTCAAATCCTAGAGCAGAATATGTTTCATATATGTATATTTGTTTTCTTCTATTTTTGCTTCCGTGCCAGACACAGGCGGAGCTCAAAGTTTGTCTAACTGCTGCCATGCATACATTAACCAGACCTTCTGACTGAATGGTGAGTGGTGATGGACTAGTAGTAGAGTACGTACGTACATGATGTTGGGACTAAAGAGAAGGTTCGGAGTGAGTCATTATATATAGGGTATATATAGAGGTGAATTGACACCTGTTTTTTACAAAACACACTTCTTTTTTTTGTGTTTTGTGTGTATTTTCGATATACTTTTGTTTGAAAATGTGAAGAAGAGGAGATTAGTTTGTAAATAAAAAGTGCAAATTTCACCACCCAATATATATTACATGTATACTGGAGACGTTTTAAATTGTTTGGTATGACATGCTTTATTAATTAGATGATCAAGTCCAACATTTTCCACTGGTACATCTAATTTATGTTGCAGAACAGGAGAAGTGATCATTGTGCACATATCTGGCTAAATTATTCCATATCGTATGTACTTAACGCCCTTAAATACTTTTTAATTATATCTTACCGCTCACATAACAGCACTCACCGGCAAGAGATCTATAAGTTCGATGACAAACCCGAGTTCTATCTCGGTGTGGTTACTGCTCACGCGCCCGTCCAGGAAGCACCTCAGCAAAAGAGCAAGAACACTGATCCCACATCGAAGAATTGATAACAGCTCTGGTTCCAACCACCTTCATAAGCCTGGTGGTTCAACATTAATGGTATGTTCATGTTACGCTTTTACGCCGTTACTCTATTAAAATACTATCATGTTTCTGACTTAGGCACCGGAGGGTTGAAGGCCGACACACCTGGTCTCTCCTTAATGATTATCACTCTTAGTAGTAAGAAAAGTTGTATGAGATCGACAACGATACCATCCACACCCGAGCAACAGCGATACCGTCCATAACCAAGAGACAACGATATCATTCATACCCGAACGACAGCAATATCAACTACAATTTAGGGACAACGATACATATATATAATATATATATATATAGAGAGAGAGAGAGAGAGAGAGAGAGAGAGTTGTATTAATTATTCCCGTTCAATATTAATTACCTTGCGGTTTTGAATATTAACACTGGCGCCGTCTGTGACGACCCGAACCAGAATCAGTAGTATATTCGGCACGATTCACGAGATTCTGTTTAGTCGCAGTTTTTCGATATATGTGTGGTTCGTCGACTCTATTCGCGACTATGTTTTCGGCCAAGAATTTGAGTTGAACGTCTTCACGGAAATTGTAGAGTACGTGATTTCGAGCTCGAGGGCGATTCCGGAAGATTTTTCCGATAACCGAGGAATATAATATGATTATTCGAAGTTTCAGTTCCGACGAGTTTATCCGATTGTTTCGTGTTTATCCGAATCGTGATGGTTATCCATTTTGAATCGTCGATCGACCCGAGGCGCGAGTATAAATATCGGAATAGTCGAGAATTAGTCGAAAATCTCAATTTGGGCTTTGACTGACGTTGACCACCTGTTGACTTTCCAAAATTGGAAAGTAGCCGTTGACCCGTGAATGAGAGCGCGACCCGGTTCAGTTTGTCGGCCAACCCGACTTTTCCGGCCACCTCCGGCCAGGCTGAGGGTACAGTTCGAATCTCCTTGAGATTCTCTTTCACTTTATGCTTGAGTTTGTTGAAATTGATTATGTTTGCTTTGGGTTCGAATCGAGGCCGATTCGGGTTGGTCGCCGGTGTTGGTTGGTGGGATTCCGGTGAGATTTGGAGGTGGGGTTGTTGGGGTTTTTGCTCCCCACATCTCGGTGATGCTTTCTGGTTAATTGGTTTGGGACGAGGTGGTGTTTAATGGTGAACCCGATTAGGTTACCGGTGTGAAATTCCGTTTTGGGTTTGGATGAAATTGGTGATGTTAGAGTTTGAATTGAGGTAGGATGTAGTTATGGAAGTGGTTTGGTTTGAGATGGGCTTCATTTCTGGAGCTTCCTCGCCGGAAAATGTCACCGTTGACGGCGCGCCGCCGGCGGCGGCGACGGTCAACGGCGGCGCTCCGGCGAGGAGTTGACTTTTTGGATTTTGATGAAATTAATGTCATTTTTCTCGTAATCGCTCCCTGATTACCGTCCAGAGGTTTTCGGATCGATTTGGGTAGCCGATTTTCAGTCGAAGGTTTCGAGTGGAGATTTCGAGAATTTGGTTAATCATTTTGTAATGCATTGCATATTTTCGGGAACGGTTGGTTTCTGTGGTTCAGTACAGGGTTGTGGACTGTGATTTTGATCAGTTATGTTTATGTATATTCAGGAGATCGAGATCGAGATCGTGATCGTGCTTCAGGCGAGGGAGCTTCCGCCGGACCACGAGATTAGCGCGAGTTCGCGCTAGCAGATCTGTGAGTGGACAAGTTTCTATTTTCACTGTTGATTTGCGAGTTCGTGGATTTTATGATTTCCGTATTTATTTTATATGATGATTGAGATATATGTTATTTTCGGAGGTGTTGTTATATGTTTATTGGTGATGGCATTTATTGCATCGATGCTACCAGAGTTGAGAGATTCCTCTGGCCCAGAGTTGAGAGATTCCTCTGAAGCAGGGTTGAGAGATTCCCCTGAGTGCCGCCGGGGTCGAGAGATTCCCCTGGCCTATCGCCGTCAGGTTGAGCGATTCACCTGACGTCGGGCGAATCGGCTTGAGAGATTCGCCCGACAACCTCCCTATATATATGTGTTGTATTCCGAACTCGCACTGTTTTACATTGAGTATGTATATAAACTGGTGAAAGGCATATATTTATTTTCGTCCACTCACTCTAACGTTTTATTTGCCTTTCCCCTGGGCTTTTCGGTTTCCGTGCCCAGTTTGCAGTTCGAATTCAAGTGTTTCACGTCGCGGTTGGAGGCTAGTGATCTGAGCTACCTGTGTTTTCCAGTAGGTTCTTGTTTCGCCTACTGATGTGTATATTGTATATATTTACACTAGTGGTCACTCTGATACACTCTGATACGTGTTTATACGGATTTTCACGGATATACTATATATAGTACAGTATGTTTGCTGTTTATTGTTTATATTGTGATGTTGAGAAATCCGGATGGGATTGGTGCCCACGGTTTGGTTTTTGTGGCATAGGACGAAGTGTTATTTTCAGGGTGCAGGTTATGCAATTCTACGTTAGTAACGAAACTCTGCCGAAATTCCGAAAAATTTTTGTTGGTTCGTATTTTTAGAAGGGGTTTGATTCCAGTTTAGGTAACTGAATCGGGATTGGGTCCTTTCACCGTCTGTGGGAACTTACACTGAAAATTATTTTCCTAACCATGTGGCACTCAGCGAGCGACGAGCATGGATACCTTCCTAACACTTGGCATGACACCGAGCACTCAGCAGAAACTTCTCCACCAAACGCCCGCCACAAACGATAACGTCGATGAATTCACCTCCACACAACGACTAGGAAAGCAACATGTTACTCAAGACCGGCAGGAAACCACCGACACTAAGAGGTGTGCAAGCGATATGGAACAACGGTATGAGTTAGTAGTGCGAAAATTGCTTGAGCTCGAAAAAGTCTGGGAGTTTGAACATCAATGATACATGCAATCTGAATCAAGCCGGAATTAAACATCACCGCCTATGATTAACATCAAGCCGCGAGGTGGTCCGTCAGCAGTTTAAACTCCCGGAAAAACATCAAGCCGGAATCAATCATCAATACTCCCTCTGCATCTACAAAACGCGGGACCATCACCGATACAGGAAAGACTACAGTGAAATCTCGAGCCGGAATTAAACAACACTACCTATGTATCTCACCTGTCTATTTGGGTACAGCTGTTACCTTCACTACCCCCGTTTGAGATCACACCAATGATACGTCGAGAGGATTGGGGGGGGGGGGGGGGGGGGGGGGGGTAGCAGCAAAGATCGCCGAATTGGAAGCCATGGTGCGACAGCTGGCGCAACCAAAGGCGAGCTATCTGGATCGAATGCTACCAGCAGTCCGTGTCAAGCCCTTCTAGGCTGGTATTATGCTCCGAGGTCGACACCCACTGGCCAAAGTAAAAATTGAGCGATACAGAGGGAAGACAGACCCGTCCCTTCATATCGATATCTTTGTCTCAACGACTACCAGCAGAGGATATAACGACGCGATAAATTGCTACTTGTTAATGGAAAGCCTCACCTGCGAAGCACTGAGCTGGTTCTTCAGCTTACCACCAAAATCCATCAACTCTTTTCAAGAACTTATTCGAACATTTCTAAAAAGATACATTAAATCAGCTAACTGTTCTCTCACCTATAACCAATTGCAAGCCGTACAACAAGAATCGTCTGAAGGACTATTTACACCTTTTACATCTCCAGAACACTTTGCAACCGGGGTTACTAACATGGAAACTCAACGAGAACCCGACGATCACCTACGACGACCTGTTGGATCGCGTAACATCACACGCCCAATTAGAACTACAAACATTTGGCTCCAACCCCACACCAATACAACAGGTAAACACTTTTTCTAATACCACAATGCCTAGTGTGCAGAGCGCGCTCCCCGCACCGAACCTGGCCCGAACACGATCACCCCATCGATCAGGCTCACGTGACCACAACTGCGAGGACTGGAAAAAAGATAATCTGGGAATAGGGGGATACCAGAGGCACTACAGGGATAAGGGAAGCTATAATAAAACGAAAAAAGGTATCTGGAGGACAGACACGACTGACCTCGCGACGACGTCGCAACACGACCTAGGATGGAGAAGAAGGTCTTCAGCGTGCTCAACGCGAATTATGCTGACATATTAGCAGCTCATCCAGATCTGTTCCCGCTACCAAAGAAAACATACAGGGCTACAACTGACAGGAAGACCGGGAAGTGGTACAGCTTCTACCAAAATGAGTCGCACGATACCGAAAAGTGTTACAGCATGAAAGAAGCGGTGGAAGCACAACTCCAGAAAGGCAACTTGACGAAGTTCAAATCGGGAAATGAGACACCACCAGTAAAAGGGGTTGCTAGCATAAGAAGAATCAACACGATTACCGCCGGGAAGTCCAAGGCAGAGCAAAAAGGTGAGCAAGCATATGCAGTGCTCGACAGGGACTGACAAAGATAGGTAGGATGGGCTGGAGCTCCATTACGTTCTACGAATAGGAAGAACAAGATCGCCCACCGGTATCAAAGGATTACCCATTCTTAATCGACGTCGTCATCGATCTTTGTAGCGTTGGATTACCCAGATCCTCCGTCAACGTCATATTCTTCACATATACGAGAAGCTTGAGAGGCTCCCGTCCAAGCTCAAACAGGACCACTTCCCACTACTCAATTTCTCGGGTGATCAAATACAACCGCTAGGCAGCGATTACCTACAGATTGACTTGGGCTAGGAGGGCTGTAGTGCGGAAACCCACATCGAGTTCCTGGTTGTGGACGCCCCATCATACTATAACGCCATCATCAGATGCAACATGCTGGGTAGAATCAGCGACATTGTATCACAGCGAATGTTACTTATAAAGTTCCCCACCACAAATGGCATATGCATGTTGCGAGGAACAACCCCCGCATTACCTGGATCATCAAGCGACGCCAACTACCCAGGAAGGGAGGTATGCCTACTCACCCTGACCCAGAAATAGAAGTGCCAGATGACCCAAGGGATGGACCCCTCACGGCCAGACCCGTCAGCGAAAAGTTCACTAAACTCATCTCGGTGTCGGATGAGCACCCCGATCGAACGGTCAGGATTGGGGCCAACTTGGATCCAATAATTGAAACCACCCTTACTAACATCCTCAGGGAATGCAGTGATGTATTCGCATGGTCTTATGTCGATATGCTAGGCATATCAACCAACATCGTGTCACACTAGCTGGGTATCTTTCTAGGTGTAGTACCCAAAAGGCAGAAGTGCAGGGCCTACAACAAGAAGCAATATGCCGCCATGCAGGAAGAAGTAACCAAGTTCCTCAACATAGGGTTCATCAAGAAGGTTCAATACCCGGTATGGGTCTCCAACGTCATTATGGTCAAAAAATGCAACAACAAATGGAGGATGTGCATTGACTACACCAATGTTAATAAGGCCTTCCCGAAATACTCATTTCCACTACCAAGAATAGACTAACTCGTAGACTCAACCAGCGGGCATGACCTTTTTTCCACAATGGATTGTTACTCAGGGTACAATCAGATAAGGATGGATCCAGTGAATACGGAGGCAACATGCTTCCTCACCGACCGGGGACTTTACTGTGACAATGTTATGCCATTCGGGATGAAGAACGCAGGGGCAACCTACCAACGTTTCATGACGGAGCTACTAGTGGCGCCATTAGATAGCGATACGGTAGCAGTCTATGTTGACGACCTGATAGTAAAAAGAGAACACTGACGGAATCACGTTAGGACCTCAAAGAAGTACTAGATACCCTTATCGGTATCGGGATGAGACTCAACCCGGCGAAGTGTATCTTCGGAGTTTCGGTGGAGAATTTTCTGGGATACATGGTAAATCAAAGGGGTATAGAGGCTAACCCAGAAAAAATTCAGGCAATCCTTAACACAACGCGAGCGGTGACAAAGCGGAACCTTCAGGCCCTAACAGGGAAGCTAGCATCACTGTCACGATTCATCTCCCACTACACTGACAAATGCAACCCGTTTTTCAAAGCAATAAGGATCACAAAGAAGAAAACGGTGGAGTGGACCGACGAGCGCGAAGCATCCTTAATGGGGATCAAGCGATACCTCGCCCATATTCCATTCTTATCAGCCCCAATACCGGGTGAGATCTTATATATTTACTTAGCCGTTTCAATAACCGCCGTTAGCTCCGCCCTCGTCAGACGAGAAGCGGACACAAAATTACTAGTATTTTTTTGCAGGAAAGAGCCTAGACAAGATGGAAGAAAAATACCCGCCCTAGAACAGCTAGCCTTAGCACTAATCGTGTCGGCAAGACGACTCAGACCGTACTTCCAATCTCACACTATCCATGTCCTCACGGACCAACCACTACGACAAGTGCTAGAAAGCTCGGACCACTCGGGAAGGTTAACCAAATGGGCAATAGAACTCAGTGAGTTCGACATCAAATACCAACCAAGAACGGCAACAAAAGGCCAAGCAGTGTTGGACTTCATAGCGGAACTCACGCCAACTAGGTTTGCCAGTAACAACACCGCCCATGCAATTGTCCGATTGGAACCTATATGTCGATGGATCGAGGACGTCCTACACGGCGGGGGCAGGAGTAATCCTGATCGAGCCGGGAAGGTCTACGCCGAGTACGCCATCCGGTTCCTCTTTTTGGCATCAAACAATGAAGCCAAGTACAAAGCCTTAATCGCTGGCCTACAGCTCTCCACCGATTCAGGAGCTAAAAGCGTTAACATATTCAGTGATTCCCAGCTGGTGGTAAGCCAAGTCACCGAGGACTTCGAGGTAAAAGGAACGCAGATGTCGGCATACTTAGGGTACGTAAATGTAATTTTAAGTAAATTCTCTTTTTATAACATCACTCACATCCCTAGGGAGCAGAACGCGAGGGCTGATGCCCTAGCAAGGTTAGGAACAGCACCACTGCACACTACGAGAGGACACACCATGGTGGAAATGTTGGAAAAACCACACCACCACATTCTCTAAAAACTTCCAAGAGGTATTCACACTCACGTTAGCCGCACCACCACTTTCTAGTCCCACAGAGATGTATTAAATTTTGTTTGCTCTTTCACATACCCAATTGTTCTACTGCAGTTTTTTTCATTTTGCTGCATAAAACGCCAGCAGTTTCCAGTTTGACTATGTATTATCCATGAATTTTCACAGGATATTTATCCTTGTATCTAGACGGCAAATTCTGGCCATTCACACACTAGGTTTGATTAGTCAAGATACTTATAGCTTGTCATCTTCTCCCAGGATTTGCACACATTCATGATGATGAACGAGTGGATATGTATGCAGCCACATACAGCTATACAGAGATTAAGCACTTGAGAAGTCAATGGATATGAGGGTTCTATTGAATTATTGTTTGAAATAATTTTATTTTTAGTTCACTACTTGGTAAAAAGTTGAGATGAATATTCTGCAGAAACCACCATAGTATCCAATGCAACACTAAAGTAGAATGCAATCTTATCCAGAAAAGGAAACCCAGAATCCAAAGTAGCAAAAAATCGTCAATTACAGCTTTGAGAATTTTAACATGAGCTATATCAGGAAAGAATAAATCTGTCAAGAATGATACATCGTATTCGATGCAGCTATATTTAAGTTCCAAATGTGTAATACCTTACATTTTCAAAATATAATCAGCCCTGTAGTTCTTTTGTACAGTCTACAGGCCTTTGATCCAAAACTTTCCATCAAATTTACTTATGTACTGTGCCAGTGGTTAGCGGAACAACGGTGTCAGGTACTAGAATGTGTTTTGACAAAACAAGCAAAAACTCACAGTTTGAACCAAAACATTTAGGTAGCTGTCAGTTGTCTTCTATCCATGCAACCAAACCTTCTCAAGTTTAGTTGGCCAATCTTCTCCAAGTATTTGAGGGTTCAAATCCAGCGCCACCCGGAAATCTAGTGCAGATGCTTTAGGCCTGCTTGATCTTTGTACACATCTCAGATCATGGCTATGTTCTTGATCTATGTATTTGTCTCTAGACCTTGAGCTAGCCAAATCCAAACAGGGCTTTATTAATCTCTTCAAGAAAATATCAAGACCAGTATTCAACAAGGTGGCACAATCCTCAGACATTTCCATTCCCTCCATCTCCAACTTTTGCTTCAACCTCTTCCTTAAAGAACTAGTATCTGGTAGCTCCCCGCTGTTCAGACACGTCTCGTTGTATATATGTGGCGCTAATCCTTTAATTATTAGCTTCTTGGACCTTCCAGTGTTTACTGGGATTCCAAGAGGAGCTGTCAGAGGTCTTATACTATCAACGCTGGTACTTTCAGCAGCCTGATCAACCTCTTCTCCGTCTTCGTCTGAGCCAGGGGGTCTGCCTCCCAAAGATATTAGCTCAGTTGCCCTTTCTTGTTGTTGAAGTTTTCTAACAGGATCTTCAGGATAGGTCAAATGATTCCTTACCCTTCGATCACGGAGATTTGGAGTTCTCCCTTTCAGAGGTGATTTGGGAAAATCATTGCATAACACTTGAAGACTACTTTTATGAGCTCCATTTGCCACTTCAACATTGGGACAATCTGTGACTTTGCTCCTTTTCATTGGTGGGGACTTCGAAAAACATGCATTTTGCAGAATCGAACGGATGAGATGATTATGAAGACAGACATTTTCTTTCCCTATCGCTTTGATGCAAAGCCTATCAAAATCAGGTTTACGAATCTTGAGAGTCAAGTATCTTTTTAGAAGATTGAAATACTTCAACGCTTTAGGCATCCCAACCTTCCTCTCAATTAGTGCTTTCAGCTCTGCGGTGTCTACCCGAGAAAACTGCCTACTTGCCGCCATTCTGGTTTCAAAATCCTCACTATCATCAAAATGCAAACCATTCAAATTGAAAAGAACAGAGACTTAGAACAGCAAACCATTCACCATCATGAATGAAATTCTACCTTTTACCTCAGTGAGCACTGTTGACATATAAGTTCAAATGTCAACAGTACTCATTGATACGTGCAGGACTATCTAGAAAAAGAGACCAACCCCACAACAGGATTCCGCTGAAACACTGATTTAGCATCAAGCCAAGAATATCCATCCAAGTTTTAGAATTTCAGCTAAAATTTCCAAATATCCCAATTCTTTAGAATCGTACATCTAAATTCTAAACAACAAATCCCAATTGCTTTAGCTACAGTGGACTGCTGGAATAAGCTGAATACTGCAAACTTATGCCAATGGTACATATCCCAGATACTAAATAAGCTCAAAAGTGAATCTTTCAAGTTGATCAACTCACATAATACTTCATTTCACCAATAACACACAGAATTATGAGGAAACTTAAGACACTCATTGCAATTAGTTTCGATCAATCCAAATCCAAAAGAAGAGAAAAACCAACAGACCCATCAATAATTCAAGATTTAGAGACTTCCAAGTGAACGAATTCGACTTCATTCCCACACCCAATTCGAATTAGAGCAAGTAATCGAATCAGACAACAGAGTAATTCAGACACTGAAACGAAAACAGAAACGAACCCAACAAAAATTCCAGACGACTAAAGAGAAGTAAAATTAACCTGAATTGTAATGCTGTGGAATACAATTTCACTGCAGAAACGAAATTGTTGGCTCACTTGGGCATTGACTTGCTTTGAGAGCAAGGAAGAGAGAGAGATTAGGCACGAGACTTTTCTTTCAGAGGCTTCGAAGTTTCTTAGGTTAGTTTTTGGGGGTCAAACACACGCGTGTCATTTCAGCTGAGCGAAGCCAAACTGCCAATCATCGTATGAGTTGATTACATACATCGTTTACTCGAAGTCACACTCACACGTACTGAATATGCCCTTCTTGTCAACGAAGTCAGCGGGTCGGGTTTGAACTCTCTATATACGGGTTCTAAAACCCGACCAAATTTCCAGAACCAGAGCTAGAGACTTGGAAAAGGAAATTTCATTTCACTGCAGAGAATCCTACATCCAGAAAATTGGGAAGATTGGTAACCCTCATGTATTTTAGCCTAACAGATTCAGGTTCTTGAAACTTTATGCTCCAAATAGATCATGTCGCCAGTCCCTAACTCGCCACTATAAATTGGAGTGTTATTCTAGTTGGATTTTTCATCTTTTGTCGCATAAAGTATTAAACTATAACGTACAGTTCGTTTGGTGTTTCTGAAGTGGTAGCTATACAGTCTCTTCAGTTTATGAAGCTCAAAAGACTGTTCTATCTCTTATAAATAAAAAATAAATAAAAAACTGTTCTGTCTGGCTATATGTACCCATCTCATACGTCATATCAATCATATGAATTCACCAATAATGAAATAGTTTTGTTTTCTTGAACGAAATTAATCATTTTTGTAGCTGAAAAGTAGCTTAATCACCATGAAACTTATGCGCAGTCGAAGTTTAGTTCTGTCACTTCTATGTATGTTGCTGTTCACATTCCTGTTCTTGGTGATTGTTAATATTCAAAATTACAAGATAATTAGTATTAAACATGAATAATTAATATAATCCTCTCTCTCTCTCTCTCTCTCTCTCTCTCTCTCTCTCTCTCTCTCTCTCTCTCTCTCTCTCTCTCTCTCTCTCTCTCTCTCTCTCTATATATATATATATATATCGTTGTCGCTCAATTTTAGTTGATATTACTGCCGTTCGAGTATGAATGATATTGTTGTTGCTCGGTTATGGACGGTATCGATGTCGCTCGGGTGTGGATGGTATCGCTGTTGCTCTCATACAAGTGTTCTTACTGCTAAGAGTGATAATCGTTAAGGAGAGACCGGGTATGCCGGCATTCAACCATCTGATGCCTAAGTTAGAAACGGGATAGTATTTTAATAGAGTAACAGCGTAAAAGCGTAACGGGAACGTACCATTAATGCTGAACCACCAGGCTTATGAAGGTGGTTGGAACCAGAATTCTTATCAATTCTTCGATGTGAGATCAATGTTCTTGCTCTTTTTCTGAGGTGCTTCTTGGCGGGTTCCTGGACGGGAGCGTGAGCGGTAACCACGCCGAGATAGAACTTGGGTTTGTCATCGAACTTGTAGGTCTTTTGTCGGTGAGTGCTGTTATGTGAGCAGTGAGATATAATTAAAAAGTATTCAAGGGTGTTAAGTACATATGGTATGAGATAATTTAGCCAGGTATGTGTACAAGTCCCCCAACTCGCTTAGCCAAGGGGATCAATCTTGGTTGGTGAGTTATAGAACCGGATACCGGCAATATTATCTGTACGTACTTAACGGGCGTTGTTGCCTGTTAGAGCCGGATACCGTACCATACAGTCCCCCAGCTCGGCCACCAAGGTTGTGACGCTTGGCGAGATTGTGCCTTTAGTGAAGACATAAGATTGGTATATGTTAGTAGCGGTGAGATCGGTAAGTAGCTAGTTTACTGTTTCCCGAGATAGACTGTAAATAATGATAACGCCTGTGGGCTTGTTTGCCTCTCGAATGAGTTATGACTTCATATCGAGGTTCCTCCAAGTAACGATTTAACCCAGTAGGCCCGTTTCCAATGGAGCCCTTCCCGGTCACTGACATACCCCTATGTAATTGTTCAGTGTCGGGGGATGCAATGACCGGCTACATTGCACCGACCGAGGGATACGCTCTTAGGCGTTTAGACACTCGACCCTGCCTTATCCGGTAGCTTTTACTGCTCTGTCGCAAGTACCTCAAACCGGTGGGAGCGCAACAGTAGGGGAAACTCGTTTGAATTGGTAACCCTTAAGTCCCCAAGCTCGATTCCTCCGTGAGGCTTTGAGGAACTTAGGCCGGTAACGCAGATCTTTTGATATTATGGTGTAGTTCTGTGGTGATGTTGATTGGTTCTAGTGTTGTGGGTGACGCCCCTTTTAGAGACCTTCGTGCGTTTTGTGTTTTGGGCAAGACTTGTCCCCGCTATGCTTTCCTCCCGAGGTGGTAGGTGGACCTATTTCCTATCTTCATTAAATGTCACCAATTCCCTCGTTGCCACGTGTTGCCCTAGGCGTCTCAAATTATCCTAACGTCGCGTCGTAGGTTTAAAGAGTGATCATTATTTTTCTCGGAGACCGTAACTGTGGAAACAGTGCGTATTGCTTTGTGTTCCAAACTCTTCTATGCCCCATGACGTCATCGGACACGTGACTGTATATGAGGAACCGACGTGTCTTGTTGAACGGTTGTGATCGCGCCCCAAGGTGGCGTATTTAAACCCCATCTTCCTCTTCTTCCCACACTTTTTGTACTTTTGTGAATTCTAAACTAGGTTTTTCAGAGAGAGAGAGATTGAATCAATCCATTGCCATTGCAACACCGTCGTTGATTCCTACTCCACCGATGTCCTTGTTTTCCGATCGCTTTTCTTTGAAGACCAAGTAAGTATTTCCTTGCTCATTCTGTTCTCGTTCCTCTAGGTAGTGATATTCTTCCCTAAATTCTGGGTTGCTTCTCCATATTTTGTTTGTGTTTATTGATGGTGGTTTTTGGTTGCCGAAGTGAAAGTGGAGAGTTAGTATTGTGTCATTTGCTGTTTTACGACGGTCAGAGGGATCCTCGCCACCACTTTGCTTTTCCCTTTTCTTATCCTTGCTCCTTTTCTTTTCTTTTTCTTTTGAAATCATTTCTGCCTCTGGGCTGCGTTTAGCCTACGTGCTCGAGTCTGAACCCAGTCCCCCGTCCGGGCTTGTTTGGTAGGCCCGTAACCGCTAGGGATACTTCCTCGGTGCTGGGGGCACCAGGCACGTCTCTTGGGAAGTCATCAAATCACCTTAGCTTCATCAACAAGGTCTCTTTCAAGGCCTAAAGCCCTTCTTGTGAGCAAGGTCAAAGGTCATTTACGGATGGGGTGGCTGAAATGGGTAAACCTTGGCCTAACCTTATCCGTAAATGTTCCGTAGGTAACATGGCGTCATCCTCTCAAACTAATCTTGGCGATATCGTAGCAACAACCTCGTCCCCTGGGTCGCTACCTGACATTCCCAACCCGCTGATGCTGGGACTAGGTGGTCCAAGGTCGTGGACGCTAGGTGATTCACAAGAGGTAGATGAGCCTGCTAAGTCGCTGTCCCACTCTGCCATTACGAAAAATAAGATGGAGTTTCAAATTCCGGGGGCTGTTACCGCCAGACCCTTGGGCAAGGGCGAGTCTTTTACCAGGCCACCCAAAGGCTTCATTTCCCTGGACCGTGCCCAGCTACGCTTTGGTATACGGTTGCCGCTTCATCCGTTTCATGAATATATTTTTGGCGAGCTACGGTGCGCGATCGGGCAAGTTTCCCCGTTGATGCTGCAATCCCTGAATGCTATGTTCGTGCTATGGAAGCTTGTCGGGCTTGACTATCCCACCCGTAATGAAGTGTTGCACTACTTCGATGTGTTGTATTCAACAAAGAAGGGATGTCGCGGGACGCTTCGCTTGATTTAGCGCTGAGGTAGCTCTCTTGCCCTTCATACCTTTCAAACGTCCAACCGTGAGTGGCTATCTGAAAATTTCCTTGCCAGCGGTTCCTTGTCAAGATTGGCGAATACCGGGGGTCGGACTCGTGTGCCCAATAGATTTCACCCCCGAGGTGATCAGTCGTTTTGAAGTTTGTCTTTTATCTAGCGGTGATCTTTTTTCCTTATTTTTCGTTTCCCTTGTTTTTAGTTGCCCTCTACTACACTCTCTATGTTACCGAAAAGCGGCATTGTCATAGAATAGAAAAGGGGTACCACCGAGAAGTTTAAGCGTGTACCTTTTAATCGACTACCGCGTAATGGAGTCGATCGGTCTTTCTAAAACGCCCAGTATGTTGCCGGTCGTTGGTGTTTTTCTTACAGCGTTGATGTCTTTATACTTTTTTATATATATGTTTATGCTTGTATTTTGATTCTGTCGTTGGTTGTAACGCTTGTTGTTTTCGTGTTCTTGCGGTTGGTTATACTAACGTAAAACGAGACAAAAAAAATGGAGGATATTTATGGCAATATCAACGACTTGATCGCCCAGCTTGAGGAAGGAAGAGAAGCTCAGGTGATCGACCTTGACTTGCGGTCGGGCAATACCATCACCCTTTCTGAGCCCACCCCCATTGACCCTTCCAATGAGGCTGAGACCGATCGAATAGGGAGTGACGACCCTTCGAAGGTCGTTTTTGTTTCCACCGCTGCTAGGCCCCCCAGCCGTGTGGAGAAGAGAAAACCTGCCTCCTCCAGCGCCTCCCGAAGGCCGACGAAAAGGTCCGTCTTTGCCGCTCCTGCTGCTCCTGATGTTGTCACTGTTGCCGGGAAGATGGGTGATGCCGATGGCCACTTGACCCTTAGCCTGGAGGATATTCCCGAGGGGCGGCCCTTTGTTGACGTCGACCTTCTCCCTGATCACGAGCCTGGTAGTTCTGTGCCCGCACCTCGTTCTGGGGATGACCTGGAGATCGTTGTGATCCCTCACTCTGTTAATTGGCAGGAGCCACTTCCGTACTCCGCCCAGATAGTATCTCTTCTCTCCTCGGAGGTGCATACTGTGGCCGATATTATTGCAGGCGCTGATGAGTGCCTTAGGTCGGTTGCTGCTGTGATCCACCTGATGTGTCACCAGCGTTAAACTCTGGTGTTGTTGTCGAAGGAGCTGGCCCACGTCCGGGGCCGGGGGGGGGGGGGGGGGGAAGCTGGTGCGGACCAGCGAGCAATGGCAAGAGCTCCAGTAGAAGTGCGAGCGCTTGGAGGCTCTAGCGGACGAGGGACGTCCAGGCGGCGCGCTCCATTCTTGAGGGCCAAGTCACTACGCTAGGCTAGGTTAGGGAGCTCGAAGAGCGTCGGGAACAAGAGCTTACCCACGCTGTTGAGGACTTCAAAGCTGGCACCGAGTATCGTGAGGCATTACAGTCGGCCTCCAGACAAGGTCTGCAAGAGACTTGGAACCAATTTATCCAAAACGGGTTGGTGAACGGGAAGAATCATGCAGACACCACCCGGATAAATGAGGAGCACCGGGCGAAGCACGAGGATGATCGGCTTGCTCCCGAGAGGCTGAAGGAGGAAGAGGAGGAAGAAAGGGAGCGCTAGCGTGAGCACGTGGCGGTAGGTATGAGCCCTCATGGTTCTCATCCTTTACTTCTAACCCATCACCATCAACTGCTCTAACGCGTCATATTCGTAATGTTGAGGGCGTATCTCAAAAGCAGAGCTGGGAGATGGCGGCCAATTATTATGAGCGCCAACTTCAGGCTAAGCAAGAGGAGGACCTGCAAGATGGCGACGCTCATGGCCCAGCGTGAAGCTTGGTGCCCTTTTGTGATAGCATTAGTATTTTTGGACAATATGCCTATAGTTTATTCTGTAATAGTACTTGTCGTTAAGGCTTTTTGTTCCCGACCAATATGCTACGATTTTGAATATATGTTTTTGTCAATATTCCAAGTATGATTACATATCGCTGATCAATGAAAGGTCTGGAAGAAATTCATTTGCTTGTATCGTATGTCCGCTTTACTAAAGCGTTAGATCGGACATACGAGGTAAAAAATAAAATAGTTAACAGGCTGACGCTACAAGAATAAACACGTGCCTTGCTAGGTTTTTACTATACATCTCGGGTTTATTTGAGCCTGAACACCTCTTTTGTTTTTACAAGCAAAAATCTGAAATTTTTTCGTTTCTTTCCTTTATTTTTACAACTAAAAATAAAATTCTTTCAAACAGTAATTCAATAGAACCCTCATATCCATCGACTTCTCAAGTGCTTAATCTCTGTACTGCTGTATGTGGCTGCATACATATCCACTCGTTCACCATCATGAATGTGTGCAAATCCTGGGAGAAGATGACAAGTTACAAGTATCTTGACTAATCAAACCTTGTGTGTGACTGACCAGGGTTTGCCGTCTAACTACAAGGATAAATATCCTGTGAAAATTCATGGATAATACATAGTCAAACTGGAAACTGCTGGCGTTTTATGCAGCAAAATGAAAAAACTGCAGTAGAACAATTGGGTATATGAAAGAGCAAACAAAATTTAATATATCATAAGCATCTAAACTGAAACCCAATTTTGCCTTCAAGCTGTCTCACTCAAGATTTTATCTATCACTTTGACCTCTGTTCATTATTCAAATATACAACCACCTCAATAATTTGCATTATTGAAATTGCAAAACCTCACCGTATAAAGTAGAATTCCTATCTTCACTTCATTTCTCAATCTGACCCTCTCTTTTCTTAGTTAAACACAGCACAATCACGACGGATATTCCCATTCCTGCCGGTCTTGACTCCGACCCGGCCCAACTTAGTCATAGCAGTGATAAAGGCCTGGTTAAAAGCTGCATTGCTGTTGGCCCATGTATTGACAGTAGACCGGGTCCTCGTGTCTGTGAAAAGAACCTGGTCTGAGGTGAACAAGCCTTTGCCTTGTTGAAGATTCTTGAAGTACATATTGTCAAATTTTCTAGGCGTATTTGGGTCCATGTTGATGGCTATATTGGGGTCAACGTTCTTAGGGCACTGTTGTTGGAGCTCCACCGCATAGCTTTTGTTTAGCGTCGGGTCGATCGGGTTTCCCATCCGATTAGCAAACTTGCTGCAATGAGAGAATCCGACGGTATGCGCCGCTGCAAAGCAAAAAGCATAATTAAAATGTTCAGTCCAACAATGTATGCCAACTAAATCCAAAGGAAAAATTGCTACTAAATCAATACATATTGTCACTGTATGCGTTGCTCTGTTTACCCAAATAGCATGTTGGAAAGCTATCTGCACATCCAGATGAGTACTATGGATAAATTCCAATATACGGTGTGTGTCAACAAGGAAGTTTCAATTATATATGGTTAGTCTCAATCACGGGAGAACAGTTTTTTTTTTTTTTTTTCCAATCACGGACGAAACTTCTTAATTTAAGTAGCTACTGTCCCACAGACAACACTCTTCACATCTTATAATTGGTGAATAAATGTACCTGAAAGAGCAATCATGTCTGCCCGAGTTAGCCCGTTTGCAATGAACATGGAATTGAGCTGGTTTACATTGAAGGTTGGCTGAGGAAGCTTCCCATTTACACTTGAAGAAGTTAAACTCAGTCCATCCAGTCTTCCCAATTCAACTTGATATGAAGGTCCCCCAGACTGCATGATTTAGTATCAATTAGCCTCAACTTTACTTGGTTGATAGCTCAGAAGTCAGAAGTTAAAACTTTTTTTTTTTTTTGAAAAGGGTCAGAACTCAGAAGTTAAAACTTTAAACTAGTAGAAAATGAATTAAGGGTGAGCAAATGACCAGAACAATAGCGTCTCTGGTGGCCAAAGCAAGGATATCAGCGCAAGAGACTTTGTTTCTGCATTGAGAAGCTGCGTCAACGGCTGCTTTAGCTTTAATCACAGTGTCAAACCCATCTCCAGCCAATGACAGATTATCAGGGTGGTCTTTCTCTGCTTTGTTGCTTCCACTCGAGGCAACTATAACCGAAGCATCACACCCCTGTACACAAAGATAAGATTTTGATCAATTCCCATTTCAAACTAGCCAATGGAGTTTTGAGTTACAGCATAAATTTTGAGTTACCTGGACAAAGCAATCGTGGAAAAAGAGACGGATTGTGGCGGGAACCGTCACAAATGTTTGTTGGAACTTTTTAGTCACAGCATTTTTGACGATGGATTCAACGTTGGGACAGATATTGACGTAGTAATTTGTTTTCAGCTGTGCCAATGTGGGAACAGAGAACATGCACAGAGAAAGGCAAAGTGACCAAACCAAAACAAAACTGAACCGTCCCATTTTGAGCAGCAATAAACGATTCTGAACACACACACACACACACAGGAGGAAGAGAGAGATGCAGAGGGTTTATATAGGGCTTGAGTTTAAATGGTGGCTTTGAGAGGAAAGTAATATACAATGGAGTTGGTGATGGAGCTACATGACTCTGTGCCAGTTGGTTTAGAATCTTTTCGTATACA
Organism: Geum urbanum; assembly: GCA_946800695.1. Lineage (NCBI taxonomy): Eukaryota > Viridiplantae > Streptophyta > Magnoliopsida > Rosales > Rosaceae > Geum > Geum urbanum. The sequence goes on from OX326999.1 coordinate 20,694,389, forward strand.
AATTAAATGCATATGTAGTGTTTGAGAGAGAGACTTGGACTAGGCTATGTGGAGGTGTCGATCACACATTGCCGCCTTTGTCTTGTTGTTACTGCTCTGCAACACTTTGTCCAATTCTTTCTTGTTGTGCTTAAAGAGAAAAACATATAAAACGTGGTCCAAGTAAAGATGGAAGAAAGGCTTAGAACGTAGCATCCACGTCAAGATTTCTGTGGGCTTCTTCGGCTTACCAGCACAACATGTAGTATATTAGTGCAGTACTACACTATTGCTGGACCTGCAGCTACACGACAGAGATCTTACACAAATGAAAGTAATAAATGATGATGTCCGTCGTGAAGGAATGAAGATAAATTTTGGTATTCGAAGCTAGATGTCATTCCGATCATGATAATGAGATGACGAAGTGTTAAAATATGAACCGAATGGTGGTCATATATACCAAGTCGTTTCAGAATGGGAATGGACTTCGTTGCATTGCTTCACAAAATCATTAGATGTGTCGAAAATGAGAACGGAATGATCATCCATTGCCTAGTTTAATACAAATTAAGAGACACAAGCCAAGTAGATACAAAATGGGAACGGAACGACCATATGTTGCTCTGGTTAAAAAATATTGATACCGTAGATATTCTAGATTTTTGTTATATTTATAATTTGTCTATTCTTTATGGTAGATATTCTCTTCCTATTGGAAATATGTCTTGTAAAGTTGTATATATACCCAATTCGGGAATGAATAAAAATATTACATTCTACCATAAACACTTTTGCTTATACTTTTCTACTCGGTATCAGAGCCAACCCTGTAGACCTATTGACAAAATCTTATTTTTTGTCACCTACTACACCTTAATTCTGCTGCCATGGCTGAAGAATCCAACTTTGCTGTGATTTCTTCTCCCCAACCTCAACTACCTCCACCTCCATCCATCCACTACCATCAAGAAAACTCATCTTTTCCTATTGGAGTTCTCTTGAATCATATCAATTACTCTACCTGGACTCATACTATGCAGATGCGCATTGGAGGCCTTAACAAGTTTGGATTCCTTACCGGTGCTTCGGTTGCTCCACCTACTGGCACTCCTGACTATATTACTTGGGCTACTGACAATGAGAAGGTGAAGACTTGGTTAATCAATAACATGTCTCATAGTATTGTTCAACGCTATCTTTATTTCAAGACGGCTGCTGAAATTTGGAAGGCCTTACATCTGACCTACTATGATGATCAAGATTTTATCCGGATCTATGAGTTGCACCGCCTTTGCTTCACCACCAAACAAGTTGGGTGACCTCTCTCTGTCTACTACAGCAGCGAGTTGGTTGCTTGGCTCAAGGAGCTGGATCAACGTGTGACCTTATTATTTTTTTTGATACTGTGGCTGAGATTGTGCAAGACAACAACTACAAATCTATGCTTCGGGTTCACATGTTCATGAGAAGTTTAGATCCTGAGTTTGATCAAATTCAGGGGGAGCTTTTTCGTAGGGAGGAGTTATTGAGTCTTGACAAGACCTATGCTCATGTTTGTCGAGCTCACAACAACGTCTTACTCATTCTGCTGGCCCAAGTCAGCTTGCTGTCATGACTACCACCACATCTCTACCACCACTGTCACCAGTCCTCACTCCCGATGCTTAGGCCGCCGTGGCTCAACGGCGGTCTTCTTATACCTCCCGCTCTTCTAAGTCCTCACGTTTTATCCGTCCTCCCAACCCATATGCCAACTCTAAATGCCCACTATGCAAGGATAAATGTCATTCCAAGGATAACTGCTTTGCTGCTATTGGATATCCGGATTGGTGGGGAAATCGTCCACGCAAGACTCTTCCTCCCACAGTTGCATCTGCTAATATAATCCAATAAGGTATGTCTAGTAAGGCCTGTCTTGCTACATCTTGTGTGAATAATGCTTAGATAATTAATATTGGTGCATCTGATTACATGACTAATACCCCTAGCTTAGTTCACTTTATTCATCCATCTCTTTTACCTAGTGTCTCTACTGCTGATGGTTCCCCTTCTTCTGTTGTTGGTGAAAACTCTATTACTCTCTCTTCATCTTTAACCATTGATTCTATCTTAGTTGTTTCCTCTCTTGCATATAATATTTTGTCTGTCAGCTAAATCACTATGGCTCTTTCTTGCTTTGTCACATTTTATCCCAATTTCTATGTTTTTCAGGACACTCTGACTTGGTAGATTCTTGGGTATGATATTAGACGGGGGAAGTTGTACTATCTCAATTTGACATCAATTGGAGGGAAGCAGCAGAGTTCGTTGAGTCAAGCCAACAGAGTTAGCAGTTTGAATAAGGCCAAGGAAACCATCTGGTTATGGCATCATTATTTAGGCCATCTTAATTTTGGTTATCTTAGGAGGTTACAACCCCATCTATTTTTTGGTGTTGATGAGTCTGAGTTTAAGTGTGATGTTTGTGAACTGGCCAAGAGCCACTGTATTACTTATTCTCCAAGTTTGAATAAATGCTCAGTTCCTTTTACAAAATTTATTCTGATATTTGGGGTTCTGTTCAAATTTCTACACCTATTGGAACTCGTTATTTTGTTACTTTTATTGATGAGTGTACTCGGATGACATGAGTTTGCTTGATGATTAACAACAGTGATGTGTTCTCCCACTTCGTTGAATTTCATAAGTTGGTGACAACTCAATACCAACAACCTATCCGAGTTCTTCAATCTGACAATGGGGGTAAGTATGTCAATAATGACATGTCTACTTATCTAAGCTCTCATGGAATCCATCATCAAACCTCTATTGCTTACACTCCTCAACAGAATGGCTTGGAAAATCGTATGAATAGGACTTTGTTGGAGGTTGTTCGTACCTCTTTGTTTGGCATGAATGTCCCTCGTTCTTATTGGGGTGCGGCTGTTATTCTGCTGTTTATTTGATCAATCGTACTCCGTCCCATGTCATTGAGTTTCAGACTCCATACCAGAAGCTTCATGAGATGCTGAATGTCCATTCTCTCCCTAATCTAAAATCTAGAGTTTTTGAGTACACTGTCTATGTTCATATGAAAGGACCCAACCCCGATTTAGTTTCCTAAACCGGAATCAAACCCCTTTTGAAAACACGAACCAACAAAAACCATCAAAATTTCGGCAGAGTTTCGTTACTAATGTGGAATTGCCATTACTTGCACCCGGAAAATGCACTTCATCCTATGCCACAAAAATCAAACCGTGGGCACCAATCCCATCCGGATTTCTCATTATATCAACAGTAATGTAAAGTAATAAATATAACAATACTTTACCGAAATCATGAGAAATTCGTATAAAAATATACATCAGAATACTTAGAGCGACTTCTAGTATAGATATACAAATCGTAGGCCAAACTAAAAACCTACCATAAAAGAAACATCGCTCGAACACTATGCATCCGACCACGACGTGCGACACCAGAATCTGAACTGCAAACTGGGCACGGAAACCGAAAAGTCCAGGGGAAATACATGAAAACCGTTAGAGTGAGTGGACGAAAATAAATGTCTTTCGCCAAATAATATATGTTATAAAAACATATGCGAGTCAAATGTATAAAAATCAAATGGTACACGAGGGAGACTCTAACTCCTCACGCGTACAGAGCATGCATGAAAATCTCACGGGGTCGCTCGTTGACACATCTGTGCTAGTACGGTCCGAATCACGGGATCCCAGACCCACACGTGATACTAGCCAGAAAGGCCTCATGTCAGGATATCTGTTTCCACCCGGAACTACATCGGCACAAGAAACAGTTCCCCCTGGTAGGCACCCTCGGGGATCAGCCGGGATGCAAGTGTATCAATTCAACAACATATACTAAGACTGTACTTTGTGTAAACCAAATCATAAATAGTTCGATGCAAATGCATAAGATAATATTTAAATGTATATACGTAATGTATAATAGTATAAGCATAATCGTATAACACATGCTCATATAAAACATAATTCCGTATGCATGCTCAAGTTCATAAAACGTGTATAAAGACTCGCAATCATTCCGTGAAAAGAAATTGTCTACTCACAGACTAGCGTAACGCAGTTCGCGTTAATCCCGTGATCCTGCGGAAAATCTCTCGCCAAACGAACGATCACGAACCCCTGAATAATCATAAAATCCATTTCTCAAAATCATAACTCGATACCTCAAATCAAATCATGAGAAACAACCGTTCCCGGAAACGTATAATTCAATAACGACGAATTGTCGAAAATTCAATAATCACACCTCAAAACCTCGCTATAATTTCTGATGCTCAAATCGAAAAACAAACCTCACCACTGCGATCGGGGCGCGATTCCGAGCGAAACGACATGCAACTTGTCGAAAACCCCGAAAAGTCAACCGTTGACCGCCGCCGCCGCCGGCGGCGCCTCCCAAATTTGAATTTTCCCGGCGGACCAAAGCCTATTCCACTCAAAATCATCCAACAAGCAACTTCCATAACTACACTAAGGATCAATTCAAACTCTAACTAACCTAATTTTATGAAAAACCGAAATCCCACACAAACTTTAATTCATGAATTCTCCATGTACAAGCAAAATTGGAACACCAAACTTACATGGTAGCTTCTTGGTGATGAGGGCTTCAAAACCCAGTGCTTTGAACAACTCAAATCGGCCGGAAAAGTACAACCCGAAATCCCCAAAATTCCTCCAACTTTGGCCGGAAATAACTCCTTCCTCCGGCGGCCCTTGCCGTGAAAGGTGGCCGGAAATAGGTGGAAGACGTCGAGGCGAAGAGAATGGGACCAAGCTCGAGGCCGGAGGTGGCCGGACGGCAGCCCACCGCCGGCGAGCCGTGGTTGCCGTCGCACCTCCTCCTCCTCCCACGTTGACCGGTCAACCAACTTAAATGCACTATTTTGACTTTCCAAAAGAGGAAACCCACATATATACTTGCCAATTATAGAAACTTCCATAAATAACTTTACGACAAACTTCGAATACCCGTAACTTTCGTATCGTAGTTCCGATTTCAACAATTCTCGGGTCAACAAACTCATCTCGACAAGTTCTTCAATTTCCACCCGAAGTCAAACACTTCGACAAATCCGATAAAAAGTCAACGGTTCAACCCATCACATGCTTATCCGATTAAATAATCAACGATCGAAAATATTCGTAACATAATTCTAGTAACTCGGAATAATCTTCCGAAAGTTCCCACGAGCTCGAAATTAAATTCTCTACAACTTTCATGAAGGATCCCAAATCAAATTCTCGTCCGGTAATTTAGTCGCTAAAAAAGCCGCCATATGATCAGATTACGTCGAAATCACGACAAATCGCGAAACTCGCAAATCAAGTCGATAATCATTTCATCTACGCTTCGGGTCGATCAATGGTCCAAAACGGATCAAAATCACGATTCGGATAGACTCGAACACAAACGGATAAACTCGACAATATACCAAAATTTCAAATATTCATATTATATTCCTCGGTCGTCCAAATAATAATCTGGAACCGCCCACGAACTCGAAATCACGCGTACAACAACTCTCGAGAAGAGACTCAACTCAAATTCTCGGCCAATAATTAAGTCGTGATCAAGTCTGGCGATTCAATCAACTATCAGAAATCTGCGATTATACGCTAACTCACGAATTAAGCTGATTACGCTTCTGATTCTGTTCCGGGTCGTCACATCATATCAACAAGTAATTGAGAGGCAAGTTTGATCCTTGTGCCTTAAAATGCGTCTTCATTGGCTATGCGTATTTTCAGAAAGGTTATCGATGTTATGATCATCTAACTAAGAAGACTCATGTTTCTCTTGATGTCTCTTTTCGAGAATCTGAGCCTTTTTACTCAGGGGGAGTGTCAGCCTTCCCTTAAGGGGGAGAGAAACGGATGTGAAGGAAATATTCTGAATTTGCAAGAGTTTGAAGAGCTTGAACAATTGGAGTTGGGATTTGGGGGTTCTGGCATGTCTCTATGAAGAACCAGAAAGGTGCCTTCGATGGATCGAAAGACTCTCTTGATCCATGGAATGACCGGACCAGTGAAGACTCGATGGATGGCTTCGATGGATCGAAGCATTCCCTAGATTCTTTGAAGACTTTGAGCAATGACGACCCGAGGGATGGCTTCGATGGATCAAATCATTCCCGCGATCCATCGAAGACTTCGAGCAATGACGACTGTACCCGAGGGATGGCTTCGATGGATCGAACCATTCCCTCGATCCATCAAAGGGTTCCAGCAGTGAGGACCCGAGAGACTACCTTAATGCATCGAATGGTATTTCTTGATGCATCGAAGACTCTGTATTTGAGGACCTGAATTCCTCCTCTCAAACTAATGAGAACCTGATGATTGATTTACCTTCTGAATAACATCAAGATAATACTAAAGCTTATGTTCCCCTGTCTACATCACCAACTGAGATCTACATTCAGAGTGTTTCACTTAAGGTACGTAAATCTAATTGTGTTACTAAAGGAATTCCTAAGCCACAATATGAGCCTAGGATAAATGCCAAAGCCATATACCCTATTGCTAACTATATCTCCCACCATAGGTTATTTGAATCTCATGCACTTGTTGTTAATTAATTATCTTTAGTATCTATTTCTAGCAATATATAGGATGCTTTAGTAGATCCCAAGTGGAAACAAGCTATGAATGAGAAATTAGAAGCCTTGTTGAAGAATGAAACTTGTGATATGGTCCCTATGCCACAAGGTAAGAAGACTGTTTGGTGTCTCTAGGTGTTTACTGTGAAACTTAAACCTGATGGGAGTATTGATCGCTACAAGGTTAGGTTGGTTACCAAAGGTTATACCCAAAAGTATGAAGTTGACTACCAAGAGACTTTCGCACTTGTTGCAAAAATTAATACTGTAAGAATCTTTATTGCCCTTGCACCTCATTATGATTAACCTCTACGCCAGTTTGATATGAAGAACTTTTTTTCTGAATGGCAACTTAGAAGAAGAAGTATACATGAACACTTCACCAAGAATTAATTGCAAACCAGACAATGAGGAAAAAATGTCATTTAAAAAAGTCTTTGTCATTTAAAAAAGTCTTTGTATGGTTTGAAGCAAATCACCTAGAGCATGATTTGGACGTTTCGCCAAGGCAATGAAGAAGTTTGGGTATCGCCCGTGTAACTGATCACACCTTGTTTGTGAAGCGCAAGGATGGTAAGACTACAACCTTAATTGTGTATGTTGATAATATGGTGGTTACATGAGAGATGATTTATGCGAGATGGCAAGCCTTCAAAAACAGTTATCACAGGAGTTTGACATGAAAGATCTGGGTGATTTGAAGTATTTATTAGGAATTGAAGTCCCAAGATCCAAGCAAGGGATTAAATTGTCCCAAAGAAAGTATGTTTTGGATATTCTTGCTGAAACTGGATTGTTGGACTGTAAACCTGCTGGCACCCCTATTGAGCAGAATCACAGGTTGGAACTTCTTCCAGATCAAGTTCTAACAAATAAGGGCAAGTATCAGCGTTTAGTTAGGAGACTCATTTATTTATCACATAATAGACTTGATATTGCATATGTTGTTAGTATGGTGAGTCAGTTTATGCATAATACTGGAGTAGATCATATGAATGCGGTATTACGTATTCTCTAGTATCTAAAGGGCACACCTGGTAAGGGTTTTTTATTTGCAAGAAACAGTGAATTGTGTGTTTCTGGCTACACTAGTGAGGTGTGTGTTTCAGACTATAGTGTTGTTGACTGGGCTGATGATTATACTAATAGGGCATCTACTTTTGGCTATTTTACTTTTATTGGTGGAAATTTGGTAACTTGGCGTAGTAAGAAGCAGAATGTAATTGCTCATTTCAGTGTGGAAGCTGAATACCGTGGAATGAAAAATGAGGTGTGTGAATTATTGTGAATTAAGAATGTGCTGAAAGAATTAGGTTTTAGACTTCAGAAAAGTATGGATTTGCATTGTGATAATACAGTTACTATTGAGATTGCTGATAACCCAGTATAGCATGATAGAACCAAACATGTGGAGGTTGATAGACATTTCTTGAGGGATAACATTGACAAGAAGATTATTCGGTTTCCATTTGTGTCGGCTGAGGAACAGTTAGTTGACGTTCTTACTAAAGGATTGTCACATGAAGCCTTTAGTAAATGGTTGGTCAAGTTGGACATGATTGACATCTACGCGCTAACTTGAGGGGGAGTGTTGAAAAGTATTGATATTGTAGATATTCTAGATTCCTACTATAATTATAATTGGTTTATTATTTATGGTAGATATCCCCTTCTAAATAAGAATGTTTTATAAAGATATATATACACAATTCAAGAATGAATAAAAATATTACACTACTCTAATCACTTTTACTTATATTTTTTTACTTGTATACACTAATCGGTCTAACATGAGAACATAATGACCATTCATTAACATCCGAGGTGAATACAAAATAGCAACGAAAGCACCATCGGTTGCATCATATATATATATATACACACACATTAATTTGGTCCAATATTAATAAATGACATCAGAACAACTTTTCATTGCCTATTTAGTACAAGTTTTGGACTACAAGTTGAAAATAATCTATTGCTTCATATACGATATGCGAGTTGCTTCATCGATGGTAGTATTATTAACTTTACGAGTTGCAGTCGATAGTGATACTTAATCTGGTCGCGGTATACATTTGTGAGATATGCATGAATATATGATTGTCTTTTGCACAATTATATCATTATCATTTCTATAAGAGGTGTGTACATGTACTGATGTACAGCTGCAGTTACGAACATGTTTGTGGTCAGAATTCAGGAATCAAAATCTGGATCATTGATCATATATATCCTTCTGTTTCTCACGTGCTACAGCTGACAATGGATCTAGGACATATTCGTCGTTAATATATATATCAACCACATACTTGCATATATATAGCCTTAGCAAGTAACCGCATACGTTTTTGCTTTTGCCACTTGGGCGTTCGTGTCATTTGGGCGTCCTGATGGGAAGGGATTATGTTAGAGTTTTTTTGGGCCCGAAAGGAGTTTAAGTCCCCAGATATCCAATGTTACTTAAGGTAATGTTCTACGTATGGAACGTTCCTAGGATGATTAGTCGCTAAAAATATTCATAAAGGCGGTTGATCGTGCGAGGGGGGCAGCGACCGCCGCGGCCGTAAGAGGCCTCCTGACTTGATTATCATCAAGGGCGGCTGGGACACATGCGTTTGAGTCCCCGAGTTACCGCACTGGTTGATGGACCGTCTAGTCGGGGGGGGGGGGGGGGGGCCAACGTTGTCGGGGGATCAACCGCCGAAGGAGTCCGTATTCAAGAGAAGCAGCTGGTCAAATGAGTACGCATTCGAGTTGGTCAGTCGAAAGTTTAGCCACAAGCGGTTGCATGACGTGGGGGCCGCGTGGTTGAGACGTGCGAAGTGACTGTTTGATGGGTTGGCCGCCTATGTGCCACGTGGTGGTCAGTGCGTAGCTTGATGACACATTGATTACGGACTTCTGAAGAGACATTTTCCGTTTGAATTTGAATGCGTAGTGGGGCACCTAGCAACTATCGATGGTAAGAGAAGGTAAACCATGGACGATCGAGGTGCATTCTCTTGTTTTGGTCTTCGTATAAAAGATTTCGTTTTCTCTCTCTTGGTAGAATATCTCCATATTTACGGAAGAGAAGAAATATTACTGAGAGAGAAGCTTCGAGTTTTCTAGAAGAGTTTGTGTGCTTCTTTACCGTCAATCGTTGATTTCGCTGTTCATCCGTAGTAAAGGTAATCATTTTTGAACTTCTCTTGTATTCCTATGGTTGATTTCGTTGCTTTGGTATGTGTATTGCCTTAATCTGGGTAGATTAGTAGTGAGTCACCTTAATCTGGGTAGATTAAGAAATAATAGTGGGAATCTGTGTAGATTAAGAAGTAATCGCCAGAATCTGGGTAGTTTTTCATTGCTCTTGATGTTATTTGGAAGAGTGGGTGTTGGGGATGAGTGGGTTTGTGAGTACAGAGCGGTCAGGATGCTGATGACATCGTTTTTTGTGATAAGCTGACCATTCCTGCATTATGAACCCATCATTACCTGTAGAACTGTCTAGCGACAAGTCGTCTTTTAAGATTGTGGATGGGACGATGCGTCGCCCCAAGGAGCGCATTCATATGAGTGTGTTCGTGGGAGTTGGGGATATACCTGTCTTCCTTTTGCGCTAGTCAAACGTTCGAGTCATCCAGTGATTTTGTCGAGTAATGGAGGGCAGTCTTAAGTCCTGAGCCGCTTAACAGTGTGTTTCCTGATGCTCAACCCCTTTTATTCACTGCAGCGTCCGAGATGGATTCAACCAATAAAGGTCGGGTTAAGGCGTCAGGTGCCATAGTGGGGAAATCGCCTCTACCACGTCTGGCCTCTATAAGAAGAACCATAAGGGCAAGAGGGATCAAGGAGGGAAACAACAGGGCGGCCGGGTTGTGAAATATTTTGGGAAGCAACTGGTGAAGGAGCCTGGGGAATCCATGAATGCTGCTTAGGTAGAGAAGCTATACGAGTTGTATGATATCCCCAAGTCTGTGATTTTGAGACCGCTGGTTGAGGGAGAGAACTTTATGGATCCAATAGTCGGGTTTACTTGTGGAGCATAGTGGCATTTGAATAATGGGATAACTGTAACGACTTGAACTAAACTTACCGACTTAATCTTTGTTAGTCAAGTTATTTATCAAACTAATCGCTATAAGCTACGTTTATCGAGATTTGTCGTCATTAAAATCGGATTTTTTATAAGTTTTGATTTTTTTTACTTGTATTATTTTCGGAAGTTGTAAAAGAAATTATTTTCAAGCTCTTTGAGCCGAGTATATGGACATGTCAAATATTAAATTTAGAGTTACGACAAAAAAGTTATGGTCGATCGAAGTTTGTCGGGAATTTTTACATTTCGGTAAGTTTCGATATATAAATACCCACTTTCCAATTTTGGAAAGTTAGAGACTTTCCTTTTTTTTTCAATTCGGGGTCAACACTTGGTCAACCCCACTATCATTTTCTATCCTCGACCTGTTTTCCCCGTAAAGTGTTGTTGGCGAACCACTACCGACCGGCCACTAAATTGGTCGGCCTTGGTGTCAAAACTTTCGCCTCAGCCTCCTCTTCTAGTTTCTCAACGTTTCAACTCCTAATTCGCATCAATCGTAGCTAGAAATCAAAATGAAAATCAAGGGTTTCTGGCTTGACTTTCGTTGACGACGGAGGTGGTGCTACGGTCGGAGTTGGGTGGCGCATGGTTGGGGGTTTTGTAGCCTACTCCTCCATGAGTCGAACCTAACCGGTTTCGGATCACACCGTGGCCTGACGCTGGCAATCAGTCAACTTGATTTTCTGGTAAGGGTTCCGAATTTCAAAGGTAATTTTTGACATTTTCCGGTTTGATTTTGACTTAGTGTTGTGCATGAATTTGTTGGGCTTGGAATGAGCTTTCATTTTATGTATTATTTGCAGGCATCCGTGATGGTTGAATTCCGGCCCCCGCCGTGCGCGACGGATCTCCGTTGACCCCGAATAGCTATATTTCATGGGAAGTTTCGCTAGTCGATTTGTACTAGTTTTTGAGTAATTTCATAGATTTTGGGGAACTTGTGTAATATTTTTAAGTGTGTTTAGGATTCGGATGAAACTTGACATATTTGACGCGATCTTTCATCGTATTTCGAGTCAATGTCCACCTTGTTATGGAGCTTGGGATCATAGCATGACGAATATGTTATCGCGATGTGGCAAAGTAGTGAAGCTTAGGGAACCAAAAATTGAAAGTGAGTATTTGTGATACAATTCATATCAGATTCCTTGTAAGCTCTAGTTGTACTCAATTAGAATCCTATATTAATTAAACTAGACCTTTGATTGGTTTAGGAATGCTATGTGCGAATTCAAAGTTTATGGATCTACTATTGGTTTTCTTACGATCTAGATGAGTGGATACTTTATTTTCACTGTCAATTTGCGAGTTTATGTTATGCATTTTACAATTATGCAGTTTACGAGTATGTATTTATAATTATGCATTTGCATGGAGGCACATATGATTTGTTTTGCATAAAGCATAGTTACTGTTACTGCATCGATGCACTGACTTCTTGGCTAATCCCCGAGATGCTCCGGGAAGGATAGGACAAACACCTAACCTGTGATTTACACAGTACCTAGGAGGTTAGGACAAACACCTGACCCAAGAATTCTTGTGGCTTGAGGGTTATTAACTCAAGTTACTGCCTCTACACACAGTACCCATCAACGTTAGGACAAACACCTCACCTGGGTATGTACATTTTTAGACTCGCATCAGTTTTCATTTATTTTATAGTATAGGGCATAATAGTTATGATTTTCAGTTTATTATGAACCTTTACTTTTTGTCCACTCACTCTAATGGTTTTATTATTTTATATGCCTTCCCTAGGCCTTTCGTTTTTAACTGTACAAGTTGCAAAGTTTTAGCTGAGGTCGGACGTGCACGCAGTTCATGGTATATCAATATTCCCCGTAGGATCCAAAGTTGATCCCGCGAGTTAGTATTTAGTTTGTGTAGTCAGCTTAAATTGTATAGCTGTTGTGATGTCAAAAACAATTTTCTATCTTTATATTTTTGTAGTGAACCATTTTGTAGAAAATTTCTTTTTTTCGTGACTTTTGAGTTTTGGCTTCCTACTTGGATTTTCAAATTTTTGAGTACTAACTAAAGTTAGCAGAGTCATTAGGGCTTAATTCCGGTTTAGGCAACTAAATAGGGGTCGAGTCATTTCAGTTGGTATTAGAGCATTAGGTTATAGGTTCTGTAGACTGCACTCGATTTCTTTAATTATCGTGTTCGATTACGCTCAACACTTCTGTACTGATGGCCCGATTGCAGCGGATCCCCATCGAATACTCACGGTGTTGAAAATTGTCGAATACGTGGAAATTGCGTATGAGTACCAACCTTAGCTTGTGAGTTTGTGCCCCTAGTCGCTATTCCTTGTGTGCATTGAGCTCGATCTGTTAACTCGCAAAATGGTTCGAGGTAAAAGTTTTGTGGAACATAAGTAGAACTTTTTAGATTCAGATACTTAGGATGTGTTGAATTTGCACGCTCGTCTTACCTATAACATGATATATATATATATATAGTATTCAAACGAGCTTGTTATACTCTTGTGATACTATTTCAATTTGTGGCGAGTTCGTGGGATATATGATCGTAGATAAACTTCGACAATAGAATCTTATCAGTAATGAATTCTCCGTTATCTTTGAAGTACAAAATTCTGCGTGGTTAAACTATAAGAAATCTAGATGGCATTGGTGGTCACGGTTTATATGTGTTTGTTGATGCTTTAGAAGTGTAATCCCTTATACAGGATTTTGGTAGGTTCTCATTTTATTAGGAGGTTATGCCAAAATTTTCGTAAATTCGATGTGTCTGGCTAAGTCTTGTGCTATGAGGTTTGTCAAGGCAAGATCGTTATTGTCAAGTGAGAGACCTAATAATTAGCGTGGTTGAGTCTTTGTACCCAATATCTTCCTTTGGTCATGTTCAACATTGCAAATTCTTTGAATTGTGTTTAGTTGCAAAGTTTCACTTATCAATCTAGTTTTAATTTCCTATGTCGGGTGAACTTTCATAATTCTTACGTTAGGTGAGGTAATGGAAATGAATTGATTATTTTTGAGCGGGGATCAACCGAGGTAGTCCAAGGATAAATACGGTCTTGTGGTAGTTGTGTGATGTAGAATTTGGTTAGTTGCACCTACTAGTGGGTGTCTCGATCAACTTACTCCATTATGCCTTAACTCGTTCCAGTTTTTTTTCTTATGTTCTAATACGTTACACTTTAGATGATGTGCATAGAGGAGTTTGATCATCAACTTTACAGGTTTATTATATTATTTTTAGTGTAGCTGTGAGACTTAGTCGTATCGTTATAGTTACATCGAGTTTTGGGAAAAGATTTGTATCTCTTGATATTGTTCATTGAGAATGTGGTAACTGCTTCATTCCATTATTTTCATCATGCTTCGTCACGGTTGGAATCCTTGAAGGTTGTATTCGACTATGTGCTATTTTGATTCACTTAGTTTTGCATAGTTATCGATGTAAATTGAGTCTTTCTTGGATCAAGACGTTCAAGTCATAGTAAAGCCAACACTATACAGGTTATGGTTCACTCTTGCCGAGATAATAGTTTTTTTTGTAATCATTTTTAAATCCTATCACGTAGACTTCAGGACTTTTCTTTTCCATGTCTTGGTAGCGTTTCCTATTTTGGTTGTCTTTGTTAATGATCAGCAATTCAATCATTCATTGCGGTGAAGGTTTGACAACTAAGTTTTGGGTACGAAACTTATTCGTCATTGTGGTACCATGATCAGGTTTGCTGATGATAAATTTCAGGTATATTATGTCGAAGTTGTACCTGAGAACGTTCTATATATAATGGACTTTTATTGGTTGGTAATTGTTGAGTTTGGGAATTGTATTGTGTAAATGCGTCGACTTTGCAGGTTTTGGTTTTGAATATAAACGAATAAGCCATGCCGAATTTTCGGTAGAAATTCTCTTGATTTAGGATTGTTGTAATCACTTCTTTTCCAGATTACGATTATCCTATGGAACCATATTGATGGTCTATCACGTGATCGCAACTAGCAATTGACATTCCACATAATGTGTATGTTGGTTACATTTGACTTATTCGTGGTTCTTTCATTGTGTTTTGGAGGTGGGAATTTTTTTTTATTGTTGTTCATATATATTTGCGGTGTCATGAGAATTTCTCGTGTACAATACATCGTATGCTTATACTGAAGACACTTGGTTTTCGATAATGTCGTCACTTGTACTTTGGTCATCTCATCTTGAATTCTTTGGATATTGTGATTTCGTTTCATGATAGTAGGTTTAGTTATGACCAAGTACTCCTTGAGGAACAATTTGTGTCAAGTTTCGGGTGGACCGTTCGTTGCATGGATATGTAAGATTCCAGTCAAGTGGAAGAAATTTTCAGAATGCATGATGGAAGTTATGACAGGCAATTTTTCTTATTATATTCCTCTTTCGAGATTATTATGTAGATGCTATTCGTTGAATCTTTTGCGACTCAGTGAAGCTGTCTAGTGTTCTTATGGATTTTCTTTTTTGGTCAAATTCTTCCATTCTTTCTCGTGGACGAGCATAGATCTTCACTTCACATTGTCGGGTATGCAAGTTTTGATGCCTTTGGAAAATTTAATTTTAGTTCATTACATCTTCCGTGAATAGTATTTGCATTTTAGAATTCAAGTTCACCAGAGTTATTTTGAATCTTCTACATTCATAAATATGATTTATCACTTATGTTTTATCATTGACGGTTCAGATATTGCTTTAGTTTGATATTTTCAATTCAGTTAGCCTTCATTTATTAGTATGCTCCATCCAGTTCAATTCAAGTTCTAACTTTACTTGCTACTTTCAACGAGGATAATAACTCTATGACCGCTGTAATGCGTTAGTATATTAGTGAGATCTCTTTATTGTGGTTTGGATGTTCTGAGATTATCAAGCAGACTTTTTAGGAGATGGATCATATAATTTTGGTAGCATAACTGATGCTTATTCATCATCTACTAACATAGTGATTTGTTCATAATAATATTTTTAATTTTCAGCTGTTGCCCTTGTTTTGTAGTTCAGTTAAAAATCAGTAGGAGAATCTCTTACGTTAGGTTGTTAGGATAGATGGAATCCTCCACAGTTCAAATTTTTCATGAGTTAAGTGTTTCAAATTTATAGTTTTATGGTGTCAATGTTCTTTCTTTTTTTACCGTGAGTTGAAGCTAAAGTTTAAGGAAGCATTGACATTCAGTAAATTCAAATTTTAAAGTTTTCGCGGTTAATAGTTTACGGAAGTGCTTCGCAAAATTTCATAGTCATGCTTCGTTTGATGAGTTTACGTGATTTGAGTCTACAACGTAGGCTTTATTTGGTCTTTCACACGACTATTGGTAGTGACTTTGGGGTTGCTTTGTGTGTGGGAGACTGTATAGATATTTGTTTATCAAGTTACAATTGCGTAAATTTCGAGGACGAAATTTTTATTAGGGGGTAGATTGTAACGACCCGAACCAAAGTTATCGGCTTAATCTTTGTTAGTCGAGTTATTTATCGAACTAATCGTTATATGTTACATTTATTGAGATTTATCGTCACTAAAATTGACTTTTTATAAGTTTTGACTTTTTGGACTCTTATTCTTTTCGAAAGTTGTAAAGGAAATTATTTTCGAGCTCTTCAAGCTGATTATGTGGACACGTTCAATGTTAAATTTGGAGTTACGATAAGAAAGTTATGGTCGATCGGAGTTTGTCGGAATTTTTTACGTTTTGGTAAGTTTTGAGATATAAATACACACTTTCTGATTTTGGAAAGTCAGAGACTTTCCTTTTTGGTCAATTCGGGGTCAACACTTGGTCAACCCCGTTATCCTTCTCTCTCCTCGACCCGTTTTCCCTGTGAAGTGTTGGCAGTGAACCACCACCGGCCGGGCACCAAATTGGTCGGTCTTGGTGTCAAAATCTTCGTCTTGGCCTCCTTTTCCATTTTCCCAACGTTTCGACTTCTAATTCTCATCAATCGAAACTTGAAATCAAAATAAAAATCAAGGTTTTTAGCTTGATTTTTGTCGACGATGGCGGTAGCACTACGGCCGGAGTTGGGTGGTGCATGGTTGGGGATTTTTTTTATCTTACTCCTCCATGAGTCAAACCCGAATGGTTTTGGGTCATGCCGTAGCCTTATGCTGGCAATCGGTCAACTTGATTTTCCCGAGGGTTCCAGAATTTAAAGGTGATTTTCGACATTTTTTGGTTTGATTTTGACATAGTGTTGTGCATGAATGTTGTTGGGCTTGGAATGAGCTTTCGTTTGATGTATTATTTGTAGGCATCTGTGATGGTTGCATTCTGGCTGCCGCTGGGAGTGGTGTGTGTGCCACATGTGCTGCCGTGTGCGGCAAAGCTCTTACAACCTCGAAGAGGTGTATTTCACGGGAAGCTTTGTTGGTCGATTCGTACTAGTTTTTGAGAATTTCATATATTTGGGGAACTTGTGTAATATTTTTATGTGTGTTTAGAATTTGGATGCGACTCGACACATTTGAAGCGATCATTCATCGTGTGTCGAGTCGATGTCCACCTTGCTATGGAGCTTGGGATCATAGCACGAAGAATATGTTTGTTATCGTGATGTGGCGGAGTAGTGACGCTTAGGGAATTGGAAATAGAAAGTGAGTATTAATTTGTGATACAATTCGTATCCGATTCCTTGTATGCTCTAGTTGTACTTGATTAGAATACTATATTAATTAAACTAGAACTTTGATTGGTTTAGGAACACCATGTGCAAATTAAAAGTTTATGGATTGGCTATTGGTTTTCCTATGATCCAGGTGAGTGGACACTTTATTTTCACTATTGATTTGTGAGTCTATGTTATGCATTTTATGATTATGTAGTTTACGAGTATGCATTTATGATTATGCATTTTCATGGAGGCACATGTGATTTGTTTTACATAGAGCATAATCACTGTTGTTGCATCGTTGCACTGGTTTCTCGGCTAATCCCCGAGACGCTCCGGGAGGGATAGGACAAACTCCTGACCCGTGATTTACATAGTACCCAGGAGGGTTAGGACAAACACCTGACCTGAGCATTCTTGTGACTTGAAGGAGATTAACTCAAGTTACTATCTCCACACATAGTACCTAGGAGGGTTAGGACAAACACCTGACCTGGGCATGTACATTTTTAGACTCGCATCATTTTTCGTATATTTTATAGTGGATGGCATAATAGTTATACTTTTCAGTTTATTTTGAACCTTTACTTTTCGTCCACTCACTCTAATGGTTTTATTATTTTATATGTCTTCCCTGGGCCTTTCGTTTTCAACCGCCTAGATTGCAGAGTTTTAGCTGAGGTCGGACATACACGCAGTTCATGGAATAGCAGTAGTCCTCATAGGTTCCGAGGCTGATCCTGCGAGTTAGTATTTAGTTTGCGTAGTAAGCTTAAATTGTATAGCTGCTCTGATGTCGAAAATAGTTGTCTATATTATATATTTTTGCAGTGAACCATTTTGTAGAAAATTTCTTTATTTCGTGAATTTTGAGTTTTGACTCCCCACTTGGATTTTCAAATTTTTGAGTAGTAACTAAAGTTAGTAGAGTCGCTTAGGCTTAATTCCGGTTTAGGCAACTAAATCAGGGTTGGGTCCTTTCAATAAATTATCCCTTGCACCTTTTTATTCAGTTCACATTGGCACACTTCAACGTGTCGCTGGGGTAGTGCGGCCCCAAGTTGACGAGGATGTTGATTATCTTCTACAACATGTTTAGGATGTCTGGGCTGGAGTAGCTGACAATGGCAGAGTTGACCATGTTCTGGACTGTCGCTTATGCCGACTATGAATGGGATAATGGGACTATAACTATCGTGTCTAAGCCAAAGAAGAACAAGTGGTGGTTGAGTGAGGTGGACAACTCGTCTAGCATCTAGAGGCGCAAGGTATTCTTGGTAAGGGGTAATTGGGACTTTGGGAACCGGGAGGACGTGGGAGGGTTACTTAGGATGTCGGCCGCGTTCCAACCCTTATGTTTGAATTGTTGTGCAGTGTATGTAGCGGTCTGGTTGTTGTGTCTATTCTTTATCTGACCACGTTGTCTTTTATTTGTAGTGAACTATTGCTTTCACTTGCCCCTATTGGAGCAGAGTCGTCTTGACCGCTTTCGTTTCGTGTGGGTAGGAAGCGGTGCGTGCAGGAACTACTGGGTTTGGTTCCATCATAAAGTGAACGACCAAACCTGCATTTTCAGGCACCCTAGTAAGTGTCGTTACCTTATGGTTTTTCCTTTTTCGTCCGTTTGATACATGTGGAAGAGTGATATTTAAAAGTGTTATATTTGCTGTAGCTGAAGTGACTGTTCTAGCAACTGAGGAGAGGATGAATAAGTCAACCCCTTATCTGAATGATCTGCATAAGTGGACCTCCGAGGCTAGGATAGTGGTGGAGATGGGGAAGAGAGAGTTCCAAGAAGGGGAAGAGGGTGGTCCTGAGATGACCATCGCTGCCCCGGGCACTGGGGAAGTCATTCCACGAGAAATCATGGTGATCCCAAATGCTGAGGAGGAGGAGGAGGACGCTCATGTGGAGCCCAATGTTGGTGGGGAAGCAACATGGAAACGACCGAATGTGAGGAAGCCAGAGAAGAAGAAGGAGAAAGAGAAGGGATGGGTGGTTGGAGGTGAGAGGCTCAAAAAAGGAAGGCCCAGGTGACTGCGGCAAGGCGGAATGTCTGACCCAAGAAGAGTGTTGGTAAGGACGTTGGTGTTGTGCGGGATGCTTTACACAGGGAGAAAGAAGAAATGTGCTCCGGTGATGAACCAGATGAACAAAATGCAGAGCACTCTGAGCCTCAAGAAGGGCTGGAGACGAGTATTGACTTAGACGACCGCGCGCCTGAGCAGAGTTTCTATGCTGATCCATAAAGTATGGGGTGTGTGTCGGAGGGGGATGACGTGGAGCACAACGTTAGGGTGGTTAACCGTCCCTCTACCCTAGTTGAGACAGGAAGTATCCTAGAATGTGTGGATGTAGAGATGGCCGACTGCTCTTCCATTCCAGACTCTAAAGAGGTGCCGGAAGAGTCGTCCCGTGCAGAGACACATCATGTCCAGGAAGTAGGTGTGGTGGAGCAAGCACCAATAAAGGTGTCATGGATGCGCAGTTGTGTGCTCTAGTTGGGGAAAGGCTGGTGGAGGTGGTTGGGCACAAGATGGTGGCGGCACAGGGAATGCAACACCAAGGGCGACCGCGGGGTTTACTGAGCTGTTTCATGGACACGCCTAGAAGGTCATGACCGCGGACGTCATGAAGAAGCTTCCGACGAGGACTTTGGAGCGTTCTGTTAATGATCGCTGATCTACCTCGATGGGGGAGTTACTCCGAGTGACCGTATACCTGTACCAGCAATGGTTGATGGATCCTGAGCCTCAGCCGCTAAGTGATATAGCCACATTGCAGTTGGAGGTAGGGGAGTTGAAGATTGTCCGCGACAAATTGGAGAAGGCTGTGACGACCACCCAAGAAAACTACAAGAAGATGATGGCTGAGTCTGAGTAATGGATGGCGGAGTCACGACAATTAAAGGTACAATTGGAGAAAAAGTGGCAGATGGTGGAGGGCAGATCAAGACCAGAGAAGACTTGGGCAAACTAAATGCTACACTGAAGCCAGAGAAAGAGCGGCTAGAGGCCTTGGTGAAGGACTTTGATGATGCACTGGTACTGCTGAAGGCAGAGAAGAACCAAAAATGGGTGCATTCATCTAAGGAACGTGCTGGCTAGTGCGAAATGGGAGCTCGGTGATACCAAGAGCGCTCGAGACTTTGCTCAGATTTTCGAAAGGAAATTGAAGAATGAGGTGGATACATTGAAGTATGACAGTGAGACTCATAAGCAACACCTGTAGAGAATGGAGAAAAATCTCGACAGAGTTCGAGGGCAGACCATGAGTGAAGACCTCAAGCGGTGTATGAGGGAGGAAACGGTGACCGTGTATAAGAAGTCACCGACCTTCCAGGCAGAGCTGCAGAAGGTGTTCAACTTTTACAAGAAGTCTCATGCATTCGATGTATAGTTGGCAGAGGCATTCGAGGCCTATAAACACTCCCACATGTTTAATGCTGAGCTAAGCGAGGCGGTCTGCGAGTACCAATGGGCCCCAGCCTTCCGGGCAGAAATGGATAAGGTGGTCGACACTTATAATCAGTTGCCCGCGTTTGCAGCTGAGATGGCTAAGGTAGTGGAGGATTTCAAGAAGTCCCCAGCATTCGAAGTCGACCAGACTAAGGCGGTCGATGCCTTCAAGCAGTCCCTCAAGTTTCAGGACAAGAAGGTTAGAGCGGTTGAGGTCTACAAGCAGAGTGCAACGTTTGAGGCGGATACCGAGGTGGTTTATCAGAAGGTTATGGCATAGATGTTCACATTGATTAGACGGTCAATGTATTTTGACGCGAAGCTCTTTGTTGCGGACTCTGCGGCCGAGACTCTGGAGTTACTTTAGAATGTTGTAGTTATGTGCTCTTGTCATCTTTTTTGTTATTTGTTCCTGTGTTTTGTATTATGAACAAATTTATGGCTATTGTAGCCTATTGTTATATACTTTGCTTATTTGACCAGTACTTAGTGAATGCCATTGTGTGTGAAAACAAAAAGTTTCGACTAAGTATGGTTTTAGCGTCGTCTTAATATACAACCGTTGGAAGGAGAGATGTATGCTGTTGATGTGTTGGTCCCTCCGGCCATTTTGCAATCTTATGAGAAATTGTATTAAGTCAGGTTATTGTTTAAGACGTAGACTGGCTAACGGTCAAACAAATAATAGACAAGAGTATTTGAACAAAACATCTTAATTCCGTAGCATAAGGAAGTACAAAAGATAGGGAAGAGCGTTCATGCTCAGGGCGTTACATCAAAGAAAAACTATAATAGGGAGCCACTGATGAGCAAGCTGTGCTAATAATAGTATTTCCTGAGATGGATGGAGTTCTAAGGGTGAGTTAAGATAGAGCCATCCTTGTTGCTGAGGTAAAACATGCTAGGGTTGGCGAAGTCCATAATCTTGTAAGATCCTTCCTAAAAGGGGTGGAGGCTTTTGACTTTGGTCTGGATGACCTTCATAACCCAATCCCCTGTTTCCAGAGGTCGTGCGTGAACGTGTTGGTTATACAGGCATGCTACTTTCTCCATGCCTGCTATGTTATGGTGGTGGGCAATATTGCACTTTTCCTGCAATAGGTCATTATCGAGACGCAGACCGTCCCCATTGGTGGTTGGATTGAATGCGGTCACCCTCGGGCTCTCATGGGTGAGCTCCAAAGGAAGAAGAGCTTCTGTACCGAAGGTGAGAAAGTACGGCGTCTCGCCCGTAGCAGTCATGGTGGTAGTGAGAATGGACAAGAGGATGCCGGGGAGGAGTTCAGGCCAATTTCCAAAGTTGGGGGTGACGCATCTCATGGCTTGGAGGCATTTCTTGAGGCCGTTCTTGATGACTTTGTTGGCCGTATCGACATGGCCATTGCTCTAAGGGTGAGCTGGAGAAGAGAAAAGGGCGTTCGTGCCCTAGCGGTTGCAGAAGCCAATGAACTCTGGTTTATCAAACTAAGTGCCATTGTCGATTATGATATAGTAAAGGGCTCCATAATGACAGTAAAGCGTTCACCAAAGGAACTTGGTGACGCTAGTCATTGTGCTCTTGACCACGGGCTCAGTCTCAATGAACTTGGTATGATAATCGATGATGACTATCACATACCTGTATTGGCCATTGGCCTTAGGAGCTCTCTAATGAGGTCCAGGCCCATTGAGCAAACAGGATGGGAGAAAGTATTATGGATAGTGGTATGGTAGGCAAGTGAATGTGATCGGCATGGAATTGGCAGGCCTTGCACTTAGTGGTTATCTTTATAGCATCTCATTGTATAATGGGCCACCAGAAGCCATACCGTAATGTCTTGTGAGCGATCGATTGAGAACCGGCGTGGTGGCCGCACTCGCCACTGTGTATGTTCTCTAGAGGGAGCGTCCGACCGAGGTAGGCAAGCAACGTAGGTTGGGCCAGGTTCGGTCGTGCTTATAGAGGTGGCCACCGTGGACACTGAAGTTGGTTGACTGTGCAACAACTGTCCTGGCTTCAGTCTTGTCTGTAGAGAGAGCACCCGAGGTCTTGTAAGCTAAGATATGGGCAATCCAATCCGGCACACCTTGTGTGATGGTAAATATTTCACAAAAATTTCTCTGGATGTTGGGTTTATCTAGTTTTTCCACTTTGGTGTTATGCTTAGTACCAGTCATAGGGGTTGTTGCCAAATGGGCCAGGGTGTCCGCATTAGCGTTCTGCGACCATGGTACTTGAGTGACATTGTAAAACTTAAACTTGGACAAATAATACTGGGCCATAGAAAGGTAGGCCTCTATAGTTCCTTCCTTAGCCTCAAAGTCCCGCATCACTTGGTTCACCACCAGCTGCGAGTAGCTGAAAATATTGATGTCAGGCGTGTCCGTTAACCATGCCAGATGGAGGTCGGCGATGGGGGCTTCATACTCTGCTTCATTGTTAGATGCTTTGAAGTTGAAGTGAAGTGCATAATCTTCTTTGATGCCCTTTGGGCCAGTGAGGATAATGCCTGCACCGCTGGCCTCCTTGTTGGTGGAACCGTTAACATACAGGTTCCAACGAGATTGAGGTTTGCCCAGGGTGGTTTAGGTTGAGACGTTCTGAATGGGCTCTAGATCCTGAGGGATGGCTGGAGTTTCCTCCTTCGTGTACTCAACAATGAAATCTGCCACGACCTGTGCCTTGATGGCCGTCCTGGGCTTGTACTTAATGTCAAACTCGCTAAGTTTGATAGCCTATTTTCTGAGGTGACCACTATGGTCTGGAGACTGGAGCACTTTCTTTAGGGGGAGGTTGGTGAGCACATGTATCTTGTGGGCCTGGAAATAGGGACGTAGTCGTCTAGCTATTGTGACACAGATCATTTGTCAAACGGAGGATATCTTTTCTCGGCCGTGGTGAAGCCTTTTCCTGTAAAAAAAACACAGGGAGCTTGTTATCAGTGTCGCGTCATACTAGGGCAGTGCTAACAGCTGTAAGCGAGATGGAAAGGTACAAGTAGAGCGTTTCCCCTACACTGGACGTGACAATGTTGGGAAAGAGGCTAAGAAGAGCTTGATTTGGCAGAACACCTCCTCGCATTTCGACGTCCAATCAATGGAGCGGTTGTGGATAAGAGCGTTTTCCTTGTATGTGAGATGGAGTATCTTGGATAATGGTTCACACTTGTCAGAGAAATGGGATATGAAGCGGTTGAGGGCAACAAGCTTACCCGTGAGGCCCTGAACATATTTCCTGTCCGTTGGTGTCTTCATATCCATGATTGCCTTAATCTTCTCAAGTTTGGCTTTGATGCCATGCTCATTTACAATGTAGCCCAAGAATTTGCTGGCTGTGACCCAAAACGTGCATTTGGTAGGGTTCAGGCTAACACCATGCTCCATTAGAATTTGGAAAACAACGAGTAGATTGGGTGTGTGACCAGCGGTCGTTTTACTCTTGACTAGGATGTCATAAATGTAGACTTCGACTATCGAACTGTTCACGTCCCTGAAAATGTAGGTCATGAAACGCTGATAGGTGGTACCAACGTTCTTCAGGCCGAATGGCATTACTACGTAATAGTAGAGGCCTTTGTCCATAGTGAACGTGGTGGCTTCTTAATCATTCGGGTGCATGTAGATTTAGTTGTAGCCTGAATAAGCGTCTTGAGTAGACAAAAGCTCATAGTCAGTTGTGGGGTCTACTAGATGGTCGATTTGCTGTTGGGGGAAGCTATTCTTGGGGCAGGCCTTGTTGAGGTTGGTGTACACGCATCCTCCAGCTACCATTAATTTTCTTCACCATTACGGTGTTGGAGACCCAATGTAGATAATGGATGGGCTTGATAAACTTTATTTGAAGGAGACGCTCCACCTCGGCGTTCATGGCTGCATAGTGTGTTAGAGAGTAAGCGCAACATTTTTGCTTGACCGGTCTAGCGTTGGGTGTAATGCTTAGTTTGTGGGAAAATAAGTCAGTAGAGATACCGGGCATGTCCTCGTAAGACCATGCAAAGACGCTCTTGAACTCCCTGAGGAGGGCGGTCAAGTCATCCCGGACAGCTCGGTCCAGCAGGGCTCCGATCTGTACCTTGCGGTCGGGGAACGCTTGGTGGATCTCAATTTCCACGAGGGAGTCCCCTGTGTCGACCGGTTTCAGGAAGTGGATGTCATCCCTCGGGTCATCTGGTGCGGCAGCCATGTGGTTTCCCTTCCTAACAACGTTAGTTTTTAACTCTACTACCTCTTGACGAACTAAGTGAATGGTCTTGGGGTCGATAGGCCGCTCAACAAAGTCGTAGCCACAAACCCTACCCATGTTGTGGTCTGTTGGGAATTGCGTGTAGAGCATATGACTGGCAATGATTGTCTTTAGCCGTTTGATGGTCGGCCTGCCAAGGAATATATTATAAGAGGAATAAATATCAACGATGATAAAATCAGTAAAACCTTCTTTCTGTGGGGAGCCTGTGGAGCCCATGCACAGATGCATGAAGTCATTACCCATAGGATACGCCGCGTCACCCCGAGAAACCTATGAAAGGACCCAACCCCGATTTAGTTGCCTAAAATAGAATTAAGCTCTAACGACTATGCTAACCTTAGTTACTACTCACTAATTGACAGCTGATGTGGAGATCCAAAAATTCAATAGTCACAAAATAAAGAAATTTCCCAAATATAAGTTCACTACTAAAATATACAAGTTATACAACTATTTTCGACATCAGAGTAGCTAGACAAATTAAACTGAGTATGTAAAATAAAATACTAACTCGCAAAATCAACCTTGGATCCTACGGTAGATACTGCTATGCCATGATCTGCATGCACGCTTGACCTCAAATGAACTCAGCAAACTAGGCAATTAAACCGAAAAACCCAGGGAAAAGTACATAAAATAATAAAACTGTTAGAATGAGTGGACGAAAATAAAGTATTTCACTTTAAACTGAAAACTATAAATATTATACATTTCACTATAAATGTACATAAAAATAATGTGAGTCTAAAAATATGATCATTCAGGTACTCCTGGGTACTATAAAATATGTGGAGGCTATGACTCGGGTCATCCGACCTTAAATCCTAATATTACCCAGGTCAGGTTCATGGCCCTCCTGGGTGTTCTATAAATCATCGGGTCAGGTCCCTGGCCCTCTCGGAGCGTCTCGAG
Source organism: Geum urbanum (assembly GCA_946800695.1). Classification (NCBI taxonomy): domain Eukaryota; kingdom Viridiplantae; phylum Streptophyta; class Magnoliopsida; order Rosales; family Rosaceae; genus Geum; species Geum urbanum. The sequence continues at coordinate 20,720,305 of OX326999.1, forward strand.
GATCAACCGAGAAGCAGTGCATTGATGCAACAACTGTGACTATGCTATGTGTAAAATAATATGATGTATACCTCCAAGCTGATGCATAACTATAATAATGCATATCTGAAAAGTGCATAACTATAAAATTCATAACCGTAAATCCATAACTATAGACTTGCAAAATAATAGTGAAAAAAAGTATCCACTCACAGTACAGTGGCATGATTTCCATCAAGCCAAAGCATGTCATTTAATGCTACTATGCATCCGTCATTGGATGTTAACATATCATCATGAAACAACGATTACTACTTAATAACTAATCGCCAAAAATCATAATGAATAACTAAACTCGTTCACCGACGAGCATTATCGTCGAGAACCTCAAATTCTCGAATATCGCAATTTCCAAATTCCCTTAGAGGTTCTAAAACTAATTCTAAGTCAATTATTCTCAATCGATTTCCAAAACATCATATGTTCCCGTAAAGTAACTACCTTTCGATTAAACAAATTCCAAATTAATTAACTTACAAATTCGTATAATTAATTTGTTAAAGTCCATGTCCACTTCAAATCAAGTCTAATCGATTCAAGAACCTCAAAATGGTCATCTACATGCAATTACAAACAAAAAGACATAAAACTTCCGCCGAAAACACCTGTACTGGAGCACCGCCGTGAACCACCGCCGGCGCCACCCCAATTTTCTGGCGACCTGAACCTGAAAACACTCAAAATCTTACAAGCAACATCTCATTCCAAAGCCACAACATCCAATTCACAAGCTAAATCGTCTAATTTTACCTTTAAACTAAAATCTCCAAAATCATTTAATCGATCGATTCTCCTTGCTTAGAAGAAATTAGAACATGTTCTTGGTATGTATAGCTTTGTGGTAAAGAGGACTTTAAAGCCCAGAAGGTCACGCCGGCCAATTTAAGCCATAAACCACCCCCCCCCCCCCAATATTTTAGGTTTTCATGTCGTCGGTGAACCTTTCGAGCATCACAATGGCTTTATCTTTGAGTAATAGACGCTGAGACTATATAGGTTTGGATGAGGAGAGCATGACGAATATTTTGATACCAGCCTCGCAGGATTTGGTGGCCGGACGAGGAACGACGCCGACGTGAAGAGAGAGCGACGCGGGAGGGAGGAGAGAGAAAGGGGAGAAAAAAGTTTGACCCTACATGGAAAGTGTTGACTTTACACTTTGGATATATCACTTATATACTTGCGACTAAGTCGTAAATTTGTTTAAAATTTTCATTGACCGTAATTCCAATTTTAACTCTTGACGTGTCCACGAGCTCGTCTTGACGAACTCTACGACTTCAATATAATTTCCGAAATGGAAAACCCAATTTATACTCGACCATTTACGACTATTATATTTTCAATAAACTTCCGTTGATTATAACTTACTAATCTGGTACAGGTCGTTACAATCTAACCCCCTAATAAAAATTTTGCCCTTGAAATTTATGCACATACTAGTTAAGCACCAAAGGGTACTACACACACATGACTTATTTCAGTTCTCAAGTAACATTCACCACCGAAAGGATTAACCATAATACTTTTACCATGTCATCGCCTTATTACAAAATCTTACTCTTCAGATAGAAAGTCACCGACAACTACCCACTATAAAATTGGTACAAAAAAGGATCTTGATGCAAGTTCCGTAACATAAGCGAGCATTTGATTGATCTTTAACGAATTTCTAACCCTACTTAGTTATCTTATTCTCGAAAATTCTACCAAAAATTGGGAATAATTTTCCCTAAAACTTAAGGAAATCAAAAACCTACACGAAGAAAACACTTCCACTAACAAATCCTACAAGCAAACCGTGGATACCAATTTTCATCCAAATTTCTCATAATCAATATACACAACACTATGAACATAAACCACAGATACTTATCTGAAATTATGATTTACTAGGATCGCAATACTAAAAATCTCCATGCTTCAAACAAAAGTTTTAATATTTTTCAAGGGTGCTTAGATTAGTCCAATCATCTCATCCAACGGTTAAATTTGTAAAATGAATACTATTTAATTTTGTGATTTAGATTCATAAGGATCTGTTTTTCCCTAAAACCAACAAATAATATAGACAGCGCTAGTACTCATATGAAGAATTTAAACAATACGAGAAAATTAAAGTCTAATGAGAAATGAGTCTACACACACATTTCTACCTCGTAGTAAATAGGATTGTGCAAAAAAATTTAAACTCATCGGAATTCGTTTAGTGCTCGATCAATGAGGTCAAATAATACTAAAATACTAAAATAAACTTTTTATGGAATTTGCTCATTCTCCCTATGGGTGGAGTAGTTAAATTGATCATTTTTATCATTTTTTTACATGATAAGATAGATATGAATCCCACAAGAATGCCTATGCGAAATGTGGTTTCAAATTATTTTTTACGTAGTGGCAAATTGAGTTTTATTCTAAATGATATCACCTTAGGGTCACAACGATTCAACACATCGATCGATGTCAAATTCAAGTCAAATGGTTATAAGTTTTTAAAAACATACTTAGAGTACTCTTATCATCCCATCCAACGGTCATTTTTGTGAAAATAATAATTTGTCAGCGAAAATGATTTTGTGACGGCGATTCTTTTCCGCCGCAAAAAAGATAATACCTTTTGCGGCGTCAAAGTGTCATCGCAATTGATGAATATTTTGCGGCGGCATAAAAATACTGTCGTAATTGATGAAATTTTTTGCGATGACGTCAGTTTGCCATCGCAAAAAGCCTTTCACATTCGCGACGGTGATTTTGCCATCACCATTGGTAAGTATTTGCGACGGAATTCATTGCCGTCGCAAAAAATCATAGCAAATTGAATTTTTTGTTGTAGTGAAACAAACTTTCTTGCACATAATAAACTTTAGGAAAAAAATTATCCATGATACCAGTTGAACTCTTTCGATTAGGTCAAAAGGGTGCCCGGACTCTAAAAACTATTAAAATGATGCCTGAACTCTTAAAACGCCAGAAGTGTGATGCTCCCGCACTTTTTTTTATCCATTCAACAGTTTTTTTGTTGACGTGACATTTTTTTGGTTCAAACTGAAGGGTAAATAAGTCATTATGCCAAACTTAAAATTTTTCTTTTGAAATTTTTTTACCTATGATACCTGGACTCTTTCGGTTAGATCAAAAGGGTGTTCAAACTTTTTGTCAAGTGCCAATTCTTAAGTCACCCGAGCTCGATCTGCACCTGCACCATCGAGCATCAAAACTCGCGACGGCTCTTCTTGAATCTCGACCTCGTGGCTAGCCGAAGATTTTACTCTTTTGTCGACATATTTCATGATATGGATGATTTCAATGTAGAGTTTCATGAAATTGAGAAGATCTTTGATGCCCATTTTTGTTTTGGATTTTGGGGCTGCTCAATTTTCAGGATTTTTGGGTTGGCTGAAACTAAAATTAGGGTTCTTGAATTTAATCCAAAGGAATAAACTTTGAGAATTTAATGTTGGAAAAAATGGCCGTAAGAGAAGCAATTGTCACCAAATCTGGGATGATGAACCATTAGGTCTTATGGATTGTTTAATCAGAGACTGACATGTGATGATGGAATTGGTGGTGGCCCGGGACTGGAAGTTGAGTTTGGCCGAGTTCTGGCATTTCGTGACTGGCATCAAGGTAGGCGTAGCAAGGTGCAGAGGATGACCACCATCACCATCCTTGTGGCGAGGTCGGAGATGAAGAAGAAATCAAAACATGGAATCATAATTGGAGATCGAAGGAATAAGCAGAGTTGCACAAAGAGGGTTGAACCACATATGAAATCGTCACCTTTCCATTAATCCATTGGCAGCTTCAATTTTGGTACTCTAAGGTTTTTAATTGGGAATTTGAGGAAGACAATCCTAAATTGAAGTGCAGAAGCAACTAGATTCCCACTGCGAATTGTTTTTTTCCGAGAGAGAGAGAGAGAGAGATATATATGCGAATTAAATTTTTTAAGAGTCGGGGCATCATTTTGATATTTTTTAGAGTTCGGACATCTTTTTGACATGATCGAAAGAGTTCAGGCATCATGGAATTGAGGAAAATAGAACTTACAAGGGCATAAAGATCTTTGAACATGTTTTTTTATTTTCAAAAAAATGCCACGTCAACAAAAATAATGGTGAATGGACGGAAAAAGCATGAGAGCATCACACTTATAGCGGTTTAAGAGTTTGGACATTATTTTGATAATTTTTAGAGTTCGGGCACTCTTTTGACTTGACCGAAAGAATTCAGGCATTATGGATCGATGAATTTTTTCCTAAACTTTAAGGCCTAGTTTAAGGGGGCTTAGGTGTGTTATCGAAAATCATCTGTATGTAGTTTATAGTTTATAAGATTAGTCACATAATGTTAGCTTCTAGTTTTTGGGTACATGTAGATGTGTAGATTGTAGCATATAAACACAATTTTTGTAATAAGTTAGAACTTTTTTAGTTTACTAAATATCTCAAACACTTATAATTTAAGTTAAGCAACATAAGCTACATCATAAACTGCTACAAACTAATTATAACATGAATAATATATGTTTTAGTAATGGTTCTCAAACTCGAGCCTACATGTCTAATTACACAGCGCCGTTTTATATAATAGAAGGGAAGGCCAATTATATGCATTGACAGAGAGTCGTGACATTACTTAATCTAGATGGAGGAATACTTGAATTGAAATTTTTTAACATGCTCACGTCCCAAGAGGAATCTTCATATTTAATCCCTTATATCAAATTAGTTGTAAATAAATGAAAATTAATTAGACTAATATAAACACATGTGCCACTTTCTGCTGGTATTGTAAGCAATAAATTGGAGTTAGGAAACAAAACTAAAGGAGTATACACATGATGGTCGTGAGTGCTTAATTTTGACGTTTTAATCTGCATCTTAGAGTACGTAGAAAACTGTAATATTTGTCTTCACCAAAGGAATAACATTTGTGATGTATTTCCTTGCAAGATTTTTGTCAACAAGCTAGCATCGAGTAGATATATGTATTATTTGTTTGTTTCAGTACGTACTTAATATGTCATCTCCATCTTCGGCTTCTTCGCATGCGGTGGCTGGCGGAAAAAATTCAGGTAGGCCAAGATTAAATTTAATAAAAAATTATAAAAATATAAAATATAAAAATATATAATACAAGTAAAGTTAATTTTAGAAACACCACCACACTATAAAAGTAATACATATCAATATTAATACATAATCATAGAGAAATAAAATCTTCAAAATTCATATAATCAAGAGGTGTTATTAGTCTTCAAATTTGTAACTATTTTTTTTTTGAGATTTTAACTATCCTAAATGGATCCGCGGTTGGCATCAAGCATGGAGAGCTAAACCACCTTAATTAATAGATATAGATCTTTATCAAAAAAAAAATAGATCGTAAACGCAAGAGAGTAAAATTAGTTACAAGGAATAAAGTCACGTATTTTTTAAAAAAGAAAAGAGATTCTCAAATACCCAACGAGGTAGTACCCACACACATCTTCTTAATTTCTTATTCAGTGTGAACATATACTGTTCATCATCTTCTTTCCATTTCTTCCCAATTCTTGTTTAGTGAATCTCTAGCTTTTGTCGATTTTCTGCCCTTTTTTTTGTCAAAACCAGTAATACCCAACCCATAAAATCAAAGAAAAAATCCAAAACTCAGTTGCCCCACTTTACCCCTATGGATCCGCCGCTGTTCGCATGCACTTGTACGCTCTAGCAGTCTAGCTAGCTAGAAATGTTTTCTTTGTAGTCTCCACTTCATATATATTTCGTGTATATATATGAAAAGGTAAAATTGCAATATATAATTTTTGGAGAGGACTCTAGAATCTTATTTAAAGAAGACGTACGTACGAATTGAAATCAATCTTCGAATAGTTTCACCGATTTTGATCAACATAGAGTTCGAACTCCGGGAAGGCACAACATTTCAGATTTTCACCATATGCATGTGAATCGATCGGTACGTCTTCACCATAGCTAGTTAGGTAGGTGGTGCTTGTTGAATGTGGTTAGACCATAAACTAGTTGCTGTAGAAGTTTAGGGTCCGGCATGGAATTAATCAAACGAGCTGGGTCGTGGGGTCCGATCGAGAGGGGACCAATCTGAGAAACACTGCAAGGGACTGATCGATGCCCTAGTGATACATATATAGTCTCTGCAGGCTTTTTTTCGGTCAGCAAACCCGATGGACCCACCGCCCCATACGGCTGCACCTCCGAGCACCGGCAAAGCGTGCTTCCATTTCCACTCTCTCTCTCTCTCTCTCTCTCTCTCTCTCTCTCTCTCTAGCTAGAATCTTAAATAATTCCATGACGGATCACGAGCTCGATGACAGCAAAAAAAAGTGTCTAAAAAGAGTATAAAATACCTGGAGCTGGAGATCGATGATCACGAACCTCCACACAAGCTAAGCTCAAACTAATTAGAGCTGCAGCAGGCCAGCAGCCTGCCTAACAAAAACAAGAACAAGAAGCATGCAACAAAAACAAGGATTTCTTAAAGTCTAATTCAATTAAAGAAATGAGCAAAATCTAAGAAGACACTCTCAAAATCCCAACTAATCCCTCTATATAGGAATTTAGATCCTCTGGACAGTCTAGGCTTGTTTGATGCTGTTTCAAAGGTACCCACTTATCGTACCGTTCTCATCTAATTGTCGGAAGGCCAATCCATGCCACTATATCCACCAATTTTCTTTTTCCATTTTCTTTTGGCAATTGCAAGGAAATAATTTTCATATATATTAGCATGCCTAGTTTGTAATCTTGTACTGTTGCAGATATTATAGAAATCAATATCTAGAACCAAGACAACTGTTTTAGGGATATATAATTCTCTTGTGCATGTGATTCACTAAGCTGTTATTCTAATCATTGTCTTGAGGTGAGCAATGTACCTTGTGATCATTCTTAACAAACTATACACTTGAGCTTTTAAATATGTAGGCTTTGCTGGACTTGTCTCTGAGCTAGGCGTCTCTATCAGACTTTCACAAACCTTGAAAGACATTGGCCAAGAGCCCTGGGATTTCAGATTTGGTTTGGCATGCCCCAGAACCACCAATTCCAACACAAACAGCATCAACAACAAACACTTGGGTTTCTGTGTGAAAGAGGGATTCTTAAATTCTTCCCAAGTTGTATTACTATATACTGATGGGGAATGTGAAGGCAAGCTAGATCATAGTCCATAAAACCAAAGCTGTTGCCTTTACTTGAAACACTACTTTCCTTTCCGTCCCTTTTCTCCTTTTGGGTTGTTTGCTTTCTCTGCTTCTTCTTCAAAAGGAATACATACACAAGCTGTGATCTTGTATCAGCTCTTGAAGACTTGAGGCCCTTACTTCAGGTCAGAACTTAGAAGTCCAAACTTTATGCTTCTTTTTTAGCTACTGTGACTTCATTATTCAAATTCTACATGTGTGTGCTGTCTTTCTTTTCAAGTGATAGTCATAGATATGCAGAGTGATCCATTTTATTTGGTTCCTGAAAAATGTTGTATTTGCCTATTTGGGCAGCCTGTATTTCAAAAGGGTTCAGTTTGCACCTCATAATTTGATTAATTTCTACAATTTTTTTGAGTTAAAATTCTCAGACATTGAAAGCTAGTATCTCTGTTAGAAATATGCTGCAGATAAGGGATGACGTGACAAGACAGTAATTTAACTAATTTTGTTTCAAAAGATGATTCCTTCTTTCTTATAAGTTGAAAATTTCACAAATAACACAAAATGACCCAAATAACTGAGTATATAGCATCATACTGGAAACTTTGATTTGTATGAGGAAAAGGTTGTATGGTAGTACTGTCAATTTTAGTAATGTGGTTTCCCAAAACAATTTTCAACCCATGCTATTTGTAACTCCATATGCTATATAGCTACTACATATGATATCATCATTTCTGAGGAGTGGGGGAATATGAACAGAAAAAGAATGTCCAGTTTCATGTTAATTAAATTACCCAGAAGGAAAGAAACAAAAAGTTAGAATTCCAAAGTGGGTAGCTGAGACTCAAGCAAAGCCATAAGAACCTGAATAATACTACTAAGAACCAGCCACATGTTTTAGGGCAGTACTATACTGGGAGATATTTTGTATAAGACATTATTACTGTGGTCCAGTACTGTTAGAAGCAGACAAGATGTGTGCTCATTTTCTCATGTTAGATCATTCAATGTAACCATCTGTCTAAAATTTACTACACCAGTATATATTACAGTTATTAGTCTCAATCTTAAGCTTATGCTGTTTTGCTTCAATTGGCAGTAAACCAATTGTCAGATAGTAAGCCATATATAGTGCTTCAATGGAAAAACTTCTTAATCCATATGATAAGGAGTGCATGAGGATGGCCATCTTAAAGCATGAGGAAACATTCAAGCAGCAGGTACTATATAATTCTGAGAAGCTATATCATTTTGTTCTGCTTCTTGTTCATGTTAGAATATTGATCAGTGGCTTTAACTGTGTTGCAGGTATATGAACTTCATAGGCTATACCATATCCAGAAGTTAATGATGAACAGTTCAGTAGGTAAAAGCTGCAGGCCTGGAGGAAACAAAAGAGGGAGTTGGGGTTTACAGAATGAAATCAGTTTCAGTCATGAACTGAATTATGAGCAACAGAAGAAGCTAGATTTGGAACAGCCTGCAGAAGCGGCAGAAGAGTTGGAGATCATAGATGAGAGTGAGATTGAACTGACTCTGGGCCCCATAAGGTATAACAGCGCTAACAGCAGCAACAACAGAAGGAAGAAATCAGAAGCAGAATTCACTTCAGATAATTCAGGACCATGTTTCTCTTCTTCTTCTACTGGATCAAGCCATGTGAACAGAACAAGTTCAAGGGCTCAGTATCAGAGGATGAGGAGGAGTAAAGACCCATTAGGTGGGTGTGAAGAGCAATTGAGACAGGATGAGAGGCTCAAGATGCCCCCTTGGCTTTTCCAAGTTTTGAGCTTGAACATGACTTCTTGATCAAAAGTATCTTCATCTTCTAGTTTGATATGATGTGATTTTAGACCTCTATCTTCTTATCGACTAATTTGTGATGGATGTTGTGGATTCTAAGTTAGTGAAATTTCTAGTGTGATGATGGGTGGAGTGTTGTATAAAGTTCAGTAATTTGTCTCCCTTGCTGTGTACTTGTTTTCTAGAAGAGCAGAAGGCAGTTCCAGATCAATAGTTTTCAAAGAATTTTCAAGTTTCCAAGTATGTATTGACATGATTTTAATCTTGTGTTTTCTAACAAAGGCACTTTCTGATGCAAGTGCTTCTGAAAATAGGTCCTTACGTATGCAATAATCTCCAGAAAAGCCTGATCGAAATCCTGGTACATTGAATATGACGCACTAGAGTTGGCAAAATAAACTAATCAAAACAGATTCTGAAGTTTGAGCAGTGGATGCCCCTATCATGATTGATGACAATTTTAGTTGTATTCTTATAAGAAGTTTTAGTGTCTTTTAAGATAAGAATCTTTCCTTCTGACTGTGATGTGTGCAAACAGCTTGTGCTGACAAATAAAAATTGTCTTGTTCCTAAAGGCTGTCAACCTGATAAGAGAAGATTATCTTCTTCGTTAATACCTTGCTAACAAATGATAATTATCATGTCATGCTTGTCAATCTGCTGCCGAGAAAAGACAAAAGAGGCCAAATTACCTCAACAAAATATTAGCGCGATCAACAATGTATATCAAGCTAACACGATTGGTATATGAAGCTCATGTGCGACCATGATACGCATGTACCGGTATTAGTAAACACAGAGATCATACATGGGAAAGAAAATCTCAACGGGGAGCTTGGAGAAATTTAAAAAAAAAATAGAATGAAGATTCTACAAACCAAGGCTTTGATAGAATGTTGGACAAAAATTTGCCTGGAAAGCTTTAGCATTCACAGAACTGATCCATAAAGCTAGCAGCCTAGCACTAACAACTATCTTTTTAGCATACCGTTATATTTCAATGTAGTTTGCAGTAATTTTATAATCACAGCACGTACATACCAAATGCAGATTTTCCTGTTAGTAAATTTTCATGTTGGTGAGCTCAGTATTATCTAATAAAAAGCTGAAATCTGAGGTATCTGAAGCCTGAGGCTACTGAAGTTGATAAAGTCGATCTGAATCTAGAAGTGATGTTGCATCGTTGAATTGACTCATAGGGGCTCTAATAGACTGAAACTTCTCGTTGTGTCCATTGTGGTTATCAGAAGTGGAACAAGAATAGGCATTTCAACCAATTAAGCAACCAATAATGGCGACCTAGAATGTACATTTCAGAAAGGTCACGAGTCTATTTCAAATTAAGAGTCATCATATACATTTGAAACTGCAATCATATCCTTCATCTTTTGGGTTCTACGATACATAATTTGCTTCCAACAGCATTTACAAGCTACACACTTCTACTATGTCCGTAGATGTCTTTAACTTTTTCAAAGGCCCTTTATCACAAAAGGCTAAATTATTTAAATTCATACCCCACAGACAGCTAAAGACTATTTAGTCTGGTACTGCAGCTCCTCTGGAGCTAGAAATTCTAGAATTACATTAACAACTGCAGATCAATATAAACTCACCCTAAAACCCTCTTTTTCTAAAGCTCCATACTCAGAAATTGTTTTTGGTGTTTGAACCCCGGACCTCTTATTTGGGAGTAATTCACTCTAATTGTATTGAGGAAAGTTCGTCACAGTAGCACTAAGCTCATTAATTACCTGGCTGCCAGTTTGTGCTGGAAAGTAGCATCAATGAAAAAACGAACATTTAAGATTTGCACTCAGTGTCATTGAATTAAGTAAAAGTATGAAAACAAAGTGACATTTGATATTTACAGGGACACACACAAGCAGAAACAAGGTAATAGAACAAAGATACACAATATATCGAAGGTAACATAAAGTGTTGTAGAGTTGATCAGTAACAAACCAGGCTATCAAGAAATCGAATGTCTCCGATCTTTGGGAGGTTTTGAACGACCTTTGGGGTTGATCGGTGTCACTCCAACAAATGGAGAAAGTTTCCCAAGTTTTTTTGAAACCGAGTTCATGAATGTTTTTCGAGGCAGAGGAGGTTTATCACTAGATATTGGAGTGTTTCCCATTGGACTGTTCGTTGCTGTTCTCATGGTAGTAGATGTTTCAATTTCTTTCAGCTTCATTTTCAACTTCATCAACTCCATTTTCAGCTCCTCGTTTTGTCTACGCAAGACGGAGAGCTCATCAGGGACATGGTGGTGGAGATCAGTGGAGTACAAGTTGTTCACACTGGAAGTAACAACAGATGGTTCACCACAAACAAGGCTACCGTCCATGACATCTCGAAGACGCTGTTGCTCATAATAGAGTACTTGAACCACGGTTTGAACAGGAAGCCGGTCATTCTGAGCAGCATGAGCACACGCCTCACGTGAGAGTTTCTGGCAATCCATCACACTGCAGACTTTCTTTTTCTCCATATCACTAAGACTAGGATGTGCCTGTGAATGCAAAAGGCTCAATGAATTAGAATGAAAATTTCAATAAATAACAATGTTCAACAAAGCTGTTTTATGAGACCAAAGTTTCCTGTCAAAAGTGATACTTAAGAAAGTTATATACAAGAATGTGCACCTTTAGGTAGATATCCACTGCTCTATAAATTCCATCTTCGGTTATCCTTGACTGTTCAGGAATTAGTTCAGCAATACCAATGAACTTCGACACAGATAAGTTGCGATCTGTGGCTATTTCGGAGAGGTAGTTCTCCATTAACTTTCCTACTCGTTCCAAGTCACTTAGTGGAGGCAAAACGTACTCATCGTCTGCGTTGAAGCTCAAACGGTTCCTATCTGTATGATGCTCTAGGTAATTCGTCATGATCCTTTGCACAGTGTCCACATCAAGCAATGTGTCCCCGGTAAAGGAATATGTGGGGATCAAAAGATCATCCAAGACAGCCTGTGCCAATTGCAGACCCATTCTCTTCTCCAAATCTAGTTGACAGGCAACTGTTGTCTCAAGAATTTTCGTAGCACGAAGCAGCATGGATAGAAAGCTGACCGACATCGTGTTCTTCTCCCTTGGCAGAAGACTCACAATTGTTTCCAAGACAACTCTCTTCTCATGCTCTTGTCGTGCTTCAATTTTTTTCCTTCCCTTTCCAAATGTTTCCTGTGCCACAACATTTAGAAGTTAGACATAAAGTTTTGAAGTACAAGTCCTTAATCTAACAAAATGTGGTATTCTGGAGTGAGATCTCACCAAACCTCTTAGAGATTTCTGCGCATAGAGCATGAGTATTGGTCCAAGAGCATATTGCTTAAACCCTCTTGCCATCATTGCAATCAGAACTCTTTGGAAGGTATCAATTCTGAGAACAGTTAAATCTTCTGCCCACCAGTCAACAACAGGTTTCGTTTGATACACTGCCGAAGAACTCAGACTTTCACTGCCACTATCAGCTCTACCAGACGAGCAGAACTGGCTTTCTTTGCAGGCAATGTATGCAACTGCATCAATGCATCGGCTCACTAGCTTTACTTGATCCGAAATTGGGAGGAAGCTTTCTGATATACGCAAAACTGAAACTGCGCCTGCGAGGCTCTTGAGTGCCACTTCGTTCAAGTATTCATCAGTTCTCCCCACAAGATTTCCGACTGCATACTCCTCAGTCATGAGAAGGTACTCTGACACGCAACGTAGCATTGCAATGTTTTCTGTGCTGATCTCAAAATTAATTCCATAGCAGAACTTCGCTGCCAGCTCAAATGCTTCTGCTCCTCCCGGAACATCAGTAAGTTCAATGACAGATGTTTCAGCATCAGTAGATTCAGACACCAGTTTCCGTATGTATCCACACTTCGAAACTAAAGGAAACTGCAATTTTGGTTGTTTGTGTTACAACTCAATCAAAGTTTACCTTTAAAAACCAACAGATACTTTCTTGATGTGTTCATACATTAAAGCAACTTCTGAGAAAAGCTGCATACATAGTTCTCCTACATGATGCAGTTGGATACTGGAAATGCAACTATTCATCAAAAGATGACTTACCTTATGCAACGAGAAGGAAACGTCTCCGACATGAACGCTAACATCGCTGGGAATCTCCTGTGAAAAAATCCTGTAAGTTTCAAGATATTGTCAAACAGTTGGAATGACATGGCACAAATCAACACGCATGCATCTTAGCAGAAATGACAAGAAGAGTCGCGAAACAAACCATTCACTGGTTCTCTTCAAGGCCGAAGAGAGAAGCTCCTTCTTCTTAGAGGATATATTTGCAGTGGTGGTGGGTGCAGTACTTTTCTCCCCATGATCAACATCCGCCATGGTAGTGATTGTGAGATTTTTATCATGTTAAGTCCTCCATCATATAGTGAAACCAAAATAATAGTAGACAAAGGGATTCTGCTACAGTCTTACAAAACACTAGGCTGAATAGCAGGTACACGATCCCTGAAGCAGTTTTGTTTCTATCTGACTCTTAATTCAAACCTAGAATATATAGGCAACTCAAGTTGCTAGCCAGAGACCCTTATTCTACAATAATGAGATGAATAGGAACTGAAGCTGAAGCTCTCAACTTTGCTCTAATGACTGCATTATCCATCTTCAGCCTCACAAGTAATGATCACATTTCATGAGTCTACCTAAAATGGCCTCAATGAATTCAAATTTCAACAAGGAGAACAAGGGCACTTGTGATATTATCAGCTGGCACATGGCTGGGAAAAATACAAATTCAGCAGTAGATTACTGGATTGTAGTGTGTGGTGTGGGCATAAGTTAGGAAAGTTTGGTTGAGAGGATGACATTGTTGCAAAATGTTTCAAGTGGCGGCAAAAAACATATACGTATAATGTCCACGTGGGAAGAAAATGATAGGGGGAAAACACTACCGCATATGGAGACATTACCGGCGAGATCACCGGAGACAAGGCCGGCGACCGGAAAAGTCGCCGGTAATGTTCATCATTACCGGCGACTTACTCCGTCGCCGGAATTTCGCCGGAAATGTGTGGCTCGACATTGCCGGCGACGGTTGGAGTCGCCGGTAATGTTTTTAAACATTACCGGCGATTTTCCGGCGTAATGTCGCCGGTAATGTCTTCATTTCCGGCGACTTACTCCGTCGCCGGCAATGTCTCTTATATTAGACGCAGATTGCAGCAGCTCGATCATTGATTCATTTTGATCGAAAAATATCCAGAGAAATCGAAAGAAGGAAAACGTACGCTCTGAAATCGATCATTCGGTATATTGTCAAAATTAAGGCGCGCGTCGAAAACTCGATCACTCGGGAAGCTATATATATAGGTACGTGTATATATACGTATATGTGTATGTATATATATATGTGTGTGTGTGTTGATCAAATCCAATTCGTGAGATATATATGAAATGTTGTTGATGTCACGGAAACGAGAAAACTGCTTGTAGTTAATCTTATCTTGTGTCTGAATCAACGACTGGTATTATCGTAGTGTTATCGGAGCCAGGCATAACAGAGCCTCCTACCTAGTCAAATACGTTTTGAATTGAAAAAAGAAGAATACCATCATCGAGTACTGAATCGAATTCAGAGATTAGATCGATATATATATATATGCATGCATGTGTTGATTTAATTAGAGTTGAATTGAGATATGGCGTCGATTATTAGTAGTGAATGTGTGTATATATATATATAATTAATACGTAAAATTGTTAGAATTTTCAGGATGGACAAGAGTTGGATGAGTCTCGAAAGATGGGATGTCAGATATCACCAGGGAATTAGGAGTTTTGTGGATTTTGTGAAGACTAATTGTGGAGACACTACACTTCATTATTGCCCGTGTAAAAAATGTAAGTGTTTCAGCGATCGATTTCGTTTTCCCATTGATAAAGTCCAGATGCACCTGAGTAAATACGGATTTTGGGATAAGTACACTTGTTGGATTTATCACGGTGAAACATTGTTAGCGGGTCCGCATGATCATGGACAATTTGGTGAGAGGGCCAGTCCCAGCTATGATTATGGAGATTTTGCTGAGAGGGGCAGTGCATCCTATGATCCAACATCGATGTTAATCAATGATATGTTTCCTCATGAGAGCGGTGTATTTGCTGATGAAGCACCAAATGTCCCTCCCGTCGTTGAGGGTTTCCCCCATATCGAGCCAGTCAAGCCATTACCTGGAGCTCATGTCAACACAAGCGGTATGGACAAGTACAACAACCTGATTGCATTGCAACAGACTCCGTTGTACGACGGTTGTAGTAAGACTGTTCTTGAAAGTGTGATGGGAGTGATGCAGCTCAAAATGGAAAACAAAATGTCTGTCAAAGCTGTTGATTCTTGGTTGAAGTGGACTGCTTCGCTACTGCCACCCGGTCATCGTCTTCCTACCACTCATCATAAGGTGCGACATATCCTGAAAGATCTTGGGCTTTCCTACATCAAAATCCATGCATGCAGATATGATTGTATTCTCTTCTGGGGAAAAGATCTCGAAGACCTTGAAGCCTGCCCGATATGTTTTACAGAAAGGTATAAGTTGACTCCTGCAGGCAACAAGAAAGATGTGAAGATACTTCGATATTTCCCGCTTATTGATAGGCTGGAGCGGTTGTTCATGTGTGCTTTCACGGCCGAGGCAATGAGATGGTGGGCTGAGAGGAACTTGCCTGACGATGACACCCTTATACACCTTTCCGACGGAGAGGCTTGGAAGCACATGGTCAGGGAGTTTGATCATTTTGCAGCAGAGGTCCGAAATGTTTGGCTAGGGCTCTCATCTGACGGATTCAACCCTTTTGGCAACATGAGTCTTCAATACAGTATATGGCCAGTTATTTTGGTACCGTACAACCTTCCACCATGGATGTGCATGAAGAAGGAATACAATATGCTGACTCTGTTAATTCCGGGTCCGGGTTATCCAGGAAAGTGTCTCGATGTGTATTTGAGGCCTTTGATTGAGGAGCTTAAGTACCTGAGTGAGAGTGGCCACCTCACTTACGATAGGTTCAAAAACGAGATGTTTCAGATGCATGTCATGCTTGTTGGCACCATCAGTGATTTTCCTGCCCGCGGTATGTTGTCGGGCAACGTTACTAGGGGTTACAGGGCTTGTTCAGAGTGCATGACGGTTGATTGTTGCAGTCCTCATTGCAGTAAAATTGTTCAGATGCGTCACCGTTGTTGGCTTCCATATGATCACCCATTTAGGCAGGATCCAGACGCGTTTGATGGGACTGTGGAAACAGGTGTGGCACCAAGGCGATGGACATGGGTAGAAATTTTGGAAGTGTTGAATGAATATGATTTTGGCCAGCCGAGCAATCATCCTGACATAGTGGCATCAATTCCAGACAAGCCCGAAAGGTATAAGTTTTGGACACACAAGAGCATATTCTGGGAACTCCCCTACTGGCTCAGGTTGCCTATCAGACATTACCTAGATGTCATGCACATAGAGAAGAATGTGTGTGAAAGTGTGGTGGGCACAGTTCTTAATTTGGAGGGGAAAACAAAAGACATCCCTAAGGCACGTATTGATCTGAAAGCTATGGGACTGCGGAAACATTTGTGGTTAAGAGATGGTAAGAGAAAAATGCCGCAAGCTCCTTACACGGTCAAGCCGAAGCATAAGCATGAAATTTTTCGGTGGCTGAGTAATGTCAGGTATATATTCTTATATATGACTATGCAGTACAGAAATTGGTTTGCCTTAAATTTTTACCGGATTATGGTGATATGCGAGAAATATAATTGTTGCCTATGGCTATATATATATATATATATATATATATATATATGCAGGTATCCTTATGGCTATGCAGGAAATATAAGCAGGTGTGTTAACTACCGGGACAATAAGATGTACAGATTAAAGAGTCATGACTGCCATGTACTGCTTCAACGCCTTTTCCCTATTTTCATTCGAGGGTACCTGCCCAAGGAGGTGGTGGAGCCGTTGGTGGCCTTGTCAAGATTCTTTCAGAAGTTATGCACCAGGGAAGTTAAAAAATCAGATCTCAGGGAGATGCAAGATGACATCATTTTTATCATGTGCAAGCTTGAGAGGATATTTCCGCCAAATTTTTTCGACATCATGCCTCACCTAACAATCCATCTTCCCGAACAATTGTTGCTTACCGGACCCGTACACTACACTTGGATGTATCCCATGGAAATGTACATTTGGTTTGCCTCTGTTTTTATATGTAAAGTCTTATTTTTACCCCTTTTAACATGCACTTGTTAACTTGTAGACAATTGGGAGCCTACAAGGACTATGTGAAGAATAAATATGCACCTGAAGGGTGTATCGCTGAAGCATATATTGCGCACGAGTGTGTAACGTACACCAAAGTGTATTTGGGAGCGCTTGAGGACCCCCAACAACAGATGCCGATAGATGAACCTCAGTTCAAACTTTCTATCATCTCTAATGACGTTGTAGTACAGGGAAGCTTGCCAAAGTCGTACAAGTTGGATGAAAATGAGGTAGTCATTGCCCACTGGTCGGTACTGATTAACTGTGAAGAAGTACAATATTGGAAAAACTATCATCTTCACTGCCCTGCTATTGCCGGAAATGTTGATTACCACAACAGGACGTTTGCAAACTACTTTGGTCCATGGGTAAGGGTATATGTGTATATGTCTTTTTTTATCTTGCCATTTTCCTTATATAGCATGTGTGTACGTACGTGGTTTTGTGGTTTCTATGTTGTAAATTTATTGTGTGGTTTCTTATCGTTTTCAGATGAACCATGTAGCAGATGATGGTTCCCCAGAGTGGTCAAACGAATTGAGGGTCCTTGCGATGAAACCGATAGCTTCAAAAATTTACTCGATGTGTCAGGTCAATGGCGTTAAATTTATATGTGAAAATCGAGACGACCGACTGAAAACACAGAATTGTGGGGTGATGGTCCATGGTGGGCAGGATGGCGTTGACTATTATGGTGTCCTTCATTCAGTTGTTGAACTAATTTATGGGAACCGCATGAAAGTGCACTTGTTCAAGTGTAGATGGTTTGATACTAGCCCGGAGAACACAAGGACCGATCAGCATGGAACATTTTCGGTGAATACTGCTACTACCTGATATGAAGAAGACCCTTTCGTTCTTGCCTCATCAGTAAAACAAGTGTTTTACCTGGACGATCTTCTTAACAAAGTCCCGTGGAAGGTGGTTAACCATGTTGCTCATAGAAACATATACAGTGCTGCCACACTTGGTGATACCGCAGATGATGAGGAAGTTACTGCATACCAAGAGCCGAACGCTTTTGACATTCCGGAATCATCTACGATTCGCCTTAATAATGTGATATCTGGGAGTGTGGTTCGAATTACTGGAGCAGAACTTCTCGATGTTAATCCATATGAAGTTGACGCTGATTCAGATGACGAGGAGAGGGACATATTGCCAGAGGTTACCTATGAAACCGAGTCAGACTCAAGTGATGACGACGATTACGATTATCATCCTTAGTACGTTAATGATGTAGTCGGAAATTGTTGTCGGAAATATGATGTAGTCGGAAAATGTAGTCGGAAATAGTAGACGGAAATTGTAGTCGTTAATCGTAGACGGAAATTGATAATCGAAATTGTAGTCGGAAAATGTAGCCGGAAATCGTAGACGGAAATTGTAGTCGTTAATCGTACGTAGACGGAAATTGATAATCGAAATTGTAGTCGGAAAATGTAGCCGGAAATCGTAGACGGAAATTGTAGTCGTTAATCGTAGACGGAAATTGATAATGGAAATTGTAGTCGGAAAATGTAGCCGGAAATCGTAGACGGAAAATGTTGTCGGATATTCTTCGGGAAATAATGACATTACCAACGAGTAACTCGTCGTTGGTAATGTCATTACCAACGAGTTGCTTATAACTCGTTGGTAATGTCATTACCAACGAGTTGAAGTCGTTGGTAATGACATTACCAACAAGTTATAAGAAACTCGCCGGCAATGTTGTCTGGATAGAAACTACCCAGTCGAGCCCGAGCCTTTCATTTCTCCTCCTCCTCCTCTCCCTCTCCTCCTCCCCTCCTCTCCTCCTCCCAAATTGGTCCGACGAGTTCAAACTAGCTCACCTCTAGCTCACCTCCTCCTCCTCTTCTCCCTCTCCTCCTCCTTATCCTCTACTCCTCCTCTCCCTCTCCTCCTCTCCACCGATCTAGAATCCTCTCCTCCTCTGAAAATCTCCTCCTCCCCTCCTCTCCTCCCCTCACCATTGTAGTCGGCAAAGCATTGTAGGTGGAAATCCATGGCAGGTCTGATCCTCTCTCTCTCCCTCTCTCTCTCTCTCAATTTTTAATTATTTTTGTGTATGTGTATGTGTATGTGTAAATTAATTAGGGTGCTAAGTTGGAAATTAGGGTGATAAGTTGTAAATTTATATGCAATGTATATATATGTGATGTATATATATATTTAGGTATGTGAAAATTAAGTGATGTATATATATGTGAAAATTATGTATATATGTGGTTTGGATGAATATGTGATGTATATATATGTGGAAATTAAACCTAATTAAGATGCATGATATATATATGTGTGAAAAATGTGGAAAATTAATTAGGGTTTGTGATTTGGATGAATATGTGAAAATTAAATTTAATTAAGATGCATGATGTATATATATATACATCGAAAATGTATATATGTTAATTTAGGTGATATAGTTGTTAATTAATCGTATAAATGAAGGTGGAAATCGGGATCGGAACGGTTTAGAACCAGAACGGTTTTAAACCAGAACCGCGCGGAACCGGAACCCTTTGGAACCGGAACTGTTTGTAACCGGAACCGTTATGTTACAAACGTTTCCGGTTACAAACAATTCCGGTTTCTAACGGTTCCGGTTCCAAACCGTTCCGGTTCCGATTTGTTATAGAACCGAAACGGTTTGGAACCGGAACCGTTTGGAACCGGGACTGTTTGTAACCTTTCCCGTTATGTTACAAACGGTTTCGGTTACAAACAGTTCCAGTTTCTAACGGTTCCGGTTCCAAACCGTTCCGGTTCTAACGGTTCCAGTTCCAAATCGTTCTGGTTCCGATTTGTTATTGAACCGAATCCATGACTATTACGGTGTCCAGGAGGTTTTGCGGCTAATTGGCTTCGGAGAGGTTCCCGAAATAGTGGAGGGAACAGTAGTCAAGCTTCCTCCTCGCCCGCAGTTAGCAACACGCCCAGTGGGCTAATGATGACTGCTCGCACGAGAGCCTTGCTAGAGGCGCGAGCTGAGGAGGAAGCTGCACGATCAAGAGCCGTGGAACCGGAAGTCGAGGCTCGAGCCTCAGTCTCCAGACGCTCAATCAGCAGACGTCCCTCCGGTGGCAGAGCCTCAGACAAGAGACAGTCAACGGGGGCATCAGAAACTCCCTCAATCCGAATGCCCCATATTCGCCCGGTGCCTACTCCCGTTTCACGGGAATCATCTGAGGCACATGGTGGTGCTGGCGCCTCATCGTCCAGGCCTCGTCTATCTCCGCCGTCCGGTCTCTTCCTACCCGACGAGATTCCTGTCATCCCTGAATTCAATGATAGGGGGATGCCTGTTTATGTTGAAGGACAGCCGGAGTTCCTGACCGTGGAGGAAGCGTATAACTTCCTCCCGTTCGACCCCGTGTATCTTTGGAGTGTGAGGTGCACCAACCAACAAACGGACGATGCAGGTAAATTTTATTTAACATCAGATTGATTACTTAATTATTACTTAAGACTTGCGATAGGTTCAATTAATGATATCAATTTGTTGACATTGTATTATTAGGCAATTTCGTTAATGGGACTGGAAAACGGAAAGGGGCTAGAGGCACCTGCACCGGGAAGAGACTTGAGCAGGCCACCGACGGAAGGAAAACGCCCATAAGGGCCAATGAGGATGGCGAGGTGATCGAGGCATTCGACACCACGCGCAAATATGTCAGCATGGCCGGTGCGATCGTGAGGGACAAGGTCCCAATGCTTTGGCCAGATTGGGAATCTGCGCCTATCTACGTGAAGATGCAAGTGCATAATGCACTCAATGTGAGAAAAATCGTATTTTCATTACGTAAATTTTACATTTATTAATTAAGTCCACTTAAATATATAATTTTACCTTTTATATATTCATATTGCAGGTGTGGTTTGACGTGGATGAAGTTCTTATTCACACGTGGGTAGAGCGTCAACTACATATGAGGTGATGTGCTTCGACTTATTTGAATATATATCGAGTTAGATTTTTGTTTATCAAGTGTTTTAATATCTCTAACTTTTTTTCCTTGTTTTAATATAGGTATAAAGAGTGGAAAAACGAGCTTTCTTCCCATTACACTGTATACAAGGAGCTAGGCCGAGGTTCTACCCCTAGCGAATTCCGGTTTAGGGAGTACGAGTGGCTGTGGCTGATAGCCCACTTTGAGCACCCCAAAGCGAAGGTATGCATCCTTAATATATCTTACAAGCCTAATGTATCGTATCAGATTGAAATAGTTAGTTACTAATTTTTTTCCATATGTTTATCAAACAAGGCGATTTCGAAGACGAACCGGGCGAATAGATTGAAAAACACCAGGGCCCATCGATCATGTAGGTTCACTCAACTACATGGGTTGGTCGACTAAGGCGCAGCAACAACAAGAAGTGAACCCCTTGGTGTATATTCATCAGAAGTTCTATCCGCAGTGCCCTGACGAAGCCGTAAGTCTTTCGCCTCTCCATGTGTTAATAAAAATATTTTTCAATATTAATAGATTTTGTTAGTTAATACGTTGTTCATTTTCGCTTTTCAATTAGGCGAGAGTGGAGGAGGCGACCGCAGAAGTGACCATGAGTATAGCTCGGACTAACCATCCTGACTGCTCCGAGGAAGAAGTCACCCAGTATGCCTCTCAGATCGATCCGCTTGATCCCCCGATAGCGGCTCAGATCATGGCAAAAGCGTGCGGGACTGGAAAGAATACCTACTACTGTAAGGGAATGGACTCGGCGGGCGAAGGAGTATTGAAAACCACTTCACAATACTCTACCGGGTCAAGAAGTTCAACTTCTAGTCGTAACCTCGCAGCGGAGCTTCATAGGACGCAGAGGGAGTTGGAGGAGCAAAAGAGGCAGATGGCCGAGTACCAAAACATGGTCCAGCAGCAGACACAGATGCAGGCTCAGATGTACACATGGATGCGGACGATGTATGAGGCTCAGACTACCGGACAACCGTTCCCCACACCTCCCCCGGTCCCGGTCCCTCCCTTCCCTAGCTATCCACCACCACCACCGCACCAGTCAACACCAGAGCAAGACCAAGGTAGCCACCGGAATTCAAATGAGTACATGGATTACTTCGACCCTGACCCGCAAGTTCCTCGACCCTGACCTGTAGTTGTAGTTAATTTTTGTATCGTCGTTGCTATTTGTACTGTACGTTGGACATTTATGTGTACTGTTGAACTTGTATGATTGTACGGTTTATGTCTTTCAATGCAGGTTCTGGAATTGGGCCCAATCCAGAACTGCATTTTTTTTTCAAAATTTTTCCACACATTGCCGGCGACATGGACCTCAGTCGCCGGCAATGTCTCACATTCCGGCCACGGCGGCGCTGCCATTGCCGGCGACGCCGTTTCCCATCGCCGACAATGTTAACACCGGCGGGGAATTTCCGGCGAGGTCATTGCCGGCGACTTGTCGCCGGCAATGACAATTCCGGCGAAAAAAAAGACAAGGCTAGCGACGGTAGGTCGCCGGTAATGTCTCCATTTCTGGTAGTGAAACCACATATCAAAAATAATCTTATTCTTGTCCAATTATGTCAATGTAGTTTAATGAAAAATATGGGCCATTACCCACACGAGATTGATGAAACTAAGACTCAAGAATATAAGAAACACAAAAGACGCGAAAACCAGAAATTTGACAGACTCGTCCACTAGACACTAATTAGTTTACGAACCTAACTTAGACCAAGCCAAAAATCACAAAAAATTACAACAATAAACAAGACTCAGTGAAAGTGTACCACACAAAATTTGAGGATATTCGGAGATGTTTTGGTTGCCAAAACAAATCAGCCTAATTGCAGCTAATGCAGAAAATAATGAATTTCAGAAAACTAAATTGTTGATGAAATCAATTAAATAGAGATGAATGTTAGGAACCTCTCTCCACTTTTGAAAATTTACGATTACCCCAACCTAATCTAAATAACCATGGTTAAATTTTTCCCATGCACGAGCAATGCATAAGTCATCTTGCATATTACACTCTCTTACTTGACATGAAAGATGGAGTGGTCATCCGCTCTAACTTGATCCCTAATCAATCGACTTATACATATGGTGGTGTAAACCTAGAGAACTAGAGTCATTAAGTTCTAAGAATGCTTGAGGAACAACAATGCTTCAAGGGTTAATTTGGTAGTCACATTACATCATTAATGAATTACTTCACACATGAACCTGTTTTATCTCTACTAAACATGCGATAATATGTTGATTATGCACACACTCAAGGCATTAGATTCTACAACATGCAACTAAATTGGCCACCATAGAAACACATGGTAGAAATCATCAATGGCATAATAGTGAAGTAAAACTCATCCAAATAGTTATTAAAATCATAAGGGGTTCAAAATCATAAGCATGTCTAGGGTTTCGATCAGCCCCTAACTAAAGAAGTTTAGCTACTCATAGTCGAAAAAATACAATAGCAAAAAATGATGGAGAAGGAAGAATAAACCCAAAATCCTAGAATTCTTGGAAGCTTTAGTTCGACGGGTCGAGCAAGTATCTCGACCGGTCGAAGGATGACGACAGGAATTCCTCCTTGGCAGCGACATTTTTCTCTTCTATGATCTCTTTATGAAATTCAACAACCCTATTTTGTTTTTCAAAAGATGCTTATATATGTGTGATCTCGGGCCTCTCCTCATCAATTTAGGGTTGAGTCATCGCCACATGGACTTTCCACATCATCATTCCTTATTTGAATAGAATTATCATTTTATTGCTCCTTTTTGTATTTTCCTCAAAATAACCAAAAACATAATTAATTACTGAAAATTAAACAAATAAACCAAGTATTGTTGGAATAATTATGCACAAGAGAGTTGCACATTTATGCAACTATCAGATCATTACCCCACACTTAGCTTTTGCTTAAGGGTGGGCATGGGACGAGTCTGGTCAAAATTTGACTGTCCCTATCCCAATCTCGAATGGGACGGGACGAGACAAGATTAGACATTTTAAAAGCCCGTTTTGATCGTCCCGAAACCCGAACGGGACGGAATAGAACGGGTTGAATTTCAGGTTTAATTTAAAATAAATATTTAAAAGAGTATTTACTAACAAAAATTTGAATGAGATAGGATGAACTAAATTTTAGGCTCAATATAAGATAAACATAATTTGATAGAAACTAGAAATGTACAATTACATACCGTAATATCGTTTTACTTGATGTATATATAATTGCATTAAAGCTACAATCACTTATTTCATGTTTAATTGATACATTTAGTTCTTATTAGGGTAATTTTATTTTTAGATTAGATATTATTAATTATTTGATAATTTATTATGTCAATTTTTAATAAAACGAGTGATATATCAATATTTTAAAATGTTACGCGTAATACACGTTAAAACCCACCTCAAAGCGAAGTTATTGAAAAATGCCTCATTCTACCCGAAAAAATGCATAACGCGTAAAATGCGTCAAAATACGTAAAACGCGGTGCAAAATACGTAAAACGAGTAAACTTCAAAGCCGCGTCTGAATATTTTATTTTTTTTAAACACAAGTGATCGTTTCAATCTTCTCTAAATTCTGCAAGCAAGGAAAGCAAGGAAGTCAGATCTGGGTAGATACGGAGGAACGAGATGGGTTTGGATTAGAAGAATGAGAAGGACGGATGGGTCGGAGAACACAATTGACGGTAACCTTGTAGGATCTGAGAGGATTTGAGACGAGTCAGACGATCATATAGCAGTTGGGAACTTTTGGTTTTCTGGAACATAAAGAAGAGAGAAGCGGCGGTCTAATATATTTAGTGGCTGTAGAAGCAGAATTGATGAGTTGGCATGGTGAGATACTGAGTAGCAATTACAGAGAAGTCGAAGTCGAAGACAAGTGAGGAGAAAGATAATCCTCTGAAAAAAAAAATAGTAAAACAATAAGACCTAATGGTGAACTTGGTCACTAGAATATTGGGCCAAATGTAATGCTCAAGGTTTTGCTCTCCAAAACTCTCCTTGCCTTAAACTTAATTTATTTTTTGAACAATTATTAATCATTAACTTACTTATTATTAAATTTAATGTATAAATATATATTTTTTATCCTTTCCCTTAACACATTGTCTTACACATATTTTTGTGATGTGTTATGGGCAAGGATAAAAAATATTGGTACATTAAATTCAATGCATCAATATATATTAATCTTACAGATATGTTAATAGCAAAGGTGTTTCACCTTACTTGTGTTAGCTCAGACCATTGCCCCATTATTTGCTTGGATTCTCCTAAAACCTCAAAAAAGCCTTTTATTTTCATATTTGAAGCTTACTGGACAGAAGATGCAGAATGTAGGGAAATTATTGAAGCTGGTTGGTCCTGTCTCATGTCTATGTCCAATCAAAAGAAGTGGATTGCCAATTTATTTAGTTACAAAGCTAGGTTACTTTGGTGGAGTAAGGAACGTTTTCCTAATGATAGAAAGGAGATTAACTCTTGTATGGGGGAGTTGGAATCTCTTCAAAATGATAGTGATGGTGCTAATGTGGATATGCAAGTCTTTTTGATTACTCAGCTTGGTGAGTTATGGAGAAGGGATGAGATGTTTTGGCAGCAGCGTTCTCGTGTCCTTTGGTTGAAGGCGGGGGATTCTAACTCTTGTTTCTTTCACCTAACCACATTACAACGACGACATCACAAAAAAATCTTGAAGATTCACTACAAGAAAAATGCACTTAGACGACGGAACCTTAAAGGTTCCGTCATCTAAGTAACACTTAGACCGCGGAAACTTCTCCGCGGTCTAAGTGAACACTTAGACGACGGAGATGTCTTTTTCCGTCGTCTAAGTGAAACTTAGACCGCGGAGAAAATTTCCGCGGTCTAAGTGTCACTTAGACGACGGAAAAAGACATCTCCGTCGTCTAAGTGAAATTTCAAAAATTTAAAAATTTCACCTAGACCGCGGAGAAAGTTTCCGCGGTCTAAGTTTTCACTTAGACGACGGAAAAAGACATTTCCGTCGTCTAAGTACTTTAACCCTAAACCCTAAGGCCCTTTCCCCTAAACCATGTTTTCACTTAGACGACGGAAATGTGCATTTCCGTCGTCTAAGTGAAAATTTCGTAATTTCACCTAAGACAACGACCATCTAGACCATGTCCCAATGCATATTCTTTTCGTCGAGACCATAGAGTAAACAATGCTTGGAGTGTGAGCGTCGACGGTTTTAAAATAGGACTTACGGATTTTCGTGTATCCAGGTTTCCAGTTTGTAAAAATTTTGGATTTGCGGTTAACTGTGCCGATGAAACCCTGAACGAACTCAGTATTTAGTGAAAATTATTCTACTTATATATGGTGTTATGGTGAGTATATCCAATGGTCGTTTTTTCCAAATTCAATTTCGTTAATATCGATGTGCAATGAGCCTATACGTACCGGCACTTAAGTTATACATATTAGTAGATACTTAACAAGTTTGAATACGTAAATTAATTCATCGTCTTAAATCCCACTTTTTATATATACGATTCTTTAATCGATATTTTACGACAATTCCATTCAAATTACAGGTCCAAAAATTCATTAAAAATTATTTTTAAAAAATAATTTTATGGAATTTTCACCTAGACGACGGAAATAACCTAGACGACGGAGATGTGTATTTCCGTCGTCTAAGTAATTTTTTTAATTTTTAATTTTAAAAAATAATTTTTTTTTTTTTTTAAAAAATTAAAAATTTTAAAAATAATTTTAAAAATTCACTTAGACGACGGAAATACTCATCTCCGTTTCCTAAGTGAATTTTTAAATTTTAAATTTTTTTTTTAAAAAATTAAAAAATTATTTTTAAAAATTAAAAATTAAAAAAATTACTTAGACGACGGAGATGAGTATTTCCGTCGTCTAAGTGAATTTTTAAATTTTTAATTTCTGGCGGTGTTTTTCCCACTTAAAATTTGGCAAAAATTTAAATCCACTTAGACGACGGAAATTTGTCATCTCCGTCGTCTAAGTCAAAATAATTGGCGGTATTCTTTTCCCGCTGAAATTTTGGCAAAAATTTAAATCACTTGGACAACGGAAATACTGATTTTCCGTCGTCTAAATGAAAAATTGGCGGTATTGTTTGAAAATTTAAAGCACTTAGACGACGGAAATACTGATTTTCCGTCGTCTAAGTGTTTTAAAACTCTATAAATTCATCATTTTCTCAATCTCTCTTCAGTTTTTCCTCTCCCTCAATCCACTCTCCATCTCCCTCTCTCCCTCTCCATCTCTCCCCCCCCAATCAAACCACCCACCATATATCATCACCATCACCATCCACTATCATCATCACCACCACCACCGTCGCCGCCACCACCGACATCACCACCGTTGCCGCCATCACCGGCATCACCACCGTCGCTGCCACCACCACACATCACCACCACCTACAACGTCGCCTCCACCACCACCACACACCACTAGCTACCGCCTACATTGTCACCTCCACCACCGGCCTCCACATTCCGGCCAACATCACCGGCGCCGCCACCACCACCGCCGCCTATAATTAGTTTAGTTTTAGCTTAATTTTGTTTATTTAGGCTAGATTAATTTACTTTATTATATTATGAATTTTGTATTCATTGTATTTAAATCCATAATAATTTAAATTATTTATTCATTATGAATTTTGTGCGTATTATATATTATTAATAATTAATATTCAATAAATTTTGCAATATTATGAATATTAATATACAAAAAATTAAATAAAAAATTCATTAAATGCTAATTATTAAATTATTAATTAGCATTTCATGAATTTTTCATTTAATTTTTTTTTACAAAATCACCACTTAGACGACAGATATGGACGATTTGCATCGTCTAAGTGTTCACTTGGACGACGGAGATTGTCCATATCCGTCGTCTAAGTGAAAATTCGGTAAAATTATTTTTTTTAAAAAAAATTACGGATTCACTTAGATGAGGGAGATGACAATCTCCGTCGTCTAAGTGAATTTTTTAATTTTTTAATTTTTTTTTTAAAAATAATTTTTTTTTTGCGATAAAAAAATTTAAAAATTCACTTAGACGACGGAGATTGTCATCTCCGTCGTCTAAGTGAACATTTAGACCCCGGAGAATGTCTGCGGTCTAAGTCTCACTTAGACGACGGAATTCTCCATCTCCGTCGTCCAAGTGCTTGGACGACAGCACTTGGAGCACGGAGTTTGGACGACGGAAAATTGCACCTAGACGACGGAAATCGTCCGTGGTCTATGTGCATTTTTCTTGTAGTGATTGCTAGTGACGGTGGTGTATGGTTTGAGGGTGAGTGTGATGTCAGGAATGAAATTTAGGCACACTTTAAGAAGGTGTACTCTACATATGGCCATCGGGATTGGGGTGAGGCTTTCATTGGTGTGACAAAAGCTGTATCTGATGAGATGAATATGGAGCTTTGTGCGTTGGTGACTGAAGAAGAAGTCAAGACTGCTGCTTACCAACTTGGGGCGTTAAAAGCACCTGGCCCGAATGGATACCCAAGCTTGTTTTATCATAAGTTCTTAACAGTGGTAAAGGATTTGGTTGTGGCTACCTATGTGGACATCATAGCTGGCAATGTGGAGATGAAGGCTTTGAATAAAACTCATATTTCTCTGATACCAAAAGTCCCAAACCCGAACTGCTTATCTCAATTTTGCCCTATTAGTCTATGCAACAATTCCTATAAGATCTTTTCTAAGGTTTTGGCAAATCAACTAAAGGTGATACCCCATAACCTTATTTCTTGTAACCGGAATGCTTTTGTTGTAGATAGAGTCACACAGGATAAAATATCTCTGGCGCATGAAGCTATGCATTACCTTAAGCTGAAGAAGAAGGGGGGAAATCATGAGCTTGCTTTAAAATTAGATATGGCGAAGGCTTATGACCGGATGGAGTGAGCTTTCTTAGAGGAAACACTTTGATACCTTGCCTTTGCTGAAAATTGGATCAGGTTGATCATGATGTGTGTAAGCAGTGTTTTGTACTCGGTGGTGATCAATGGGAAGCCTGGCCCCCTTTTAAAATCCTCAACGAGGACTCAGACAAGGTGGTCATCTCTCACCTTACATATTCTTGTTTGTGAGTGAAGTTCTGTCACTGAGGGTTCATAGAGAGGTGGAGATAGGTAGATTGGTTGGTATTAAATTGTCAAGATCTAGCTCTTGCTTGCCACTCTCGCATCTATTCTTTGCTGATGACGCACTATATTTTCTACATGCTAATATGAGAAACTGTACCCAATTTAATGATATTTGAAGGCTTATTGTCATGCCTCTGGGCAAGTAGCAAATTGGAACAAATCCACTTTGTACTTCTCTCCAAACTCTCTTGAACAAATGATGAGACTTATTTGTCATTTCTTTAGGATCGAGGAATTGGATAACCCTGGTAACTACTTAGGTTTAGTTACTTGTTGGGGTAGATCAAAAATACAAGCTCTAGGGTTTGTGAAGGAAAGGATAATGAAAAGACTAGAAGGATGGAAACAACAGAATCTTTCTATGGCTGGTAGAGAGATTCTTATCAAGGTTGTTGCTTCTGCAATCCCTGCATACACTATGGCTTGCTTCAAGCTCCCCAAGACCTTTTGCAATGAGATTAATTCTATGGTCTACAATTTTTGGTGGGGGAGCTCTGATAGTGGCAACAAAGTTCACTGGAGATGCTGGGATTTCATTAGCCAAGCTAAATCATATAGTGGGATGGCTTTCCGTGATTTGGAGTATTTCAACTTAGCGCTACTAGCGAAGAGAGTCTAGCGCCTTATTCGTGAACCTGAATCTATATAGGCAAGAATCATGAAGGCACGTTATTTTCCCAAGGTTAACTTTATGCAGGCTAAGAAGGGACATAGAGCTTCATGGAGATGGAGCAGCCTGATTGAAGCTAGGGATATTATGATAGAGGATTCCATGTGGAATGTTGGGAATGGCAAGAATATTAGTATCTGGGATGATTTTTGGATACATGATTTGCCTACTTCTATGTTCAAATACGACAAGGGACGACCTACCTACTAGAGTATGTGATCTGATTGATGTTGATAACAATCAATGGAACTTGGAGTCTTTACAAAGAGTGATTTCTGATGAGGTGGCTAGATGTATTCGATGTATCCCTCTCTCCAGTGAAGCTGGTGAGGACTCGATGGTTTGGCCATGGAACAAGAGTGGGATTTACATTGTGATTTCAGGTTACCACTAGTACCACTCACATAATCATTTGAATTGCCCTCTGATGCTCCACTTCTCCACTGTGATTGAGGAGAATTTTTTGATATTATTATGGAACTCACCTATTATTCCAAGAATTAAGAACTTCATTTGGAGATGTATTACACAATCTACACCTTGTTTTTTGAACCTTTATTGGTGGAAAGTAGCGCCATGTTCTGTATGCAGATTATGTGATAACTATGAAGAATCGATCGTGCATGCTCTCCTCTTATGCCTATGGGTTGAGATAATCTGGGTTGGATCTCCACTAGGACTAAGAAGTGTGAAGGAGAAGGTCACTAACCTGGCTGATTGGTTTCAAGGGATTGTACGGGTTTCAATGGAGAGAAAGGAGAAGGAATTGTTGGTAATGACGGTGTTTACATACTGCTAGGAAATCTGGAAGGCAAGGTGTGCGCTTATCTATCAGAAGAAAATTATCATCCCTTCTTTGATCATTGAGAAGGCTGGGACTCTGGTGAGGGTGCAGTTTCAATCTAATGGATGGAATTCCCCGTTTCCTAGAGGTACTAGGATATTACAATCTTTGCAGCCTCCCTCTAAGGCATGTACAAGGTAAATTGTGATACAGGTTGGATTGCTCACAGGTTTCAAGCTTCATATGGAGTGGTAATAAGGGATTGGAATAGGAGTATGATTGGTGGCATGACAATAGAGTTTGCTAGTGCATCTGCCATGGTTAGTGAAGCTAGGGCGATATGCCTTGGGGTGAAGTTAGCCACTGATCTGGCTTTGTTGAACGTTATTGTGGAGACGGATGCAAAGTTGATTGTCTCGGCTCTAGTGGGTTAGGGTAGTCAGCAGTTGTAGAGGATCACTGCTCTTTTAAAGAAGATCTGGGCCAATGCTTGTTCTTTTAATTCTGTTGAATGGAACTGGGTTCCTCGAGAAGCAAACGCAGTGGTTCACACGGAGGCGTTGCTAGGAATAAGGATGGTAGACCCTCATAGGTGGGCTTCGGTGCCACCAGCATCTCTCTCTGGTGTGCTACGGAATGATGGTCTTCCATATCCGCCTGTATAGCTTGGTACACTGCTCTGCTTTTTTTGTGATTATGACACCTTGTGAGTATGGTGGTTGTTTATGATCATATGTTCATGTACTTGTTATTTTATGGGTCTGAGGTTTCAAGTTCCCTTAGAGCTAGCCTCCATAATGAATTTTTTTTCTTCTAAAAAAAACACATTGTCTCAACAATCTTCCACAGAATTTGCAACACCAAGTTCACATGATAATTCAATTTAATCCACATAATTTCAAAGGTTAATGTCAATGTAGGCATACATGTAATACGTAGGAGAAAGACATAATCATACATGGTGAATGTAGAGCTTAGCATGCAATAAACAAGTCAAGATTCAACCTCACATGGATATGATCTCATAAGTGTTTTTATAAAAATATATCTACGGTTTTCACTCAACTTAAGTACTTGCCAAATGGACCAAACCATATGCTTAACTCTTGTGACTTATCTCCACAGATCAAAGGTTGTCTATCTTGAATATCAAAAAGGTCTTTCAAAGGTTATAATGAGGATAGTCTCATGAGTTTGTAGAACAAAAAGATATGGAATTCAAAAACAAGTTCTAGAACCTAGTAGAGCATCAAGAATAAGACTCTTCTCAAACTCTACAACCATTGAAGCATTTTCACCATTGAATTCTTCCAAATGTGATACCATTGTTACCGGATTTCATCTTGTTGGGACTTCACGTTATTCTTTTCATTAACAGTTAACCTTGGGTATCAAGCTAGTACTCACAAAAGAACCATTTTTTCTTTCTTGCCGATTTTTTTTTGAAGTAAAACACAACTTAGCTTGATACCCCACACATATTCCTTTGTATCACCTTCATAAGCTGTCACCTTGGTCTTCATGTATCCATCTCATGTATGGCTCTAGTAAGTCCTAGAACAAAGGTAGTGATATAACTATTCTAAGGTTTAAGGTTAGGATTATGCAGGTGATGACAAAAAGTCCAAACATGTAGGCTCAAAGTGGTTAACTAAGAAGTGCACATCATGTGTACGTACACAAGAATATGGGACATAGGTTACATATGACAATGGTGGTAGATCCTAAATACCTTTATCACTTCCTCAATCAAGACATGTTATGACTATAAGCTTTGAAAAGCACAAGAGCAAGTTCTAGTAATCTCTAGAGTCCATTAACTTAATCTGCGACAAGCATTTGACACACAACAAAGAAAGTATGTACATCACAATTAGGTTTAATCACTCAAGGGATAAATGAATCTCTGCAATGTCCAAGCATGCTCATAATCTGTACCATGTCAACTTGTTTCTATATCCGCTACACATTAACATATGCACAATGCATCAAGATTAACCAAAGAAACTGATATACCATAGTCATATGTTCACTCTTAGTCACAATTTCAGAAGATATAATCAGAGCATTGACTAGTTATGGGCTTCTAAGACTCAAACATAAATCAAAAGACTCTTTTTGTGTTATTTTTCTTGACACTTTTTTTTGTATTTTTTTTTCGTATAGGACTCAAAAACACACAAGAAAACAAATAACACATCAAAAATACCAAAAACTGACGCATAAACCCTCCCACGACGAACTAGTCGTCGAAAAAGACCTCCCCATCCTTCGACGGGTCGAACAACTTTCTTGACTGGTCGAAGGCATTCTTCATCCCAAAATTGACTCAAACTTTGACGAGTTGAAAAATTTCTTCGACGGGTCAAAGATAGGCTACAGGATATTCCAGAAAAGACTCCAAAAATAAAAAAACTGGACTCAAAACGAAAAATTTATACATAGACGCTAAGGATATAATATAAACCCCACCCCACACTTGAAATTTGTATTGTCCTTAATGTAAAACAAAACTAAAGCATGCAATACATCAAACAAGCATGGAATGGAACACATAACATATCACAAAACATAATAAACATGGAGAAAAATACTAAGGGAGAAGGGTTAGGAATGTAAATCTGGTTTCCAAGCTTCTCCATCAACATGGATTGTCTCCCAAGCAACGTTAAGTTTAACGTCTTCAGCCAGACGGTATGCTACAAACTCACTCCACTGCAGAAGGATCTTGGAGAGGTACTTCCTCTACATCCCTTACTTGAGATGGCACATAAAATGGCTTGACCCGGTGTTCATTTACTTTAAAGATGCTTCCATCTTTTGGATTGAGAAGTTCAACTGCTCCATGAGCAAACACATTAAGTATAATAAAAGGCTCAGTCCATCTAGATCGAAGCTTACCTGGAAATAACTTCAGACATGAATTAAATAGCAAAACATTTTGTTCAACAACAAAAGATTTGCCCTTAATCATCTTGTCATGGAACATCTTGGTTCTCTCCTTGTAGATTCGACTAGACTCATATGCATTATTTTAATCTCATCAAGCTCATTCAACTGTAGCTTCCTGTGAACACCTGCAACATCAATATCAAAGTTAAACTGTTTAATAGCCTTATATGCCTTCTGTTCAAGCTCCATTAGAAGATGACATCCTTTTCTATAGACCATTCGATAAGGAGACATCCCAATCAGTGTCTTGTATGTTGTTCTATATGCCCATAATGCCTCATTTAAGCATTGACTCTAATATTTCGGGGTTGGTCCAATAGTCTTCTCCAAAATTTGTTTGATTTCTCTGTTGGAGACTTCTACTTGTCCACTTGTTTGAGGATGATAAGGTGTTGTCACCTTATGTTGAACATTGAATTTTCTAAATAGAGCTGCAAAAGACTTGTTACAAAAGTAAGAACCTCCATAACTGATGATTTACATTGGAGTGCCAAATCTAACAAACAATGATTTCAAGAACTTCAAAACAACAGTAGCGTCGTAAGTTTGAGTGGTCATTGCCTCTACCCACTTAGAAACATAGTCAACTGCAAGTAGAATATAAACATTCTGTTAGAAGCTAGGAAAAGCACCCATAAAGTTAATACCTCATACATCAAAAATCTCAACAACTAAAATTGGGTGCTAGGGCATCTGATCTCTAGGACCTAAGTTACTTGTGAGCTGACATCTGGTACATCATTTATGAAACTCATTTGCATCCTTGAACAAAGTTGGTAAGAAGAAGCCACTTTTGGGTCCATGTCAGAGACAGCGGGGCAGTCGTTACACCATTCGTGCAGGTCGCTACTTATGCGACAAGGAATTTCGCTACCTTAGGACAGTTAGAGTTACTGCCGCCATTTTCTTTCTAGCAAATTGACCTCCCTCTACATGTGAGTGACAAAAAGATAGTATAGATTGAAATTCAGTTTCAGGAACGCACCTCTTATCTAAAAATCTAAACAATGTTTCCACAAATAAGGATCATCTCACACATAGTATTTAGTTGTCTTCACCAACTTGTCCTTTTGAGCTCGACTGTAGTCACTTGGTATTCTTCTTGAGACAAGATAGTTAACAATATCCGCATATCAAGGCTCAGAAATGTTGAGAGTAAAAAGTTACTCATCCGGGAAACTGTTATGCAGAGGCAAAAAGTCCTCCTCTGCGTTGGATCCATGAGTGATCCTACTCAGGTGATCTGGCACCACATTCTCTGTGCCTTTCTTTTCTTTGATTTCAATATGAAACTCTTGAAGTAGTAGTATCCAGCGAATCAACTTGGGTTTTGCATCATGTTTAGTCATCAAATATCTCAAAGCAACATGGTCAGAGAAAATAATCACTTTAATTGCTAATAAGTAAGACCTAAATTTTTCCAAAACAAATACCAAAGCTAAGAGTTCCTTTGCCGTAGTTGAATAATCAATTGTGTATCATTGAAAGTCCTGGAAGCATAATAGATGACATTAGGCAACTGAGCTAAATGTTGATCCAAAACAGCACCAATTGCATAATCAGAAGCATTACACATCAATTCAAAAGGTAAATTCCAATCAGGTGCCTGTATGATGGGTATAGTTGTCAAAAACTCCTTGAGCTTGTTGAATGTCTTCAAGCACTCATCCGTGAAGTTGAAAGCTACATCTTTCTGGAGCAATGCACATAATAGTCTGGATATCTTGGAGAAATCATTAATGAACCTACGATAAAATCATGCATGTCCAAGAAAAGATCTCACCTCCTTCACAGTTGAAGGAGGGGCTAAAGTACGCATAATATCAACCTTAGTTCTATCAACCTCAATCCTCTAACTGATACTACATGTCCCAAAACTATACCATGCTCCACCATAAAGTGACATTTTTCTCAATTCAAAACAAGGTTAGTTTCAACACAACGTTTCAAAATCATGGATAAAATGATGCAGATACATGCCAAAAGAATCACCAAAAACCAAAAAATCATCCATGAATACCTCAATGATTTTCTCAACCATGCATGCAAATATGCTTATCATGCATCTCTGAAATGTCGCTGGAGTGTTGCATAAGCCAAAGGGAATCCTTTTATACGCAAAGGTACCAAACAAACATATAAATGTGGTCTTTTCTTGATCATCTCGATGAATGGAAATCTGAGTGTAGCAAGAATAACCATCCAAAAAGCAATAGAAACTATGATTTGCAAGACGCTCCAACATCTGATCAATAAAGGGTAAGGAAAAGTGATTCTTACGAGTAGTTGCATTTAGTTTGCGATAGTCAATGCAAACTGCCCATCCGATCTGATTTCTTTGTGGCACTAACACATTTTTCACAACTGTGATGCCAAAACAATTTGGAACAACCTGCATGGGACTCACCCATTTACTGCTAGAAATAACATATATGATACATGTGTTCTGAAGCTTGATTACTTTCTTCTTCACAACATCCATCATTGGAGGGTTAAGTCGGTGTTGAGCTTCTCTTGTGGGCTTAGCTCCCTCCTCAAGATATATCCGATGAGTGTAAAGAGTATAACATAGTCACTTAAATATCCATTATGGTTCATCCAATAGCTTCCTTGTATTCCCCAAGAACTGTTAAGAATTTCTCTTCTTGCAATTGGGTTAGCTTTGAAGAAATAATAATTGGTAAAATATCACAAGTTTCCAAGAATGCATACTTCAAATACTCAGGTAACGGTTTAAGTTCAAGTTCAGGGGCTACCTTAATGGATGGGCGAAGAGCTTTATCAGAAACTGGTAATGGAATGGATTTTGGACCCTTATATGTTGGCACAAATGGTCTAGACTCAAGTTGAGGAATTTCTTCTTAAAATTCCTCTTCCATGGCTAAATCTTGGAACAACTCAATCCTCAAATTCGCATTCTCATCATCCCACCCCATAATTGAAGGTTTGTATCCAAGTTTTTTTTTTTCAATTTTGTCCAATACTTCTCTGATCTGGTCATTTCGATGGGTGGAGGGTTTCTCTCGATGGGTTGAACTGGGACTACTCGAACGGTTTCTCCTCGAACCTCTAAAGCTTTCTTCAAAGCATCTTCCTCCATCGAATATTAGATGTATTCCTGCATGAAACTATCAAATGCATTAATTGAATAACATGAAAATTCACTAGCATTACCCAGATGTTTCATGGCTTCGAAGATGTTGAAGCAAATCTTTCAATCATCAACCCTCATGGTTAGAGTTCCCTCATAACAATTAATCTTTGTCCGGGCGGTCCTCAAGAATGGGCGACGTAAAATCAGTGGGATCTCCTAGGGCATTGGTTCTCTTTCCATTTCCAAGATGAAAAAATCTGCTGGGAAGATCAAGTTACCTTCCTGCACTAAAACATCCTCAACAACACCTAATGGGTAGCAACTAGATCTGTCAACTAATTTTATAGTTACCAATGTGGGTTGCAATTGTTGAGCCCGGTTCAATTTGTTATAAACATAATAGGGCATCACATTAATAAAAGCACCTAAATCCAATAAAGCACCAGAAAACCTTATATATCCAACAATGAATGGAATAGTGAAACGACCTGGATTCTCCATCTTAGGAGGCAAGTCTCTTTATAGCACAGTAGACATTTTCTCACTCAAAGCTATCGTCTCGGTTGACCTATACTTCCTCTTAGTTGTACAAAGTTCTTTGAGAAACTTTGCATATTGTGGAATTTGCTTGAGTGCTTCAAGTAGAGGGATGTTCACCTGGACCTTTTTGAAGTTCTCTAATATGTCATTGGCCTTGTCCTCATTCTCTTGCTTGATTAACCTGTTAGAGCATCCGCACCCATTTAGGAATTCCTATCGGCCTAGGAATTCCTATTTGAGGAAGTGCAATCACTATTCATCGAATACAAAGTTCTATTCATGTTTTTCCTGTAGCCGATTTGTGACGACCCGGACCAGAATCACCAGTATGATCAGCTATATACGTGAGTTACTACGTAGTCGCAGAGTTTTGTTAGTATTTGAATCGCCGGATTTGTTAACGACTTAATCATTGGCCGAGAATTGGAGCTGGGTCTCTTCTCGAGAGTCGTTGTACGTGTGATTTCGAGTTCGTGGGCGGTTCCGGATCATTATTTGGACGACCGAGGAATTAATTATGAATATTTGAAGTTCGGTTTTAATGGTGGTGCTCTTAACGACTAAATTACCGAACGAGAATTTGGTTTTGGCTTCTTCACAAAAGTTGTTCCGAATTTAATTTCGAGCTTGTGGGAACTTCCAGAGCATTATTCTGAGTTACGAAGATTTAGTTGTGAATATTTCCGATTATTGGTTATTTAGTCGATTAAGTGTGTGTTGGTTTGAACAGTTGAATTTTTATCCGATTGGTCGATGTGTTTGACTTTGGGTGATAATTGAAGATCATGTCGAGACGAGTTTGTGACCGCAAGAATTATTGGAATCGGAATTACGACGAGAAAGTTACGGGTATTTGAAGTTTGCCGAAAAGTGTGTTTGGGGGTTTCCTCTTTGGGAAAAGCAATAAATAGTAGACTTACCATATTGGGAAAGTCAACATGGTTCATTTATTGGTTGACCGGTCAAACATGGAGGAGGAGGAGATTCACGACGGGCTTCACGGCTGCCGACGGTGGCACGCCGTTCCGGCCGCCTCCGAGCTCGGTCTTGCTCCCTTTCAGCTCGCCTTAGCCTCCTGGTCTCATTCCCGACCACCATCGACGGCGTGGGACGCCGGAGATGCATGAATTTTCCGGCCAAGTTCAAGGGAAAAATGGTGAGTTCGGATTCCACAGTTTAGGCCGAATTGAGCTACAACTTTGTGTGGGCTTTGTAACTCTCCTCTCAAGGATTCTAACCATGTAAGTATGGAGTTCTAATTCGATTTATGGATGGAGAATTTTGGATTTGAAATTTGTGTGTACATTCGGTTTTTCGTGAAATTGGATGAGTTAGAGTGAGAATTGGCCTTTGTTGCAGTTGACAAAGTTGCTCAGTGGATGATTTTGAGTGGAATAAGAGTTGCTCCGCCGTGAAATTTTTCGGTCAGGTGGCGGCGGCGCCGTGGGCGGTGGTCAACGGCGGTCAATGGAGGTCAAAGTTTGACTTTTTGGGATTTTCAACGAGTTGCATGTCATTTCACTCGAAATCGCGCCCTGATCACAGTGGGGAGGTTCGTTTTTCGAATTGAGCGACCGAAATTACAGCGAGGTATTGAGGTGTGATTTCCGGATTTCCGACAGTTTTTCGTATTAGAATTACATGTTTCCGAGAACGGTGGTTTCTCGTGATTTGATTTGTATTGTCGAATTATGATTTTGAGAAATGGAGTTTGTGAATATTCAGGTGTTCGTGATCGTTGTTTTGGCGAGGGACTTTCCGCCGGATCACGGGTTAACGCATATCGCGTTACGCTAGTCTGTGAGTGGACAATTTCTTTTCACGGAATTCTTGCGAGTCTTTTATATGATTTACGAACTTGAGCATGCGTATAAGATTTCGGATTACATGAGCATGTCTTTTACGATTATACGATTATACTTATACGGATATACGTATACGAATATACATACACTTATATGCTGTTTCATGCATTTGCATCGAACTGTTTATGATTTGGTTTTCACAGAGTACAGTCTCAGTTACGTTGTTGTATCGATACACTTGCCTCTCGGCTGATCCCCGATGGTAGGCCATCCAGGAGGGGCGTCGTTATCCCTACCTGACCGGCGAGGGGCGTTTCCCCGGAACCGAGGCCATTTCTGGCTTAGAATCACGGGGACTAAGAACCTCGTGATTCGGACTGTACTAGCACTGTGTGTGTCCATGAGTGACCCCGTGGGATTTTTACTTGCATGCTCAGTACACTGGAGGAGTGTGAGTTTTACCTCGTGTACTTGTTGTTTTATTTACCTGGACTCGCATATGTTATTTTAAACATATATATTAACTGGTGAAAGACATTTATTTTCGTCCACTCACT
The DNA here is from genome assembly GCA_946800695.1 of Geum urbanum. NCBI lineage: Eukaryota > Viridiplantae > Streptophyta > Magnoliopsida > Rosales > Rosaceae > Geum > Geum urbanum. Next base: position 20,760,166 of record OX326999.1, read on the forward strand.
CTAACGAGTTTTATGTCTTTCCCCTGGGCTTTTCGGTTTCCGTGCCCAGTTTGCAGTTCAGGCTCTGGTGTCGCACGTCATGGTCGGAGGCATAGTGCTCGAGCTACCTTGTTTCGTCCAGTAGGTTTATTGTTCTACCTACTGTGGTGTACTGATATATTTATACATTAGAGGTCGCTCTGAGTAATCCGTTGTTTATGTTATACGATTTTACTCCGGATTTCAGTAAAGTATAGATATATTTATTGATTTACTTTACTGTTGATATATTGAGAAATCCGGATGGGATTGGTGCCCACGGTTTGATTTTTGTGGCATAGGATGAAGTGTATTTTCCGCGTGCAGGTAATGGTAATTCCACGTTAGTAGCGAAACTCTGCCAAAATTTCTACGGTTTTTGTTGGTTCATGTTTTCGAAGGGGTTCGATTCCGGTTTAGGGAGCTAAATCGGGGTTGGGTCCTTTCAGCTTGGTATCAGAGCATTAGGTTATAGGTTCTGTAGACTTCTGTAGTCGTGTTTACTAAGGGTATTTGAGAATGTACAGCATGTCTGGAATGGTGACCCGACCGGTCGGCGGATACTCATCAATATTCCGAGTGTTGTATACTTTCAAATATTTGAAGTTCCATGATTACGTTCCACTTGTTGTGAACGATGTTTTATTCATTAGGATGCTTCCTTGACGTGCTTTCCGTGTCGTTTCAGTTGTGGATCCTGTTGAGGATCAATCGACGCGCGATTTGCCAGAGAACTGTGGATTTGGATGTGTATTCAGAGTCCAAAGAATTGTGTGGCACGGTTTGCCTGGTTGTGTGTGTATGAGCGTCTACATGTTGCCTCAAAGCTGAGATTTGTGGCAGTTGATGTTTGCCTGAGTCAGATCAGTGTATTTGGTGGGCTGGTATTGTGTGAGTTCCGGTTGCGACTTCATGGCCTACAATCAGGGTGTTGTTTATACGGTAAAGGTTTACCCAGCAATCGAATGTGGAGTGTTTACCCACCTGAGGCAGAGATGCGTTGTTCATATGTTTGTTTCCATTTGCACGTGTTATGTGGCTTCAGAGGAAGTGGTGCACGAGGTTCGAGGTGAGTTTGAACCTAAGCATCAGAGAGAGTCTGATTGTTGTGCTCGAGATAACCGTGAGGAGCTTAGTGTGCTGCACTCAGTGGCGAGGCTATTGAGAAGGAAAGGTGTATGCGGTTTCCGATGTGATGGTTTGAGGAATGTGGACTTAGTCGAGATTTTGATGAGGTTGAGTTCCGACACTTCGGGATCAGTGACTTCATCAGGCTGTGGTCTTTTTGGTTATGTTGAGGGTCATCAGATCATGCAGAGGATCCGTTTGGCGATGGCGGAGATCACAGAGTAGCGGATTTGCTCCTGTGGCATGAGTTTGGGCGATCGTTGGTGATCCTATCATGCAGCAGGTGTTGCGGTGATTTGTGTTCGTTGAGCACTTTCAGTTGCTGTTTCGGTGGCCAGGAGGGTCACGTTGCGAGGGAGCGCCCCCAGCCAGATGTTGTAATGGTTCGGTAGCTCAAAGTTCACGAGGAGATCCTCATGTTGTCTATGAAGTTTGATCAATGTACTCTTTTGATGAGTTATTCAGCAAGTCGCAATTGACGTGGGCGGCTAGTTGGGCATGTTGGAGTTCGTGCCATGACCTTGTCTGAGGACAGACTTTTCTCCGAGGTTATTGTTGTTTGATATCCATGGCTATTGTACCTGCATCTCTACTTCTGAGGTTTTGGAGAGTGCTGTATCCATCCGGAGGTTGCGTGATCCTTGTTGGAGGATATGGCTTAGCTGCGGATCTGTTATAGCTTGATATCGTGGTTTTGGTGTGTTTGTGAGTATGGACTTATTGACGATGCGTTTGGCTGTGTTCGAGTACCTCGAGAAGGAGGATGTGTTTCGACGACCAGACTTTCCCCGAGATGCTGTTTCGCGGTGATGGTCGAGCGGATGGTGGAGACGAGTTGTGTTGCCTGCTTAGTTCATGTTGTGGATACTATGGTTGCTGTACCTGACATTGGTGACATTGAGGTGGTTCCTGAGTTTCCAGGTGTGTTTCGGAGGAGTTACCAGGTGTTCCTCCAGTTCGGGAGACCGACTACACCATTGAGCTTGTGTCGAGCGCTGGACTCATTTTACTGGTATCTTGTTGTTCGGAGCCAGCGGAGCTGATGGAGCTACAGTTTCGACTCCAGAAGTTGCTGGAGGAGGTTTCAGGAGATTTCATGCGACCCGCGTATTTGCGTGGTGTACTCTTGCACTGTTTGTACGGATGTTGGATGGTTTGACGAAATGGTGCATTGACTACCGGAAGCCTGATTCGCTTCAGAGGAGAGCGAGTATCCTCCGCTTCGGATTGACGAGTGGTTTGATCAGCTCAATGGAGCTTCGGTCTTATCGAAGATTGATTTTGGAACCGGATACCATCAGTTGAGACTTGATGGGTCAGATGTGGTCTGTACAGCTTTCGAATCTCGATGCGGGCATCAGGAGTTTTTGGTCCCGCTGTTTGGTTGACCAATGCCCCGTAGATCGTGTGGACTTGATGGACCATGTGTTTGGTCATGTTCGTTGGTAATATCCTGATTCACTCCAGGAGTGTGGACCAGTACCTGAAGCAATTGTGAGTGGTTTCGCAGACTTTGCGAGACGACTAGGTGTTTGCAAAGTTCAGTCAGTATGAGTTTTGGCTGATTAGCGTGAAGATTTTGGGCTGTGTGACGTTATCCGAGGAAATTGGCGTGGATCCTGACCAGTTAGAGGCCGTGTTGATTTGGGGATTGCCCTACCGTTGTACCAGAGATCGGGGGTCTCTTGGACTTGGCAAGCTTTTATCGACGGCTTGTGCGGGATTTTCCCGGATTGCCACTTCACTTTTCGGATTGTCGAGGAAGATGTCAAGTTCGAGTGGTTCGATGCACGCAAGGAGAGTTTCTTACTCCTACAGACTGGTTGACCGTTGTTTCGGTTTTGACCTTACCTGACGATTATGGTGAGTTCGTGATTACGGCGATGCATCGAGCTTTGGATTTGGTTATGCATGATGCGGCTTTGTAGAGGGATGGCTTATAGCTTCGGGCAGTGGAAACCTTATGTGGTTGCATATCCTGTTTATGATTTGGTGTAGCTGTCCTTATGTTAGCATCAGAGAGTTCGAGACACTACAGCTATGGCGTGCAGCGCGGTGTAGGACGTACACTGATCACTTGAGTTTCATCCACTTGCATTTTCGGCCAGATTTTGGCTTGAGGCAGTGTAGATGGATGGGGTCGACTAACGACTATGGCTGCACTTTTGAGTTTGTTCGAGAAAGGCTAGAGGTTGTGCTTTGACTATCTATTTGGGATGTTGTTGCTGATGTATTCATACGAGAGTCGGGATTTCAGTGTTTCATGTGTGTGTGTGGCTCGAATTTCTGTGTTAGCCGAGTTGCGAGCTATGGGAGCTGAGTTCGAGTGTGATGGTGTTAAAGCTCATTATTTTGCATGCGTTGGCACTAGTGATGCGGAGATGTATCTGATACTTCGAGTTTACTACTCGTGACGCAACATGAAGAGCAATATAACAGCTTGTGTGTGCTGATGCCACATTTGACGACTGGCGATGGCTAGGAGGCAGAGACTTACCGAGAAGTGTCAGCCATTAGAGATTTCCGGTTGGACGTGGCATTTGTTGCTGTGATCTTGTGTGTGTTTGTGCGCATTTTGGTTTGTGGTACCAGTTGTCAGGCCATTGTAGACCATTTGATGAATTTGGTACATTTCCTTGTACATTCGAAGATGATTTCAGTAGCAGACTGGCATAACTGTGTTTGGCGGAGGTTGTTCATTCCCGCGGTGTACCTGTGTTCCAGTTCGCTGATCGAGATAATCAGCTACAACTGAGTGTTGATAAGCTTGTAGAGAGTATTAGGGACCAGATTACGAGTTAGTACCGGTTCTTATCCTCAGATTGGCGGGCAATCTTTGAGGACTATTCAGACCTTGGAGGGCATGTTGTGGGCCTCGGTATTGCAGTTTCGGAGGATTTGGGACTCGCTGTTTCACTTGTTCGAGATTGCTTGTAGTACCAGTTTGTTGACCACTATGATCTTGACGTTGCTTGATGTCGTTTTGAGGACGACATTGTACTCCATTGTGCTAGAGAGAGTTTGGTTGAGTTTGAGTTGGCATTTGATTCGGATTTTGTGGAATATGCTACCACAGACTGTCAGATTAGCGGAATGGGGTTGATAATTGCCCGAGTCCGATGTTTGAGCTATGTTGATGTGAGTGTGTGAGTTATGTTGATGTGTGTAACTGAGTTGTGATTTACCATGTGGTTTTGATCCGTAGGTGGTCATAGGCGAGTGTATGTTGTGTCGTATAGTTCGGCGTCGCCTATAGTGTTGGCTTTTATATGTGTTGTGTTCCGTGTGGCGGAACTATGTTTCAGGTTTATTGCGGGTTGTGTACCCTATTTGTTCCTTATGCAGGAACACTTGGCTATTGTGTGGAGCCATTTCAGATTCGAGATTTGAGGGTACAGGGATTTCAGCATGGAGCTATCTCCTATTGTGGAGTCCATTATTAGAGTTGTTCTGTTGTCGTAGCCACTGAAAAGTCGTTCAGTTGTGGTTGCCACTTGTGAGTTGAGCAGTATGTAGAGGCAGCGCTCCTACCTTGTAATGGCAGACTCGGAAATTTTGAGGTCGAAATTTTTTAAGGGAGGTGGATTTGTGACGATTCGGACCAGAATCACCAGTATGATCAGCTATATACATGAGTTACTGCGTAGTCGCAGAGTTTCGTTAGTATTTGAATCGCCGGATTTGTTAACGACTTAATCATTGGCCGAGAATTGGAGCTGGGTATCTTCTCGAGAGTCGTTGTACGTGTGATTTCGAGTTCGTGGGCGGTTCCGGATCGTTATTTGGACGACCGAGGAATTAATTATGAATATTTGAAGTTCGGTTTTAATGGTGGTGCTCTTAACGACTAAATTACAGGACGAGAATTTGGTTTCGGCTTCTTCACGGAAGTTGTTCGGAATTTAATTTCGAGCTTGTGGGAACTTCCGGAGCATTATTCTGAGTTACGAAGATTTAGTTGTGAATATTTCCGATTGTTGGTTATTTAGTCGATTAAGTGTGTGTTGGTTTGAACAGTTGACTTTTTATCCGATTGGTCGATATGTTTGACTTTGGGTGATAATTGAAGATCATGTCGAGATGACTTTGTGACCGCAAGAATTATTGGAATCGGAATTACGACGAGAAAGTTACGGGTATTTGAAGTTTGCCGAAAAGTGTGTTTGGGGGTTTCCTCTTTGGGAAAAGCAATAAATAGTAGACTTACCATATTGGGAAAGTCAACATTTCATTTATTGGTTGACCGGTCAAACATGGAGGAGGAGGAGATTCACGACGGGCTTCACGGCTGTCGACGGTGGCACGCCGTTCCGGCCGCCTCCGAGCTCGGTCTTGCTCCCTTTCAGCTCGCCTTAGCCTCCTGGTCTCATTCCCGACCACCGTCGACGGCGTGGAACACCGGAGATGCATGAATTTTCCGGCCAAGTTCAAGGGAAAAATGGTGAGTTCGGGTTCCACGGTTTAGGCCGAATTGAGCTACAACTTTGTGTGGGCTTTGTAGCTCTCCTCTCAAGGATTCTAACCATGTAAGTATGGAGTTCTAATTTGATTTGTGGATGGAGAATTTTGGATTTGAAATTTGTGTGTACATTCGGTTTTTCGTGAAATTGGATGAGTTAGAGTGAGAATTGGCCTTTGTTGCAGTTGACAAAGTTGCTCAGTGGATGATTTTGAGTGGAATAGGGGTTGCTCCGCCGTGAAATTTTCCGGTCGGGTGGCGGCGGCGCCGTGGGCGGTGGTCAACGGCGGTCAAAGTTTGACTTTTTGGGATTTTCGACGAGTTGCATGTCATTTCACTATTTCTTCTTTTTTGCAACATAAAGTGTTTGACCTATCCTTAACTACAAAAAAAATTAACGAATTGATATGTCACAATAATATCAAATAAAATGGACTTAACATTTTTTATTTCATAAACTCAAATAAAATTGAGAGGACCAACATAAATAAATCCTTACCTCATCTTGCAAATGTTCGCCGGATTCCGGATTCCTTTTTGCGTATGCAAGAGAAGTTTTCCAAAGTGTCAAGTTTGGCTTCATCTTAGCAAAATGTGAAGTAAGTGAATTTTGGGTCCTAGCCTCTGCCCTCCATTCACCATGAGCCATCTCCCAATTTTGTTGGTAATCGACATATATTTTTTTCCACAATTTGTCGATCTTTTATTTTTTTTCCGGAGATAGGACACACGCTCTGACGATAATAAGATATGCACAATTGTACATCTTCGGAAAGAAGCCAATTGGTAGACATTTTTTGCAAAAACTAAAAGGATTGAGAGAAGAGAGAGAGAGAACAGATGGATAAGGATGACAAATGTTTTGTGCATAAATTGGTGTGAGGTGTTTAGAAAAATGAAGGTAGTATTTATAGAAAAATAGTATGGAGTTATTTGGATTTTTTTTGCAATTTTGTAGGGTTTTTAAGCAAGAATTGGAAATCAGCCGGTTATAAACTAAAATAGCTGTTATGATTGAATCTGCGCCGTCAGATTGAAAATTCGATTCAAAATGGATGGCCCAGATCAAGAGAGACATTGGACAACAGGTGGGAGACAACATGCTACATGGCAGGTTGTGATTGGCTAGTACGTAACAACCCAGTTAAAAAAAATCACTTCTTACGGCGCGTGTATTACACTCGCTAGGTTGGAAAAAAAGGGACGCGCCTTGGCGTCACCCATGTGCGTAGGCTCCACTAGGGGATGCTCCCTCTGTCGATGTCGATTTCCGAACGCCGGAGAGGAATTTCTCTCCATCAACGTCCGGTCGTCGGCCTTTATAAGCACCACTGCACCGATTTTGGGGCGAGGAACTCCGAATTCCGGTGCACCCCATGCATGGGACGTCCGATTTATGTAGAATTCCTCCACCGACAAAGATGCTCTAAGGAAAAGGAACGGGAATGTAAGTGGAAGAAGAAGGTTTAGAAGATACCTGCCCACTTTTTGAAGTCGTCGTTCTAGAAGACTTTTCGACGGGTCGAAATCATGCTACTGCTCGATTCTGGGACGTTTTTTGATGGGTCAAGGTTTTCTTCTTGACAGGTTGAAGACAACCCCACAATGAAGTCCGAGAAGGTTCTTCAATAGGTCGAATGAAATTCTCGACCCATCAAACTGGAGCTGTTTTGAGTTTTCTGGTGGGTTGTCAAATACAATTTGCTCAAGTACCAGTTCCTTCAATGCTTGTGACCTATTTTTAGGCTCTGGAATTAGCTCTAACACCTTCCCACTCTTTAACTCCATAGCATGCACATCACACTCATTCCTTGGATTAGGCTCAGTCTTGCTAGGAAGTGCTCCAAAGTTCTGTTGAGTCAAGAGTTGTTACACATGGCTCATCTGGTGCTAATGAAGCTCAATGGATTTCCCATGTTTCTGACTTATGGTCTTGACTTCTTGATTGATGGTCTTGACTTCTCGACTAAGAGTTCTTATAGCAACATTAGTCCCCTCCAACACTTTCTTGTTGTTCGACATCCACTGCCTTGTTTTTCAACATTAGATATGAATGCTAGGAACCTCTATCCACCCTAGACAACCTATAATTACCCCAACCAAATCTGAATAATCATGGATGAATGTTCCTCATGCACGAGTTATGGTTAAGTCATCTTGCATATTACACTCTCTTACTTGGTATGAAAGAGGGAGTGATCATCCGCTCTAACTTGATTCATAATCAACCGACTTCTACATATGGTGGTACAAGCCTAGAGAACTAGAGTCATTAAGTTCGAAGAATATTTGATGAACAACAAAGCTTCAAGGGTTGATTTGGAGGTCACCCTTACATCACTATGGAATTACTTCATACATATATATATGGTGGTACAAGCCTAGAGAACTAGAGTCATTAAGTTCTAAGAATATTTTAGGAACAACAAAGTTTCAATGGTTGATTTGGTGGTCACCCTTACATCACTAAGGAATTACTTCACACATGTGCCTGTTTTATCTCTACTGAACATGCGAAAATATGTTGGTTATGCATACACTCAAGACATTAGATTTTGCAATAGCCAACTAAGTTGGCCACCATAGAAACACATGGTAGAAATCATCAATGAGATAATAGTGAAGCAAAACTCATCCAAATAGTTATTATAATCACAAAGGGTTCAAAATTTTAAGCATGTCTAAGACTTCGACCGACCCCTAAGTAGGGAAGTTTTGCTACTCATAGTCGAAAGAATACAATAGAAAAACATGATGAAGAAGGAAGAATAAACCAAAAACCCTATAATTGTTGGAAAGTTCAGTTTGACGGGTCGAGCAAGTATCTCGACTCAAATTCCTCCTTGGCAATGACGTTGTTCTCTTCTATACTCTCTCTCTGAAATTGAACAACCATTTTTTTCTTCTTCAAAAGATGCTTATATAGGTGTGTTCCTGGGCCTGTCCTCATCAATTTATGGTTGAGTCATCGCCACATGGACTTTTCACATCATCATTCCTTATTTGAATAGAATTCTCTTTTTATAGCTTATTTTTGTATTTTTCTCCAAATAACCTACATAAACAAAATCATAATTACCCAAAAATAAATAAATAAACAAAATATTTTTGAAATAATTAAGCATAAGAGAGTTGCATATATATGCAACTATCAGAAACATTCCTATCTAGATGAGGGTACCTCTAGCTCTTTCTTTCTATGAGTTTCAATCCATGATTCTAAAACCAGAGTAATACTTGCCTAATATATTTTGTTTTCGTTACTAACTATGTCGGCGCTTTCCATTAGATTGGCCACCAAGTTGGGGAAAAGAACATGAAGATTGAAGAAGAAAGCCTTCACATATGAAGGCAGATCACTGTCAAAACCTGTAATTTCTGATAAAAAGAACATCTGAGAAACAATTGCAAGTTTTTCACAGAAGAATCTGAGAAAGAAAGAATCTGTCCCTAGTATCACCAACCGTGAAAACCGGGAGTTCTTTTATTTTCTTTTTTCCTGCATGAATTAACATACAATGTAGGAAAGAGAGTGACATTAGATTTCTCTGCAATAAATGTTGCTTCAAAACTTAAAGAAAACAATATCACCTGAAAACATCGAAGGGCTCCATGTAGAATGTGCCTTCACGTATAAGTAAATATGATATATTGAAATAAGTTCATGTATGGCTTGTCATTCATCGGATTCGATAAGATATGAAATAATGCAGAAAATAAAGTTCTTGATGGCCCATCAATCAGGCTATACCCAGCTGCAAAATCCACTTACAAATGTTTGTAAATAATAGCCATCTACATTATCAATCCAAGTCCTCCTGGCTCTATCTTTCTGGCACTACTAAAAAAGGGTCATAGACATCGATCGTCAAATTGATGTCTATTTACTTATAAGATATTGCTTATTTTATCAAAATCGATATCAGTATCATTCATAGACATCGTTTGCTTTGATATACTGATGTAAAATTTTGTTTATGCTCCGAACTGATGTACACTACTTCAATTAACATCAGTTTTGTTGGGTATGTATGATGTATATATTAGTTTTGGAGGGTGTAATCTGGAATAAAGGAATGTGAAACAAAATAGGGTCTCCATAAATATATGATCATCCATAACACCATTCTACAATGAGTGCACCTACAGTGCTCCGCACAATGGTGTGCGGGGTGGTGTTTTCCATCATTTTTTCAAATATACCCCTTTCAACATTTTTACTTCTTTTTGTATTTTTGAAAGCTTAGTGGGCCCATAATTTATCTGTTCTAACACATACCGCTGAAGATCTATCATCGACACTTAAAGCTAAACAATTATTTTTCATCATAGAAAATTACTCACTGAAAAAAATACGTGATTTAAATTCTAAACTTAAAATTTTAAGAGATTTTATCACTAATACAAAAGAGAAAATTAAATTATTCAAAAGATCAAGAAACACTCATCCACGTCCTTTAGAACAAGCATTCATCATCTTAAAATTGCTAGAGAACAAGCTTTTCTTGAAAATTTGTTACGAGACAAAACAAATATACAAAATCTCTTGCACCGTTTATCTAACAATTTATTTGAGCATTGGATAGATCCACAATACAACTGGTATCAGAGCTTACAACAGCTCAAAATCTTAACAATGGGATCAACAACTGAGAAAATAATAGAGAAACTAGATTCTCTATTTGAAGCATCAGATGCAAAGCAACAAGAAATCTTATCAGAAAATGTTAGATGTAGAAAGTATCTAAAAATTCTTCCAGCAATCAGCAACCAATTACAGAAATTGAAGACTAAAGTGGATTACATCCAGAGATAGCCGGAAGAAAAACGAGAACTATTAACAAGAGTTGATAGTAAGATCGAGAGACTAGATCTTCAACAAATGAAGATCATTGACTATGTTAAGAAGAAAGCTCAAGAACATCAAAGGCCAAGCACTAGTTCACCTCGAACTATCATTAGAAAGACTAATGATTTCAGATCACTAAAGGTTCCAAAAGGGAACCCAATGCCAAATCCATTTTTTCAGGATTCTTCATCAAATCCTTCAGAATTCAAGTTGAAAGAACACAAATAAGAAGACATGCACAACATGAATATGTTGAACATCTTCAAGAAAAAATCAGTGCAGCTGGTGAACTCAGAAGAATTTGAATTCAACGAGATCGAGAACAACGTTCGAAATGCTTCAATTCCGAAGTTTGAATTCAAACAGATCTACAAGAGAGGAAGTTTTGATATGATGGACAACCATCAATTTAAAATCCTTGAATTCACCATATCGACAACAACATGAGAAATAAATCTCCTTCTGGTCACACCTGAAGAAGTTTCTAAAGCCAGAAAAAGAAACTTCAAGTTTATGCATATTGGAGCCGTTCAAGTTGGCATAAAGCTACTAGCCAGAGAAGGCCTAAATTGTTCAGTTCTATGCGTCCTACAAGACAATAGGCTGATCGATTTCCAGAAAAGTCTATTGGGAACACTTCAAGCATCACTATGCAACCAAGTTGCATATTTCAATTGCTTTCCATACTTTTCAACCAATCTAACAGATGCTGCTCATTACCTACGACTAAGAGTCAAGACAGACGACACATCCATGAAATATGGCATGCAAAAACTAGCAATAGTTTATAAAATCTACTATAAACTAATAAGGACAACAATAGAGCCAAAGACCAGGATATCAAACATCCCAGGTCTTACCACTGGTTTCCTTACAAATCCCAAGAACCATAATCAAGAGATTCACAACGTAGTATGGGATTAGGTAACCTTCCCACTAGAGTGGAAATTATCCGGTCCAAAGGAGAAACCAGAAAGCACGAAGGCAGTGGTATATGAGAACAGAAAAACTGAAGATGTCAACCTCAAGTTCGAAGGACACCGAAACAGTGACGCATCCCTCGAAAGCTTCAGAGGAGAAAGCTCTAGACTCCTCAGAAGATGCAACTCTACTAGAGAAAAAGGTGCTAGAAGTACCAGAATCTCGATAAAAGCCAATCCAGTAATGGAAGAAGATTTAGATGCTGAGTTAGAAAGAAACATCAGCATGTTAAGGGCAAGAAAGTTCAAATCAAAACTCATCAAGCTTTATGAGGAAGCAGAAGAATGTGAAGATCCCTTATGGTTGGAACAATTGATCAAAGAGATCGAAAGTTTCACCTTCAAAAAATAAAGAAATTTTTTTCCTCTTCTATATGAAGAAGCAGGAGAAACCGAAGGAACAAAAGATGAAGACATGGAAGAAGAAGAATCTTCACAACCGTCATCTTCAGAGACCACCATATTCAGGATTGGTGGAAAACTCAAACTTCCGCACGGAAGGAGCCCTAGTGGAAATAAGGGAGAAAAAAGCTCCCACAGATTCATTCCACAAGAAAATACTTTTAAGGTGCCAATCACTCAACTAGGAGTATGGCTTGATCCAGACAAAGCTATAGACAAGAAAAATGCCATCGACAAATGGGCAGCTGGTCTATTCATGGTATCATGTTCAACTTACAGAAGATTTGAAGCACAAGACTTGCACACAGTCTACGAGTCAACCCTTCTAGGAATGGCAAAGAAATATTACTTTCCCTTCAAGGAGACGATCAGAGGAAAGCAATGGTTGCCAATCACTCAACTAGGAGTATGGCTTGATCCAGACAAAGCTATAGACAAGAAAAATGCCATCGACAAATGGGCAGCTGGTCTATTCATGGCATCATGTTCAACTTACAGAAGATTTGAAGCACAAGACTTGCACACAGTCTACGAGTCAACCCTTCTAGGAATGGCAAAGAAATATTACTTTCCCTTCAAGGAGACGATCAGAGGAAAGCAATGGTTGGAAGACATAAAGACAAACATAAATCTCTATACTTTTTCCACTCTGCTCTATGATCAATTATGTGGAGACATCTCATATGTTGGAGAAAAAACTAAAGAGATAGCAAAATCCAACATATATGCTTTCAAGATCTGCAACATGAAGTACTTTGAGGAATATTTGAATGAATTCCAATAGTACTACTGCATAATAGGAGAGTTTGAAAATACCGACCTGGTACACCTTCTATATAGGAAGCTACCTGAACCATGGAGGACAACCATGAGAAAAAGCATAGAAAAAAAATCACTAGAGAGATTTTCGGTGGGAGGAGTTGCAGAAAGAATCAGGCAGCTGATGCACGATCAGTGCAAAGCAAACACAAGAGAAAAAGCCGCCAAGAAGCAGCTCAAGGGAACAAGTGACTTTTGTTTCAGAATGATAGATACACTAACCAATTAGGGATGCGAAGAAAAGAGGCAAAAGAAGAAGCACTTCCAAAAACTTTTCAAGAGAAACAGAAAGAAGAGTTGGAGGTTCAAGAGAAGCTCCAACTACAGGAGAGAAAAACAAAATCCCAGAAAGAGATTTTTCAAGAAGACAAGATCTTATAAGAAACTTGAGAAGAAGAAATCTTGTAGATGTTGGTTGTACAAGAAGAAATCTTGTAGAGATTTTCCGATGCATTGAGATTTGGATTTGGGTATGTTTGATGTAGCATAGCAGAGCGGTGGCTCATGGTTTCAGGCAGTGGAACTTTATGAAGTTACGTATCCTATGTATGACTTGGGAATTGCTGTCTTTATGTTAGCATCGAAGAGTTCGAGACATTACTGCTACGGCATGCAGCACAGTGTAAGATGTACACTGATCATTTGAGTTTCATCTACTTGCATATTCAGCCAGATTTGAGCTTGAGACAACGATGGATGGGGTCGATTAACGACTATGGCTACACATTTGAGTTTATCCGAGAAAGGCTAGTGGTTGTACTTCGACTATCATTCAGTGATGTTGTTGCTGATGCATTCAGTCAGAAATCAGAAGCTTCATTGTTTTATGTATGTGTGGCTCGAGTTTCCATATTAGCCGAGTTGCGAGCTACAGGAGCTGAGTTAGATTGTGATGATGATAAAGCTCATTGTTTTACGTGCGTTATGCACTGGTGGTACGGAGATGTATCAGATACTTCGAGTTTATTACTCGTGACGCAACATGAAGAGGAATATAGCAGCTTGTGTGAGCAGATGCCACATTTGTCGACAGGCGAGGGCAGAGAAGCAGAAACTTACTGGGAAGTTACAGCCATTGGAGATTTCTGATTAGAAGTTGGAGCTTGTCACTGTGGATTTTATGTATCAATTCTTTCTTTGTACTTCCGGAAAGGATTTCCGTGGACAGGCTAGCATAGCTGTATTTGGCAGAGATTATTCACTTTCGTGGTGCACCTGTGTCCCAGATTGCTGATCGAGATAATCAGTTACAATAGAGTGTTAGCAAGCATTGCAGTGAGTATTGGGGACCAGATTACAAGTTAGTACTATTTCTTATCCTCAGATTGGTGGGCGATCTTAGAGGACTATTCAGACCTTGAAGGGTATGTTGTGGTCCTATGTATTGCAGTTCGGAGGGATTTGAGACTCTCAGTTTCATCTATTCGAGATTGCTTGCAGTACCAGTTTGTAGACCAGTATGGTTATGGCAGTGTATGAAGTCGTTTATGAGAATCAGTGTTGTACTCCATTATGCTGGAGCGAGTTTGGTTTGAGCTGACGTTTGATCCTGATTTTGTGGAATGTGCTACCACAGACCTTCGGATTAGCGGAAACAGATTGATAACTGCTCGAGTTCGATATTAGAGTATATTGATGTGAGCAAGTTGAGTTATGAATTTGCCACGTTATTTTGGTCCGTATGTGATCATGGGGTGAATTTGTTTTGTGCCGTATAGTTTGGCATTGCCTATAGCGTTGGGCAGTTTGTTTAAGTGTTGTATTCTGTGTGGTGGAAGTACATTTCAGATTTGTTGCGTGTTTTGTACCCTATCAGTTCCTTCTATAGGAAGACTTGGCATTTGTGGAGGAGCCAGTTCAGATTCGGGATTTGAGAGTACAGGGATTACAACACAGAGATATTTCCTATTGTGAAGTCTGTTGACAGAGTCGTTCAGTTGACGTAGCCACTGGGGAATTTAGCAGTATGCAGAGACAGTGTCCCTACATTTCAGTTGGCAGACTTGGAAATTTCGAGGTCGAAATTTTTTAAGGGGGGTAGATTTGTGACGACCCGGTACAGAATCAGAAGCGTAATCAGCTTAATTCGTGAGTTAGCGCGTAATCGCAGTTCTCCGATAATTGATTGAATTGCCGGTTTTGATCACGACTTAATTATTGACCAAGAATTTGAGTTGAGTCTCTTCTCCAGAGTTGTTGTACGCGTGATTTCGAGTTCGTGGGCGGTTCCGGAGTATTATTTCGACGACCGAGGAATATAATATGAATATTTAAAATTTTGGAATATCGTCGAGTTTATCCGTTCGTGTTCGAGTCCATCCGAATCGTGATTGTGATCCGTTTTGGACCGTCGATCGACCCGAACCGTAAATGGAATGATTATCGACTTGATTTGCGAGTTTCGCGATTTGTTGTGATTTCGACGTAATCTGTTAATATGGCGGCTTCGTTAGCGACTAAATTATTGGACGAGAATTTGAGTTGGAATTCTTCGTGGAAGTTGTAGAGAATTTAATTTCGAGCTCATGGGAACTTCCGGAGGATTTTTCCGAGTTACGAGGAATAGGTTGTGAATATTTTCGTCCGTCGAATATTGTCGTATTTATCCGTTTGGGGTTCGATACGCGTACGGTATAAATACGAGAAAATACTTGCCGATTTTGGAAACTTTCCATTTTGGGAAATCTGGTCCGTTGACCAGTTTGACCCGTGGGTCAAAACTGACTCATTCGAGGCTGATTTTTGTTTGCCTTCGTTGAGCTTGATTCTGGCCTCTTTTGGCCGTGGTGTCTTCATAAAAGTTGTTGGGCTTGATCTCCTCTTTCTTTTGATAGGTCATTCGTTCAATTTGGTTGCCGGATGAAGAAGTTATGGCTTGTCAAAGTTTGGGAATTTTGGGTATTTTCCGGCGAGATTTCGTGGTGGTTGGAGGTGGCTTTTCCGGCCGATTTGGTGGCTCCTCTTTGAGGGGTTTTGTTAGCCATGAGGAAAGGAAGCTATTGCAAGTGGTTTGAGAGGTTGTCGTGGCCGGAGGAGAGAGATCGATCGATTTGAAATTCCGGTAAGGGTTTGGAACTTTGAGTTGATTTTTGGAGGTTTTCCTGTCAAAATTGGCCTTAACTTTGAACTGGAAAGTTCTTGGAATCGTTGAGATCTTCAAAACCATGTGTAGCATGAATTTTTCTGGGTAGGTTGGATTTTCCGGCGGCCAGCGGCAGTGGCGACGGCGATTTTTTGCCCGACGTATTTTTCGACGAGTTATATGTCGTTTCGCTTGAAATCGCGCCCCGATCGCAGTGATGAGGTTTATTTTTCGGATTGAGCATCGGAAATTATAGCGAAGTTTTGTGGTGTGATTATCAGATTTTCACGATTTCGTCATTATTGAATTATATGTTTCCGGGAACGGTTGTTTCTCATGATATGATTTGAGGTGTCGAGTTATGATTTTGAGCAATGTATTTTATGATTATTCAGGGGTTCGTGATCGTTCGTTTGGCGAGGAATTTTTCGCCGGATCATGGAATTAACACATATTGCGCTTTGCTCGTCTGTGAGTAGACATTTCTTTTCACGGATTGACTGCGAGTCTTTTATATACGTTTTACGAGCATGAGCATGCAATTATGATCATGATTTATATGAGCATGTGTTTTACGATTATGCATTTACGAATATGCGTCTACAAATATACATACATTTACATTATGTTTTATGCATGTGTATGGAAAGTATTTGTGATTTGGTTTACACAGAGTACAGTCTCAGTAGACAGGGTTGTATCGATACACATAGCTTCTCGGCTGATCCCCGAAAATGCTCCGGGGGGGACAGATATCCTGACCCGAGGCCTTTCTGGCTTGGAATCACGTGTGGGTCTGGGATCCCGTGATTCAGACTGTACTAGCGCGAGGGAGTCCATGAGTGACCCTGCGATATTTATGATGTATGCTCTATACGCATGAGGAGTTAAAGTCTCCCTCGTGTACCATTTGATTTTTATGCATTTAGACTCGTATATGTTTTTATAACATATATTATTCGGCGAAAAACATTTATTTTTGTACACTCACTCTAACGGTTTATATGTCTTTCCCCTGGGCTTTTCGGTTTCCGTGCCCAGTTTGCAGTTCGGATTCTAGTGTCGCACGTCGCGGTCGGTGGTTTAGTAATCGAGCGATGTTTCTTTTATGGTAGGTTCTTAGTTTGGCCTACTAGTTGTATATATATATATATATATTAGAAGTCGCTCTGAGCATTCTTATGTTATACTTTTATACGATTTTTCCCCGGATTTCTGTAAAGTATAGTTTTATTGATTATTTTACATTACTGTTATGATATTGAGAAATTCGGATGAGATTGATGCCCACGGTTTGATTTTTGTGGCATAGGATGAAGTTTTATTTTCCGGGTGTAGATAATGGCAATTCCGCGTTAGTAGCGGTACTCTGCCGAAATTTTTATGGTTTTTGTTGGTTCGTGTTTTCAGAAGAGGTTTGATTCCGGTTTAGGCAACTAAATCGGGGTTGGGTCGTTTCAGAAAATTCATCTAGTCATATATTAAATGGTGATGAATATATCTAACGGTTGTTTTGTCTGAATTCGAGTTCATTAATATGGATATACAGACATACGAACACATATGTTATTCAACATTAGTAGATGGCATGGATAATGAGTATTAACTCGTCAATTTAGATTTTAAATCAAATTTTAATTAATTTAAATGTAATTGATATATAAAGTTTTGACGTATTATAAAATGGTTGCCACGTAGGATCGAAACGGTTTTACGATTATTAATATTTACAATCATTTCCGTCTTTTAAAATTTTGGCGATATTCATTAAACGTACTGTATCGATGGAATACCAAATCTACCGAAATTGCGTCAATTTTTTTTAACTATGATATAAATGTAATGATTATATCTTACAGCTAATTTCTTCCTATTATTAAGCAGATAGACAAAAATTAATTTTATAATATCTCAAAAAACTTAAATTAAATATCACTTAGGCGACGAAACGACATCGTTTTGTCGTCTAAGTGACTTCTTGGCGACGAAATCATGCATTTTCGTCGCCTAACACAAAAAATTTGCCAGTTCATTTTTTGCGCCAAAGTTTTGGGGCATGTTTAAAAACAATTTAGACAACGAAGGTTGTTGAATTCGTTTCCTAAGTCCATCGATATATTTCTAATCTCTCTCTCTCTCTCTCTCTCTCTCTCTCTCTCTCCAACCTCGCTCGGCCTCGCCAGATTCTCTAGCGCTGCCGCCCCCCCTCACCGGGGTATCTCTCTCTCCCATTTGTCGTCGCCTCCGCAGCCCCGTCGGGTCCACCACACCGGCACCTCCCCATCCCCTCCACCACCCCATCGGTATTTCTCTCTCCTCTATATATATTTCTATATATATATATATTCGTATGGTTGCCCCTTCATGGAAAAAGCTGTCGAAAGCGAAAAAGTTGAGGGTGTAGTGTGAACTCTCGGTAATACTATTTATTTTTATTTATTTTTATAATTAATTACAAAGCATAAAGACATAATGTATAGGTGTTTAATTTTTTATTTATTTTCCTAGATACATTTTGATATCGATGGCAGACCCGAGATGATGGAGCACATCGATGCCATGGCCATGAACATTTTCAAGGATTGGAAGTACGACCTCCACAAGTACTATCTCAGACACGGCGCCTCGCCTATCCCACAGGCGCAGCGGAACGAAAGGAAAGAGGAGTGGCAATGGTTGGTCGGACACTTTGAGGTCTGACAAGTATAAGGTTCGCCTTCATTTCCTTTAAATTGAGAAAATTGAATAATTTTTTATTTTTAACCATTTATTTATTGTTTAATGATCTTTGTTGTGAAACAGACAACGTCGCACGACAACAAGGGTTTATCTACATCGCAAAAGAGCACAAAGATGAGGGTTCAAAGCATTATTTTCTGGATGTCAGTGTCACAACTTATGTCAAGTCTGGAGTCGTCAATGAAGCGAGTAAATGCGGTGTAAGTAAATCATCTTTCCTAAATCAATTGACGTTAATCATACATCCAGAATGTATTGAAATTTAGTATAACATTAATTGCAATTTTAAGAAATTGCAATTATTGGTTAGGTTGCATTAGTTAGGTTGTGCTCTTGCAATATGATTTTGAACTTGAGTTAGGTTATGCTATAGTTGGTTAAATTATAATTTTCAACTTGAGAAATCCTGATGGGAATCGGTGCCTACGGTGAATTTGTGTTGTTGGAATTGGTTATTTGAAGTGTCTTCTTTCCTACAGGTTTTTGGTTTCCTCTAATTTTAGAGGAAATTATGGTGAACTTTTTTTACGAATTAATATTTACATATTGTTCACATGATTAATTTCAGGCAAGGTTGATAGAAATTTCCTAGGAGAAATTAGCTAACACTTAGCTGCAAAACCCGGAGATGCTGCTTGAAGAGTTGCCTCCTCTATCAATGGAGAGCTATATCGCTATTGCTGATGCTATTTACGGCTGCTGAGCTGGCAAACAGGTTAGTGGGCTTGGACGGGCAGTCTAGAGATATTTTTCCAAGTCATCTGCATCGTCGTCTAGACACAGTAGGGAGGATGTTGAGGCGCTCCAAGCTGCCCTTGAGCATGGTTGATTGGCACAGCAGTCGGCCGGTCGGGTCTGGGAGCAAGTGAGGTCGATGCAGCAGCAACTTGACACGTAAAACAATAAGATAAACACCTTATTTGCGATGTGTAGGAGCATGAGGTTGCCCGTTCTTGATGACTAGTGTCGTCCCCCCCCCTCGGCCCGACGATGATCCAAGCAACAGCGGGGGACTCGCCTGCGTGTCTACCCCTGGTTTTTCTTCGTAGTTTTCTTCGTGTGTATTATTTCGATCGATGCAAGTACATTTTTTATATTTAATGAATATTTTATTAATTTAATTAATTTTATATTTAATTTATAATTCATAAACAAAAAAGATATATATATATATAAATTTGAACATAAACAACAAAACATCCTTGTTTCATTGCCTAAGTCATTCACTAAGACGATGAATGGTTCGTTGTCCTAGTTTAAACCCTAGACGATGAACATTGATCTTTGTCATCTAAGTGGTTAGACCTAGACGACGAAGAATAGGTCGTCATTGGAGTGGATCACTTAGACGATGACCACTAGTCGTGATCTAAGTGATGACACTTACACGACGAAAACAAGTCATCCCCTAAGTCATAATACTTAGTCGATGATTATTAATTTTCGTCGGCTAAGACAACTCTTAGACGACGAACGGTGTCGTCATTTAGAGAAAGAATTTTTTGACGTCTATATTTCGTCGCCTCAGATGCTACTTAGGCGATGAAACAAAAAAGGTTCGTCGTCTAAGTATATTTCTTTGCCTCAGATGCTACTTAGGCAATGAAACAAAATAGGTTCGTCTTCTAGTACTTAGGCTATGATTATTAGGCAACGAAAGTCTCGTACCCTAAGTATTTGGGCGACGAAAAATACCACTTAGACAACAAAATTGCTTCGTCCCCTAAGGGAGTTTTCTGGTAGTGAGTGTGCTGATTACAGTAATGAAGAAATTTAAATGAGCAAGAACAAGTGGTATATATAGAAATGCTATATATTGTTCTTGTTACATTGTTGGACTTATGATGATATATTTAGTTTATAGGTGCCTAGCAATTTGGTACCTGTAATGGTGTTAAATGAGCAAAAATAAGTGGTATATACAACAGTGCTATATATTGTTCTTGTTACATTGTTGGACTTATCATGATATATTTAGTTTATAGGTGCCTAGCAATTTGGTACCTATAATGGTGTGTCGCAGTTGGCTTAATAATCACTTTATACTTTATGCAGGCATTGTTGGAAGAAATGGACCAAGTCTTGGACCAAGCTTGGAAGTAAACGTCAAGAAATTATTGTACGAAATTCTCTAGCTTGTTAGGTTTTTCTTAGAATTATTTTATAGAACTATAAGATTTTGGAACGACCAACTATGAATGAAAAGGTTCTTTTGTTTACAAATAAATGTGATTGCCATATTTATGTGTTTTTTGATAATTTCAATAACATGAAAAAAAAAATGGAAACACAATAAAATCAGATAACAATGCATGGCTTATAATTTTGATTTCTGTCATCTAAATGAATTTTAAGTGAAACAAAATGGTTATTATTGATCAAGTTAGATGATAGAGTTTATTATTCGTCATCTGAGTTACACTTTACATGATTAAGAATTTTGACTTCTGTCCTCTAAATAAATTTTAAGATAAAGAACATTGTCATAATTAGACGACAGCTTATTAACTGTGATCTGAGTCACATTTCAGATGATTGAGAATATTGATATGTGTCGTATGACTAAATCTCATGTAAAAAAAGAAGGTTATTTTCAGACAACAGACCATTTTTTCGCTATCATATGAGAGTCTTTCTAATATTGAAAATCGTCTGTCATATGAATGCATTACAGATGACGGGCTTGTACATGACAACAACATTTGTATCAGATGACACTCCTACGATCATCATGATGGTTTTTATGTACTAGTGGTAGTTACTAATTAGCTATTACTAGATACGATCATTTGCATAACAGTCTCCATCATATTTTTCATCCAACTCATAAGAGTAGTAACTTCTTGCATATTTATTCTCAAGCCCAAGGGAGATCCAAACCATACCACTTCGACCCAAGGAAAAAGAAGAATAACATGCTCAACAGATTCCTCACTAGCCTCGCACAACACATAACCGGGTGATGGCCTCATCTTCTTTCAAGACAGATTTAAGAAATAAGGTATGGAATTTGAGAAACATCTCCAAAAGAAATTCTTTACTTTTGGAAGTGTGTCACTATTCCATATCAATTTCCAGAACATGCTATCCAATGTTCCAGAATTCTGCATACTCAAATGGCAGTTTGCATGATTTTTGGAGTGTGCCCTATGATAACCAGACCGAACAGAATACTCACCATTCTTATTCCAGCGCCAAACCAGTTTATCATCATCTGCATAATCTCCAATAAGGATGCATCTAATCAGGTTCTCCTCCTCCTCAGTAATATACCTCCTAATATCCTCTAACTGCCATTGTTTAGTGTTAAAATCAACAATATTACACACCAAAGAAGGGGCCTCGTTTGGTACAGTGCTAGTAGGCATAAGCTTCAAGTGTTGATCATCAAGGAGCCAAGCATCATCCCATAACTTTATCTTCTTGCCATTCCTCACCTTCCAAGACAAATCAGAAAATAACTCATCTTTGGCCTGAATAAGGCTACTCCAGCACCAAGAAGCTCTATATCCCTTTTTTGCACTGACCATATCACACAAAGGAAAATACCTATCTTTTAAAACCCTAGCTAGAAGAGTGTTTGGTTTAGTAAGGATACGCCAAACCTGTTTGCCCAGAAGTGCCATATTAAACTCATGCATATTTCGGAATCCCATCCCTCTAGAATCTTTAGCTTGTCACATGAACTCCCAGTTCTTCCAATGAGTCATTCTTCCCCCACCAAAAGTTGTTGATCAAACTATCAATCTCACGACAGAAGGTGATAGGAAATTTGAAACACGACATAGGATATGAGGGTATTGCTGCAACCACTTCCTTTATAAGCACTTCCCTTCCGGCCATGGACAGCATACTGTTTTTCCATCCATCAAGCTCCTTAATAATGCACTCTTTAACAGATGCAAGTTCTCGCTTCCTAGATCTTCCCCAAACTGCTGGCATCCCCAGATAAGACCCTAGATCATCAGTAATTCTCACCTTAAGAAGTAAACTCATCAAAACCTCTCATTTGCTCAGGAGTGTTAGAGGAGAAGACCAAGCTAGACTTTTGGTAGTTGAAGGGAGTTACTCTCTATGATCTGTTTTGTGGGATGAAAAATTTGGAAGGCTCGTTGTGCACATGTGTATAGGGATGTTTCTGTGTCTCTTGTCAGTACCATTCACTGTGTGAAGGCTTTGGTAGGGGACTAAAGAGCTGCAAAAGTTCCTTGTCTTTCTTCTCCTATACCGGGTAGGAGAACCTCCTCATGGTTGAAGCCCCCTAGAGGATTGATCAAGATAAATTTTGATGCTAGCTGGAATAATATGACCCATGTCACTGGTCTTGGTGTGCTATTGCGTGTGAGTTTGGAATGATTTTTGGAGGAGCTCATCAGCAAGTATTGTGTGTTTCACCTCATATGGGAGAATTGAAGGTTGTGGAGTTAGGATTGAAGTGTGCTTCTGAGGCTCTTTTGCAAGGCATAATGATCGAGTCTGATGCTTTGGAGGTTATCACTACCTATAAAGATAGAAAAAAGAAGGGAGATTGGAAATGCCAGAACCTTGTGGCAATGATAAGGAGTAAGGCAGCACAGTTCGATAATCTCAGCTGGGGGTGGATCTCTCGCAACGCTAATGGCGCTGCACATGCAGCGGCAAAACTAGGTAACGTGACGGTGGGTCTGGTTAGATGGGCTAATGTGTCACCACCATCACTGGTTGGAGTTTTGAGGAACGATGGATGCCCATTTCCTCAGTGATAGTCCTGCTATATTTTTATCTTCCTTTTGTGTCAGACCTAATCTAGGTACCCGATTCCCTCTGTTGGGATAGGTTGATTAGTGTTTGTGAGAGTGGGTTATTTTCTGTTTGAGATTTGCTGCTCTACAGCTTTCTCTGCTCTTGTGGCTTTAGTGGATGTGTTCATTACCTAAAAAAAAAAGATACGATCATTTGAATATATGTAGTACTATCTAAGGCAATAATTTCCAGATAACTTCACGGTATTTAAGATTCTTGCTGGGTTTTAATTTGTACCTTACTTACCAACCTGTGCCCTCCGAGGGTCATGCCCTTCTGTAGCAGACAAACTTGGCTGGTTGAAAATGCTTTACAGGTTGTAAGTCACAAATGAAGATGAACACCATTTATTTTGAGCAAAACTAGCTATAAGTGACTAGATCATCCTACGTGAGGATGTAGATGGAATTAAGCTTCATGCTTCTAGGCCAGAGAGAGATTTGACTCAATAATTGATCAAGCCATGAAGGTAAAAAAAATACTCAGTCTGAAGGACTGGCATGAAGAAGATTAAATCTTGGAGTATAAGGAGCTGTATTTCCTTCCATTTACTTTAAGATCTTGATATATTGCTCTGTCTTCTTTATTTCTTTTGCCTTCGGACTACTCCCTCATCCTAGCTCAATCTTTTTCCCCGAGAAACAAATTCCTCGATTTGTTACTTCATGTGTAAATCCGAAAGCAAATAAACTGCTAACATAACCTTCACTGAGATATATGATAAATCCTACAAGAATAAGTTATTGGCATAATCTTCATGTTTTAAAACAGTAGTAGATTTTCTTTCAAAAAAAAATAGTAGATTTAACCTTCTCAATGCATATTGTTACTGAAGACAAATTGGTGATGGAAAAAGAAGGCCTCAATAAGGGGTTAGACTAGTCTTGCAAAGAAACTAAGAAATCCTAATGGCTTGACATATCGATCAGTTAGTCAAAGAATAAGTTATTGGCATGAACCTAAATCACTCAAAATAGAAAAGCACAAAAGACTGGAGTTGAAGGACTAATATTAATATAGTAAACCTCTCCAATCGTCGGCAACAACTTCAACCAACTGTCAAAATTGAAAATTCACAGTGGCAGCTAGCTAAGTAAGCAATGCATAAAACAGAGTGATGGAAATAAAGCCATTCATAGTGGAGTAGAGCGACTGCCTAAGCTATAAGTAGATACATTTCCCACCAAAAGAACGAAAAAACTAACTCACACTCACTGTACGTAGATATATATGATCATACGAAATGTACTATTTAAAGAAATAAATAATTATTTCTCTGAAGAAACACAGTGTTTAAGATTCCTGCTGCTGGGTTTTGATGTGTACCTTACATCACCAAACTTCGTCCTCTGATAATTGTTCAAAAATCTTTCTGAGTTTGAGCCACACGTACAGATGAAGAACATCTGTAAATCGAAAACTTAATAATTCCGAGTAAGACCATTTATAGGAGCATGCCCCATTACACATGTGGTTGGGGACAAAGCCTTCAAACAGAAAGAGATTTAAGTCATTTAACTATATAAATGAGCAGGAATTAAATTCGTCTGTTACTATGGTGTCGAAACATATGGGCTCACCCCAGCTAGCTGCATATATATATCCCATCAGAAAACTGAGCCGTGCCAGGAGTCGGTAACTAGGCTCCAAATTGATCAAAAAATTTAGTCAATATTCATTCATGTTCATTTAAGGTCTGAATGGTCTGATGCATACATGAATCTAGAAGCCATTGATCGATCTCACTAAATAAGCCAGTTCATCGAGTTTTGGTTAACTAAGAGATTGAGGTGAAACTGTTATGCACCTCGAGATCCACTCGTGAGAAAGATGATTCACACAAGAAAATTTAGATAGGAATTTGAGGTTGTCATAAGGGATGATGTGTGATGGTATTAGCTCACGGGTAGGTGAAATGATTATAGCCTTTCTTGGAAACTTTTGTGTAGGTCATTAGGGTGACCTTGTTGTGAGATTATGATGTCGATTCTCGACTGAGGAGTCATTATAATATGATATGTCGAAAGCCTTGGTGTGTTGGCTTGTCGGTTCAATGCATGTAAGCGGCACTAGTAAAGATAAGTGAGTTTGGGTAAGATTTTCCCATTTTTGGGGGTTATGAAGAGGTTGTCGCCACCGTACGTGTCACAGAAGTGTAGTGTTAGGTGAGCAGCACTGTGTACTTTGTGAATCGATGTTGAGGGCACTATGAGAATTCAGTGCCCATAGTTCGTTAGTTATTGATTTATAACATTTACTCGAATGTTAGTCGAGTACATGACGATGATTCTAGGGGAGACTTTCGACGTCGTCATTGCTGAGCAGATCCTAGAGATTTAATACATTGACCCAGCGAGCTATTTATTATTATTCTACAAGAACCCTTAGCGTGTCATATGCAACTTCTTGATTCTTCTTCGAGTACTGGAATGAGCACCCACATTTGTTTCAATTCGATGATTCCTCGTTGTTTAAAGTGTATTCAAGCTATTTTTGTAAGCCTCACACAATGAGAAGGTGGAGTGAAGTAGTAAATTAATGGAGCTTGCTTTTTGAGTATTTTCATCAAAGCTCTGAACGAGCGAGGTAGCATTTTGTAGCTATACATAGGATCCTTATTAATTAATTGGGTAATAGTAAACCTCTTCCTAGTACTCATTTCTTTTGTTCTATTTTCAAGTTTATTTTACTGGTGGGAGTCATGGGCATGACTACTAGTGTAGCTGTAGTGCGTATGTGGGAAACTTCAGGAAATAGTTTGATAATTGAGTAGCCCTCGTTGAGTATACCTTTGAGTAATAGTCCATCAAGGTGGTGACTTCTGACTCTTTGGCATAGTTGAATTGTGAGTAATGTGAACACTTATTCTGTTGGGAAAAAAATGCGGTCCCACAGTTGTGGAATACGCAAATATAGTATCAAGCTAGGGTATGACATAATATAAAAATTGAAGATGTCGTTCATAACAGAGTCAAGTGGATCCTTTTATAGTTTGGGATCATATGTATTTTTTTTTAGACTGTTTTCTTGAGCCACATATTTACTCTTTGGCTCGACTCTTTCCGCTCCATCCTGACCCGCCGATCCAGCCCGCCACCATCGTTTTCTAGCTAGCCACCATTGTTGGTGTTTAAGGTAACGTCTTGAAGCTTTCCTCCTCCTTATCTGTTCTCTATGGGTTTGTGTATGCAAGTACCGACTGGAGTGAATTGAATGAATTTATCTAGGGGAGCAGTACTATCATGTTCTATAGTGCTCCTGCCGGTCCTAGACGTTAGGGGTTAGGGGTAACTATATTCTTGAATAGTATGTGGCCACAATCTTAGATCTAGTCGGGTTTCACAGTTGAGATTCGTTTTATGTTATTTGGGTTAGGAACCATTTCTTTCTTGTCTAAGGAACATTAATTAAGACATTTAGTGTAACAACATTGATAACTGCAAGCATGGCCAGATTCTACGACCAACATGCTGATGGTGCGAGAGGTAGTTCTAATGATATGGACATTTAGAAATTTCTTATCTCTTCGCGATAGAATATGTCGATAGCTTGCGATTTTTTCCATTCGTATTACATTTTTCGGTGCTATCTGCTAGGTAGTATGAGACAGGAGCGCGCATTGTTTATTTTCTTTCACGTATATATTATTTTCAATGTGGTTGCGATAATGCGAGTATGTAGTGTTCGAGATAGATAGTTTGCCTCAGGCCACCTTGTGAAGTTTGATTAAATCACCACCATGGTCACCTTAATGTGTATAGACTTTCAAATCAACATCAGCAATGGAGATTCATTCACTATCTTGTGATTCTACTAATTCAATTTTGTTAGTCAGGATTCACTTTAAGTTTCTCTACTCCAATCTCTTCATGAATTAGATGTGTTCATTTTATACCGTGAACATACCTTCCTCTATTCTTCCTCTATAAAGATGTCTTTAGAAATGTGCAGTTAGCTCGGGGATGTGATTATTCCAGTTATGAATTGTGAGGGTTAGTGAGAGTGAAGGTGTTTATATCATCATTTTGTATCAGAATTGTGCAATTTACGCCCGTGGGATTTGAGACCACTAACGCTCGTAGATCGGAAAGGGCTTGTGTGTATGGCAAGCACGCGTGGAGATCAGTAAAACATGACTATTATTTTAGACTACATACACTACCAGAAAAAACACTTTAGCCGACGAAAGGAAGCAAAACAGGCTGACGACTTTTTTTTTGTCGGCTGTACTATACTTTAGCCGACGACAACTTTGTGTCGTCGTCTAAAGTTTTTGCTCATTAGCTTAAGTATTTAAGCCGACGGGGAAAAAAAGTCATAGGCTTTAGTCGGGAAAAATCATCGGCTAAAGTTTGACTTTTGCCGACGAAAATTGTGTTTTTAGCCGACAAAAGTTTTTTCTTTTAGCCAATGAAATAATAATATTGTTGGCTAAAGTTATTTATATTTATAGATCTAGGCAGCAGCTCATTCATTCGGAAAAAAAAAGGGAAGAAAAATACAAATTGCTTTCAAATCGTTGGGTGTTGTCAGAAGCTGTCCAAAATGAGTTCGTGAAGCTATATCCCGCTACACACACACACACATATATATATATCCTCCTTCTCACTCTTAACTGACTGGTCCTTATCATCATAGTCTATATCATCTAAATAGTATATGACGTCGTCATCCTCCAGCTCCTCTTCAGAGACATTCTTCTCTAGGTTTTTAATCTCCTTTTAAGTAAGATCCGTGGCGTGATCAGGTATGGGTAAGTGTTCGTTATGCCAAATGAGTTGCCTTATGTTGGAGATGATAGAAGTATTAGGCTCTTGATATGTATTATCATTATTCACTTAAGTGTCAGTCACTAACGTCCCTTCAAGTATGTGTTATGGCACTCGATATGCCTCAGTGAGACATATGGTTAACTATTTTCCAACCTTCACCCGCTTTCTGACCATCCATGTAGAACACATGCCTAACTAAGGTGGCAATATCGAATGGGTCATCCTCATACTAGATTGAGTTTGTATCGTCTGATAAAAGGCTTAAATCTTCCTTCGTATGCTTGACCCATTTACACTTGTATAGGAAAACGGTGATATCATTAGACCTAAATCTAAACCCTTACCCTAAGTATGGAGTCAAACCCCTAAACTTAACCCTAAATCCTAAAAGAATAATTTAAAAAAATAATGTAGTTACATTAGACGACGGCCATCTGTCGTGTTAATATTTGGTGAAAAAGCAAGCAAAATTGCTGTCCTCCAAGGAGACTCACTTGAATGAGTCTTTAAGTCTTATAACGGTCGACCGTCGTCTGAAATATGCATTTTTTAGTTGTAATTGTAAGCGGAAAATTTTCCCCCAAGTAACCCATGCCATTTTCCATTTCCCTCCAATTAGTGTTACCCTAGATGCTTTTGAAAAAATGAATGCCAAATTGTGATGCTATTATTACTCACCAACCAAACCAACCAACTAAACCAAAAAAAAAAACCAAACCAATTCAACCAGCCATAGCAATCTTCAGACACAAAAATGGAAAGAAAAAAAAACCCCTCGCTCTCCTACTCCGTCGACCAAACCCTAAACACACCGTCACCTCCACCGTTAAACCTCCTCTTTTGTTGAGTAGCCCTCCTCCGTCTATTCGCTCTTCTCTGTCAACCCTAAGCATTGGTAAATTTTTGATTCTATTCTCTCCCTCTCTCTTTCTCTCTAACCCTATATGAGATTTGATTTTTGTCTGAGTCTTCTGGATTTAGTTTTAGATGTAGCCTATTTCATTCCACTTGGGTTAGTTTTCGAAGCAAAATGAGATTTTAATTTACCACTATCAGAACAAACACTATAACAGGTGAATTTTAAAAAAATTGGCCAACGACACATTTTTTCGTCGACTATACTATACTTTAGCCGACGAAGAAAAGTATCGTCGGCTCAAGTAATTACGCCGACGAGAAAAAAAAGTCGCTGGTTTTTTCTGGAAAAAATCGTCGACTATAGTGCCGACTATAGCCAACGATGTATAATGTCATCGGCTATAGTACTGCCGACGATTTTTACACATTATTTCGTCTGCTATACTATAGCTGACGACATTATACATCGTCGGCTATAGTCATCAGGTTTATATTTCCAAACCGCCGCTCATCTCTCTCAAAAACCCTAAATTTCTCTCTCTCTCTCTATCTATCTATCTATCTATCTATCTATCTATCTATCTATCTCTTTCTATCTATTTATCTCTCTCTCTCTCTCTCTCTCTCTCTCTCTCTCTCTCTCTCTCTCTCTCTCTCTCTCTCTCTCTCTCTCTCTCTCTCTCTCTCTCTTTATGTATGTATGTATGTGTGACTGAGAAAGTTAGCTATTTTTTAAAATAAATGAAAAGAAAAAGTATGTGATGTTTATGAATGATTTATCTAATTCCTGTGAGCAGTAGTGTTCTTTTGTTTGGTTTGTTTTTGTTTTTGTTTTTAGCTATGGATAAGTCATAGATGTTTGCTAGTAGGACATCATTAGCTTATCAGCAAGGGGTTACTAGTTTCCTAAAGTTTGCCATGAAGAATTCTAAGGATTGTAAAAATATTTTCTGTCCTTGCACTAAGTGTGGAAATATCAAGCTATTTCCAATTTCAATGATTAAGGATCATTTGTATTGTAACGGGATAGATATTACTTATACTGTTTGGAATTCGAAGGAGCATGGGGAGGAAGTCTCTGATTCCTTGGGAAGTGAGCATTCAGAATCTAAGTCGGTGGATGGTTTAGTAGGGGAAGGCTCTACTGCCTCAACAGATGATAATGGGATAAATTACATGAATAATGATGATGAAGGAGATTTATCTACTGAGTGTAGGCTTTTTAAGGAGTATGTTGGTTATGCAAATAAGCTATTATATCCTGGTTGTGTTGACCATTCCAAATTGGGAGTGATGGTGAGGTTGTTTAATCTGAAAGCAAAGCAGGGAATGAGTGATGTAGCCTTTTCTGAGTGGCTAAGTGCGATCGGGGACATTCTGCCCCAAGACAATAAAATCCAAGCCTCTGTTTATGAGGAAAAAAAGACTTTAGGATAATTAGGGATAAAATATATAAATTTCATGCATGCCCCAATAATTGTATACTGTACAGAAAACAGTATGCACATCATGGGAATTGTCTCACTTGTGGCATGTCATGGTGGAAATTAGGTAGAGATAAAAAGGTAAGAGAAGGTGTTCCTGCAAAAGTAATGTGGTATTTTCCTCTGATTCTTAGGCTGCTGCGAATGTACGAGTCTACTGAAATAGCAAGGCTAATGACATGACATGCAAAGATGAGACCAAATGATGGCTTCATGCGTCATCTATCTGATGCAGCTATTTAGAAACTTATAAATGAAAGGTGGCCTGAGTTTGGTTTAGAACCTAGAAATCTACATTTTGCATTGTCATCTGATGGTTTCAATCCTCACAATGGACGTTATGGGAGGGGTACTTATAGTTGTTGGCCGTTCATTCTCGTTAATTACAATCTACCTTCTTTCCTATGCATGAAAAGGAAGTACATGATGTTACCCATGCTGATATCCGGGCCTAAACAGCCCAATAATGATATAAATGTTTACCTTCAACCTTTAATTGATGATTCAAATCTTTTGTGAGCTGGGGTTAAGGGTGTATATGATGCAACCAGGGATGGGTATTTTACTCTTAAGGAATGTCTTCTATGGTCAATCAATGACTTCCCAACCTATGGAAACCTGTCGGGAAGTGTTGTTAAAGGGTATAATGATTGTCCGATATGTGTGGACAAAACATCGCCTAAGCGGCTGGTTCATTCTAGAAAAATGTCATACATGCGTATTCGTCAGTGGACTAGCAAAAACCATCCTTATCGGAGGCAACAAGCTCAGTTTGGCAGTCATGCAGAACTGGACTCAGCTCCAATTCCATTGACTGGAGAAGTAGTGTTGTGCAGAATGGAGGAAGAAGTTGAGCCTTGGCCATTTGGGAAGAGTAACTCTCGTCTTTCTTATAAGGGTAAGGACAATGAAAATAGACCTAGCTGGAAGAAGAAGTCTATTTTTTTAGCTTGAATATGGGAAATTCATCCCTATTGTTCATTGCCATGTATTAATGCAACAACATCTTTATGTTGCATTGAGATGAGTATTAGAAAAGACGGTTAGGGTTGCTATGATTAGGCTTTGTATGTTTTTTTCTAAGATATGCAGCAAAACAGTAGAGGTTGATAGGCTAGCAAAAATTCAAAGCGACCTAGTTCAGACTTTGTGCTTGCTTGAGATGTACTTTTCTCCTTCTATTTTCGACATCATGCTTCATTTGACAGTTTACTTAGTGAGAGAAATTGAATTGTGTGGACTGGTATATTTTTTTGATGTATCCGTTTGAACACTATATGAAGGTCTGCATGGGATATATTCGAAATAGAAACCTTGTTGAAGGTTGCATTGCAGAGAATTATATTGCTGAAGAAGCGATTGAGTACTTGGCAGAACGCATGTCAGTGGGCAGAACTGTGGGACTCCCAACAGGACTTTCTAAAGTCACCAAGCATACAAGCAATGTTGATGTGTCATATATTTATGGCACTTAGTTCCAGTGGGCACATCTCTGTGTTCTACAGAACATCGATGAGCTCATACCATACTTTGAGTAAGTTTTCTAAACTTCTTCACCATAGTCAAGTATTATTCATCTTATAAATTTGACAGTTTGCTAAATAGTTTTTTTTTAATGTAATTCCAGAGAGCATCTTGAATACTTGAAGAGTGTATATCCCAAATTCAAAAATAATGAGAAGTGGTTGAGAACCAAACAAAACAAGGAGTTTGCTAAATGGGTGAAAAATAAGGTAATCTCATGGTTTCTAATTCTATGGCTACTTGTTCACTTCTTTGGCAAATAATATATCGTGAGTTAGGTTAACGTAGTTAATATATTCACATGTTAGTTAGCAACTAGCAGAACCAGGTCACAGCATTTCTAAAGTTGTGATGTGGCTTTAAAAAGTCCTAAACCATGATGTCACAAAGTTCAAAAGTTACATGATTAATGGAGTTCAGTTTTACACCAAGAGTCTCAATGATGTTTGTGCTTGTCAAAACAGTGGTGTTTAACTCGTAGCTGGCACTATGCAAGTTGCTAGTGGCCATGATAAAGCTCATGTAACTACATATGTCCTTCTATGGAGTAATATAGGAGATCTGGTGCCTTGACTATGTCATGTTTAGTTTCCCTCTATTTAAGTGTGATTGGTGTGACACTTTTAGGGGCTTCAAAGTTGATAAACTTGGATTCACACTAGTTGATTTCAGTTACAAGGCTCAGAATAGTGACATATTTATGTTAGGCAACAGTGTAGAATAAGTGTTTTATGTGCAAGATACTATTGATCCTCGATGCTTAGTGGTTTTACGAGCCCCAGATAGAGAAGCTGATGACTTGGACAATGATGATGAGTTAGGGGATGTGGTCATTGATCATCATCATCTTATTGATAGAATGCCTGAAATCGAGGCTGTTATGGAAGAGACATAAATGGCATACATGTGTAATGACGATGAGGGAATTGTGCTTTAAGAAGACTAAGGGCTTAGGACTGTGTCACAATGGCTCTTTACTTCACTTTTGACTTAACTGTGTATGGCTTTTTAGTTTCTTTGTTGACAGTTAATTAATGCATTTTGTTGATATAGAAAATGTCTTTAGTTGGTCTCTAATTACTTATGATGTATTTGTCTTGTACTTATGATGTATATGTCTTGCTGGAAAGATTATACTACGAAGATTATACATGTGTTTACTAATGTTGCTTCTGGACTATGTGTAGGAAATGGCGTCTTCAAACACTACATCATCACTACCACAAAAAAAGAAGTCCAAGTCTCACAAGTCCAAGGCTCAGAAAGCTGCCTGAGAACGTTGAAAAAGTAAGGAAGTCCAAGGCTCAGAAATCTGTGTCTGAGAATGTGGAAAAAGTAAGGAAGTCCAAGGCTCAGAAGTCTGACAAGTCGAGTAGGGGATGACTTCTTTGAATTCAAAGTCAGCAACCTCTAAGCGAATTGAGGAAGATGAAGGGTGTGGAGGTCTTAAGTGGCTCACATGCAAACCAGTAACCATGTCCAAATTGACTACAACCAAGATACTAAGGAATAAGTTGAAATTTATGTTACACAAGTATGAAAATCCTTGTGGGAAAGTACGCAGTACACTACAGTCATACATTGGAGTGCTAGTAAGAACGAAAGTCCCAATATCAATAGATGATTGGAGGAACGTATCTAAGGAAGACAAAAACACTATTTGCAGAAAGCAGGGTATATGTTCCTCCCAACACTTGTCTAACTAGTACTTACTTTGTAATGCAATTTTCTAAATCATATATCCTTTTGCAAAAAGCATTCGCATTAACCAGTGATCAAAAGAAGATGGTTCTATCATCTGTTGTGGTCAAATGGAGGCAATTTAAGGCCATAATCAACAAGCACTATGTGAAGGCCTTTTTGGATGATGAAGAAGGCTTGAAATTCCCTACCCCCCCCCCCCCCCCCCCACCCCCACCCCCCAGATGATTATAGGTTTATAACACAGCCTGTTTTTGATGATTTTCTGTCACAAAAGAAAACAAAAGCATTTCAGGTGAACACTACAAGAAAACTGCACCTAGACCACGGACCATTTTCGTCGTCTAGGTGACGTTTTCCGTCGTCTAAGTACTTGGACGACGAAATCTCCGCCGTCCAAGGTCCGTGCTCCAAGTGCTGTCGTCCAAGCACCTGGACGACGGAGAATTAGTTCTCCGTCGTCCAAGTTCACTTGGACCGCGGACATTATCCGTGGCCCATGTATGCACCTGGACTACGGAAACGCTAATTCTCCGTCGTCCAGCTGACTACATGGGCCACGGACATTGCTCGTTTCTCCGTGGCCCACGTGTTCACCTGGACGACGGAGAATTAGCGTTTCCGTCGTCCAGGTGCATACATGGGCCACGGATAATGCTAGCTTCTCCGTGGCCCAGGTGTTCACCTGGACGACGGAGAACTGATCCTCCGTCGTCCAGGTGAACACGTGGGCCACGGAGAATGGCAGGGTTTAGGGTTTAGGGTTTAGGGGTTAGGGGTTAGGGGTTTAGGGTTAGGTTTAGGGTTTTGCACCTGGACGACGGAGAACATAATCTCCGTCGTCCAAGTGACTATTTAATTTTTTTTTTTAAATAAATTGAAATTAAATATTATTAATTTAATTTATTATTAATTTAATTTAAATAATGAAAAATAGTCGAAAATAATTAATTAAACTAAATTTTTAATATTAATTAATGTATTAATTAAATAATTAATTAATTTGTACATACACATCCAAATTAAAAACCCACAAAAATTATAAAATATTGTTCGGAACTCGGAAATAAAGAAACGCGATAATTAACTAGCTAGCTAATACACTGGAGGAGCAGATGCGCCGCCGGGTCCTCCGCCTCCAGCCGGGTCGTTGTCGTCGGGGTATGGGTTCGGAGGAGGTTGACATACTTCTCGATTTTGGTTCATGAGAGCGATGAGTTGGGCTATTTGTGCTTGTTGTTCGTCAATTCTTTGCCGCATTGACTTATTCTCCTCTCGTGCCAGTCAAGCCTCTTGAATGGCTGCTTCGACGGCCGCTGCCTGACCCCTTCTCCGCTGCCCCGAACCTCCCGTAGATGATGAGCCGGAGGTCGTCGACAAATCTCGTACCACCCTAGGCCCAAAGTGCCTAACCTCCTTGCCAGCTCTACGACCGTAGACCTCATCCGCGATTGCAATTTGGCTCTCTAAGGATAGAGGAGACAAGTCTTCCGGCGGCACATCTGGGAACGCAAGCTGAGTGTTAGCCAACTCTTCATGCGCACGCTCTATCACCCTTGCCTACAAAAGAATAATTAATTTATTATAATGAAATCATATTTAAATAATAATTACTATAATTAAAAGCACATAATTAATATATCACTTACGCCGCATTGACTCGCTTCATTATCGAGCCCTGGCGTCACGTACACGCTTACGCTTGCATCAAGATAAGGGTGTTTGAAGCCCTTATCCTTGTGCTCCTTGGCTATTTGAATGAACTGCTTGGCGCCGGTAGTATGGTGTTTCTCCTTCTTCCCCCGGTTGGCTTTGTTGACACCGGAGAATTTCTGTTACACAACATAATTAAATCATTAAAAAATGAATAACTACAATTTAAATAATTCAATTATCTTAATTGAAATAAAAAAAATTAATACCTTAAATTGTTCATCGGCAAAGTGGTTACACAACCACTCCCACTCATCTTCTCTCTCCCCTTGCAGCTCTACCGGGGGAGGCACGGGACCGACATCTTGGAAGTACTTATGGAGCTTGTACTTCCAATCTTTGTAGATGGAGTTGGCGGTTTGGTTGATATGCCTCAACATAGCCGGTGTCGGATCCACGTCAAATTGTTCCTATCAAAAATAAATAGAAAATTATAATCGTATATATTATGAAATTTTAACTAATATTAACAATATTATATAATAACTAAATTGGACGTATTACGTACCGAAAAATCTTTGAAGAATTTCGCCTTCTCATGATCCGGCGCCTCCTTCCAAGTAGGGGCAGTGATACGAACCCGGTTACAGATGATTGACCCTATCTCATGCGCCGAGAAACTTACTAGCTGAGCTGTGGGAGGGCCACCGGTGAATTCGTCGTACGGCAAGTCGGTCTTTTTACCGGTCGCCTTGCAAATACGCTCCGCTTTGCCCCCTTTAACGAGACCCCGAGTCCTTTTCGGTTCCGGGTCAGTGGGGGCCCTCCTTTGCCTACGGCGGGCGCTGTACATGATTGATTCGGCGGTAGAGGACGCCTGAGTACTTCCCGTTGAACCGGTACCGGGCGTCAGAGATTGGAAGGGGTCGACGTCATCACCGCTCGAGATGAATGGGGGAGCAGGAATTTCCCCAGAGAGCGCTACGGACGGACCAGATGATCCGTCCGGATTGAGAGCGTCGTTGCCCTCCTGTTGAACCCAACCGACTTGGGCCGCCAACATTCGGAGCATGGCATCTTTTGCCTCCTGTTGGGATTTCTTCTTGCCGGATGTCGTTTTTGGCGGAGCCATTTAAACCTAAGAGTACGGTGTTAAAATACCTACTTACCATAATAATTACAACTTAAAAATTTACGCTAATTAATTAAGTACGTTTAAGATTTAAATAGAGTACACTAGCTTGGCATTTTCGGTCGTTCAATGGACATGCGACCCGCGCGATAAAGTGTAAATTTTCAATTAATCAGCCTTGGTTAAATCGAAAAACATGGCCAGTTAGGGATAGAGATAACGCGAGAGGCAGGACTAATTTCGACAAAAGTTTTTCTTAGTCCAAATCCTGTCACCAGTCATAACCCGTTTCTAGACACCATGTCCGACATTCGGCCAATTTTTCGAAAATTTACACTCCCTCAAGTCCTTTGCAAACTCCGCCCTCAACCTCGTGTCCATAACTTCACTTAGGTTATGGTGTGCGGTGATGAAATCCACACATCACGAGGGGTTAAGGAGATAAGCAAGGAAAAAATGCGTCATCTATTCCAAAGAGTGCGACTTAATAAACCAAGCCTATGTACTAAATTTAAATCGAACACGTACTACTAATTAATTTACTAGAAAATAAACGTAAATATTAATTAATAATTTTTAATTAGATGCAATAATTTATATTTATTTATCATGCATTTAATAAAAAATTGATTCATTTAATAAATTATGAATAATAATTTATTCATTTAATAAATTTAATAATAAATTCATTTAATCATGCAACTAATAATAAATAATTACAATAATTATGATTTAATAAATTAATAACAATAATTAATCATTTATTAAATATTTAAACTAATTAATCAATTAAATTCTACTTCTAAATTCTATTTAGAATTTAATTAATTAATTAAATGAAAATTATTTTAATAAGGGAAAAATAGAAATTTACCGAATCGGAGTTTTCGGGAATATCGCCGGAGTTGAGTCGTCGGAGAGGAGGAACCACGCCGGAAAAAATGTCATCGGAGCGTCGCCGGAGGAGAGGAGAGGAGAGGAGAGGAGAGGAGGAGATGGAATGATGACAAAATGAGGGGGGTGCAACTCTATTTATAGAGTTTCACCTAGACGACGGAGAACTATTCTCCGTCGTCTAAGTGCACTTGGACGACGGAAACAGTGTTTTCCGTCGTCTAAGTGGCGGTTTCAAAAAATTTCAAGCGGCGCCAATTAATCGGCGGGACGTTTTGAACCGCCATGATTTTGGACTTAGACGACGGAGAATGAATTCTCCGTCGTCTAAGTGAAAATTCAAGCGGTCCCAAAAATGGAAGCGGTAAATTGAACCGCCATAAAAATTGGACTTGGACGACGGAGATGGTCAGTCTCCGTCGTCCAAGTGAAAATTACATGAAAAAAATAAACAAAAATAAATTTGAACCGCCATGGTTTTTGAACCTGGACGACGGAGATGGTCATTCTCCGTCGTTCAGGTTAACACCTGGACGACGGAAAATGACCATCTTCGTCGTCCAGGTTCAAATAACGTAAAAAAAAATTTTAAAAATAATTCGCTAGGAATTTAGCGATCTGTCATTCGAGTGAAATAGTCGTACAATATCGATGAACGCATCGTATATATGAACAGTTAAATTTGAACCGACGATTAATTTTA
The DNA here is from genome assembly GCA_946800695.1 of Geum urbanum. Lineage (NCBI taxonomy): Eukaryota > Viridiplantae > Streptophyta > Magnoliopsida > Rosales > Rosaceae > Geum > Geum urbanum. The sequence goes on from OX326999.1 coordinate 20,798,145, forward strand.
CGTATTGAAACATGTTAAGTATCGACTAATCTTTACGACTTAAGTGTTCATGAGTAGACGCTCATTTGCAGCAGAGTATTAACGAAATTGAATTTGGACAAAACAACCGTTGGATATGTTCGTCGTAACATAATATATAATTGTCTTCAAAGGACCATAAAATAATAAGTTCAGGAAGGGTTTGATCGGCACAGTCAACCTCAAAACCGATAATTTCACAAACCGGAAACGTGGATACAAGGCATTTCGCAACTCCGATTTTCGAACCGTCGAAGCTCACACACCAAGAATTGTTTACTCTAAAGTCTTGATGAAAAGACTTTGCATTGGAAGAAGGTCTAGATGGTCATTGTCTTAGAAAAAATTACGATATCTGCACCTGGACGACGGAAATAAGCGTTTCCGTCGTTCAGGTAATCACCTGGACGACGGATATGAAGTTATCCGTCGTCCAGGTTAGAACCTGGACGACGGAGAATGACGTTCTCCGTCGTCCAGGTGTATAGACCCTGAATTCAGGGGTTAGGGTCTTACTGTTTAGGGTTTAGGGTTTGTGAACTTGGACGACGGATAATGACCATATCCGTCGTCCTAGTATGTACCTGGACGACGGATAATGACCATTCTCCGTCGTCCAAGTTCTAAACCCCGATTTCAGGGGTTAGGGCCTTAGGGTTTACGGTTTAGGTCGTCCCCGGTCATTTGTGTGTCCGTTCAATTATTCTGATTCAAAAATATAATTAAAAAATTGATCGATCGATTCGAACTGCTAGATTTGGGGTCTAGGATTTAGCTAGGGTTTTATATGAGATTGAGATTTGGCGACAACCTGCAATTAATTTCTCCGTTGTCCAGGATATATAATTCGGATTAATTTCTTACCGTACACCGGCATCGATCATATATATATTACAATAATTACAGTAATTAATTACCAATTAATCTCCCTCGTCGTATGACCGTACTCTTCGTCATAATCATCATCGTCCTCATCCCCGTTAGACGACGGCTCATCCTCGTCATCGTCCGCGTCCTCTTTCTGCTCGTCTTCTTCATCTACCTCATCGATAATCTCATCTTCAGTTAGATCTGCACAACCATCAGGCATGGGTAACCGTTCACCATCTTGAACCAGGTCCATTATATCGGAGCGGACCATAGAAATATTAGGCTCTTGATAGGCAGGAATGTCTCTTTCTGGTTCAGCAGCATCTTCAGTCGTCGCTGGTGTCCCTTCAATTGTCTCTGTATTCCATATTCCTCGGTGAGAGATATGGTTCACTATTTTCCACCCTTCACCGGCTTTCGGATCGTCGAGATAGAACACCTGCCGAACTAAGGTGGCGAGAGCGAAAGGCTCATCCTCATACCAGTGCGAGTTTGTATCGACTGATAATAGTCCCAGGTCTTCCTTTGTACGCTTGAACCATCTGCACTTGAATAGGAAAACATTGACATCATTCCCGTAACATAGCTTAACCACATATACAATAGCCCCGTAATATAGATCATTGTCTTTCCCAACCGCTACCCCACTGTTTTGTCTTCTTCTTCCTTCGTCTCGGGCCAATGAATGGAACTTTACGCCGTTCACAAAAGATCCGGGATAAATATAGTGTTTAACCGGCTTCCCTGCTAGCAAGTGCTTTGGCCATGACCACCATCCTCCGTGGTTATCAGATTTTTGCAGATCAATCATCTGCGAAAAAGGGCAAATTAATATAAGGGTTTACTTTCTACAAACATGAGCGATATGTATTTAAATAATTAATACCGAGACGTACGTACGTACCCATTGGAAGAAATAATCGGGAAACTTCTTCTTAACCATTTTCTCAATCCACGCCGAACTCTTCTTTTGATTTAATGCCTGAAGCCTCTCCCTGTATGACAACATGTACGGCTCAACTTTGTCACAGTCTCGCAACACTACCCAATGTGCTTCAATAAGTTCTTCCCGTGTTAACGATTCCTTTAATACTCCTCTAAACAGTCGGACGACATTTCTCACGACAGAAAGATTGATGCGGGCACTGCGATCGGAGGCAGTGGGAGGGGGTGGATCTTTGAGGTACCTGTTGTAGTAAGTAACACACTCATGCATTAGGTATGTCTCTGCTATGGAGCCATCCGGGGCCGACCTGTTTTTGACGAATGACTTATACTGTCCAAGCTGTCTACAAAATCAAACGTACACATTACATAAGTACATATAGCTAGCTAGTATATATATAATCTCCAGTGGAACAAATTAATTAATTAGTTGTACGTACCTTTCTTGAGGATACATCCAAATGTACTGGACCGGACCAGAAATGAGCACCTGCTCGGGCAGGTGGATCATTAGGTGAATCATGATGTCAAAGAAAGCAGGGGGGAAAATCCTCTCTAGTTTGCAAATGATGTGCACAATTTGTTGTTGCAATTCCACTACATCTGACTTCTTTAATTCTCTGGCGCATAACCTCTGCCACCACCTGCACAATGCTACTATTGGTTCTACGACGTCCCGAGGCAAGTATGGTCGAATTACCACTGGAATCAGACGTTGCAGCATAACGTGATAGTCATGTGTCTTTAGACCAACAAACTTGTGTTGCACCTCGTCCACTGCTCCAGTTATAGTAGCTGCATACGTAGCCGGATAACGAACGCCCTTAAACCAGTGAAATACAGAACGTCTAAGCGTCGGCTTCACTGTGTAAGGCGTATCTGGCATCTTGTTGTACACTCCTTTCCTATCCCTCCTCAACCACAAGGGACGACGTAGATTCATTGATTCCAAATCTTTGCGCGCTTTGGGAGTATCTTTAGTCTTGAACTTAATACCGAGAATTGTTCCCACCACGCTGTCGCACACATTCTTTTCTATGTGCATCGCGTCCAAGTTGTTCCTCAGCTTCAACTTCGACCAGTAAGGGAGTTCAAAGAATATACTCTTGTGATCCCAATAGCTCAGATCATGTGGAGGAATTGGATTGCATTTCTTTACATCCGCGTCATTGCTCAACACACCAAAGTCGAAATAGCTCAACCTCTCTAAAATCTCTTCGCCCGACCAACTACGGGGTTTAGGATTGTTCTCTACCGTACCGTCGAAATGAGCTTCATCCTGTCGCCACGGGTGGTCGTGAGGAAGCCATCTACGGTGACCCAACTAACACACCTTCCCCGCGTGCCAACTAGAGTTCACGTCGTCCAAACATATAGGACATCCATTATATCATTTTGTCTTGCAGGCTGCCAACATCCCATAAGCTGGAAAATCGCTGATCGTCCACATTATGGCAGCCCTCATCGTGAACATCGTGTCAGTGAATTTGTCATAAGTTGGGACTCCATTTTCCCACAACAGTTTCAGCTCATCGATCAAAGGTCTGAGGTAGACATCTAAGCACTTCGATGGAGATTTAGGACCTGGAATTAGTACGGTAAGGAAATTAAATTCCTTGTTCATGCACATCCACGGCGGCAAGTTGTATGGCATCAGAATAACTGGCCAAGTGCTGACGGCGGAGCTATTACTTCCCCAAGGATTGAATCCGTCTGTAGATAGGCCGAGTCTAACATTTCTAACCTCTGAAGCAAAGTCTCCAAATTCTCTGTCGAAATGTTTGAAACCCTCCCCATCCGCGGCATGTCGCAGGACATCGTCATCTATTCGCTTTTCTGCGTACCATCGCATCGCCTCTGCTGTGTGTAGAGACATGTACAGGCGCTGCAATCTGGGAATCAAGGGAAAATATCGAACAACTTTCACAGGAATTCTCTTTTTCGAACTCTTCCTATTCAACTGGAATCTGCACTGGCCACATACGGGACAATAGTCCAACTCTTTATACTCTTTGTAAAATAACACACAATCATTCGGACATGCGTCAATTATCCTGTACTTTAGGCTGAGGCTGCTCAGGATATTTCTAACCTTATAATGAGATTTAGGAAGATTGTGATCATCAGGAAGCAACTTACATATTTGCTCCTGAATTTCGTCAAAAGCACTCACTGACATTTTGTGCTTCACTTTTATCTTCATTTGCTCCATCACATATTGCAACACATTCTCTCGACATCCAGGGAACATCGGGGTATGCGCTTCAAGTAGCATCCGGTTGTACTTTTCCATCTCACTGGTGTCAGTGGCCAAGCTAGCTGCGGGGAATGTGTCATCATGCTCATTAGTGGTACTGTAACCTCCGTCTTGGTGTTGGTGTCCACTATGACTACATCCCGGAAACGCATAATGGACCAAATCTGCAGTTGGGTTGCAAGCTGGGGGTCCGGCACCACTGCCGCTGGATGAGGCACCATGGTAACTGTACCCTAAGCTGAAGTCTTCTGCGCTGAACTCTACTGCTTCACCATGCTCGCTCCATGTAGTGTAACTCCACATCATACCATTTTCGTACAGGTGTTGCACCATAACATTAACCTCCGCATACTGACAATTAAGACATTTCTGACACGGACACCTGAAACTTTTCTTTCCCTGACCATGTTCTATCGCAAAATTCACAAATTCGCTAATTCCATCCATATACCGGACATCACATCTATTCTTCAACTTCATCCAACTCTTGTCCATACTGCTACAAAATATTATAATTAATTAATTATTACATATATATATTTGTCCATTAATTTACGCTTAATTATACGTACTCGATCTACATCGATCCATCAATTGCGTACGTACGTAATTTAATCGATCTGTACATATATATATATATAGCTAACATCCGTGCATGTATGTACGTACGTTTTCACTAAATATATATTAATTAAGAAAATTTTAACTGCGTACGTACGTACGTGCTGGCCTTCTCGATATCTGTACATTAATTAAGCTAGCTAGCTATTCAGCGGAGATCCCTTATCGATCCTGATTCTTCTCGGCCTTCTCGCTAGCTAGCTCCCTTCTCCTTCTCCCTTCTCCTTCAATTCTTCTTCAAATGGAATGAAGAGATCGAGGAATGAAGAGATCGAGGAATGAATTCAGTTTGGCATCGGGCTTATATAATGCTTCACTTAGACGACGGAGGTGTCGGTACGTCGTCTAAGTGGAAATACGTTACGTACTCGGACGACGGCGTGTCGGTCCGTTGTCCAGGTAATCACCTGGACAACGGAGAATACCATCTCCGTCGTCCAGGTGATCACCTGGACCACGGAAAAGACTCCGTGGTCCAGGTGACCACCTGGACGACGGAGATGGTATTCTCCGTCGTCCAGGTGGTACTTGGACCACGGAGTCTTTTCCGTGGTCCAGGTGTCACTTGGACCACGGAACAATTACGTTTCCGTGGTCTAAGTGCTGTTTTCTTGTAGTGGAATGTGGTATAGTATTTGGTATGCATAAGTTTTTTGAATATTTTACAATTATAGTTACTTTGCTGAATATTTCAGAAATTATTCTCAGGAACTGAGTGAGACGAACATGGCTCATAGATATGAACTCGAAAATGATCACTGCATGTCCCGTAAAGGGTATATTAGATCGAAAGATGAACTGGTATGTTCACAATATTAATATGCCTTATATTTTATAACATTTCTTTCTGGATAAATTCATATTCTAATGTATATTCTTTAAATTGTGTATGAAGTGTAAAACCATGAATGAACAACAAATTGATCAATCTATACTGTGGGTAAAAGGCCACTTGGGTAAAGATAGGACATGTAAGGATCCCCAGATTCTTGATGTTGTTGAAAAAATTGTAAGTATTGAATTGCGTACCTCTTTTTAGTACATTTTGAAAATGATTTAGTGCTAATGACAAGTTGTTGTCTGTTATGGCATAAAGAACTAAAACAAAAGGAGGTGAACGGTGAACTGGAAATCAACGACAATGAGGACGTGCTGACATTGGCTTTGGGGACTTCAGAACATTGAGGACATGTTCGTGGAATCGGGGATTACGTGGTTAAGCCAAGTAACTTCTTCGATCTTTCAACTTCTAAAAACAAGCAAAGCATTGTGAAGACTGTTACTGAAACAATGTCACACATTTTGTAGGAGAATCACCAGAAGGGTGGAAGAAGTAACTATGAGGATCAGAGAAGAAGAGAGACAGAAACAAGCAAAACAAACGAGGTTTTTTTAGGCAAAAATGGCAGCTATGGAAGCAAAATTCAATGCTTTTCTTGGGGTTACAACACCAAATGTTTCTGCTGAAGCAAGTTGCTCTAAACTTGGTGAACCACAAGCTGCAACATCTCAGAGGCCTGAAAAAAGGATGAGAGATATCTCCACATCTGTTGTAGCCAATGTATTAGGTTGTGAGAAGACATTAGTTGGGAAGACAAAGAAGAAAAAATCAACACTTAGGCATGCTGCAGATTCTGTCATGTCAAAGGAAGTGCAAGGTGAGAAGCTTGATAGAAAGGTCGGCGATGACATGGAGGAAACTAATCCTCGTCATGTGGAGACAAATGTAGTTGAAGACATGGAATGTGTGGATCAGACACCAACTCCAAAGGTATGTTGTACCTGCAGATTTGACAAATTACTTGAAATATTCTACTTACTAAAAAATTTAATGCAATGCATGTTATATGTTTCTTAAACAGGCATCACAGGTAGAGCTACATTGCAAATTGGCATTGGTTTCAATCAATAACATTGTTGCTACGACAACGATGATTAAAACCAATGGTCCATTCCTTGCTTACCATGGAAAGCCGCTGGGAGAAGAAAACTGGCGCGTGTCTGTTAGTCAACCTCTTAAAGAGAGAGCTTTGATTTCAAATCCGGTTGGAGATGAAATCAGAACTGTTGTTCAAGCTTGTGGAAGCTGGGTAGCATGGCCAAAAAAGCTTGTCGTATTTGATGAGGATGTAGATAATATGGAGGTAGAAGAAGAGGTAGCTGAGGTAAAGGAGGTAGCTGCTGAGGAGGTAATGTAGTGTCCCTTTACTAAAATCTTTGGTTTCTAAGTCAATGTTTTTTTCCTCTTATTGCAAAAAAGTATAACATTATAACTAAAATCTTACTTGTCTAGCTATTTTAATAATGTAGAAACCTGTCAATGATAAGATTGAGAAATGTGACAAGTCCATATGTCATTTCGACTTTGGATCTGTCCCTGACACACTTCCAAAATCGTTGAAACAACTATGTGATTGGGGAAAACAGGGTTTCACTAAGCGGGAAAATATTTGTTTTGAAATAGAAGAGGATGTGTTTGGCGTTAAACGTATAACCTATATGATGGACTCTGATATTCTGAGGCTTGCAAAGATAGAAATGCTTACTGGAAACTGTATTGTTGTGTACATGAGGTATGACTTCGTATGGTTTTACATCAAGTAGTCATGTAACCATTTGTTTCATAATATGTGATTCTTGATGAGCAACATTAATATATATATATATATGCTATGTGTTTTGGATGTTTACGAAGGTACCTGTTTGATGTACTTAAACATTCAAAGATGGAAGACATGATATGCTTCATTGACCCAGCTACTGTTGGTGCAAATAATGGGACTGCGACAAGTAGGATCAATGCACTTAAGAAACGACTACTCTCAACTAAGGACGGTCAGATGCTCTTGATGACTTAATTTGAGAAGTAAGTTGATGAAATAATTTTGCAAATTCAGTTATTAATTAGATATTGTAACGGCAAACTTATTGGGGTACCAAACTTTATATTTTCTGCCTTTGCAATAAACATTGGATGTTGTTGTTGATTGATTGTGAGAATGAGGTGGTATATTGCATGGATCCAGCAACTAGGCGCTTACTCACTAGAGAGGGCCGCAATATTGTGGACACGTACTTTGTTTTCCAAAATCAACACATTTGTTATATATGGTAAAAATTTGAACTTTCAATGATTGTTTGCTATTTTTATTTGATTACTATGTAGCTCAATCTTAAAGTTCAATGATCAACGGAATAAGAACAAAAGCTTTAAGCTGAAGTGGAAGAACCTGGGGATATGTTAGCTAGCTATTTTATTTGATGTATGGCTGGTATATATGCTATATGTACATTGAATTTCTTATAATACTCATTGCATGACTTTATGCTTTAGGGTATTCCAAAACAATCAGCTGGTGGGATACAATGTGGGTATTATATTATGCACTTAATGCGAGACATTGTCTATGACAAGGAACTTGCATTTGCTGCAAAGGTAAAATCTGTAGCAATTAATATTTTTATGTCTGCATATGTTGGTTGTTCTTTGATTTTCAGTTTAGTTTTGATATATGTGTGTAATGATATCAGTGGAAAAGAAGAGAGCATTGTGGAAATGAATTCACTCTGGATGATATAGATCAAGTAAGGGATGAGATTGCAAGCTATTTGTTGAAGAACCATGTGAATCTTTAAAAAAAACTGTCAAGGGTATCACTTTTTGGTATATATGATGTTCTCAGACTTTTTACTGTGTAGTTTGTTGCCAGGTCTGTTATGCAGACATGAATGGCCTATTTTTGCCTACTAGTAGCTTTATTTGTGATGTTTTTTGGCCATTTTACCCTGCAAATCTTTACTTATGTTGCTGCCAACATACACTTAGAAGAAGTGTGGTAGAATCAGAATGATATAACTAGCTATGAAAGACATTTGGTCATTTGGTATGCTTTTATTTTGTTTAGTGATAGTACTGTTCATTTGGTATCATTTGGAAGAATACATATATGGCACTTTCAAATGAATGTGGTTAGAACTAATCTCACAAGACACTCCCACTTTCAAATGAACGTGGTTAGAACCAATCTCAAACAACACTCCCACTTTAAAATGAACGTGGTTAGAACTAATCTCAAACGACATTCATTAATACTCATCAACTAACATCAAATAAATAGAAGTGTGTAGTCTTATCAAACCACCATTGTTAGACAACTAGTTACAAAAACATACGTTTAAAAGCATTCATATGACGCACAAAATAATATAAGGAAGGATGTCTAGAGAAGTATCACACAACCCTAAATGTACCAAAAGAAATGACATCTGGAACAAAATCATACGACGCTCAACATAATGAAATGAGTGATGTCTGAAAACAATTCACACCACTCCCAAGTAAACTAAAAAACCGACGTAATATATAGTGATTTAGTCGACACTCGTATGTCGTCTAAAGATATTCCATCAGACATAAACATGCATAGGCATGAATGCCAACCATAGGAAAGATGAATGCCATCCATCGTCTGAGCTCTATGACTTTCGTCCCTGTGATTGGTATATGACGATTTTTTCAAACTTTTTTGTATAGTCTGAAGCATTTCATTCAGACGTCGGCTAGATAGACGATGGTTGAAAAAGGATTTAGACGACACACAAATGCATCGTGTGAAGCATTTTGTGTATTAGTGTATGCTTTCCTTCGGTCTTAAAGATTATCTCGAACAGTGTTCCGCTTCAAGTTGTAATACTGAATACTGTTAAATACCAAATACTGTTAAATTTTTGACTGCTTTTGGTGCCTTTCTACTATTCGAGTAAAAGTAATCCTTCTGGTCATCAATATTTGTTGCAACTTGCAAGTACTGGAGATAAACCGGAATATTCACCCTTCATTTTTGGTTGAAAAAAATGAGTGTATGGTACATGTTCTCTTACGGGCATGTCAATATGGTATCCAACCTCTCAAAACTATCAATATGGTACCCAAACTTTCAAATTTCTATGAATATGATACATTCGTCAATAAATGTATCATATCTCCTCCTCGTTGATGATGTGGCTTAGTCGTTGATTTGAATTTAGGGATATATTAATCATTTTTTGTCCACATTAGTATCACTTTTTTATGTATTAATTAATCTCTCTCTCTCTCTCTCTCTCTCTCTCTCTCTCTCTCTCTCTCTCTCTCTCTCTCTCTCTCTCTCTCTCTCTTCCCCTTTCCTAGTTTTTCTTCCATTTTCTTGCAACTAAGCAAATTTCTATACTTGATCTATCACTTATGATATACTTAGGTGTACTCTTAGGTTCGGTGAGATTAAACATGAACCCTAAAGCTATATGCTCTCCTTTGGTCTTAAAGATTTTTCTGTTTCTTATGGCAGTGCATAAAGCAACATAATGGTATGCTTGAGTTTGCGAGGGTATTGAAGTTAAGGGAACAAGTGGTTGCTAGTAAGATTTACCATCTGACTTTAAAAATATCTATAAAGCCAAAAGCTATACTTGATCTGTCACTTATGATATACTTAGGTGTACTCTTAGGTTCGGTGAGATTAAACATGAACCCTAAAGCTATATGCTCTCCTTTGGTCTTAAAGATTTTTCTGTTTCTTATGGCAGTGCATAAAGCAACATAATGGTATGCTTGAGTTTGCGAGGGTATTGAAGTTAAGGGAACAAGTGGTTGCTAGTAAGATTTACCATCTGACTTTAAAAATATTTATAAAGCCAAGGTCTGTGTCAAATCAAGGATCAATTTCAAGCAATTGCAAGAATTTAAGTTCACATGCGATCACATAATACTCAGGAATCAAAGGTCGTTGGTTTACCATCTCAGCAAATATACAACATATTGACCATATATCAATTAGTGTAAAGTAATGGCGGGATCCAAGCAATATCTATGGTGCTCTATACCTGAGGGTCACAATCTCATGAGTAAATGTCCTGACATGAATACCGTACCAAATGCTTAGGCCAGTCCGAAGTGTGTTTGAGTGCATTGGTGCAGTGATCTCCACGGCATGGGACGTATTCACGTCGACGAACCTTAGCTAGAGGTCGGCGGCCAGAGCGTTGTCAACGGCATGGTCGGCAGAGCCGAGGCAGACGAGGAGATGGTAAGGATGCAGCCGGCGCGTGGTAGGTACAGGAGGGACTGGAGTAGGACGGCGATGATGGACTCGATCCTTCTGTGGTGGAGATTGACGATGCGACTCCAGCGAGGCCCTCCTATTCCATGGCAAAGTCTTCGATGCAGTTGAGAGCCGACGATTTGGAGCCGAATCGATGTTGGCGTCATCGTCGATTTGGAGCCGGCGAGGTCCGATCATAAGAACCCAGTGGTCTCCATCACCGATGCTGTACATTAGCTGAAATTGGTGGTGAAAGCTCCAAGCTCCTCAAAGACGAGATGGACTAAGTCGTATTCTTTGATCGATAAAGATGAAAAATAATGGGAAATATGGTGTTTTATAAATAATATGGAAAAAAATTATGCCACATCATCAAAAAGACGTTTGAGTAATGGATTTATTGACGGAGGTATTACATTGATAGAAATTTGAAAGTTTGGGTATCATAATGATAGTTTGAGAAGTCAGGTACTATATTGACATGCACGTAAGAAAACAAGTATCATACGCTCATTTTTTCCTTTTTGGTTTGTATACTTCATTCATAGATTTCAGAAACTAACTGTCCTGGACAAAGGACTGAGATGCAAATTATTCAAATAGCAAATTATACTAAAGGATAATTTGGAGCTTTCATATACACTTGAAGATAATGTCCTTTCTTTAGACATTAAAAGATAATATTTAACAATTAAAGACAGACCAATGTGATGATGACACATGTTTTTGCATATTTTATTAATTTGCCCCTAGGCTTTTTATAAACAAAAAATCCTTTTTCTTTTATTCTTTTTGGTTCAGATTTTTTTTTCAAAATAATTAATTTTCTTCAATATCATCCCTTCAACTTTTGTTTTCACTACGAGAAAAAACAACATAGATGACGTAAATAAATTGTGCCGTCTTAAATATTTTTCTGTCGTCTAAGTCATGACGCTACGTCGTCTAAGTGAAGAAGTAGACGATGCATCGGCACTTCGTCGTCTAAGTAACTACTTACACAACGAAGCGTCGGTGCGTTGTCCATGTTCTCATTTGGATGACGTAAATTACACATAATCCGTCGTCTAAGTGACTACTTAGATGATGCACTGACACTTCATCCTCTAAGTAGTTACTTAGACGACAAAAATCGTTCGTTCCATCGTGTAAGGAAACATAATTATATATTGTGCCAGATTCTTTTCCTCTTTGCTCGGGCCATCTCATTCTCTCTCGATCAATCTCTCTTCATCAATTAAAAAAGTAACTAGTTCTCTCTCGATCATCTCACTCTCTCTCCTCACACGTACAACCGGCATTATCTCCGGCTCCGACCATCGACTCGCCATATTGGTGAAGGCTAGGTACGTACGTAGTTAATTTTTGACAACCTTAACGTTTATAGAGCTCTGAGGCATTTCATCCTTCAATGAATCCAAGAATTCTTTGGAAGGGTCTGCGAAGGGAAAATTTCCCAAATAATCTTCCATGTCTTCATTATTCTGGGTAAAGTCTTCTTCTTCGTCTTCATCCATCATAGAAGCGGGAGTTGAGGAAGTCTTAGAAGAAGTTTTCTTGAATAAGATAACTACATTGTCATCAATTTAGGACGAGAGTTGCTGCAATAATTTTTCCTTAAGCTCTCTAGGAGAAGCTAAAGGGAATGCGGCTTTTAGATCTGCCAAGGAGGGAATAACAAAATCTCTTTTGGGCTCTTACTAAGGAGAATATTCTTTTTCTACCTTCTTGAAGGCAACAATACACTCATTTATCTTGATTAAAGAATGATTATAATCAAATCTATACCACCATTTATAATGGAATTGATGGTTAAGGGATAAAACCCCTATTTCTAGGTGACAGACTGAATAAGTCTATTGCCAAATCCAAGGGAGGTCAAACCTTGCAATAAAGTGGAGAAGATTACCCCTACTGATTACCCTGACTCCGTTAAGTTTAAGGTTATTCATAATATACTCTTAATAAGATTTTGAGAGTTCCTCAAGAAGGAAGTCATCTCCTGGACCATAGAATGAAACCAACTATAGAATCAATAAGGAAGTTCCTGCTTTAAAATAGTGGGTTCTATCTTTATGAACCATGTGTATTTTTCAGCCTTATTTTGAAAATAAAAGGCCTTGCTTCATGCTTCAACATAATCCCAATAATTATAACTAGCTTGGATAAATTTCAAGTCCATTGACCATTCTGAGATATGGATAATATGTTGAATAAACACTTTGCTGAAGGAAATATCTTCAATATGCTTGTTCTGGTTCATATGATGAAAGTTTACTGAACCAGTTTCCATAAGGATGCATTCATAATATCTCATATGTTTCTTCCCTAAAAGAGGAAAATTAGCTTCAGGTTCAAAATACCTTCTTGCCAGAGTATTAAGAGAGTTAAAATATCTTTCGTCTCCTTTTTGGAAAATAATAATTTGTTCTTCTAATGGTTTCTTTAGAACTGGAAGAACAAGTTCTTTAAGAGCTGCTGAAAAGCTCTCTTGGGTCTTGCCAGAGGATAAATAATCCGCTACATCTGCAGGCTCACTCCTTCTAGATTGAGAAGGGGGAGGAGAGTTTGAATAACTCTGAGTGGCAAAGCTTGGGAAGCTGTTTCCCCCCCTGCCTCTGCCTCTGCCTCTTCCATTAGAAGAATATCTTCCTCCTCTAGAGCCTCGGCTGGACCTGCTCATTTCGTACCTATAATAATTTTTCTGGTTAAAAAATCAGGGAGAGAGTTAGTTTCTCCTTTAATAAACTCAATTTTAAAATCAAATATAAATAATATAGAATGTCATCTTGCAAATATCTGTTTAGAAGGTAAATTTTTAACGTCTTTTTCAAGAACATCTTTAGCTGCTTTACAATCAACTCTTAATAAAAATTCTTGATTTAATAAATCATCTTGGAATTTTGAAATACAATTGACAATAGTCAGAATTTCCTTTTTATAGTGGAGTAGTTTTTCTGGGCATTATTCCACTTTCCAGAAGTATATCTGGATAATATTTCCTTTTTTGAATTAGGAAATCTTTGCTTTAGTATTCCTCTATAACCTATGTCTGAGGCATCTATCTCAACAATTTTAAAACTGGTTGGTGAGACAAGAGCTAAACAATGGAGGCTTTTTACTTTAGACTTAATAAGTCTTACTGCCTTAGTATGGATTTCATTCCAAGGAGGAGGAGGATTCTTCCTCGATCTTTCATAAAGAGGAAGGTTGTCAGTATACAAGTTTTTATAATACTCAGCAATATAATTTAAGCTCCCTAAGAAACGCTAAAGCTGAGTTTTGTCCCTAAGTTCATTTGAAATTTTTTCTGCGAATTGAATAGCTCGCTCAATAGGGATAATTCTTCCTTGTTCAATTTCTTGGCCAAGGAAGCAGATTTTTGTCTGGAAAATAGACATTTTTTAGCAGACAATACTTGCTTTTTTAATAAGATGTATGAAAATATTCAGATGCTTGAAGTGTTGGTCAAACAAATGTGAGAAAATAAGGATATCATCTATATAAACAATAAAGAAAGAAGAATAAGGTGTGAAAATTTCATTCATAATATTTTGAAATTCTGAATGAGCGTTTTTAATCTCAAAGGGCATACCGTTCCATTCATAGTGGCCGAAAGGTACTGTAAAGACTGTTTTATATCTATCACTTTCAGCAATCTGGATTTGCCAATATCCAGACTTTAAATCAAACTTTGAGAAAATAGATGCTGATTGGAGCCTACATAATAAGTCCTTTTAATTAGGTAATGGATACCTAATCCATTTGATTACCTTATTCAAATGTTTATAATTGATCACTAATCTAGGAGTTCCTCTTTTGATTTCAGCACTTTTATTAACATAAAAGGTTGTACAACTCCAAGGGAAGTAGGACTTCCTGATAAGTTTTCTCTCCATGAGAGAATTAATTTTTGTTTTACAATATTCGATCAGCTCAGCATTCATTTGAGCTGGTCTGGTTTTAGTAGGAATATTTTGTTCCTTAAAGTCAGGTTCATAAGGGAGAGTGATAATATGTTTTTTCCTTTCCCAGAAAGCATTAGGTAAATCACTGCATATTTCCTTTTTAATAATATCATATAAGAATTTAATTTGATTTTGGCGAGAGTTAATTTGAGTTATAATACTCATAACTTTTAAATCAGATTGAATAAAATTTATCTGATTTTCCTTGAAAATAAGAGTATTTTTTATCATATTAATTTCACGAGTTTGAGGCTTAGAGATAAAGGCGAAACGATCGTTTGACCTTCAATTTCACAAACTATCCCTTCATTTGTTTTCATGAAGAGCTCAAGAAGACTAAGGAAAGGAGCTCCAAAACTAATTTACTGTGTCAGACCTTAGACCATAACAAATATGGTTTTGAAACACATGCCTGAATTACAAATATAGGTATTGGATAATTTATACCTGATTGTTAGTCTTGTTCCATCAACAATATTTAACGACTGTGATAATTTATCATAATATCTCGTAAGAAATACCCTGATACAATTAGTGTTATACCTTTGAAACTAATGCTTTCTGCTTACTTTCATTCTATTCTAAAAAACTCGGATCCTGAAATTATTCATTTTAAAATTGTACATTATATCGTCACTAAAATCATCCAAACAACGAACAGTCGAACAGTAAAGTTCGCCTTGCACCCTCTACGCCTTATCCAAACCCCCCAAAACCCCTGCAAAAAAGTTCATCTCTCCCTAAACCTCTTCATCAATGGGGGTACCTCACTCAACCTCCAACACCCACAACCCATTTCCTTTCCTAATCAATCCAACCTAAACAAACCTCCTACCTTTCCATACCCATTAACACCCAAAACCAGCCATGGAACTATCTTCATCTTTCACACAACAACTCTCAACCCCCTCCTCCTACTCTTTCTCCTATTCATTCCCACCCTTCCGCTTCATAACCCCCAAAACCCAAAACCCAAAAACCCAACAACACTTCCGAGTCGTCGCCGCCGTCGCCGCCGTCGACCCACAAGAGCTCCCCATCAACAGCCCCCAGAGACTCCTCAAGGAGCTCTCCGAGCGCAAGAGAATCACTTCCCCGAAAAAGAAAGCCCCCCCAAAACGCTTCATCCTCCGCCCTCCTCTCGACGACAACAGACTCGCCCAGCGATTCCTCAACAGCCCACAGCTCTCTCTCAAATCATTTCCTCTTCTAAGTTCGTGTTTACCTTCCTCAAGGCTCAACAATGCCGACAAGGCCTGGATAGACGAGTACTTACTCGAAGCCAAGCAGGCTCTTGGGTACCCACTTGACCCTTCTGACAATTTGGGAGATGATAATCCGGCCAAGCAATTCGACACTCTTCTGTACATGGCATTTCAGCATCCTAGTTGTGAGAGGACCAATGCGAGGCACGTGAGGTCGGCGCATTCAAGGCTGTGGTTTCTGGGGCAGTATGTGCTGGAGTTGGGATTGGCGGAGTTTTTCTTGCAGAGGTATCCAAGGGAGAGTCCTGGACCGATGAGGGAGAGGGTGTTTGCTTTGATTGGGAAGAGGTACTTGCCGCGGTGGATTAAGGCGGCTAGCTTGCAGAACTTGGTGCTTCCTTTTGATGATATGGATAAGCTGCTGAGGAAGGAGAGGGAGCCGCCTGTCAAGTGAGTGTGCAATGGCTACTTGATTTTTTTCCTCTGTCGATTATCTTTGTGAATGTTATGTTAGTTTGAATAAAAACTTATTGAGTGATGGAAATGGTGTCTGAAATAGATTAGATGAATATGAAGTAACAATTTGCTAGCTATGCTGATGATAGGAATGAAGCATTTAGATGATCGATAATCTTGTGAGAGTAATGGTATGGAGCGGTAGGGCGTGGGGCTGGCGGGGATGGCTATTTCTATGTGCTTTGCATGCATGTGGCCAATATGTCTTTATATAGGGAGCTAGAGCATTTAAGAGTCATAGCTGTTGCGGCCAATGAGTTGTATAACTTGCATTATATGTTAAGCTTTTCTATAGCATGAATTTAGGGTGTATTTTTATGTGTTTGCTACATAACTTCAGTTTTCTGCTCAGTTGAGTTATCTGTATGATATTACTACTAACTTATCTTCTGCTTCTCAATGAACTGTTAGTTCTCATTTTCAGATTGAACTTACTGGGGCAACATGCATTGTATTTTA
Organism: Geum urbanum; assembly: GCA_946800695.1. NCBI lineage: Eukaryota > Viridiplantae > Streptophyta > Magnoliopsida > Rosales > Rosaceae > Geum > Geum urbanum. The sequence continues at coordinate 20,815,084 of OX326999.1, forward strand.
TTCATATTATGCCATTTAAAGGGTTTTCTGTCTTGTGATTATATGAGTTTCAATGTATGCTTGTCAGGTGTGTATTCTGGGCATTGTTTGGGGCAATATATTTGTGCTTTGGTATGCCAGAAGTGTATCGTGTTCTTTTTGAAGTATTTGGAATGAATCCGGAAGCTGAGGATTGCCAGCCAAAATTACGGAGACAACTGGAAGATGTTGATTATGTTTCAGTAGAATTTGAAGACAAAAATCTCAGCTGGCAAGATGTTGCTGTTTACAGGGCAAGCTCATCCTCACTCTGTCTAGTACTATTTTTTTCTTGTTATCATAAAAGCAATATGAACACTAAGTCCTAGCTCTTGGATTTCGTCTCCGTCTCTCAGAATTCTTGATTCTTTATGAACTCCCTATCTTTTCTCTTTTGCAAACACTTTGAATAACTATGAGGATATTGAATATAACTATAAGACTCGATGATTTAGAGCTCATGAAAACCACTAGCTTTTAATAGTATGGTAAAGCTATTGTTAAACTTCTAGTCATGAATATATGTTGCGGCAATTGTCGTGTGCTCTTATTTGAAAGATCTTTCATGTTATATATGTATGTTAAAATGATTACATAATTATTCAGTATGCAAGTTAAAATTATTCAGTACTTCAGTGTGGTTGTCTAAATGTAGTAGATACTGATGCATTTATCTTCTCAATGTTGATTTTTTTTCCTGCAAATAACATGTATACATGTCTTCACTTCTGCAGCCCCCAGAAGATGCTCTGTTTGCACATCCAAGGCTGTTTAGGGCTTGTGTTTCACCAGGTATGCATCGGTTTAGAGGAAATATATGGGATTATGAGAGCAGACCTCAAGTCATGCGAGCATTGGGATATCCCTTAAGGACGAAAGATAGAATTCCAGAGGTTACTGAGGCAAGGAACATTGAACTTGGACTTGGGCTACAGGTGATACCTTGCTATCCTTTCTCTCTATCTGTATATATCTTCCCAAATATTACAATCTGACAGCAATGTATTAAATTTATCTGATGGAGAGAAACCCAACTTTAATATGAGAAGATACATACGCGTGTAGAGGGTGGAGTTGGCACCCCTTTTTTGACAAACCACAATCCCTCTCCATCCTTCACATTCTCATTCTAAAGTGCATCAAAAATTCACATGAAAATTAGTAGAGGGGATGTGGTTTGTAAAAGAGAGGGTGTCAATTATAATATTGCGTATTCACATGTCTAGCTACCATTTTAGGTCTGTTTTGGCCATAATTTCACTACTGTGGACAGTGCAGATCATTTTTCCAATTGTTTAGAACTGTCCAAAAAGATAAAGTTTGTGCATATTTGTTAGTCAAGTTGCCTCTATTTGTTATGATGAATACCAAGGATTTGTATCTTATTGCGGTGTTGATTTCTGTTTTATATACAGCTTGCTTTCTTGCATCCATCAAAGCACAAATTTGAGCACCCTCGTTTTTGTTATGAGCGATTAGAATATATTGGCCAAAAGATCCAGGTAACAAGTCACTTTTCATTTATTTATTTTTCCGATTGCAAGTCACATTTCATTGCTGAAAAACATCCCTGAACTATTTTTGACCTCATTGATTTAGGAAAATCCGTATTATCCTTTCACATATCTGTTGACAGTTATGTAATTGTTGGTTTATATCTTGCTTAGGACCTTGTTATGGCCGAAAGGCTGCTGATGAAGCATTTAGATGCTCCTGGAAAGTGGTTGGCAGAGAGGCATCGCCGAGTTCTTATGAACAAATTCTGTGGGAGGTATCTGCGGGAGAAGCGCCTCCATCAGTTTATCATCTACTCTGAACAAGTCATGGATGCGTATGAGCACAACCGACGACTAAGGAATCCGACCACATCCGCGATTCAGCAAGCAATTCACGGCCTCTCATACACTGTATATGGGAAGCCAGATGCAAGACGCCTTATGTTTGAGGTTTTTGATTTTGAGCAAACTCAACCTAAAGCTGTCAATGTGTGAATATATGGACGGACACACATTAAATCTCTAGGATGGTGGAAAGCGTTCATCTTCATTTTTTAGGAAATATTTTCTCTAAATATTCTTAATAGGAATATGTATCAGGAAAATGCTTGCATAGATGTGATTTGTGTTAGCTGATAAGAACAACTCTAATGTAAATTTAAATATGTAATAGCATCTCCTAGCCAATTTTTTTTTTATAACTAAAATTAGTTCCAACATAGTAGTTATAGTTAAAGTTAAATATAGCTTTTAATTAAATTTGTAGCTACATTTAGTTCTATTGAGGGGAGAGAAAATGACTTAAAGTTAAACATTTAATACTATATTTAACTTTAATTTTAGAATAGTTACTATCATTAAAGTTGAAGTCAAAATATAATGAGTTACGTTTAACTTTTTTAGTTAATAATAGTTATAGTTATAGTTTTATTATTGGAGATGCTCTAGTAGTGCTAATTGATTTTTGGGGGTGAAATTGACACCCCTTTTTTATATTCCACACCCCCTAGGTAAGCCTCATCATTTGGCCCACAGGCCTCTGAGGCCCGTAAGGCCCAAGAGACCAAAGTTTGGCCTGGCCCGAAAAAAGCCCGCAATAGGCGTGGGCCAGGCTTGAGCTTAATGTCTCAAGCCCGGTTCGACTTGTAAGAAGCCCGTCCGGTCTGGTCCGGCCTGGCCCATCTTATATTTAAATTTTTTTAATTTAATATATGAATTATAATTTATGCTTATATAAAAAATTTACAATAAGATAAAAAAACATGGTTAGTTCAATCTTCTCTTTATATAAGGAAACAAAGTTGTAAAAAATTTATAATTAGATAACGAAACAAGACTGCAATAAGATAAGGAAATAAGACTACAACATAACACAAGGATCCTAACTACCACAAATTACTAATTCAACCTTCTCTATATATGTAGTCATTCTTTAAAGTGAGAACAAACTCCAGTGTTTATTTTTCTTCATACTGCACTCTTCTTGTCTACTTAGATAGTTAGATTTGCTCTTAAATTCTTAGTTTGGCTACTTGGTTTTAATTAATTAATTTAGTTTTATATAAAGAAAAATTTTATTCATTGTTTTGAAGATGGTATATGATTTTTGAGTTGATGTTTGCAAGTATTAATCTAATATTTGCGACTAGTGAGTTGAGAACTTGTTTTTTTATGTAGAAAAAAATTAGGTTTGGCTCGACCCAAAAATTATAAAGATTTCTAGCCCGGTCCGGCTCGCAAGACTCGGTTTTATGGGTCAGGATTGGATTACATAATTGTGTTTAAAATCCGGTCCAGCCTGAAACCCACAAGGCCAGTTGACGACCCCTATCTCATGCCCCATCTATTTTTTTCATATTTTTGAATGCAATAATAATTTGGTTTCTCTAAACTACCCTTCTCTCTCTACCACGTTTCTCTCCTTCCAAAACTTTCTCTTATTCCTCGATCCCAGAGCAGTTCCTCAAGCCTAACTGTCCAAATCTTTCTCCTCCTACGTCCTCCCACTTTTTTGAAAAAACGAATTGCATGAAGAACACTCGACTATGTCACGATATTTGGCATGAAACCACATGCCTGCATATCACGAACTGACCCTGTGATCATAGTCTAAGTGCTTAAACTCCGGTCGGTACTTTCTCCGAAAATATCCACATCTTCATCAACAAACCCATGAAACATGTACATAAAAATAAACGAGCCATAACCCACATAAGTAACCTACCATCAAACAATTCTTTAGCACAATCAAGCTTACCGCGTCTTGCATACAATCCATTACAAAGCACAACATTAATCTCAATTTGATTTCCATTCAAATTCATAGAACCTCCATACCAAACATTTAGATCACTGAGCAGTACACATTGCAGAGAAAACACTAACTACAATCAAGTCAGTAAGCCTCAACTTCACTGAGCCCAACATCTCCTTAAAGCATCCCCAACAGTTTTTCTATAAATTCTCTATTCTAAGGTAGCAATACAACTCTTTACACCATGCATAATACCCTGCCTGAGACCACCTTGCTAGCCTTGGTCATGCTTCAGAGGATCACAGAATATGAAACAACACTCTTCCTGCTGCTGCAAACCGAGTCCATCATTATGACATCTCAGACAACGGATGCTCTAGGGGCTTTTCTTTAGTTTAGTTATGTTTCTTACAGCAAAAAAAAAAAAAAAAATTCCCTGCCTGAGTTCACCTAACAATCATCGAATTCCACGACACCATATCTCTCTTCCATTCAATCAAAGGATGTCCTCGACATTCCAATCTCATCACATCTCGAGTTGTAAGTGATCAAACAATGGACAACAAAGATATTTGAATCAAACCCCCTAGCACTCATCAAGTTCAGTCTTGGAAGCGATCATAGCCGAAAACACCGTCAGAGTGTTGGTGTGCATATTGTGAATGGAATAACAATGAGCAGTCTTCCAAGAAAAAGTGTTCTTGAGGGGAATTTCGTCGAACACCTTATGGGCTTGTTTAAGGTGGATGATTCTAGAGGACGAGTCGATCATTTTGAGGAGAGGAAGATTCCGGGTTTAACTGAGAAGAGAGCGGACGTGGAGATGTTTGGGCTTGTGCGGGAGGCGGCGTCGGTGAATTTATGGAAGAGATGACCATACGCGGCGAGGTCGAGGTCGAGGTCGAGATCATTGGCTTGGACGATAACCACATTCATTTTCAGGGGGTGCGACTTTGCAAGGCTGCTTGCCCCAAAACCTACTGTCCTTTCAAATGCAAGAGTAATTTGGTTCATCTTCAAGGGTAGTGTAGAAAAATAAAAACTATTTTTACATTAGAAAATATGAAAAAATTAGAATTGAGTGTGGAATGTAAAAATGGGGTGTCAATTTCACCTTTTTGATTTTTTTATTTGAAGACCTCAATTGAAATATTGGTCTTGTGAGTACGTTTCATTACGAAACAAAATGGCAATGCCTGCACTGTTTCAGTTGTTGAAAATCACTTTCCAACCAATTTACAAAGACCAGTAAAAACTCGCACTCGATGTGTGCGGAGCGACATAATTAAGAGTTTGAGAGAGTAAAAACATAATTATATCAGTTTTTTTATTGGATTTAATTTTTATCTTTTTTTTTATCATTAAAGGTAAGGGAGTGTCTATTCACACCTCCATAATTGTTATTTGCACCTCCCCTCTTTTTTGAATAATTTTAATTTCACTCCTACCCTTTTATAGAAAAATACATAGTACACTACCGGAATAAGAACCATTACCGGCGAGATTACCGGAGACAAGGCCGGCGACCGGAAAAGTCGCCGGTAATGTTCATCATTACCGGCGACTTACTCCGTCGCCAGTAATGTCGCCGGAAAATCGCCGGTAATGTTTCAAAACATTACCTGCGACTCCAACCGTCGCCGGCAATGTCAAGCCAAACGTTTTCAAACATGATAACATGAAAATTTGCGGCTTTGAAACATTGAGACTTCTAAATGTTTTGTACATATAAGTGTGACGTTTTTCCCATTGTTATTTTTTTTCCTTTATTTTTCTTTTATCGAGTCCGTTGCTTTGATTTGTATTTGCTAGGGACTAGCAAAGTCTAAGTGTGGGGGAATTTGATCTACGCATTTTATGCTTGATTATTAATGTCTTTCTATCTATATTTAACTTTGTTTTGTGCTTAGTAAATATGTTTTTAACTTACTTTATGTTTGTAGGTAGAAATAAAGGAGGAATCCGTAAAGGAGGCAGAAATGAGCTCAAAACCTACTAAGGAGGAAGTTCCTAAAATGAGGAGGAAAGATGAAGAAGAATGGGCCACGATTTATAAAGAATGGATCAAAGATCACTAAGATGGGTCAAGACCATGCTCATGTGTCCAAGAATGTCCAAGATCATGTCAAGATTCACCAACAAAGAAGCCCAAAAGAAGAAAATGGATCAAAAGCTAGAAATCAGGAAATCTACCTGTGCAGATCAGCCCACTTCAAAAGACCACTGTGAACAGATCCGAATGAATCTAGACGCGATTAGCATATGGTTGGAAACATCTAGAAGTCTAGTTTCCAACGCAACTAGAATCAAGCGATTTGGAGTCCTAGAACGAGAGAAATTCCTATTTTAGTGGAGAAGGGTCAGGTTACCCGGGTGGAGTAGTTAGACTTCTAAAAGGAGTCGAACTAGGCTTTGCTTGGCCTATATAAATGAGGGCTCGACTAGAGTTTCATTATCACACATCATAGACAGCAAAGCTCTGCCCAAAACACCTCCCAAGTCGTCCTTTGCCTAATCCCCTCCAAGGCCGAAGCTCCCTCCTCACGGATCAAGAATAATCGGCGCTCTTCGTCTTGTTCTTGAGAATCCATCCACTCGAGGCGTTGTTAGTGCTCTTCACAGACTCCAAAAGTGTAACCATAAACCTTCTATCTCATCTTTTTTCTTGTAAAGAATTCGGTTTACGACTTGTGATTTGTTTAATAAAGGCTATACGTTTTTACTTACTTATGTTATCTTCCATGTGTTCTTAGTTTTTGGTCTTTGACTTGTATGCATGCTTGTATGCTTAAAGCTTCTTAATGTGTTGGGTGATACGCTCTTCGTTCCTCCCTAGCATGTTTTGTATGAATCTTAGATAAATTAAGGTGTAGGCGCTCTTCGTCGTACTCTTAAAAGCATGTGTATAAATTGCAGGTTGAAGGTAAGAATTTCGTTGATACTGGGTAAGTGAAGCATGAAAATGGTTGAGGTAGACATGATGTGATGATCACGTGTACATAGTAGAATTAGGTTTAAATTTCGTAGGTCATTAGTTAAACAAACCTAGCATAGTTATGCATGCACCATCAATCCCCGGTTAAGAATGATCCCTATTTACCAATGCTACATCTACTAAAAAGGGTTTTAATTGGCTCATTGTTGTTGAGTGTTAAGTGTTAATTTAGTACTTAATAATGGTGAGTATCAAGGTGCACCAACCAACAAACGGACGATGCAGGTAAATTTTATTTAACATCAAATTGATTACTTAATTATTACTTAAGACTTACAATAGGTTCAATTAATGATATCAATTTGTTGACATTGTATTATTAGGCAATTTCGTTAATGGGACTGGAAAACGGAAAGGGGCTAGAGGCACCTGCACCGGGAAGAGACTTGAGCAGGCCACCGGGGGAAGGAAAACGCCCATAAGGGCCAATGAGGATGGCGAGGTGATCGAGGCATTTGACACCACGCGAAAATATGTCAGCATGGCCGGTGCGATCGTGCGGGACAAGGTCCCAAGGCTTTGGCCAGATTGGGAATCTGTGCCCATCTTCGTGAAGATGCAAGTGCATAATGCACTGAGTGTGAGTCAAATCGTATTTTCATTACGTAAATTTTACATTTATTAATTAAGTACGAATAAATATATAATTTTACCTTTTATATATTCATATTGCAGGTGTGGTTTGACGTGGATGAAATTCTTATTCACACGTGGGTAGAGCGTCAACTACATATGAGGTGATGTGCTTCGAGTTATTTGAGTATATATCGAGTTAGATTTTTGTTTATCAAGTGTTTTAATATCTCTAACTTTTTTTCCTTGTTTTAATATAGGTATAAAGAGTGGAAGAACGAGCTTTCTTCCCATTACACTGTATACAAGGAGCTAGGCCGAGGTTCTACCCCTAGCGAAATCCGGTTTAGGGAGTACGAGTGGCTGTGGCTGATAGCCCACTTCGAGCACCCCAGAGCTCAGGTATGCATCCTGAATATATCTTACAAGCCTAATGTATCGTATCACATTGAAATAGTTAGTTACTAATTTTTTTTCATATGTTTATCAAACAAGGCGATTTCGAAGACGAACCGGGCGAATAGATTGAAAAACACCAGGGCCCATCATGCAGGTTCACTCAACTATTTGGGTTAGTCGACTAAGGCACAACAACAACAAGAAGTGAACCCGTTGGTGTATATTCATCAGAAGTTCTATCCGCAGTGCCCTGACGAAGCGGTAAGTCTTTCGCCTCTCCATGTGTTAATAAAACTAATTTTCGATATTAATTTATTTTGTTAGCTAATACGTTATTCATTTTCGCTTTTCAATTAGGCGAGAGTAGAGGAGGCGACCGCAGAAGTGACCATGAATATAGCTCGGACTAACCATCCTGACTGCTCCGAGGAAGAAGTCACCCAGTATGCCTCTCAGATCGATCCGCTTGATCGCCCTATAGCGGCTCAGATCATGGCAAAAGCGTGCGGGACTGGAAAGAATACCTACTACTGTAGGGGAATGGGCTCGGCGGGCGAAGGAGTATTGAAGAACACTTCAGAATACTCTACCGGGTCAAGAAGTTCAACTTCTAGTCGTAACCTCGCAGTGGAGCTTCAGAGGACGCGGAGGGAGTTGGAGGAGAAAAAGAGGCACACAGCCGAGCAGCAGGCAATCAAAGATGCCGAGTACCAAAACATGGTCCAGCAGCAGGCAATCAGAGATGCCGAGTACCAAAACCTGGTCCAGACTCAGACACAGATGTTCACATGGATGCGGACGATGTACGAGGCTCAGACTACCGGACAACCGTTCCCCACACCTTCCCCGGTCCCTCCGTTCCCTAGTTATCCAGCACCACCACCGCACCAGTCAACGCTAGAGCAAGACCAGGGTAGCCACCGGAATTCAAATGAGTACATGGATTACTTCGACCCTGACGTGTAGTTGTAGTTAATTTTCGTATCGTCGTTGCTATTTGTACTGTACGTTGGACATTTATGTGTACTGTTGAACTTGTATGATTATACGATTTATGTTTTTCAATGCAGGTTCTGGAATTGGGCCCAATCCAGAACCGTGTTTTTTTTTCAAAATTTTTCCAAGCATTGCTGGCGACATGGACCTAAGTCGCCGGCAATGCTATCTCCGGCGGGAAATTTCGGGCGACGGCATTGCCGGCGACTTGTCGCCGGTAATGTCAATTCCGGCGAAAAAAAAACAAGGTCGGCGACTTAAAGTTGCCGGCAATGTCTCTTAATGTGGTAGTGGTAAGTCAATTCTTTCTCTCTTCTTCTCAGCAACGCTACTCTTTCCTCTTCTACCACAAGTCTACATCTATGTCTCCTACCACTCTCCGCCTCCATTACAATCTCAAGAAAAACAGGAAAGTATTTCTAGATTTTTATTTTACATGCTCATCCTCATCAGTTTGTATTTGATATCAACATGCACTAACACATTTTAACCCATTGCCGGCGATTTAAAAATCGCCGGCAATGTTTTTTATCATTACCGGCGATTTTTTCCCCAAAAATCGCCGGTAATGTCTTTTTTTTTTTAATCATTGCCGGCAATTTTTCTGGCAAATCGCCGGCAATGTTCCGCCGGTAATTAAAAAAAAAAAGACATTAAGTCGCCGGCAATGTCTTTTTTTTTTTAATTTCCGGCAGAACATTGCCGGCGACTTACATTTAAGTCGCCGGTAATGTTAAAAAAAAAAAGACATTACCAGCGATTTTTGGAGAAAAAACCAAAAATCGCCGGTAATGATAAAAAACATTGCCGGCGATTTAAAAATCGCCGGCAATGGGTTAAAATGTGGTAGTGATGCCCTATCTCTCATGATTTCACCATCTCATATGATATTAAAGGGGAACAAAGAAAATAGATTTGATCTGAACTTAATTGATTATCAATTTGAGTTTAAATCAATTAACTTGATAGGTTGATATCCACTTAACCACCAACTCATATGGCTAATCTCAAAATCGGTATCAATCAATATGTGCAACGATCAATGTCGAATTGATAACCTGACATGGTCCTTTCTAAGAATTCTAGCTATGATTTGATCAGTTAGGTGCTCTGAATTGTGTCTTTCAGGATTCTAGAGTGAGAGGCAAGTGATAAAGGAGATTTTGGAGGCGAAAGTCGGCCGGCAAATTGAAAGTAATTTGAGTCGGAGGCGAGATCAAGCGCGGGTAAAGAGAACAGAGAAAAAAAACTACAAAAAGGGTAAAGTGGGAAGTCTAATGCATAAAATTATCTTTAGAGGTTCAAATAGTAAAAACAGAGGTGTGAATAGACGCACCATAAAGGTAATTTTGGAAGTTTACAATTTAGTATGGCTGAGAGGCAAAATAGAAAAAATGCCTCCTAAACTTGGCTAAAATTGTCAATTTACACTATAAATATTCAAATGCGAACTTTGTCTCCTTACCTTGGAAACAATTGCCGATTTGCACCTTTTTTTGTCAATTTTAACGGATTTCATCCAAATATAATCATATACCATACACATGATGGGTATAATTGTATTTTTATATTTTACATACTTTAATTTTTTTCGAGTATATTTTACTTTTTTAGTAAAATATTTTTGTGCCCTAAATCTTCACATTTCATATTTTAGGTTTTTTTTTGTTCTAGACATATAATTAAGTAACATATAAGTAGTGAGCCGATGAGTACTAATATATATATATATTGAATAGTTGTAGAATAATAATTATATTGTGTTCTAAATTTAGTAATTTTTTTCTATCATAAAATATATAACTTTGAAAAATTAGTTTATAACTATTGAATTTTTATTTAATACATAATATGAAAATTTAAATATGAAAGTTTATAATTATGTCCATCATATGTATAGCACATAATTTCATTTGGATGGAATCCGTCAAAATTGACGGATGAGATGCAAAGCGACATACGTTTTCAAGTTAAGGAGACAAAAATTCGCAATTGAAAGTTCATGATGTAAATTGACAATTACAGCAAAGTTTATGAGGTATTTCAGCTATTTTGCCTGGTTGATGACACCAAACTCCATGCATAGCTTTTTCTATAGTAGAGATAGAGATGTTTTTTTTTTATCATTAAGGGTAATTTTGGAAGTTTATAATTTTGTATGACCGATGACAACAAACTGCATGCTTGGCTTTATTATATTAGAGATTTGATTCCCGAAGCACTAATGAAATTGCTTAGAGCATCTCCAACAGATAATCTAACCTTGAAATTATGTCTAGTTTAAAGTAAAAACAATATATTTTTGCTCCAACAGTCTCTACATTTTCTCTATAATAGAAAAAATGATAGGTGAGAGAGAAAAAAACTCTATATCTATAGAAAAATAAAAAAATAAAAACTCTAAATTTTTCTACAAAACTCTAAACTTTAATGAAAATTCTCAATTTTCACACTCTATCTCTTTGTCTCTCTCCATAATTCCTTTGCTCTTCTCTTTCCTAATTAATACCTTGATTATGTAAATTTTATTAAATTATAGAAAAAATCATTGAAGAAGACAGAAAATTGTTGAAGTTAGAGATTAAATATTTTAATTTTTTTGACTTTTGCTACCTTATAATAGAGAATTTATAAGAAAGATGTTCTTAGAGGAATAATTCAGATAGAGTCCAGAATTTGAATTAACATTCTCTATAAAGTGATCTTTTCAACAAGTGTAATGGTGGTTTGTGAGGGACTATCTACCAAATCACATTCTAGCTTGTATCGGAAAAAAAGAACAGTAAAGAAGATTTGGGGTGAGGACCAGTAATCAGCCGCGATTTTATATTTTTTTTTCTTAAAAAGTTAAAATTATATTAATTTAAAACCGGAAATTAGAGAAAAATGGCACATAAAAAAATGAATTAATGAAAGAAAATGAAATGTTTCTGGCTAGGCCTAAAGGTTAAAACCCTAAAAATACTAAATCCTACATTCACTATAAGAAAAACACACCTAAACCACATAACTTTTATGGTTCTGTGGTCTAAATGTAACTTAGACGACATACACAATTTTCGTTGTCTAAGACACACTTGGACGACGGAAACACTTTTTTCGTCGTCGTCTAAGACACAAGTAGACATACAGACGACAGACCGACACACCGTGGTCTGAGTGGCCACTTGGACGACGGCGTCTAGGTCCGTCGTCTATATGGCCACTTGGACGACAAAAACTACCTAAATTCGTCGTCCAAGTTACCACTTAGACGACGCACCGACGCTCCATCGTCTAAGTGAAGCATTATATAATGTCCATGCCGAACTCTCTTCCTCTCCGCTCGCTCGTCTCAACTTCATCCTTATATATATCATTCTCTCTCTTGATCAGACTCTCCTCACACGTACATGCATGCAAACTAGCTAGGTAGCTAGCACTATATATATATATATATATATATATATATATATATCTCCGGCTCCGACCATCGATTTGCCATATATCGGAGAATGTTAGGTACGTATGTAGTTAATTTTTCAACACCATTAAAGTTTATATATATAATTAATTGTACGTTTGATTGATTGCATTGTTAATTACTACGTCTAATATATATTTATAATTAAGTTAGGTAATTGATGATATATATATATATTAGTTAATTAATATAAACCGGTAGTACGTATATACGTATGGATGTTTAAAAATTTGGTTAATATTTAGTTAAAACGTACATGCATGTTAGACATATTAAAGTTATTGATGTAGAGTATATTCACCAATAATTAATAAAGGTAATTAATAAAGGTCATTAATAAATAATTTAATTAATTATACGCTAATAATTAAGGTAATTGAAAATTTGTGTATATATATAATAGTTTAATAATTACTTGAAAATCTGTATATATATAGAATAGTTGACTAATATGATAATTAATTATTAAATTTCGTAGAAGTATGGACAAGAGTTGGATGAAGTTGTAGAATAGAAGTGATGTCCGGTATATGGATGAAATTAGCGAATTTGTGAATTTTGCGATAGAACATGGTTAGGAAAAGAAGCGTTTCAGGTGTCCGTGCAAAAAATGTCTTAACTGTCAGTATGTGGAGGTTAATGTTATGGTGCAACACCTATACGAAAATGGTATGATGTGGAGTTACACTACGTGGAGCGAGCATGGTGAAGCAGTAGACTTCAGCTCAGCAGACTTCAGCTCAGGGTACAGTTACCATGGTGCCTCATCCAGCGGCAGTGGTGCCGCCCCTCCTGCTTGGAACCCAACTGCCGATTTGGTCCATGATGTGTTTCCGAGATTTAGTCATAGTGGACACCAACACCAAGAGGGAGGTTACAATACCACTCATGGACATGATGACACATTCCCCGCTACTAACATGGCTATTGACACTAGTGAGATGGATAAGTACAACATAGTGCTACTTGAAGCGTAGACCCTGATGTACCCTAAATGTCGAGAGAATGTGTTGCAATATGTGATAGAGAAAATGAAGATAAAAGTGAAGCACAAAATGTCAGTCAGTGCTTTTGACGAAATTCAGGAGCAAATATGTAAATTGTTTCCTGATGATCACAATCTTCCTAAATCTCATTATAAGGTTAGAAATATCTTGATCAGCCTCAGCCTAAAGTACAGGATAATTGATGTATGTCCAAATGATTGTGTGCTGTTTTACAAAGAGTATAAAGATTTGGACTATTGTCCCGTATGTGGGCAGTGCAAATATGAGCTGAATAGGAAGAGTTCGAAAAAGAAAATTCCTGTGAAGGTTCTTCGATATTTTCCATTGATTCCTAGATTGTAGCGTCTGTACATGTCTCTATACACAGCAGAGACGATGTGATGGTAAGCAGAAAAGTGAATAGATGACGATGTGCTGAGACACACCGCGGATGGGGATGCTTTCAAACATTTCGATAGCAAATTTAGAGACTTTGCCGCATATGTTAGAAATGTTAGACTCGAACTATCTACAGATGGATTCAATCCTTGAAGTAGTAATAGCTCTGCCGTTAGTACTTGGCCAGTTATTTTGATGCCGTACAACCTGCCTCCGTGGATGTGCATGAATAAGGAATTTAATTTCCTTACTCTACTAATTCCAGGTTCTAAATCTCCAGGGAAGTGCTTAAATGTCTACCTCAGACCTTTGATCGACGAGTTGAAACTGTTGTGGGAAAATAGAGTCCCAACTTATGACAAATTTACTGACACAATGTTCATTATGAGGGCTGCTGTAAAGTGGACGATTAGCGATTTTCCAACGTATGGGATGTTGGCAACCTGCAGGACGAAAGGATACAATCGATGTCCTATATGTTTGGACGACGTGAACTCTAGTTGGCACGCGGGGAATGTGTGTTACTTGGGTCACCATAGATGGTTTCCTCACGACCACCCGTGGCGACAGGATGAAGCTCATTTCGACGGGACGGTAGAGAATAATCCTAAACCCCGTAGTTGGTCGAATGAAGAGATTTTAGAAAGGTTGAGCTATTTTGACTTTGGTGTGTTGACCAATGACAAGGATGTACATAAATGCAATCCAATACCTCCACATGATCTCAGCTATTGGCATCACAAGAGTATATTCTTTGAACTCCCTTACTGGTCGAAGTTGTAGCTGAGGAACAACTTGGACACGATGCACATAGAAAAGAATGTGTGCGATAGCGTGGTGGGAATAATTCTCTGTATTAAGTTCAAGACTAAAGATACTCCCAAAGCGCGCAAAATTTGGAATCTATGAATCTACGTTATCCCCCTTGTGGTTGAGGAGGGATAGGAGAAGAGTGTACAACAAAATGCCAGTTGCACCTTACACAGTGAAGCCATCACTTAGACATTCTGTATTTTACTAGTTTAAGAGCATTCGTTATCTGGCTATATATGCAGCTACTATAATTGAAACAGTGGACGAGTTGCAACACAAATTTGTTGGTCTAAAGAATTAAAGAAGTCAGATGTGGTGGAACTACAACAACAAATTGTGCACATCATTTGCAAACTAGAGTGGATTTTTCCCCCTGTTTTCTTTGACATCATGATTCACCTAATGATCCACCTGTCCGAGCAGGTGCTCATTTCTGGTCTGGTCCAGTACACTTGGATGTATCCTCAAGAAAGGTACGTACAACTAATTAAATATACAGGTTTTTCGATCCATTATTTTTTCCACTGGAGATTACTATCTATATGTACTTATTCTACAATGTATTAATTGAACGTTTGATTTTGTAAACAGCTTGGACAATATAAATGATTCGTCAAAAATAGGTCGGCCCCGGATGGCTCCATAGCAGAGACATACAAATAATTTATGAGTGTGTTACTTACTACAATAGGTACCTCAAAGATCCACCACCTCCCAGTGCCCGAGATCCCAGTGCCCGTTTCAATCTTTCTGTCATCACAAATGTCGTACGACCGTTTAGAGGAGTATTAAAGAAATCGTTAACACGAGAAGAACTTATTGAGGCACATTGGGTAGTGCTGTTAGACTGTGATGAAGTTGAGCCGTACATGATTGGGTACAAGGAGAGGCTTCAGGCGTTAAATCCAGACAAGAGTTCGGCATGGTTTGAGAAAATGGTTAAGAAGAAATTCCCTGATTAGTTCTTTCAATGGGTACATACATATGTTTAATTATTTAGTTTATATACATGTTTGTAGAAAGTAACCCCTTTAATTATATATATATATATATCCCATTTTCCCAAATGATTGATCTACAAAAATTTGAAAACCACGGGGGATGGTAATCCTGGCCAAAGCACTTGCTAGCAGGGAAGCCGATTAAACACTATATTTACCTCGGATATTTTGCGAACGGTGTAAAGTTTCATTCATTGGCCTGAGATGAAGGAAGAAGAACACAAAATAGTCAGGTAACGGTTGGGAAAGATAATGATCTATATTACGGGGCTATTGTATATGTCGTTCAGCTATGTTACGGGAATGATGTCAACGTTTTCCTATTCAAATACAAATGGTTCAAGCGTACAAAGGAAGACCTGAGACTTTTAACAGTCGATACAAACTCAAAATAGTATGAGGATGAGCCTTTCGCTCTCGCCACCTTAGTTAGATAGGTGTTCTATCTTAATGATCCATAAGCTGGTGAATGGTGGAAAATAATGAACCATATCTCTCATTAAGGAGTATGGAATACCACGACAACTGAAGGGACGCCAATGACTGAAGATGCTGATGAACCGGAAAGAGACATTCCTGCATATCAAAAGCCTAATATTTTTGTCACTCGCTCCGACATAAAGGACTTGGTTCAAATTGGTGAACGCTTACCCATACCTGATGGTTGTACGGATCTAACTGAAGATGAGATTATTGATGCAATTAATGAGGTAGATGAAAAAGAGATGCAAGATAAGGACGATAACGAGGACTCAGGATATTCGTCGGACGATGTTAAGTATGATGAGGAGGAGGAGCAATCGGATAATGGTGATGAGGATGATAACGATTATGATGAAGAGTACAATATAAAGACGAGAAATATTATTCGGTAATTAATTATTGTAATTAAAAATTTTTTCCGTAATGATGCATGATCGATTAATTATATATATTATGAGGAGGAGTATGTACAATTATTAATTTTTTAGTTGATTAATTTAATAATTAATTCATTAATTTTAAATTTTTCGCATAATTAACTTCAAATTTATTAAAGAGCGTGGTCGCTTCGACCGACGAAAATAAAAATTAATTAATCTGGAGGATCGGATCGAGAATCACATTTTCACGAAACCCTAAAACGGGGACGAAAGAACAACTTTTCGTAGTCCATACTAAGGTAATTAAACACAATAGTAATTAATTATATATATAACCCTAAATCCTAAAATAGCACTTAGACGACGCAAAATGGTCAAACCGTCGTCTAAGTATACCCTAAACCCTAAGACCCTTAACTTTTCACTTAGACGACGCAAAGACACGTTTGCGTCGTCCAAGTACTCACTTAGAAGACGCGAACGTGTCTTTGCGTCGTCTAAGTGAAAATTTAGTAATTTCATCTAAGACAATGACCATCTAGACCATGTCCCAATGCATATTCTTTTCATCGAGACCCTAGAGTAAACAATTCTCGGAGTGTGAGCGTCGACGGTTCCAAAATAGAACTTTCGGATTTTCGTGTATCCACGTTTCCGGTTTGTAAAAATTTCAGTTTTACGGTTGACTGTGCCGATGAAACCCTTAACGAACTTATTATTTTGTGAAAATTATTCTATTTATATATTGTCTTATGACGAATGTATCCAACTGTTGTTTTGTCTAAATTCAATTTCGTTAATATCGATATGCAATGAGCCTACTTAATCACACTTAAGTTATACAGATTAGTAGATACTTATCAAGTTTAAAGACATAAGATTATTCGTCGTCTTAAATTCAATTGTTTATATATACGATTTTTTAATCGATATTTTACGACCATTTCATTCGAATGACAGATCGAAAACTTCCTTGCGAATTATTTTTAAAAATTAATTTTACGGAAATTTTACCTGAACCACGGAGATAGACCATATACGTCATCCATGTGACCACTTAGACGACAGAAACAGACCATTTCCGTCGTCTAGGATGAAAAAGTTGGCGGTTCAATTTTCACCGCCAAATTTTTAGGGAACGGTTCAAATTTCACCTGGACGACAGAGATGAGTATGTCCGTCGTCTAAGTGAAATTTGAAACGTTCCCAAAAATTAAGGCGGTTAACTCCCACCCGCCAAATTAATTAGGTGCCATTTCCAAAAATTTAGTCGGTTCACCTAGACGACGAAAATGGGTGTTTCCGTCGTCTAAGTGAACTTAGACGACAGAAGAAACACCTCTCAATTCCTCCTCTCTCTCACTCTCACACTCTCTCAAAAATCCAGCGACTCTCCCGCGACTTTGCTCTCCCGCGACTCCTCTCTCTGGTAATTTTTAAAATTTTTAACATAATTATATTTTTAATTTGTGTTTAATAATAAATTTGTAAATTAGTAAAAATCGTAAATTAGTAATAATTGTTAAATTGGTAATAATAATTGGTAAATTGGTAATTATAGTAAAATTTTGAAATTATTGTAAATTATGATAATTATGGTTATTTAGTAATTAATTATTGTAATTATTGTAAATGATAATTGTTATTTTAATTATTGAAAATTATAATTATTATTGTAATTATTGTTTTAATTATTATTTGTAATTATTGTAAATTTAAAATAATTATGGTAAATTATTGAATTATTAAAAATAATAAATTGGCAATTATGGTAATTTAGTAATTATTATAATAAATTATTTAATTATTAAAAACAATAAATTGATAATTATGGTAATTTAGTAATTATTATGGTAAATTATTTAATTATTAAAAATAATAAATTATTAATTATACCTAATTTAGTAATTATAGTAAATTATTGAATTATTAAAAATAATAAATTGGTAAATTATGATAATTATTGTAATTATAGTAAATAATTTATTATTGTAATTATGGTAAATTTTTATTTATAGTTATTATGGTAATTATATTTTTACAACTTTTAGGTTAAAATGTCTCTGTGGGATAAGAAAAAAATCCAAAAAGAGGCTGAAGATGCTCTACTCTGACGCTTGGCAGAGCAAGTCGGTTGGCATTTAGAGGAGGACAACGTCGCGCCTCCTCCGGACCCTCCAGTTGTTCCTTCGGCAATAGCGACTGGGGAAATTTCCGATGCCCCAGCTATCCCGACCGATGATGATGACGCCCCTCTTGTTCGACATCAATGTCAAAAAGTGCTTAGGTGTCGTCGGCCTCCTCCGAGTCTATCCTCTACAACGCAACGCCAGGAGGGCTCTGTTAGACCCTCAACCCAAAAGGTCTCGAGGACTCGTAAAGGGTGAAAAATCCGAGAAGTTGTTCTAGGCGACCGAGCAAAAGATCCAGTTGCCATACGACAATTTCACCGATGGCCCTCCCACCTCTCAGGTAGCTAGTCTCTTCTCGCACAGCATCGGGTCAATCTTTCGCAACAAGGTTCGTATGATTGCACCTAGGTGGAAGGAGTTGCCAGCCGAGGAAAAGGGGAAAGTGTTTAAAGAACTTTCGGTACGTAATACGTACAATTTTAAATTTATTTTCTATTAAACAATAAAAATCGTAATTTCATAATATATACGATTATAATTTTTTTTCTTTTCTTATATGAACAATATGAGGTGGATGGCACACCGGAGATGCTTAGGCACATCAACAACACTGCCAACACCATCTAGCGTGATTGGAAATATAAACTTCATAAGTATTATGAAGAATTCGGCCGAGAGCCGATCCCGTAGAGCTGCGTGGGGATAGGGAAGATGAGTGGGAGTGGTTGGTCAACCACTTCGAACAAGAAGAATATCGGGTGATTATTTTTTTTTTATTTAGATTGACGAAATTGAATTATTATTTTTAGTTATTTATTAACTTTTTAATGATTTATATTGTCCAACAGAAATTCTTCAACATCAACAAGGCCAACCGAGAGAAGAAGGACAAACATTATACCTCCGGCTCCAAGCATATGATCCAAATCGCCAAGGAGCACAGAAATAAGGGCTCCAAACACCCTTATCTGGATGCTAGCATCAGCGCTTACGTGACGCCTGGGCACGACAATGAAGCGAGTCAATACGGCGTAAGTGCCGTATATATTTCTTCTTAAATAACGTAATTATTATTTAATTATTATTTATTAAACAGTAGTAAAAAATTTATAATTATTTAATTTTTATTATTATTTTCAGGTGAGGTTGGTAGAACGGGCGCAAGAGAAATTGGCCAACACGTAGCTTGCACACCCAGATTTGTCACCGAAAAACCAGTATTCTCTATCGATAGATAGCTAAATTGCAATCACCAATGAGGTATACAGTCATCAAGCTGGCAAGGAGGTTAGAGGGATGAGACACAAGGTGCAACGAGATTTATCTTTTGACTCATCTACTGGACGTTCGGCGAGGAAAGGTGCTCGGGATGCGTCGGTCAAAGAAGCCCTTGAGGAGGCTCGACTCGCACGGGAGGAAACACAATCTATGCGTCAGAGGCTTGATGAACAACAAGCGCAGATAGCCCAACTCATCGCTCTAATGTAAAACCAGGTTCGACAACAATGTAAACCTCCTCCGAACCCATACCCCGACGACGACGACGATACGGCTGGAGGCGGGGGACTCGGCGGCGCGTCTGCTCCTCCTGTATTTTAGTAGTTTGCATTCTATGTAGTTTATGATATTGTTTTTTCGATTCCAAATGATTTAATTTGATGTATGTACAAATTTTAATTATTTAAATGACAATTTAGTGTTTCAATTAATTTATTAATATTTTACTTTAAATTCAAATTTTAATTTTAATTAAAAAATAAATAAATATTCACGTAGACTACGGAATATATTCATATGTATGGTCTAAATGATCACTTAGACCACGGAATATATAGGGATCCGTGGTCTAAGTTGTCACTTAGACTACGGACTATATAGAGATCCGTGGTCTAAGTGGTCATTTAGACTACGGAGTTTTTGCGTGGTCTAAGTGATCACTCAGACCATGCAATAATTCCCTAGTCTAAGTGACCACTTGGACGACGAAATTATTGCGTCGTCCGAGTGGTACTTAGACTACGGAATATTTGCGTCATCCAAGTTGTATTTGGACGACTCAACCGTCATTTGCAAAAACCGTCCAAGTGCAACTTGGACAACGCATGATCTTCTTCGTCCAGGAGGCGACTTGGATGACGAAAAAGTCAATTTCCTTCGTCCAAGTACCTAGACGACGACACTTGGAGGACGTACCCTAGACGACGAAAATACGTACCTAGATGACGGAAATAATCTGCGATCTAGGTACATTTTTCTTGTAGTGATTATATAACACAACAAAAATAAAAATAGAAAAAACAAGAGAAACCCAACACTATCAGCTATTCGCCATCGCACAGAAACACTCTGCCACTAGCGGTTGCTTAAGTCCAGCCATTCAGCGAGGTCGCTTCACGGCGCTCAGGTACGGTATGCATCAAACTGATTTATGTATATATGTGGTGTTGTGTGTTTTACTCTATTTACTTTCTTTCATGACTTGATTGGTGAAAAGTCTGCGAAAGACTTGAATTTGATTGCTCACCCAATATTTACTGTGACAGTAGCTATTCCCATGCAACTCTTTTCACATGTTTGTTTGCAGCTTGTCTAGCATATTCGATCTTTTGCCAGCAATAATTCATTTGTACCATTTACTACATAACAATCTTGGGTTCACTGTACATCTCATACACTGAATTCACTGAAGCAAAAATAAGAACACAAGCTACGCTCTTTGCGCCTCCCTTTCTCCTCTGCGACTTCTTGCCTACTTGCTCCCAAACCTAAAAACCGACTCTCTCTATGATCTCCTGCTCTAAATCGATTTTGCCGTCGATCTATGCTATTTCTCAACCTTTGCATGTCGAAAATCAAATTCGCTGATCTGTACTATTTCTTAACATCTGTGTTTCGACGAATACCAAGATCTAAATTGATTTTGCCAATTTCGACAAACACCAAGCTTACGATCATTTCTTTATATGGGGTAATCTTCATCTCTCTGTCTCTATCTCTTTTGTTTTGTTACTTAAGTGACGGATTTACTCTTTGTTTTGAAGTTCATAGTAGATATTCCCACTGAGTAAATAAACAACACTTTATGTAAATCTTTTGATTGCTATTGTATACCCTATATATATATATGTGATCTGAATTCACTACAGCCACTTGTATATACATTATGTTATACGATTTGCATATGAGGTCTTAAAAAAATGATCACTAAATTAAAATGATCATATCTTGATATGCAGTTTATATATATAACACAGCATTATGATGTGGTGAATGATCATAATGTTAATACTGATTGGCAATGATCATAATGAAAAGGGGTCTTATAGGGGTCAGATTAACATATCATGATCATTGTTTGATATCGTCCAAATGAGTATAATGGGATATTTGGGAGGACACAGTTTTGTGTGAGTGAGATTTTTCGCTGAAATTCACCTTGACTCCCCCAAATCAGCATTTTTATGGTTTGATTTTGCTAGTTTTTTATTGTGTGTCAGTCTCTATGTGTGTTGGCTCCTGATGCGGCGAATTTTGTTGGTTTGTGACCGACTTTCTGTTCAGGTGTAAAGTCTCGGTATTCCAAATCGCCGGCCGCCCCTGTTTTCCGTCGAACCTCCGTCCACGGCGCACGGCGGCCCTCGAGGCCACTCCCAAAGGCACCGGCGTGGCCCCACGAGTCGAAACCCCCCAATCTCCGGCCAGCACCGTGACCGGAGCAACACCGTCCAAACCACCCCGATTTCGGCAACCTTTACACACCTCGTTCTCCCTCAAATCCTCACCAATTCAAGCAAATCCAAGTTCTAAACAGTTGCAAATCAAGAAAGGAATCTTTTACCTTCCAAAGTCGTGACCGGAAATGGCCGGAAACGGCAAGTCCGCCGGTGAATTCAAACCGGGTCAAAATCTCCACGGGTCAATGGTGGTCAACGGGTCAAACCTCAGTCAACACCGGTCAAACTTCCAAACAGTGTTTTTCGACAATTTTTCGACTATTTTCGATATTTATACTCGCGGCTCGATACGATCGACGGTCCAAAACGAATCACATCCATGTTTCGGATAACTCAAATACAAACGGATAAACACGACGAAACTCCGCGATTTCAAATATTCATAACATATTCCTCGGTCGTCGAAATAATTATCCGAAACCGCCCACAAACTCGAAATCACACGTATAACAACTCTCGTGAAGAGACTCAACTCAAGTTCTCGCCCGATAATTAAGTCGTGAACTGCACCGCCAATTCGATTCATTTACGGAAAACTGTGATTATGCGTAAACTCGTGGATTAAGCCGATTACTATATTGATTCTGGTTCGGGTCGTCACAAAAATACTATAATTTATTACTGTTTGTTGGATTCTGATGCTTTTTTTTGTTTTTATTTGTTATATTTGCATTTTTTATGGTCATCATTTTTAGTATATGGCTATTGATAATTGAAGAATTGTTGGGTTACTTATTGTGTCTTCGTTATGTTTTAATGATTTGGCTATTGCTCTGGATTGTGCTAGAAGCTCGAATTAGTGGTTTGTTTTTAGAGCTTTATATATCATGTAATTTTGTGCTCTATTGATTTGATTTGATGTGTTTAATTTGTGGTGCCGAGGACTTTGTATTATGTCATTGACAATTGGAAATTGATTGATTTATTCTATTTGTTTGCTACCTGTAATTTTGTGATTTTTATGGTCATCATACCTTAGTATATTTTAATCCCTTTTCTGCCTTTGTTGATTTGTTGTGTGTTAGTTGTGGTGTTAGGCTTTAGTATTTCACTATTGACAAATGAAAGTTGGTAGAATTTGTTGTTGTTTCTTGTCATTTGTGATTTTTATGGTGATCATACCTTCGTATTTTACTGATAATAATTGAATTATGGTATATGGTTTGAGGACTTGCATTAGTACATGATACGTTTTTTGATTTTTTGTTTGTTTTTGCTTTGGCAATTTATTAGATATATTTTTAATGTCAGCAATTTGTTGACAAAATGATTGTGCATCTTCTTAATAATAGGGTTCAGTGTTTATGAATGTGATCTTGGATTGTTGATTGTCTGGACGGGGCTATTCACTCGATTTGTGGTAAGTAGTATCGACTAAAGTTGTTTTCTAATTTTGTATATTTGTGGTTTGGGGTATTTTCGTCGTGGTTTGAAGTCAATAATAGTTTGTTTTGGGGTCTAATTTTGAGTTTAAGTTGGTGGGTTGGTACTTGACATTATGTTTTATTATTTTGCTCTTTGAGTAGTAGTACTTGAGGTTTATCATATATATTTTTAGTGGTAAAGTGAATAATGTTGTGACGACCCGGAACAGAATCAGCAGTGTAATCAGCTTAAGCCATGAGGTTATGCGTAATCGCAGATTTCCGACAGATAGTTGAATCGCCAGACTTGACCACGACTTAATTATTGGCCGAGAATTTGAGCTGAGTCTCTTCTCGAGAGTTGTTATACGCGTGATTTCGAGTTCGTGGGAGGTTCCGGATCATTATTTGGACGACCGAGGAATATAATATGAATATTTGAAGTTTCGACATAATCGGTTTTAAATGACAGCTTCGTTAGCGACTAAATTACTGGACAAGAAATTGATTTCGGATTCTTCACGGAAGGTGTAGAGAATTTAATTTCGAGCTTGTGAGAACTTCCGGAGGATTTTTTCGAGTTACGAGGATTATGTTATGAATATTTCGACCGTTGATTATTTAATCGGATAAGCATGTGATGGATTGAACAGTTGACTTTTTATCGGATTTGTCGAAATGTTTGACTTCGGGTGGTAATTGAAGAACATGTCGAGTTGAGTTTGTTGCCACGAGAATTATCGAAATCGGATTTACGACGTGGAAGTTACGGGTATTTAAAGTTTGTCGAAAAGTGTAATTATGGAAGTTTCCTATTATGGCAAGTATTTAAACAGGTTACTATATCAAGAAAGTCAAAACATGGCAATTAAGAGGTTTGACCGGTCAACTCGGTTTGGAAGATGGCGTGCGACGGTGGACGGCTCGCCGGCGGTGATCCTTCATCCGGCCACCCTAGGGCTCGGCCTAGGGCTTGTTCGACTCGCCGTGATGTCCTCATCCTCGTGCTGGTCACCGTTTGATTTATATACATTTGACTCGCATATGTTTTTATAACATATATTATTCGGCGAAAGACATTTATTTTCGTCCACTCACTCTAACGATTTTCATGTCTTTCCCCTGGGCTTTTCGGTTTCCGTGCCCAGTTTGCAGTTCGGATTCTGGTGTCGCACGTCATGGTCGGAGGCATAGTATTCGAGCGATGTTTCTTTTATGGTAGGTTCTTAGTTTGGCCTACTATTTGTATATATATATTAGAAGTCGCTCTGAGTATTCTGATGTATAATTTTATACGATTTTCCCCGGATTTCTGTAAAGTATAGCTATATTTATTACTTTGCATTACTGTTATGATATTGAGAAATCCGGATGGGATTGGTGCCCACGGTTTGATTTTTGTGGCATGGGATGAAGTGTATTTTCCGGGTGCAGGTAATGGTAATTCCGCGTTAGTAACGAAAGTCTGCCGAAATTCTGATGGTTTTTGTTGGTTCGTGTTTTCAGAAGGGGTTTGATTCCGGTTTAGGCAACTAAATCGGGGTTGGGTCCTTTCAGCTTGGTATCAGAGCATTAGGTTATAGGTTCTGTAGACTTCTGTAGTCGTGGTGACCCGACCGGCCGGCGGATACTCATCAATACTTCGGGTGTTGTATGCTTTCAAATATTTAAAGTTCCATGATTACGTTCTACTTGTTGCGAACGATGTCTTATTCATTAGGATGCCTCCTTGACGTGCTTTTCGTGTCGGTACGGTTGTGGATCCTATGGAGGATCAATCGACGCGCGATTTGCCAGTGAGTTGTGGGTTTGGATGAGCATTCTGAGTTCAGAGATTTGTGTGGCATGGTTTGCCTGGTTGTGCGTATTTGGGCGTCTACATGTTTCCTCATAGCAGAGAATTGTGGCAGTTGATGTTTTTGCCTGAGTCAGATCATTGCATTTGGTGGGCTGGTATTGTGTGAGTTCCTATTGTGACTCCATGGCCTACTTCCAGGGTATTGTTTATACGGTAATGGTTTAATCAGGTTACCCAGCATTCGAATGGGGAGTGTTTACCCACCTGAGGCAGAGATGTATTTTTCATATGTTTATCCATGTTTGCATGTGTTATGTAGCTTCAGTGGAAGTAGTGCACGAGGTTCGAGATGAGTTTGAGCCTGAACATTAGAGAGATTTTGACTGTTATGCCTCGAGACAACCGTGAGGAGCTTAGTGTGCTGCACACAGTGGCGAGGCTATTGAGAAGGAAAGGTGTACGCGGTTTCCGACGTGTTGGTTTGAGGAAAGTGGACTTAGTCGAGATATTTGATGAGGTTGAGTTCAGGTACATCGGGATCAGTGACTTCATCAGGCTGTGGCCTTTTCGATTATGTGAGGGTCATCAGATCAAGCAGAGAATCTGTTTGGTGATGGTGGAGATTACGGAGTAGCGGACTTGTTCCTGTGGCATGAGTTTGGGTGATCATTGGTGATCCTTTCTCACAGCAGGTGTCACTGTGACTTGTGTTCGTGGAGCACTCTCAGTTGCTATTGTGGTGGCCAGGAGGGTCACGTTGCGAGGGAGCGCCCTCAGCCAGCTGTTTTAGCGGTTTGGCAGCTTAGAGTTCAGGAGGAGGTCATGATGCTGTTTCTGGAGTGACCAATGCAGCCTTTTTGACGAGTTAATCAGCAAGCCGCAATTGACATGGGTGGCTAGTTGGGCATGTTGGAGTTCGTGCCACTACCTTGTATGAGGACGGAGTTTCTTCGAGGTTACCGTCGCTTGATATCCATGGCTATTGTACCTGCATCTCCACTTCTGAGGTTTTGGAGAGTGTTGTATCCATCCGGAGGTTGCGAGATCCTTGTTGGAGGATATGGCTTAGCCGTGGATCTGTTATAGCTTGATATCGTTGATTTTGGTGTGATTGTGAGTATGGACTTATTGACGACGCATTGGGCTATGTTCGATGGTCAAGAGAAGGTGATTGTGTTTCGACGACCAGACTTTTCCCGAGATACTGTTTCAGCGGTGATGGTCGAGCGGATGGTGGAAACAGGTTGTGTTGTTTGCTTAGCTCATGTTGTGGATACTTAGTTGTTGTGCTCGACATTGGTGACATTGAGGTGGTTCCCGAGTTTTCCAGGTGTGTTCCGGAGGAGTTACCGGTTATTCCTCCAGTTCGGGAGACCGACTACACCATTGAGCTTTTACCGAGCGCTGGACTCATATCACCGGTATCTTGTCGTTCGGTACCAGCGGAGCTGATGGAACTACACATTCAACTTCGAGAGTTGCTGGAGGAGATTTCATGCGACCTAGTGTGTCACTGTGGTGTACTCTTGCATTATTTGTGCGAATGTTGGATGGTTCGACGAGGTGGTGCATTGACTACCGGAAGTTGAATCAGGCTTCAGAGGAGAGCAAGTATCCTCCGCTTCGGATTGACGATTGGTTTGATCAGCTCAAGGGAACTTTAGTCTTTTCGAAGATTGATATCGAGTTCGGATACCATCAGTAGAGGATCAGGGAGTCAGATGTGGCTAGGACGACTTTCGGATCACGGTGCGGGCATCAGGAGTTCTTGGTCATGTATTTTGGGTTGACCAATGCCCCCGCATCTTTTACGGACTTGATGGACCGAGTGTTCAGACGGTTTCTGGACGAGTTTGCGGTCGTGTTCGTTGGTAATATCCTGATATACAACAGGAGTGTGGGCCAGCATAGGAAGCAATTGCGAATGGTTTTGTGGACTTTGCGAGATGATCAGTTGTTTGCAAAGTTCAGCCGGTATGAATTATGATCGATTAGCGTGAAGATTTTGGGTCACGTGATGTTAGCCGAGGGAGTTGTCGTGGCTTCTAACCAGTTAGAAGCCGTGTTGATTTGGGGTTGACCTACCATTGTGCCAGAGATCAGGGGTCTCTTGGGTTTAGCAGGCTACTATCGGTACTTTGTGCAGGATTTTCCCGGATTGCCACTCCACTTTCCCGATTGACGATGAAGCGTCAAGTTCGAGGGGTTCGATGCACGCGAGGAGAGTTACTTACTCCTGGAAGCATGGTTGATCGTTGCTTCGGTTTTGATCTTACCTGACGATCGTGGTGAGTTCGTGGTTTACAGCGATGCATCGAGATTTGGATTAGGTTATGTTTTGATGCAGTGTAGCAGAGTGGTGGCTCATGGTTACAGGCAGTGGGAACCTTATGTAGTTGCACATCCTGTGTATGATTTGGGAGTTGTTGTCCTTGTGTTAGTATCAAAGAGTTGGAGACATTACTGTTTCATTGTGGCGTTCAGCTCAGTGTAGGATGTACACTGATCACATGAGTTTCATTTACTTGCATTTTCGGCCAGGTTTGAGCTTGAGGCGACGTAGATGGATGGGCTCGATTAACGACTATGGCTGCACCTTTGAGTTTGTTCGAGAAGGCTAGAGGTTGTACCTTGACTATCCATCTGGGATGTTGTTGCTGATGCATTTAGTCGGAAGTCGGGAGCTTTAGTGTTTCATGTGTGTGTGGCTCGAGTTTCTGTGTTAGCCGAGTTGCGTGCTACGGGAGCTGAGTTCGAGTATGATGATGTTGAAGCTCATTGTTTTGCGTGCGTTATGCACTAGCGGTACAGAGATGTGTCTGATACTTCGAGTTTACTACTCGTGATGCAACCCGTAGAAGAATGTAGCAGCTTGTGTGTGAGCAGATGCCACATTTGTCGGCAGGCGAGAGCAACAAGGCAGAGACTTGCCGAGAAGTTACAGCTATTGGAGATTTCCGATTAGAAGTTGGAGCTTGTCACTGTAGATTCTGTGTGCCAGTACACACTTCGGTTTGTAGTACCAGTTGTTGGATCTTTGTGGACCATTCGATGAACTCAGTACATTTCCTTGTACTTTCGGAAAAGATTTCGATGGCAGGCTGGTATAGCTGTGTTTGGCGAAGGTTGTCTATTTTCGTGGTGTACCTGTGTCCCAGATTGCTGATCGAGATAATCAGTTACAACTGAGTGTTGGCAAGCGTTGCAAAGAGCATTGGGGATCAGATTACAGTTTAGTACAGTTACTTATCCTCAGATTGGTGGGCGATCTTTGAGGACTATTCAGACCTTGGAGGGCATGTTGTGGCCTTGTGTATTGCAGTTCCGAGGGATTTGGGACCAGCAGTTTCAGCTGTTCGAGATTGCATGCAGTACCAGTTTGTTGACCACTATGATTTTTGACGTTGCATGATGTCGTTTGAGGAACGATGTTGTACTCCATTGTGTTGGAGCGAGTTTGGTTTGAGCTGATGTTTGATCCTGATTTTGTGGAATGTGTTACCTTAGACCTTCGGATTAGTGGGAACAAATTAATAATTGCCCGAGTTCGATGTTTGAGTTATGTTGATGTGAGTAGGCTAAGTTGTGAATTGTCACGTTATTTTGATCCGTATGTGATCATAGGCGAGTTTGTGTTGTGCCGTATAGTTCAGCATTGCCTATAGCGTTGGCTTTTGTGTGTGTTGTGTTCCATGTGGTAGAATTATGTTCAGATTTGTTGCATAGTTGGTACCCTATTAGTTCCTTATGCAGGAAGACTTGGCGTTTGTGTGGAGATAGTTCAGATTCGAGATTTGAGGGTACAGGGATTTCAGTACAGACATATCTCCTATTGTGGAGTCTGTTGTCAGAGTCGTTCAGTTGTGGTTGCCACTGGAAAGTTGAGCTGTATGCAGAGGCAGTGCTTCTACTTTTTAGTCGGCAGACTTGGAAATTTCGAGGTCGAAATTTTTTTAAGGGGGGTGGATTTGTGACGACCCGGAACAGAATCAGCAGTGTAATCAGCTTAAGCCATGACGTTATGCGTAATCGCAGATTTCCGACAGATAGTTGAATCGCCAGACTTGATCACGACTTAATTATTGGCCGAAAATTTGAGCTGAGTCTCTTCTCGAGAGTTGTTATACGCGTGATTTCGAGTTCATGGGTGGTTCCGGATCATTATTTGGACGACCGAGGAATATAATATGAATATTTGAAGTTTTGACATAATCGGTTTTAAATGACAGCTTCGTTAGCGACTAAATTACCGGACGATAATTTGATTTCGGATTCTTCACGGAAGGTGTAGAGAATTTAATTTTGAGCTTGTGGGAACTTCCGGAGGATTTTTCCGAGTTACGAGGATTATGTTATGAATATTTCGACCGTTGATTATTTAATCGGATAAGCATGTGATGGATTGAACAGTTGACTTTTTATCGGATTTGTCGAAATGTTTGACTTCGGGTAGTAATTGAAGAACATGTCGAGTTGAGTTTGTTGCCACGAGAATTATCGAAATCGGATTTACGACGCGAAAGTTACGGGTATTTAAAGTTTGTCGAAAAGTGTAATTATGGAAGTTTCCTATTATGGCAAGTATTTAAATAGGTTACAATATCAGGAAAGTCAAAACATGGCAATTAAGAGGTTTGACCGGTCAACTCGGTTTGGAAGGTGGCGTGCGACTGTGGACGGCTCGTCGGCGGTGATCCTTCATCCGACCACCCTAGGGCTCAGCCTAGGGCTTGTTCGACTCGCCGTGATGTCCTCGTCCTCGTGCTGGTCACCGTTCACGGCGAGCACGCCGGAGGAGGGAGAATTTTCCGGCCAAAGTTGGAGAAAATTTGGGGTTTTTGGTTGAACTTTTTCCAGCCAAATTGAGGGGCATGAAGTAGTGGGCTTTGAAGCTCTCCTCTCCACGAATCTAACCATGTAGGTATGGAGTTCCAATTTGATTTGTACGTAGAGAATTGTTGAATTGAAATTTGTGTGGGATTTCGGTTTTGCTTGAAATTGAACTAGTTAGAGTGAGAATTGGACTTCGGTGTAGTTATGGAAGTTGCTTGTTGGATGATTTTGAGTGGAATAGGTATTGCTCCGCCGAGAAATTTCAAGTTTGGGTGGTGCCGCCGCCGCCGCCGGCGGTGGTCAACGGCGGTCAATGGTGGTCAACAGTTGACTTTTCGAGGTTTTCGACAAGTTGCATGTCGTTTCACTCTGAATCGCGCCCCTATCGCAGTGGTAAGGTTTGTTTTTCGATTTGAGCATCGGAAATTATAGGGAGGTATTGAGGTGTGATTATCGGATTTTCGATAATTCGTCGTAATTGAATTATGTGTTTCCGAGAATGGTTGTTTCTCGTGATTTGGTTTGAGGTATCGAGATATGATTTTGAGAAATGGATTTTATGATTATTTAGGGGTTCGTGATCGTTCGTTTGGCGAGGGATTTTTCGCCGGATTGCGGGATTAACGCGAACTGCGTTACGCTAGTCTGTGAGTGGACAATTTTTTTTCACGAATTGATTGCGAGTCTTTATACACGTTTTACGAACTTGAGCATGCATACAAGATTATGTTTTACATGAGCATGTGTTATACGATTATGCCTATACCAGTATATATATTACGTATATGCATATATATATATATATTGTTTATTGCATTTGCATCGAACTATTTATGATTTGGTTTACACAGAGTACAGTCTTAGTATATGTTGTTGTATCGATACACTCGCATCCCGGCTGATCCCCAAGGGTGCTTACCAGGGGGAACTGTTTCTTGTGCCGATGTAGTTCCGGGTGGAAACAGATATCCTGACCTGAGGCCTTT
Source organism: Geum urbanum (assembly GCA_946800695.1). Taxonomy (NCBI): domain Eukaryota; kingdom Viridiplantae; phylum Streptophyta; class Magnoliopsida; order Rosales; family Rosaceae; genus Geum; species Geum urbanum. Next base: position 20,846,187 of record OX326999.1, read on the forward strand.
CTGGCTAGAATCACGTGTGGGTCTGGGATCCCGTGATTCGGACTGTACTACCACGGATGTGTCTACGAGCGACCCCGTGAGATTTTCCATGCATGCTCTGTACGTGTGAGGAGTTAGAGTCTCCCTCGTGTACCATTTGATTTATATACATTTGACTCGCATATGTTTTTATAACATATATTATTTGGCGAAAGACATTTATTTTCGTCCACTCACTCTAACGATTTTCATGTCTTTCCCCTGGGCTTTTCGGTTTCCGTGCCCAGTTTGCAGTTCGGATTCTGGTGTCGCACATCATGGTCGGAGGCATAGTATTCGAGCGATGTTTCTTTTATGGTAGGTTCTTAGTTTGGCCTACTATTTGTATATCTATATTAGAAGTCGCTCTGAGTATTCTGATGTATAATTTTATACGAGTTTCCCCGGATTTCTGTAAAGTATAGCTATATTTATTACTTTGCATTACTGTTATGATATTGAGAAATCCGGATGGGATTGGTGCCCACAGTTTGATTTTTGTGGTATAGGATGAAGTGTATTTTCCGGGTGCAGGTAATGGTAATTCCACGTTAGTAACGAAACTCTGTCGAAATTCTGATGGTTTTTGTTGGTTCGTGTTTTCAGAAGGGGTTTGATTCCGGTTTAGGCAACTAAATCGGGGTTGGGTCCTTTCAAATATTTATTCCTGGAGTCAATGCAATATGTTTATTGTTGTGTCTTTAATCTGTGTTTGATTATTTGATATTTATAAGCAATCAAAGCATGCATCCATTGTGAATATGTAAACAAATATGCAGTTTAACTACCAGTTATGTGTTAATGTGGTAATGAATAATGGTGGTTGTATTAGTTAAGTTTGTGTGTTATTTTTATTATTAGGTGTTTGTTGTATTCTATTTGTTATGATTTGCTTATTGCCATTTTGATTGCAGATTAGTAGCTTTCGTAGTTATGAAATTGTCTATGTGTTGGTTTTTTATGTAATTGATGAATGTGGTAGCATGTTCGATATTGAGTATATTCTGTGTTTTTTAATCTTAGGTACGATTGATTTTGGGGATCGAAAACTTCTTTAGTGTATAGTTGAAGAGAAGGTGAATGTTATTTCTTGAAAATTGTTGAAGTTTTTTTTTTAATTATTTTAAAACAGATCTTAGTTTATTTTAAGTTGTCTTGAGTGCATTTTATGCGGATGAAGTAATTATTTTGTGATGTATGTTGTTAGTGTAATAGTGAGATTCATGTTGTTTTTTTTATTAAAAGGGAATTATATTTGATGTATATTTTGTATATAGTTGATGTGATTATGTTGTTGATTTATGCTGATTTTGTTCAGCAGAGACTTGCTTATTTTATTTTTTGGTAATTGTGATTTTGCATTTTATTTTATTCCAATATACTAATTATTTCATGTTGAATATTTTTGGTTTAATAGTGAGATTCATGTCTTTTTTACTATAAGAAAATTATATTTGATGTATATATTGTATTTGTTGTTGGTATATATGATCTTGTGGTTGTTGGGGTTGTTTTATTTAGGTTGTTGATTTGTATTGATTGCTTTCAGTGGAGTCTTGCTTATTTTGTTCTTCTGTGAGTGGGTTTGTAGTCTATACTTTTTTTGTTTTGTTTTTTTTTGTCATTTTTATGAGTTTCTTTGTGCTTTCAGGGATTGCTTTGTTGTCAGAACTAATTGTGATAGTGTTTTGTTTCCAATCATATTATGATAATCATGTATGTTGATTTGTAAATGTTGTTTGGTATGTGTGATTTGTATATGTTATTTCTTGATATCTTGGGCTGAGTTTTAATTTATATTTTTTTTAGTAAAAAGAATTTGTTGAATAATGTTAAGTAATTTTGAGTGAAGAAAGTGGAATACATGTGCTATTCTATTTATTTCTATGGTTGGTTGAAGTGGCATTAATGAATTATATGGTATGTGTATGCACATGCATAGTCATTGTGTTTGGTTATGATAGTTGGAGCCACGTACTGTAGTTGATATATTGCTTTCTTTTCACTATTTTAGATTTTCATAATTTAGATTGACTTTTTGCTTCATCTTTTAATGATTGTAATGAGGAAATATACCGTTAAGGTTTGCCTTCCAGATATTACTTGGATTTTTATTTGTGTTGGTTTTCCTTCAAGTATGAGCACTATATGTGTGGTATTCTATTTATTGTTTTGGTTGGTTTAAGTGGTAATATTTTTTATTATTATTTTATATTTTTGTATGTACAGAGTCATTGTGCTTAATTTTGGTGGTCAAGTCCACAATTGTGGTAACACCGCCCTAAGGGGTGGGCATCCACCTAAATAATTTTTTTTTGTTCTAAAGTGGTTATACATAATAATAAGTGGTTACCCGCCCCAAGGTAGGTCTGATTCACCAATGGCCAATGACCTAGGTGATTCTTGGTACGGATATGTTATACTATACTAGGTTACATTAACTTCCATTTATGATTGTGGATAATGCTTGCGGATAATCATTATAGCTAATGTGACCTACACATACAAATTGTGAATATAGTTACTGTTTGATGTTACCAGCAAAAGACTAGCACCACTCAGACTTTCCCATGTAGATATGGTATTATGATGAGATTCTGGTTTTCAGTTCGCATTGTTTAACTAAATTAGATTAGATTAGGCAATGTGGATTCATATAGGGGTATTGCATCTGATTGTGATTAAGATGTATGTTATGTGTTTGATACAAATTGAATAATTGTGTAGGATCTTATTCTTGCTGGTATAGAGGACAAGCTCACAACTTGGACATTTCTTCCAAAAGGTAAGTAGATACAAAAATATTATTACTGTTTGAATTCAATTCAACAATGTTACAGGGAATAAATTAATGCCCTTTATTGAGTCAGTCCCCCATTGTTTGAGTTTCATAGTGAATGAAACTTTGTTAGAATTTTCATGTACAATCATTCATGTTAGGCATTCACTTTCAAATTAGTGTGTTTCGATTGTGTTTCATGTTATTAGCAGACTAGAAATAATGACATATTAATGAATTTGGGAATGTTGGTATGTATTTAGGATATGTAGGAATGTGTTTGAATGGATATTTGCCCTTTTTGTATTGCCATTAAGGGTCTGAGATTTTGTTCTATATAAAGGATTGGGTATAAAAATACTTTGCTTTTTTGTAGTTTCAAGTCAAACATAAGATTTAGGATATTGCCATTTTTTTAGAGATTTAGATGCAAATAGAGCAGATATACTTTTGTACATTTTGTATGATATAGAATGAAACACATAGCAATCTATGATTGTTCTTTGGTATGGGTATTAGTGGTTGTGTTAATCTTAGGGATTCATAAGCTTTTAATCTCGGTCTGGAATATTTCTATCTCTTTCTTTAGGTAGTCTTTGGATGCATTATATTCGATAAACTTAATTTTTTAATTTTTAATGGTATATGCATGAGGAATTGTGACTGTTATCTTATTCCCAGTCTGCTATTTTTGATATATCTATAGTTTTCAATCGTGAGGATTGATGAGTCTTGGGAGACAGTCACTTATGTAAACCCGAATAAAACAATGCTCCAGATATGGTATTTTTTTTGGTTCAGTTAAGAAGTCCTTCATTGCTGTCAAGTTTTAATTTATTGTGTTGGCTCTTGATTAATGTCTTACGGGGGGTGAAATTAGTGGTCTTTCTATGATTTAATGAGGAGGGTTTAGGAATAAGTGGGTTTATGATGATTCAGACTTTAGTGACTATGGTAGCCTGCTCCGGTTGAATACCATACTAGATACTACGAATTGGAACTAGCATATTTGGTTAACAACATTAAAATGAGCATATGATCTATTATCAATTTCATTTAGATGAGTAACAATTAAATCTAATTGGATTGACTCTTTTTTTCTAAGAAGATTTGGGATCAGTTGTAGTCCATGTTAGGAATTTTATGGTTTATAGATGAATCAAGAAAGTTTGAAAAAAATTGAAACTGAATTTTGCCTCGATCAAGCTTTAATTGAGATTGGTTTAATTGGGTTGTCGTACTTTGTGTATACAAAAATAATGGTTCACTAGATTATGTGGTAATTTACTACAACTATGTGGATTATGTGGTTCTCTATAGTACACCAGATTTCATATCTTTTAGTTTCAGTTGTTTTATAGTGACATGAGAAGTTCCAACCCTTCAAAAAAGATGGTTGTAGTTCTCCATTCCAGACTTTGACTTTGTATGCTTCCTCATCTAAATATAGAACTCATCTATGTTAAAAGATTTATGAGGACTATCATCTTATATAAAGAAGCATGTTTAATCTTTCTTCCGGACTTTGTTGATGTTTCTCAAATCATTGCAGGTTTTATTGTAGTTGATTAGCATTGCAAATGGCCTATACGTTGAAATTTAAGGTATCAGATGAAGAAGTATGTGTTATATAAGTAATCAAGGAGCTTTACTTATGTTTGTATATGTAATCAGAATATGCAGTATATAGAAATTTAATCAGTTTTGATCTTTAATTTTGGATTGCTAAAGGTTTGTCTCATAGAAGCTTTAATGCAGTTAGTAGGTGTAGCATCTTCTGTACAATAAGAGGGGTTTCACATCGCTTTTTCATATTGAACAAATCATTTGCGCCTCGTGCACATATTTTTTCAGTCTGCTATATTTATATATCTGCTTTGAATTTCATTTTATCATATCCATAAGCTTTTAATTCTACCATGAGGTGTTCCTGTCTAACAACTTTATAAGCCTTTTCATTGGTTTGGTTACTAGTATACCTTGAGTAAGTGAGTAGAGAGATTCTCTCTCATGCGCGCAGGGTTGTTGCAAATCTTGGGTGAAATGAGTATGCAAGAACAAGGTCTATCTTGTAAGTGACTCACTAATAAAGCGCGCTACAAATATAACTCGGGTCAACTTACTCTCTCTAGGAACCTGCATTGGTAAGTTCACTCATGGTGGTAGCTTCCACTTAACTGTTCAGTGTTGGAGTTTAGTGGCCTCTAATGCAAAACACAAGGTGTGTGTTTCTACCGGATTACACGGGACGTAATCTAGCAGAAGCAAGTACGAGTACTCCTCCTCCTTCGTGTACGTCCGAACGTTGGTGCTATTCGGATGATCGGGCGCTTCTTCTCCTTTCGGGTATACGGGTGTACGCGTGTATGCGTGCTCGGGTACGGCTGGTAGAAGAATACAACAACAAACGGGCGGTCAGGGGTCGAGACGGGGTGGCCCGCCTTCAACGCTCTGATGCCTAAGTTAGATGATGTATTGGATATAACAGTCAAACGAACGTGCGTGTAAGTGGTGTTTGGTGGGATTGAATTCAATGCGTTGAGTTGAAATGAACGATACCGTTACCTGTAATAAATACCTTGCATATATAGGTGGTTGAGCTTGGTGCTTGATGGTGTTCTTCGATGTGGGACTGGTCTGGTTCTGCTGATGTGTGATTCGCACATTCGGGTATGCGCCCCACGGGCGCGTGTGCGCTCGGATCGGGTCGGTCTTGTGAGTGAAGTTGAAGCCTTCCTGGTGGTCTTTCGGGCGATCGGGTAGGTGTTGATTACCTGCTTAAGTGGATAAGTAATTTAATCGGACAACTAATGCTATACAAACAAGTCCCCCAAGTCCCCAAGTCAAAGAGAACTTTCTTGACTGGGGAGTTGAAAAAGGGTTCGTGCGATCAAACAAAATATACTTATCCGGTTGAGCAGTGGTGCGTGGTCCTGTAACCCCCAAGTCCCCCAACTCTCCGGTCAAGGAAGGGCTCGCATGACGGAGTGGGTACCTGCGCGTTCGATCGTGTACCTGTACGTGTGGGCATGTACCTGTCCAAACGAGTCTTGCTATTATGGAGCCGTGCGCCCGTGGGGTGTGGCCTGGTAAACATAAATGGGGCAACATATATATAGTTTATGTGAATGTGTGAATGTATGGTATGATGCGTGAATGTATGGTATGATGCGTGAATGTATGCGAATGTTTTTCATAACGCCAGCGTTGGGATGCCGTTGTGTACCGCGTACATCAACGGGGATGCCGTTGCGTACGGTGTAGCGTCAACGGTGGGATCAAGACCGCGACGTACAATTAACGCGCACGGAGGGGACGGACCGCATGCCCGTGCCGTTCTTCGGCTTAGCATGCCCAGAGAGGGGACGGACCACATGCCTCTGTCTATGACAGCCGGCTTGCTGTCGAGTCCAGGGAGGGCGTACCTTTGCCTGCGACGCTCATCGGTCTTGGAACGCGCAAGGAGGGGACGGACCGCACGCCCCTGCCGGTCCGAGTCGGCGAATCGATCGTTAACGTTACGCACACGGAGGGGCCGAGCCCCACGCCCGTGCCGCCCATTGGCTTAGCATGCTCAGAGAGGAGTTGGCCCCATGCCTCTGCCATGACAGCCGGCTTGCGCTTCGATCGTTAACAGTGCGCTCACAGAGAAGACGGACCCCACACCCGTGCCGCCCATCAGTCTCAGCGCGCGCAAAGAAGGGACGGACCCCATGCCTCTGCCGCCTGATCCGGCTTGCTTTCTAACATTTGAGTGTACGGAGAGGAAGAACCCCATGCCCGTACGGCGCAAGTTCTTCATGCGGCGCGCGTCCGAAAGGGAACTCAGGCGTTCACCCTCTTTCGGGGTGCCCGGATGGTGTTGTACTAACCTGATGGTGTTTCGCGAGCCTGGTCATGTGGGTGGTGTGCGCGCTAGTATGAATGGCGGATATCATGGCGTGTGTTGCCCTACCTTGGGTGGGGTGATTTCGTCTGACGAGGTGATTGATGTGACATTCCTTTTGACTTCTCCTTGGGAACCGTTGTGTAATAAATGCTAGCCGTCGTAATTAATGCTGGCGTGCCCTGGGCATTAAATGCTGATGACATAGTAATTGCTCGAAGCTCAGACGTCAGGCGCGTGGGCGCGTGTGGTGTTGCATGGGCGACACGTCTCGAGCCGTGGGAGACCGTGCTAGGGTTTGAAATCAAGGCGGGAAGCTGAAGAGTTGGCGCGGTTACTAAGGAGGGTAAGTAAACCGCCATGGGGCCACGTGTCGCAATCCGACGGTGGATACGCGAAAATGGACGGCTGGCGTTCGTTCGCGTAATCCGTCTGATTAGTATAAATAGGTGCCACAATCAGATTGTTTTCCTTTATCACTCTCATATTTTACCGAAACGCTGCCGAATTCATACTGCAATCTGCTTCTCTGATCTTCTGTGTTCGTGTTCTTTTCTTGCCGGAATCCTTGCTCGACGTGCAACTTTTCAACCTACAAACTTCAATTTGGTGAGGCTCTCGTCCTTTCTATTTTTGGTTCTTTTTGTCGTTTTTGTGTTTTTGGTTTCTGGGTTTGGTTTTGTTTTTTTTGTTTTTGGGTTTGCATCCCAAGAACAAGACGCGTTCTTGGGGTGTACCTGGTTTTGATTTTGGTTTGGGGTAGGTTTTGGGTTTTTTTTGTATGTTTCTGGTAGGTTTGTTTTTTTTGCTAAGTATGGGTTCGCGTGCGTGCGTCTAGGAATGGAGCCGATAGAGATATCAAGCGGGCAATCGCATGAGCGCATATACATACCGGGGGTGGGGTGGTTTAGTTGTGGGTCGAGTACGTCGTCGTATGAGTCCGTGTTGAGTGTGGCGTCTCTGCGATACATCCCTAACACTTCTCCTGTGGTGCAGCCAATGGATCCCAAGCAGGCGCTCGCATCCGCAGGGTTGGGAAGCTCGTCGGGGGCGTCAGACGCGTCTTCGTCCGGTTCCGGACCATGGGGTGAGGAAGGCATCCGTCAGCAGGAGTCTGTTCCTCAGTTCGCGGAAGGAGGCCGCGTCCACTGGGTGCTGCTGGACGGGACGCCAGTTCAGGAGCCAGAGCGTGCGCCGTCCTTTAAAGAGATTGCAAGATGGGCGCGCGACTACCATATACCGAACTCCGTGCGCCTGAGGATCCCAGGCAAGGGAGACACGTTCACCCGCCCTCCGCTCGGCCACGTCTGCCTGAGCGAGTTCCACCTCAAGGTCGGGATCAAGCTGCCTTTGCATCCATTCTTCCAGTACATGCTGGTGCTGCTGAGGATTTCTCTCGGCCAATGCGGGCCCACGCTCACCCGCACGCTCGTGGCCATGTTCAACATCTTACGGGTGAGCGGGATGGATCAGCCGACGCGGGCGGAGTTCTTCCATTTCTTCCGTCTGCGATACTCCACGCGCCAAAGGGACTCGGGAACCTTCATGGTGGAGCCTCGCGTGAAGTGGTGGCTGGTGGACCCACCGAGCTCTTCAACCTCCTGGCGTACGATCAACTGCTTGGTGGGTGGAGACTGGGAGTTCGGCGCCTTCCCGCCCGCGTATGCCGCCAATGCCGACCGGATCGATCGCGTCCCACAATTTTTCCATACGCTCGACACGAATGAGTATCCGCTCACGCCGGTTGAGGAGGCCCGGATAGCTCGCCTCAAGTTCGTGTTCGACCCCGCGCCCGAGTCAAGATATTTCTAGGCCGCGTGTCACTGGGAGCTTATTGAACGCACGCGTCTCGCCAGACCGCCTGGTCTGTGGGTTGTAGTTTGCTGCTAGGAGTAGGAGTAGAATTTTGACAAACTGTTTGCTTCTGTTGCTGACCTTCTGTTTGTGTGTGTTGTAGTTAAGATGACGAAGTCCAAGGCCACAGACAAGGATAACACGCTCAAGCGCCGGATGGCTGCGTTGTTGGTCACCGCCGAGAAGGTTCGTCGGGTGGCAGATGACGGTCGTGGCGGGCTCGTCCTGGGGGACAGTACCCAGCCCAAGATCCCGATCCTCGACGTGGCGGACCTCGTCCCGCCCATCCGTGGGCCACAAACGGATGCTCCCCGCCCGCCCCCAGGCAATGTCATTGGTTCCAAGGCTCAGATCCGAGCGGATCACGATCAGCACCAGCGGGAGAAGGAACAGCGGCAGGTGGAGCGCGATCAGCGCCAGACCGGTTAGGATGATCAAAGGGATCGGCGGGAGGCCGTACGTATGCCTCAGTCTTCGAGCCGTGCCCCCGTCACGCCTTGGTCTTTCGATCCACCTTCAAGTCCTCCACAATACTCCAAGCGGGGTGGGGATGAGCCTCATTCGAAGCGGCCACAGACGGATGCTGCTGGGGGTCCGCTCGCCTTCTGCGGGCCAATGATGGACGCCATTGAGGTCGCCGTGCGATCCGTCAATAGGTTGATACCACCGGCGTCGGGTGGCCTGGATGATATGGATCGGGCGTACAACGCCTGTGCGCTGATGCAGTACAAGCTCTTCCAGGCGCGCCAGCGGCAGGCGAACGACAGGCATGCGGAGATCCTTAAGGGGGAGCTGCGCGGGCTTACTGAGGCCCACAGGAAGTTGCAGTATGAGCTCTCCAAGGCCGATGTGGTGGCGGACCGTCTGCATAGCGAACACCGCGAGGCCGCTGAGCGGGAGTCGCTGCTAAAGGCCGAGCGCGATAGTGCCCTAGCCGCTGTGGAGGAGGCGAAGGCTGAAGCGGCCAATCGGCTGGCAGAGATGGAGTCCCGCCTGATGGAGGCCGAGCGCCAGGCTTGAACAAGGGAGCGCATCCACCAGGCCCAAGCAGAGGCGGTTGCTGCCTTCAAGAATTCTTCGGAGTTTTTGGAGTTGGTGGCCGTTGAGGCTGATGGTCAGGTGGCTGAGTTCCAGGAGGCGGTGTCGCCCTTCCTGGACTTGGTGCGCTACCGCGCCCACCTGGAGGCACAGGCGGGTGGGGCGTCCGTCGAGCCGGAGCAAGGGCAGCTGGAGGCGGGGACCGAGGAGGCGGCGGGCGGGGCGGATCAATAGAGTATCTCTTATTATTTTTTTTTTGTAATAGAGGAGTTTTTGTAATCGGGCTTTGTGCCTTGTGAATCAATGAAGTTTCTTTTGTTCCGTACGTGTGCCTTGTCTTTTTTTTTTGGCATCTTTTGAATGACTCACGCGAACATGCGCCTTCCCCTTGTTTAGAATTCCATTCCAAAATGCAAGTGTTACATTGATGTAAATAACCTTGACCCCCAGTCCCCCGAGTATCGGGCGGACGGGTGAAGGACAAACGAATCGTGATAATAAAATGGACAGAATGGAGTAAATATATGAACATCACAACAGAATTTAATGAAAATATTTCCTCAAATGTTGGATGTTCCACGGGTGCCGTAGTCGTTGACCTTGCATGTCTCTTAGGAAAAAGGTGCTGGCGCTTATCACCTCATCGACGACGTACGGGCCTTCCCACAACGGGCGGAGTGTTTTGACCTTTTGTTGGATTGCCTTCATCACCCAGTCCCCCAGTTGGATTGGCCGAGCCCGAATGCGCTGGTTGAACAATCGGGCGATCCTCTGCTTATTTGCGGCATTGTGGAGATGCGTCGTGTCTCTCCGTTCTTCCAACAGATCATTGTTAAGTCGTAACCCCTCACTGTTCGTGCGCGGATCGTACCCCTCGATCCGTGGGCTCTGATGAGTAATTTCCAGGGGTAGCACAGCTTCAGTTCCGAACGTCAGGCTGAACGGGGTTTCGCCCATGGCTGCATTGGCGGTTGTGCGGATGGACCATAAAATCTCTGGGATGACCTCGGGCCAGCGCCCGTATCCCGCATCCCCCGGTTCGATGTCTTCAATTTTCTTCTTGATACCAGCCTTGATGATCTTGTTGGCTGCCTCTACTTGCCCGTTTGTCTGAGGGTGTGCTGGTGATGCGAACACGAGGTCCGTTCCTTGCCTCTTGCAGAAGGCTATGAGTCGGGGGTTGTTGAATTGTGGCCCATTGTCTATTATGATGCTGATCGGCGTCCCGTAGCGACAGAAGAGGAAACGCCAAAGGAAGCGCTCCACCTTTTCTGTGGTGATCTTCGCCATTGGCTGGGCCTCGATGAATTTAGTGTGGTAGTCAATGATGACGATCAGATATCTGTATTGCCCCTTCGATTTTGGGAGCTCTTCGATCAGGTCCAGTCCCCACTGTGTGAACGGAACGGGCGACAGGAGGATGGACAGTGGGACGGCGGGCGTGTGGTGGTGGTATGCGTGCAGCTGGCACTGGTGGCACTTGCTCATGAGTGTCGTGGCGTCCGCATGGATGGTGGGCCACCAGAATCCATACCGAAGGGCCTTGTGTGCTATCGATCTGGCGCCCGCATGATGGATGCACGTGCTCGAATGGATTTCCTTCAAGATCGAGTTGCCCCTTGTTAGAGTGACGCACTTGAGGCTCGCCCAAGTTCTCCCATGTCGATATAATGCTCCATCCCGTACGCTGAAGTTGGCTGCCCGTGCGACGATGGTTTTGGCCTCCCGCTTGTCTTCTGGTAGCTCCCCTCTTGCCTTGTAAGCGATGAGTACGTCTATGTAGCTGTGCTCGTGCGGTTCGATTGCCAGGACCTGTTATGCTCCCGAGATGCTCGGTCGTCGCAATACCTCGACGATCCGCTGTCCTGGTCCCGTGTGCACGGGTGCCGTGGCCAACCGGGCGAGCCTATCCGCCTTCGCGTTGAATCCCCTATGTATATGGTTGATGTTGACGTACTTGAATCCCTTGATCAGTGCCTTCACGTGCTTCAGATAGGCGATCATGAACTCCCCCTTTGCTTGGAATCCTCCTCCGACCTGGCTCACCACCAGTTGTGAGTCACTGAACACGTTGAGGTCGGGCGCCTCCGAGTTCTTGGCCAGCTGTAGGCCCGCAATGAGCGCCTTGTACTCAGCCTCGTTATTGGTTGTCTTGAATTCGAATTTGAGGGCGTACTATGCGTTTACCCCTCCTGGCCCGGTCAAGATGATCCTGGGGCCGCTCACCTTCTTCGTGCACGAACCGTCGACGTAGAGGTTCCACTCCGACAACGGTCGCTCCTTGACTGCCGGTTTGTCGGATGCCTCCACCGTCCGGCCGTCGGTCGCGCCGACCAATGTTCCCTCCGCTTCCGTGTACTCGGCAATGAAGTCCGCCACGGCCTGTCCCTTGATTGCCGTGCGGGGCTTGTACTGGACATCGAATTCACTTAGCTCGACTACCCACTTCGCCAAGCGACCACTGTGATTGGGCGATTAGAGGATTTGGCGTAGAGGCACGTTGGTGAGAACATGGATGCTGTGCGCTTAGAAGTATGGCCTCAACCGCCGGGCGGCGGTGACGAGCGTAAGCGCCATCTTTTCGATTGTCGGGTATCGAGTTTCAGCGCCCGTCATGCCCTTTCCTGAGAAGAAAACGGGCAGCTCCGTGCAGTCCTCCCTGTGGACGAGGGCAGAGCTGACGGCGGTGAGCGAGGCAGCCAGGTAGATGTACAATATCTCCCCCTGGATGGGTCTTGAGAGGAGCGGGATGGACGCCAAGTATTCCTTGATCTGAAGGAAGGACGCCTCGCACTCCGGCGTCCACGCGACCTCCCGCTTGTTCGTTGTTCGGAGAGCTTTGAAGAATGGGGCACATCTGTCCGAATATCGAGATATGAACCGATTCAATGATGCGAGCTTGCCCGTGAGGCTCTGTAGGTCCACCCTCCTGACTGGCGGTTTCATGTCGATGATGGCCTTTACTTTGGCGGGCACGGCTTCGATCCCCTGCTGACTGACAAAATACCCAAGAAACCTACTGTTGGTGACCCCGAACGTGCACTTGGCGGGGTTCAACCTCATGCCGTTCCTAATGAGGATGTCGAGCACAGTCCCCAAGTTCGGGACGTGGTCGGCCGCCTGAACGCTCTTCACCAAGATGTCGTCCACGTACACGTCCACAATGTTGCCAATCAGGCCATGAAACATCACGTTCATGAGCCTCTGGTACGTGGAGCCAACATTCTACAACCCGAATGGCATTACGACGTAGCAATATAATCCCTTGTCCGTGACAAACGTCGTCGCCTCCTGGTCCTCGGGGTCCATGAAAATCTGGTTGTAGCCTGAGTATGCGTCCATCATGGATAGGAGCTCGTGCCCAGCTGTCGCGTCTACCAATTGGTCGATCCTCAGCAGAGGGAAGCTGTCCTTGGGGCATGCCTTGTTGAGATCGCTGTAATCGATGCACATCCTCCACTTCTTGTTGCTCTTCTACACCATCACAGCGTTGGAGATCCACTTCGGATACTCTACCTTGCGGATGAACCCGATGCCCAGCAGTCGGTCCACCTCCTCGTGCATCGACGCATAGTGCTCCGCTTTGTATGCCCGCCTCTTCTGATTTACCGCCCGGGCGCCGGCGCCGACGCTCAGCCTGTGGGATATGATGCTTGTGTTGATCCCGGGCATGTCCTTATACGACCATGCGAACACCTCCTGCTTCTCCTTCAGCAGCGCGATCAGCCGCTCGGCTGTCGCGGGATCCAATGACACTCCGATCTGGACCGTCCTCTCCGGGTGTTCGGAGGATAGCTGAACCGTCATCAGCTCTTCGCGTTCGGGGACGGGCGATACCGCCATCAGCCCGTCACGCGGATCGTCCGGTACGTCTGTTCCTGGTGTGGGTTCCAAGGCGAGGACTTCCTGCCTGTCCCGGGGTTTCGTGGCTTCCTCGTAGTTGTATCCCCTGATGTACCCGACCCCCTGTTCGGTTGGGAATCGTCCCAAGAGCAAGTGTCCCGCGATGATCATCTTCAGCTTATTGATCCCCGGTCTCCCGAGAATGGCGTTGTATGGGGAAGGGCTGTCCATGATAATGAAGTTTGTTCGAACCTCGCTGTGCGGGGAGTCGGATGTGCCAATCCCGACTCGGATGCTGTCGCTCCCAATCGAATACGATGTTTCGCCCGTGAAGCTGGCCACGCACTCATGATCATGTGTCATCTTGCGGGCGGGCCTGCCGAGTGCTGCGTATGCGTCCAGATAGATCACGTTCACGGACGTCCCACTGTCTACCAGCACCCTCTTCACGAGGAAATGATCGATGATCGCATCGATCATGAACGGTAGGGTGCTGTCCCTCGGGCTACCTTCCTCGTCTTCCGCCGTGAAGCTAATGGCGGGTGCCTCCCATCTTCCTCCCTTCTGCGCTCGCCCCGCCCCGATCATCAGCACCTCCCTGCTCGAATGATCGGGCGACGAGGTGCCCTCATTGCGTTTTCCCCCAGATATTGTGCTGATGGTTCCCCTGGCTTCGATGTTCGCCTCGCGCTATCGCTCTTCCGCCCTGAGAGGGGTGACCTGATCGTCCATCCTCATGTCTTCAAGGGCATTCTTCAACATGATGCAGCTGTTGGTACGGTGGGTGGTGGCGTTGTGGTACTCGCACCAGATGCTCGGGATTCGGCCGATCGGGGCCATTGCTTTCGTCATGTTGTTTGGTGGCGAAATCCGGTGTCGGTGTAGGCGGAGCAGCTGTTCGTTCGACTGGTGATCGACCGCGTAGACCTCTTGTCTCGTTGGTCGGTACTGCAGTGCCGGCGGTAGACGGGCTCCCTGCGGCGCCGGTCCCCTTGCCTGGTTGTAGTGGTTGCCCTGGTAATTGCGGAAGAATGGCCTCTGGTGATTCTGTTTCTGCGCGTCCCGGTTCCTCTTGTACCCCCCAGCCGGCTCCCCTCCGTCGTCTGAGGGTCGTCGTGGTTGGGCGTTCCCCTCCGGTCTGTTGGTGCTAGACTCGGAAGTGGACCCGTACACTCGCGTTTCCACGAGTGCCTTCTACACAATCAGGTCCATAATCTCGTCGTAGTCGAGATACTTCTTCCTTACCAATTTTTCTACGAACGGGGTGGCGAGCATGTTATCCATCAGGGCCACTTTGGCCACTCGCTTATTAAGGTCCCTGCACGTGCTTGCGAGCGTCCTCCATCGGTTTATATAGCTCGACAAGCTCTCGTCCATCCCCTGGCGGACCTTGAGGAGGATACCCGTAGTGTTGTACTTGCCCTGGAGCCGGTAGCGCTTCTGGAAGCTCTCCGCCAGCTCGAGGAATGAACGTATGGAGCCTGGCGGGATCTTGTAGAACCAGCTCCGCGCTTCCTCCATCAGCGTTTCCTGAAACAGGAAACACAGGGTTGGGTCCAAATACCGGGTCCCGTCCATGGTGGATCGAAACTCGTCGATATGCGTGCGGGGGTCTCCACTCCCGTCGAACCGGGTGATCTTCGTTGTTTTTGCGTGGGGGTCTCTTCCCCTTTCCAGTATGTGTGCCGAGAACGGGCTGACCCTGGGGGCGAACGTCCCGCCCTGCCCGGCCATCTTGTCCTTGCGTAGGCGCGAAACCTCCTCCGCCAGTTCCTCCATCCTCTGAAGGATCAGGATGATATTCGTCAGGGGCACCGATTCCTCCACTGGTGAGGGCACTCGGGTTGTCCGGGCGTTGGTCCTGCCGAACGAGTGTTGCTCCTCGCTGGTGGTTTCCTGGGTCCCTTCATGCTGCCCCAGCTACTGGCTAACGAGCGCGTCCAGCCTGTCCTCCAACCTCTGCCGGATCTGGCGCTCCTCTGCTCTCTCGAGCGCCGCTTCTCTCAGTTCCTGAACTAGGCTGTTGACACGCTCCTCGCTATCGCTACCCCTACCAAGTTCCAGTGCCTGCCGCTCCCGCGCGCCCGGCGATGCTTCTCCAACGGGTGTGGCGCTGACGTTAGTCTCCGGATTGAGCATGTGGGCTTTTGCTAGTGGTATTTATACGAGGTTTGCAATTTATAGGCTTCCCACAGACGGCGCCAACTGTTTCTACCGGATTACGCGGGACGTAATCGAGCAGAAGCAAGTACGAGTACTCCTCCTCCTTCGTGTACGTCCGAACGTTGGTGCTGTTCGGATGATCGGGCGCTTCTTCTCCTTTCGGGTATACGGGTGTACACGTGTATGCGTGCTCGGGTACGGCTGTTAGAAGAATACAACAACAAACGGGCGGTCAGGGGTCGAGACGGGGTGGCCCGCCTTCAACGCTCCGATGCCTAAGTTAGATGATGTATTGGATATAACAGTCAAACGAACGTGCGTGTAAGTGGTGTTTGGTGGGATTGAATTCAATGCGTTGAGTTGAAATGAATGCGATACCGTTACCTGTAATAAATACCTTGCATATATAGGTGGTTGAGCTTGGTGCTTGATGGTGTTCTTCGATGTGGGACTGGTCTGGTTCTGCTGATGTGTGATTCGCACATTCGGGTATGCGCCTCACGGGCGCGTGCGCGCTCGGATGGGGTCGGTCTTGTGAGTGAAGTTGAAGCCTTCCTGGTGGTCTTTCGGGCGGTCGGGTAGGTGTTGATTACCTGCTTAAGTGGATATGTATATTTAATCGGACAACTAATGCTATACAAACAGTGTGGCTCAAACCTACCTCAGAGATGTCATTTTTATACGGAAACCATGTTTTGAAAGGAGGATTAGGGAGAATTACAGAAAATATTGTGCCTGGTGATGGGGTAGTTGTGTTCTCAATGTCAGATGTGCCATTGGGTTTTGGGATTGCGGCTAAATCTACCCAGGATTGTAGGAAGTTGGACCCCAATGGAATTGTGGTGCTTCACCAGGCTGATATCGGAGAGTACTTGAGGATGGAGGATGACCTTTGAATGAATGGGGGCAGCCTTTTAGTGCTTTTGGCAGATGTATTGCTGGATTATGAGTAGTTACAACCAGGCACGGAGCCAGGAATTAAATCCTGGGGGTGCTAAAAAAAATTTGTTAAGACCCAGTGATTGACAGTGAATGGAAACCCAAGTTTTGGTTGACAAAAAGTTGGAAACTTTTTTTATGATTGATTTTACTGTAACGGACCGACCATGTTGCAAAGAGCAGTGAATGCTAGAAATGAGATGAACATGAGTACCTGTGCAGTTTACCATGGAGAGAGAGAGAGAGAGAGAGTTAGAGTCTGATTTGGGTTCTATGCTAAGGAGTGAGGAGTGATAGAGATGTGTGGGAGTTTCGGTGAAGTTGTGAGCGTCCCCCACCTCAACTTGAGTAAAAGAAAGGAAAGATCAAATTTTACTTACTTTTTCTCTGTTGTTCAGACCCTGCGTCGTCCCTACGGCCAGCCAATCAAATATTTCCTATACCCAATATATTCCAATGCCTTTGTCTTGTAAATTCCAAACATACCCTCAGACACCTTTTTTATTTTATCTAATCTTAAGGGATATGTAGTAGATTTTTTTGGATATATAGAAATCTCGGGGTGCTGCAGCACACCCCAGCCCCCCATCATCCGTGCCTGGTTACAACTAGAACTTCATACATTCTAGATCATGATTTCTTTCAATTCTAGCTGTAATGTGTTTGTAGTAAGAATGCCTGCCATCTATGTTTACTTGTTGTAAGGATCATGATTAAGCAGGTACTGATTTGGCCTATCAATATTTTTATGCACGAAAATAGAAATGCATGGAAATGTAAGAGCATTGCTGTTAACTGCTTTTCTGGCCGGCTAGCATCTTGCGCCGGCTTCAATGGTTGTGGCGAAGAATTCAGAATGAAAATGACAATCAATATCAAAATAGCTTGCAAAGTTGTGGAAGGGAAAACGGTTCAACTGTAGTAATATTGGGAGTATAATTCTGGCTTGCGTCTCATACTGCTGCCCCTTGCTGGGCGTTGGTGCCTTTGATCTCCATCAAGGTAGGTTCAGCATTGGTGTGATATAACTTACAAGGATGTGTAACAACAATGCAGCCAGTGGAGCACAACGTTATTAACACTAGAAGATATTAACACCAGAAGTAATAACCGTCATTGCAGTAATAACCGTCATTTGTTCACGTTATTAACACTGGAAGATAAATGTTAGAATCTGATGAATAAAAACCAAGTACTCTGCTATAGGTTAATGTGGAAATTTCCTTGAAACCTCCAACCTTGATAAAAACAAATTCAACGTACGTCATCCCAACTGTTCAGTTCAACTCAACTCAGCTGCCCGATCCAGTACGGACTCCAATACAAACAACAAAAACCAGTACGCCCTTATCACACCACTCACATCTCTCCACGTCACCAAATCCGCATGGCAAAGGTCCTCCCACCGAAGCCAACCAACCGCCCCATTTGGCGCGTCGTCGTCGTCGTTTCTTCTCTCTCTCGGGCTCTTGGCCGCTGATATATGCGCACGATAGTCCCAGTCCACCAATACTCCCTCGCCTTAGCCTCCTTGCTTCCCTCACTCAGATCCCTAATCTCACATCAGCCTCCGCCGCCATGTCCAAGGCTCGCGTCTACGCCGACATCAACGTCCTCCGCCCTAAAGAGTACTGGGACTACGAGTCCCTCACCGTCCAATGGGGGTGAGTAACTAAAACCCTAACCTTCTCTCTCTCTGTTCCTCTTTCGATTTCGAATTTGAAATTCGTCGAGCTAGATTTGGAATCTTAGGGGTTTTGATTCTGTGTTGTTTGCAGTGACCAAGATGACTACGAGGTTGTGAGGAAAGTGGGGAGAGGAAAATACAGCGAGGTTTTCGAGGGTATCAATGTCAATACCAACGAGCGCTGCATAATAAAAATCCTCAAGCCTGTTAAGAAGAAGAAGGTAAAAATCAAATTAGGGTTAGTGGTTTGATTCATTAAAACTTGCCGTGAAGTTTGTTGATGATCTTTTTATTGTGTTATGTGTAGATTAAGAGGGAGATTAAGATTCTGCAGAACCTGTGTGGGGGACCGAATGTGGTGAAGCTGCTTGATATTGTGAGAGATCAGCACTCAAAAACTCCCAGCTTGATTTTCGAGTATGTTAACAGTACAGATTTCAAAGTTCTGTACCCTACACTCACTGATTATGATATTCGCTACTACATATATGAGCTCCTCAAGGTAATCTTTGGATCTTTTTGGTGTGCTTCTTTTGTTATAATCCTGCTCGTGTTGTTTTTGGAGCCATGATTGTTGTGAATTGTTGAGAAAATGAGATGTTTTCTCTTTTTTGTGTGGTGCTGTAATGTGTGTGATCTCTGTGAAACGAGAGCAGGAGACTGTTTTCAGATAGAGATTGAGGCTATTATTGAAATTGCATTTCCCGTATTGTTTTTGTTTGTTGTTTCATACACTTTTTTGGATGGCCGTCACTTTCTCTCGAGTATGTAGTTAGGGTTTTGTTTTAACTATCTTAGGGTGGCGTAGTATCATATTAAGGTCAATTGATAAGCAGAGTGAGACAATACATAGAATCTTTTGACCATTTCAAGAACACTTGGATCTTACATGTTATAAGTTTTTATTAATCCGCTGGTGTCGTGTAATTCAAACTCTTTCATGAAAAATATCTATCCAAAATATACCTAAAGCGCTTTCGGTCCGTAGTTGGTACTTCATGGGAGTTCACACCCACTATACCATTATTATTTGGTGAAATTGTATTCTAAACAAACAAACAAAAAAAACTAGTCAGATCAAAGGTATCATCTTTTCATTTTGTTATGTATGCTTAAAATGCTGGATCGGAGTCTTTGCCTGGAGCGTTGGACCTATTTTGACAAAATAATTATCGATTTTAACTGTGCATTTATCATTTGTTGCAGGCATTAGACTACTGCCATTCTCAAGGAATAATGCATAGAGATGTTAAGCCTCACAATGTTATGATAGACCATGAATTGCGAAAACTTCGCTTGATAGACTGGGGTCTTGCTGAATTTTACCATCCTAGCAAGGAGTATAATGTCCGTGTGGCATCAAGGTAATTATTTCGAACAATGCAGAACCATCCAATTCTGATTTAATCACACAGATCAGTTTAATGAGTGGTCATTGACACATCAATTTTTTTTCAGTATAAAATTTGGAATAAAGCTGAGATAATATTAGTGTTTGTGCTTATGCGGTAGTTGAGGGTATCATATATATGTGCCAATTTTTAGAAAGGCTAGAATACAGATTGCAAAAACAATAGCATCAGTACCTATAAGTCATCGCATCAATCGTCAACGATTTTAATCTTTCCATTTAGTTCTTTTGCCACTTTCATTTGTAATTCCGTCTCTCTGGAATGATTCCAATCTATTTCCTTCTTTGCAGATACTTTAAAGGTCCTGAGCTTCTAGTTGATCTACAAGATTACGACTATTCCTTGGACATGTGGAGCCTTGGTTGTATGTTTGCTGGAATGGTGAGATTTTCAGTAATTAGATTGTGCTAGAAAATTTTGGTTGTTAAGCTCCGATCTGTAATGTGTTTGAATTTAGAGAAAATTCTAATCAGATTATTTTCTTATTTGTTTAGATATTTCGCAAAGAGCCATTCTTTTATGGGCACGACAACCATGATCAGTTGGTCAAAATTGCCAAGGTATAGCTAATAATGTTTCTGTTTGATGAATTGTCAAAATATGCACATAGTTATTGGATAGGCTTGCTTCATGAGAACAATGAAAGGCATGGGAAATATACATTATTTACTTTTCTACATAAATAATCAGATTTTGTACATTTTTGGGGGAAGAACTTTAGAAATTTTATTTTGTTGCTATCATCCCTCATTTACTTTTCACATGGGTCTCGAGTGTCTTATATTAGATAGAACAGTTTATCCTACACATGTTCCAGTGACATTGTAACATGAGCTATGTTCTCAATACTGTTTCGTATAATGAGTTTTGGCTTTCAGGTACTTGGGACTGATGAGTTGAATGCATATCTGAATAAATATCATTTAGAGCTTGACCCTCAATTGGATGCGCTGGTTGGGAGGTATGTTGGACATTAATTACTTCTTCTTAGTGTGGTTATTTCTCTATATCTAAGATACCAATTTTGTTATAAACTTATAATGCATACTTTGTGGAAAGATCTTAGCCGGTTTACTTATTGAACAGATAGATACGAGATACTGCAATTATGAGTAGAAATGAAATCCTGCAAAGTGATAAGTTTGTAGCTCCCAACATGTAGTGATATGTTGGTATATTGTGCTGCAGGCACAGCAGGAAGCCGTGGTCAAAGTTTATGAATGCTGACAATCAGCATTTAGTTTCGCCAGAGGTCACTTATTCTTGACTTTTACTCTGAAAGTTCCTTAAGTTTATTCACATTGATTTTATGTTGACACGGCGACACTTACAATGAGCTTGCCCTTCACAAGTTAGACCTCCTACAACTGTTATTAATTATTCAATGTTATCTGGCATGCAGGCTATCGATTTTCTGGATAAACTTCTTCGTTATGATCATCAAGACAGACTAACTGCAAAAGAAGCCATGGTAAGTCTGCATATTTAATCATCTTGTAGTCAAACTACATAGAGGGTTCTTGTTACACCTAGTTCTTGCCTGGTGTTTCCCATAACTTGACAATGTCATTTCACGCTGGGGCTTATTTGCAGGGTCATCCATATTTCTCCCAAGTTAGGGCAGCAGAAAGCAGCAGGATGCGGACACAATAGCTCTGATAATATGTCCGATTTACGGACTAAAGTTTATGCTTCTTGAGAATGTATTGTATACTGGTTGCATTTATCAATTGTTGGCAGTAATGACATTAAGATTGTTATATGGAATGTACTGTACGATCTTGAGGTTCTTGGCTGTTTGATAGATAATTAAATCAAACGCATGCTATCTTTCTTTTGGTTACAAAACTGTTTTTTCTGTAGTTCAAGGGTCAGGCCAAACCAGTGCCCCTTGGGGGTCAGACTTGTGCAAACGCATGCTTTCCCCATCAAACGCATGCTTTCATTTTTTTGGTTACAAAACTGTATTTTTTGTAGTTCAAGGATTAAGTTCAAGCCAGTGTCCCTTACTTAGGTCACAAACTTGCGCAAATGCATGCTTTCCCCATTTACATTGTTGATGATCTTCTAAGTGCTCCTGTGTCGCGAAGAACTGCCCCGACATGCCTAGAGTTGCGTGCTCCAGCTACCTTTCGTTGTCTTTTGGGCAGTGGCCTAGGAAGAACAATGCACCATGGTAAGTTGTTTTCACAACTGCCGTAACTGTGATCAATCATGATCCAATTACTTTCACGAAGTGACTAATAATATGGCAATCAGCAGGATTTCTATTTGTTCATCCGAGCATTATAGGCTCTTCCATTTTATTAGGCTTCATTGCTAAAATGCTATTTTAGGATTTACTTTAGTGCCAACTTACCACACTATAATTTTTTTTTCGATTTGTTACCTTAAGATTTTTAATTAGTCGGTCTGTTATGCATAATTAAATTTTGTTAACTTTTCCATCTAAATATTAAAATTTAAAAAATTCTCATTAGCCCTAATTTTGAAAAAAAAAATTCCCATCGATTAACAAAAAAATGAAAAATTCACATTAACCAACTATCTGTAAAAGAAACTTTCTCACTAAAGACCTTTACCTGATTTCTTATAATTTCTTTTCAAAATTGTCCTCATATATCACCTCTCACGACTGAAACACTCTCTCTCTGGTCGACAATATCACGAGTCGAACGAAGTTTTCCGGCCTCTGTCTTGGGCTCGCGGTCACCTTCCGGCCTAAGCGCCGTTGTCGCAGAGTTCGGCTGAAGCCTGTTTCGAGCCTCAAACTCCGCCACTCGTTGAGCTCTAGTTCTCTTCAGACCTCCGTTGAGATCAACGCCTCTGTCACAACGAAATCTGGAACCACGAACCGCGACGAAGGACGACGAAAATCGAGCTTCGATAGAGACCGCAGCCCGACGCCAACGAGAACATCTCGGCCTCACGATCTGGCCTGAGATCAACGTTGGGTTGGGTGCCCACGAACGCTGGACTGACTCCGACTTGGACCTAGTTATGTATGCTATGTTAACTATGGGATGCCCTGAGAGGTGTTTGTCGGGTTTTAGAGAGATGGTTCAAGCGGAGTGCGACCCAATGCGGCGCCGGTGTTTTCTCTGAGTTGAAAATGTTGAATTGTGGGACGGAGATTCATGGCTAATGTAGTAAAAAGTGGAATTGAAGTGAATGTGTAGGCTAGGATTATACCCAGAAGGTGTTCGATAAAATGTCTCAACGAGACGTTGTAGTGTCTTGGACACGTTCTTCTAATGTCGTACAATTCCTGGAATGGAGAATGCGAGATGAAGGTGTCAATTTGGATGGTACTTCGTGGAATGTTGTTATACAAAAAAATGTTGGAATTGGGGTGAAGCCTGGTTATTGTTGATGTGGGACAGAGGCGTCAAAAGAACACTGGTTGTTGTTGGGTTCAGTTGAGAATTACAGTCTCTACTGGGTTTGTTGCTGGTGACAGCAGCCAAGGATAAGACATTCTCTTATGAGGTGCGATTTGTAATCCTACTATTTGTAGAGTTTCAGAGTTATATAAACACCAAACAGAAACTGTATCGATCATAAACAGCATGCCCTATTAAATAGAGTTACAACTAACAGAATGAAAGAAAGCAGGAAACCCAATACTACGTGATTTGATCATGACAGACCACGATCACAACCACACAACGTGAACAAACTACATGAAATAAGAAACGACTATTCCTATCATCTAGGAATTATTCCAGCAACTAACTAAACTTGAAAAACAGAACATTGAACACGTTCATCAGGTTGAGAATCACTTCAGCCTGCTGAAGACCAAGTCCATGCACATAAAACGGATCAGTCGATCATCCATGCAGACCAACTTTATGTCTAAACCAAACAAATCCTTCACTATTATATAATAAACTTTGAAGCAAACTTTTTCCTTTTGTTTAGAACTCTAGCTCATAGAATACGGATGTGATTAATGAGAATGCTATGCTTACAGAAATATTCATTTTGCACAGGTTGTTATCGTTGACGATGGAAGTGTTGATGGGATAAAAAGAGTAGCCTTTGAATTTGTAATGAATACACTGTAGACAATGTAAGGGTTATCCTTCTTGGAAGGATTCACAGAAAGGGAGAAGCTATTAGAAAAGTGAGTCTAATCTAAACCAGTCCCTTCAAAATGCATGTTATGTTGTTAAATTGTCATTTCTTCTGTCATGGCATTAGTTAATTAAAGCTTTTTCCTTCTCTGTGAAAGCATTGTAAAAAAGGGAATGCTTCATTCAAAGGGTGAGTTACATTTAATGCTGGATCAGATGGAGCAACAAAGGTGGATGATCTAGAAAAACTTGAGAAACAGATTTGTCTCAATAGTGTACCAAAAAGAAAAATTCTCAAGATTTTCTTATAGTTCAAATTTTAGTTTCAAGTCTAGTGGAAATGCTAATGAAAGTCTACTTTGTATTTCCATGCAGTTGCAAATGAGGAATTTAAGTTTAAGGACTCACCTACTAGTGGTTCAGATTTTCGAATATCCGACATCCCAATTGCTGCATTTGGTTCTCGTGCTCATCTCGAGAAGAAGGCCTTGGCTTCAGTTAGTGTTGTGTTGCTAATCAGTTTACTCCTATAATAATCCTGATATCTTGATCGTGATTTTAATGCATGCAATTGATGTAATGTTTCAGAGGAAGTGGTACCGCAACTTTTTGATGAAAGGCTTCCATCTTGTAGTTCTTCTGGCTTGGGGTCCCGGAATTCGTGATACACAGGTAATTGCGTGTTGTTCCCTTGATAGTTTTCTTTCCAGCTTGAGATCGGTGAAAATACTTATCCTAAGAAAAACCAAGTATACGTAACACACAAAGTGTTCACGCAGGGAAAATCTCAGAGAGATTAAAAACCATGCGGGGCTTTTAAAGCAAAGCACCGAAACTAAAATCCACTAATACTCAAGAGTTTTACAACCCACTTTACACAATGATTATAACAAATCAGTATACTGAAAGCAATTGTAAAACAGAAAAGGGCAAACAAACTTCTCCTTGAAGCTCTAGGAAAGTTCTCCTTTTCTCCTTCTCGAGACAACTCAAACACTGGTTGATCTTTAACCTTTGAAACCTGCAGCAGCTTAACAATCTGCACAAACAGCAGGGTACCAGAATCACACACTTTTTCTGTCAAAGTCTCAACTCCTCTCTAGGACATCCAAAGCCTTTATATATATTGCTAGGGATTTAAGGCTTGAAAACCGGATGTACTCAATTCGGAGTCTTGCACACAATCAATCAGAGATTGTGTCAAACTCTATTGAGCATCAATATAGGCATGAATAAAATGCAGTCCTTAATCAGTTGAAATCAGATCACATATCATTAATTGATATGTATCCCTTTCCAAAACAACTCTGCCTAATCAAGGACAATAACCATTGTTACCTAAAAGAAACACCTCACGTATAACCAATATTTCAGTTGCATACTGTCATAAGTTTTGCCATACTTACAATCTCCCCCTTGGCAAAACAATCACAACCTGCAACTGAAATTCAGAACCTGCATAAGAGGAATCCAAACATGCCCAATATCTAAATAAGCACAATCAACAAATAGGAGCAGTTAAACGCAGCAGTTCACAGCAAGTTATAACTATGTTATAAGTAACTAGCTAAGTTAGCAATATTGTTTGCAAAGAGGAAGAACCAAAGCAAAAAACGGATCGAAAATTGAGGACTCCCCCTCAACCAAACACTGCATGGACCATCAGAGAAATCCCCCTTTACCCAAACCCTCTACATGCAGGTTCCTTCATGCCTCTCCCCCTTTGTGATTGCTCTGCTGAATTAGATGAACGGGCAGCGCCGCTTCATCCTCTCGCACACCCTATCAATGTGTCGATTCCATTGCTCAGAATCGATGCGATTGTGGGCAGAGGCAATGTCGGCCAGAAGAAGAGAGACTTCACGAAATTCCAGTTTGAGGGTCTGAATGTCCTCGGAGAGAGCAGAGATCTCCTCTCTCATGGCCCCTATATCTTCCTCCATCATGGAGATGCGGTCACGAGTGCGGCGGCGAGGAGGAGCAGCGGATGATGGTCCGGCCAACGGTTGATTTGAAGCAGAGTCGGAACCTTGTGGTTGAGCCATCTGAAATCGGCGGTGAACTCTTTGTTGATGAAGGACAAGATTGGAGTTGGTGAAGTGCTGAGGAGTGTGGATTAACCGAACCATAGTTGATACACCCTTTTATACAGAGAAGGTGGGAGAAGATGTCTCGGTGAACGTGCAGGGGATCAGGAAAGATTTTCGGCAAGTGAAGAGTTTCCCTCCTAAACAACACGTCTTTAAGCGTTTTGGGTCAGGCACAAGAAAATGGGCTGTTGAATCCAATAAGTCCAACCCACACTGAACTGATGAAACGACTGGGCCAGAATGAGAGAGCTACAAAAATTGTTAGTGACCCTTACCAGCGACAGATTTTGACACACAGAAAACCAATGAAGTCAGGATAAAAGAGAGTCATGATATCAAAATAGCCTCTTGCACAGTAAATTTCCAATATCACACTCAAATGTATGGATCACACCCTCTCATGAATTTTGTGGTGGTGGTATGCTATCACTCAAACATAATATTGTACTGTCTAGTCCATAGGCTTGAATGACAACCTGTAATGTATGAGACCACAAATACATAATGAATCAGAAGGACTTTTAACTAAAGGTGATACTGGGGCATAGGAACAAACGGAAGGTAGATGTATCCTACGGAGCTGGGCTGCTACATGCTAAAAAGAAACAGATGAACTTTGCCAAGTAGTAGACTTATGCACTTCTTGAATTGCTGCAAATTTTTTTTTTTTTTTCAATCAAGTGAGGGCAACTCCCTGTAGATTAAGATCAACAAGTTA
Source organism: Geum urbanum (assembly GCA_946800695.1). NCBI lineage: Eukaryota > Viridiplantae > Streptophyta > Magnoliopsida > Rosales > Rosaceae > Geum > Geum urbanum. The sequence continues at coordinate 20,872,693 of OX326999.1, forward strand.
TTTGGACTTGTAATGATGAATACGCAACATTAGATCACCATGTCATATGCAGTATAGTGAGTATTTTGGAAGGATCATACCAGAACTTTGGTGATTTTCATACCAGTACTTTGGTGACTTTCATACTGTGGCAACAGTTCATTAAGGTGACAGAAGGAAGATTAGTTTGGCAGTCTTTTTATGATGGGTTGCAAAGAATGAGAGAAAGTGTTTAGAGCTCAAAGGGGCTGTTCCTAGTGAGTGAGTAACAGTGGGAAGGAGCATATATATGGTCTTGGTGCTGAATATATCTAACCTATGCCTTCATCATATTCACAAGTAGTAAGTAGAGCTCACATTGTATCACAGGTAAGATGCAAGTTCTAGCTAGAAGCAGCCAAAATATGAACACTCAAAAAGTTGTAACAAGTCAAATGTAGACTTGATAAAAAGGCACAAATACTTTCGCACATACTATAGGGATATCAAGATATTGGAAATATACAGAGAAGAGAGCATACCTTGAGACTGCAGACCACTCTTACCAATCCAGATAAACAAGGAGCGATCTGTAGTCAAGGTAAGTCACTAGTGAAACTCACAAACCCCAATTGCACTTCTCAGAAACTCAAATCTGGCAGTGTCCAGTGGTTTTGTGAATATGTTAGCTAGTTGTCTTTCTGTGGGAATGAACTCTAGAACAAGTGTGTTGTTCTCCACCAGCTCTCGAATGAAGTGATATCGTAGATCAATGTGCTTTGTGCGAGAGTGTTGAACTGGATTATTTGAGATGTTGATGGCACTTGTGTTGTCACAGTAAATGGTGAGCTTGCCTTGAGGTATGCCATAGTCATGCAGCATGCTTTTCATCCACAGCATTTGTGTACAGCAGCTGCCAGCAGCAATATACTCTGCTTCAGCAGTTGACAAAGAGATGCAGTTTTGCTTTTTGCTATGCCAGGAGACCAGGTTGTTTCCAACAAAGAATGTTCCTCCTGATGTACTTCTCCTATCTTTCATGTTTCCTCCCCAATCTGCATCACTGTAACCTGCAATCTCGGCATTGCTTTCATTTGTGTAGAATACACCACAGTGGATGGTACCATGAACATATCTAATGATTCTTTTAACCGCCTCCAAGTGTGACTCTTTAGGTGAAGCTTGGAATCTAGCACAGACACCAACACTGTAGCAGATATCTGGTCTACTAGCTGTGAGATATAACAAGCTGCCAATCATACTCCTGTAAGCAGTAGAGTCAACTGGTTTCCCTGACAAATCTTCATTGAGTTTGGTGGTGGTGCTCATGGGATTTGTGACAGGTTTGGATGAGGAGAGACCAAACTTTTTGACCAGATTTTCAGCATATTTAGTTTGAGACAGAAACATACCTGAGTTCAGCTGTTTTATCTGGAGTCCAAGGAAGTAAGTAAGTTCACCACATGCACTCATCTCAAACTTGTTTTGAAGAACTTTGGCAAATTCAGCTGTAAGACCATCTTGAGTGGAGCCAAAAACTATGTCATCGACATATACTTGAGCAATGACGATGTGTTTTCCTTTTCTTTTGACAAACAGAGTTTTGTCAATGGAACCTCTTGAGTATCCTTGAGAGACAAGATAGACAGACAATTTCTCGTACCAAGCTCGAGGAGCTTGCTTGAGACCATATACTGCTTTCTTGAGCCTGTAGACATGGTTAGGATAAACAGAATCTACAAACCCTTTGGGTTGTTCAACATATACAGTTTCTTTAAGTTCACCATGCAAGAAGGCAGTTTTTACATCCATTTGATATAGTTTGAATTTTAAATGACATGCAATTGCAATAAGAAGTCGAACAGATTCTAACCTGGCAACAGGAGCAAAGGTTTCATCAAAGTCAATACCTTCAATTTGAGAGTATCCTTGAGCAACAAGTCTTGCTTTGTTCCTAGTGATGTTGCCAAACTCATCCAACTTGTTTCTGAATATCCATTTTGTGCCAATGATTTTGCAGGAGGCAGGTCTTTCCACAAGTGTCCATACATCATTCCTTTTGAATTGATTAAGCTCTTCCTACATTGCGGTTATCCAGTCATCATCAGTGAGTGCTGTTGTGATGTTCTTGGGTTCGATGAGAGAGACGAATCCAAAACAGCTGATGATGTTGATGTTCTTCTTGTGTTTAACAAGAAAACAGCTAAGAGCCGTGGCATCAATTACTTCTTCATGTTCATCATCTGATGTTGTTACAGCAGCTTGTTGAGTTTGACTTCTTGTCTTCAATCCACTGTTGAGGTTTCCAATAATGTCTGATGGTGAGTGATCCTTTTGAACTTGCTGAAATCCCTGTCTGAAAACAGGACTTGGTCCTAAGTTTGGGTCAGCAGCTGTGTCTGTTGGCTCTGCAAGAGAGGAGTTCTCAAACAAGGCAAGATCATTGTCAACCTGCTCATTTTCAACAGAAGATAGTCCATGGTCATCAATTGAGATGTTGACAGATTCCACAACATTTCGAGTACGCTTGTTGTAGGCTCTATATGAGCGACTGTTTAATGAGTAACCAAGAAAGATGCCTGGATCGCTCCTAGCATCAAATTTTGCTAGCTTTTCTCTATCTCGATAAATGTAGCAAGGGCTCCCAAAGATATGGAAGTAGCTGACTTTAGGTTTTCTTCCTTTCCATAGTTCATAGGAAGTGTGATCGGTGCCAGGACGAAGGAGTACTCGATTTGCAGTGTGACATGCTGTGTTAACCGCTTCAGCCCAAAAATTTGTGTTGATACCAGATGAGTGAATCATTACACGGGCCATGTCAAGTAGAACTCTGTTCTTCCTCTCCACAACTCCATTTTGTTGAGGTGTTATTGGTGAGGAGAACTCATGAAAGATACCTTTGTCTCTGCACAGTTCATCAAAGTACTGATTTTTAAACTCAGTGCCATTGTCTGATCGAATGCGAACGATTTTGAGATGTTGAGCATGTTTTTCAGTCAGAAGTCTTGTGCTTAGATCATGGAAGGCTTCATATGTGTCACCTTTGTTGGATAGAAATTCAACCCATGTGAATCTTGAATAATCATCAACAACTACCAGAATGTATCTTTTATTCCCAAAGCTAGTAATTTGGGCAGGACCAATGAGATCCAGATGTAAGAGTTCAAGTGGCCTAGAAGTTAAATCTGGATTGACCACTTTGTGAGGATGTCTGGTTTGTTTACCAAGCTTGCAACCTGAGCATAGACCCTCTGGTGTACCTTTTAGAGTAGGTAGCCCTCTGACACACTCTTTTGAGGACAGTTTAATAAGATCTTGAAAGTTCAAATGTCCGAGCTTCTTGTGCCAAAGTGTCACGGTGTCTTCCATCTTGGTTGAAAGACAATTGTTTGTTCCACTGGGATCAGACAGTACTTGGTAGCAGTTATCTGTAGAACGTAGACCTTACATGATGAAGCAACCTTCTTTGTCCAAGACCATGCATCGCTTACGATTGAACCACACATCTTCATACTCATCTGTTAAGTGACTAACACTCATTAAGTTAGCAGAAAGTCCTTCAACATAATAGACATCAGTGAGCTGTGGGATTCCAGGAGCCTTTACAGTTCCCTTTCCTTTAATCTTGCATGTTTTTCCATCTCCAAAGGTGACTTCACCGCACGAGTAATCAGAATCCAACTGAGTGAACCATTTACGATTTCCTGTCATGTGTCGAGAGCAACCACTATCCACATACCACAAGTTTGGATTAGTGTCATGAAGTGCAGACAGAGAGACAAGGCAATTTACAACACATTTGTGTTTAGAGATACCTGCACATTCTAAACCAGTCACATCAGCAACATTCAGTTGAACATTAGCAATAAAGCATTTTTCAGAAACTTTTTGTTTCCACGAATTCATGTTAGCAATTTTTGTATTGTCAATTAATTTTTCAAGTTTTGACAATTTTAGCTTTTGTTTTATCAGCTCAGACTTCAAATTGTTTGAGTGATAGATCATGGAATTTTCACCATATGATACAGAAGCACTTGATTCTGACTTTTGTAACTTGTTGCACCAAGGTCTAATATGACCTAGTTCACCACAGAAATGACAGGTAGGAACAAAGTTTCTTTTGTCGGATACATACCTGTTAGTGACAACCTTTTGTTTACCTTTCAGCTGATCTGAATGTGTCTCAGTTTGATTTTGTTGCTTCTGTTGTGACTCACGAACAAAGTTCACTGATTTCTGAAATCCAAGTCCTGATTTATCACCGTGAGGTTTTCCAGGAAACAGAAGTTGATTCATCTTTGCTGAGCTATCATCAAACTTTTGAAAATTTTCTTCCGTCCTTTTCAGATGTGCCTGCAAGGATTTTACTTCAAGATTTAAAGAAACATTTAGAAGTAGATGAGCTTTTACCTGGACCTCAAGTTGATCTACTTTCTCAAGTAATTTCTCATTCAGCTTATCAGAGGATTCACTGTTTCTTGAAGAGCATTCCTTATGATCATCTTTGAATTTTTTAAGCTCCAACTCAGTTCTGACCTTGTCTTCCTTTAGAGCTTCAACTTCCTCCTCCAAGAGCCTGTTTTTCTTCATCATAGTTTTGGAGGCTTGATATAGCTGGACAAATTTGTCATTTGCTTCACTTTCAGAGAAGTCAGATTCATCTTCTGACTCATCATTTTGACATGGTTCAATGGAAGCAACAAGAGCCACATTCTTTTCTTTCTTTTTTGATTCTGGTTCTTCATCACTGTCACTCCAAGAGGATGACTTCAACGCCTTTGGTTTTCTATCTGCAAAATGCTTATTTCCACAATCAGCAGCCATGTGGCCAAAGCCACCACATTCAAAGCATTTTGGTTTGTTCTTATCAGACTGAGAATTTTTTTCATTTTTCTTAAACGAAGAAGAGCCAGAAGAAGAATTCTTCTTGTTTTTCAGAAGTTTTCGAAATTCTTTGACCATTAGGGCCATATCTCCTGATTCACTTGACTCAGACTTGCTCTTTCCCTTCTTAATTTTTTCTTTTTCAACAGATTGCAGAGCTATACTCTTAGTCTGTGACTCAGATAGACTGGACTTCTCAAACTTCTCTCTCATTTCATAGGTCTTGAGATTTCCTACTAGTTCCTCAAGAGAGTAAGTATCCAAGTCTTGACAATCCTCAATGATAGTACCTTTTACCTTAAGTCTAGGAGGAAGTACTCTAAGAAATTTCATCACAACTTTTTGATATTCTAAAGGTTCTCCTAGACTTCTAGCCTGACCAACAACCTTAGACAATCTTAGATGAAAGTCATCAACTGACTCATCATCTCCCATTCTCATTGTTTCAAATTCAAACAGCAGTGCCTGAATTTTTTGACGCTTAACTTTGCTATTTCCCTCATAAGCGGTTCTAAGAAGATCCCATGCTTCCTTAGATGTGACACAATGAGCTACTCTAACTCTCTCTTTGTCACTAAGAGCAGTAAACAGACAGGTCTTAGCCTTAAAGTCTCTTTGTAATTCAGCTAACTCCTCTTCTGTATACTCATCTATGGTTTTCTCTCCTTGTTGTTTTGAACCCTCCACACCTTTTCCTTTATGCATAGGAGGAGTCCACCATTTTCTAACAACTGCCCACACCAGGGGATCAAGACTAAACATGAATGATTCCATGTAGATTTTCCAGTTGGAATAATCTTGTCCATCAAAATGAGGAGGAACAGTCATGGAACCAGTGACCTTGTTTATCTTAGGATCCATTCTGTCTTAGGATCGATTCTAAAGAGAAGGATCTTTAGACAGGCTCTGATGCCAATTGAAAATACTTATCCTAAGAAAAACCAAGTATACGTAACACACAAAGTGTTCACGCAGGGAAAATCTCAGAGAGATTAAAAACCCTGCGGGGCTTTTAAAGCAAAGCACCGAAACTAAAATCCACTAATACTCAAGAGTTTTACAACCCACTTTACACAATGATTATAACAAATCAGTATACTGAAAGCAATTGTAAAACAGAAAAGGGCAAACAAACTTCTCCTTGAAGCTCTAGGAAAGTTCTCCTTTTCTCCTTCTCGAGACAACTCAAACACTGGTTGATCTTTAACCTTTGAAACCTGCAGCAGCTTAACAATCTGCACAAACAGCAGGGTACCAGAATCACACACTTTTTCTGTCAAAGTCTCAACTCCTCTCTAGGACATCCAAAGCCTTTATATATATTGCTAGGGATTTAAGGCTTGAAAACCGGATGTACTCAATTCGGAGTCTTGCACACAATCAATCAGAGATTGTGTCAAACTCTATTGAGCATCAATATAGGCATGAATAAAATGCAGTTCTTAATCAGTTGAAATCGGATCACATATCATTAATTGATATGTATCCCTTTCCAAAACAACTCTGCCTAATCAAGGACAATAACCATTGTTACCTAAAAGAAACACCTCACGTATAACCAATATTTCAGTTGCATACTGTCATAAGTTTTGCCATACTTACAATCGGCTCACTACTATTTCTCAATAGCAGACTAAATCTTGATCAGTGACTGGATTTATAACGGTGACTAATCATCCTTTATGCATCAGTGTGGTTTTAAGATGTTCACCAGGGCTGCTGCTAGGAAGCTTTTCACTAACATCCGTTTGAACAGGTTACTCCAATAGCCCAATTATTTATCTTATATCTTTGCAATAGTAACTGCAACACTTTATGCTTACTTTTATTTTGAAGTAGAATGTAAGGTTCTTTTACTACTTATGTGGTGTCCTATATTTAGTATGTTATAACTTTTCTTGTCTAGAGGTTTAAGATTGAAGGCTGTGTTATCAATGTATTGGCCAAGAATTGGTTAATCGCAAATGTAATGGAAACGTTTTAGGAGGCAACATAACCTCACAGCTCATATATTAAGCTTTTCTGGTCATCCATCATGTAATAGATTCTTTACTGGGAACTAATGACATTCAAATGTCTGTAGGTGGAGCTTTGATGTCGAATTGGTTTTCCTTGGCAAATGGTTTCGAATTCCCATGTTGGAGATATCTGTGAACTAGTGTGCAATCCCTGGGTCGAAGGTAAACCCATTATGAATTCCAAATATGCTTTGGGAGCTTGTGTTGATGTGCGTTGAACGTCAACTAAGTATTAGTTAAACGTCAATTTTCAACTAAGTATCAGATGACCCACAATTGAGTATCAGTTGAACCTAAACTAATACTCAGTTTAACGTCAATTGAGTATCATGTGACCTTCAACTGAGTATCAGATGACCCACAACTGAATATTAGTTGAACCTAAACTAATACTTAGTTAAACTAATACTCAGTTGAACGTCAACTAAGTATCAGTAGACACATTTTTATTTGGTTTTATGTGTTGTTTGATGTAGTGCTAATGATTTTTTGATGTTGTTTCAGCGTCAATTATCCTAACATCTGTAGAGGCAGCTCTTAATGAGAACAAAGAAAATGAGGTGAACTTACCTACGTTGCCTTGTTCATTGCATGCTCAGCTTTTTGAAGTATTAAAATCAAGCATTTGTGCTTCTTGTTCTGTTTTCTTTTCGGTTGTGCAAATTTTCTAGGATTTCTATTGACATTCTTTATCAATCTTCTGTAGGATGCGGTCTCAATGGAGGAGACTAGTTTGGTTGAAGTTGCATAAAATGATTGCATTCTCGTACTCCTGTTGGGTCAATCTTTAGTGTTTTTTTTTTCACTCTCTTTTTTTGGAGGTTTATGTATAGAAGATTTTCAAGTATGCTTGGTGAAATCCGTACAATTTGCGTGTCCTTGGTTTAAACTGGGGTTGTTTGTCTATTTGGTTATTCAATGGCTGGTGATTTGGAATGTATTGAAAAACAAAGTTATATTGCATTTAGAATGTACTAAAAAACAAAGTTATATTGCATTTAGAATGTACTAAAAAACAAAGTTATATTGCATGTGCAACAAATGTATGCTTAATTTTTTCAACGTAAATGCCCGATTTTGGATAATGGGATTATGACATGTGATTATTATAATGCTTTTGTTAATTGAGATTTTTGTACTGTGAAATGCGGTTGTTACAGGAATGCTATGAGTGTCTAGTTGTTACGAGGATGCTATGTGTTATCGGATGTGTGTTATTGAAGCTGTTGTTATTTTTTATTATGGATGTGTTTTATTATATTGATATTTTTTTTCTGCGAAGCGTTGCATTTTTTAAATTGTTGTGTTGAGCTTTAGTCAAGTTAAGTTGGAATCTGTAGTTGTAGATGATAAACTGAATATCAGTTGAATGTTAACTCAATATCAGGTGACCCTTAACAGAGTATCAGTTGACCCTCAACTAAGTATCAATTTATCTTCAACTGAGTATCAGTAGATGAATCTATAGTCTAAAGACTTTGACGGTTAACAATCAACGGTCAAAGTCATCGGAATCCGGCCAAAGTTGTCGAAATCCAGTAGCCGATCAATGCCACCGAAGTCAAGTCAATGGGCAATGAAGAGATTATGAGAGAGTAATAGTATTGAGTAATTCATGAATTAAATTGAAAGTATGCTGATCTTTTTATCTAATTAGTTGGTTAATAAGAATATTTCAACTCTTTATTGGCAAGTAAGAATTAAAAAAATATATTGCTAGTGGGGAAAAATTCATTAAAATATGCTAAACACCTGAGGACATTTTTGTCTTTTTATTGTCTTTCTCTCTCTCTAGCAACCTCCTTCGCTTCATCTTCGTTGTCTGTCGATCATCAATCCCAGCTCAGATTCTCTTCTTCCATCCTCCACCTTCAACTCATGCACCCTATAAAAATACCTACACTAGAAGCACATATAACCCATAGTCAACCTCATCAATCACTCCATTTCCTTCATCAAATTCTCAATCTCGGTATTCATCCAACAAAAATCAATTCCCAATTTCTATAGCTCTCCAGATCATCTGGCTCCCCTCTATATAAGTATTTATACTACTCTGTGCTGCCGAACTTGGATTTCATACTTTCTCAAATCGCTACCACTACTATACAAAGACTCAATCTCCTATTATTAAATTATCATATTCAATAGAATCGGCCAAACTAGCTTTCTATCTCGAGAGATAATCTCTGCCGTCGACTTTCAGACGGTGTTTCTGATGTCGTCGATCCCCTGCCCCACCAACTCCATCCACTGACACCGACGTCGAGGCCGACCTCGACCGAAGCCGGGCACGGCGTGTGATGCCACCTCCTGAATAACTCGCGTCTCCTTCAACCCGAGGCCGAGTGCTTACCTCTTGAGTGAGGGGTGTCGTAGTATTCAACTTCAGTTGAGTGGGGGCAGTCTTCGTCGGAGGAGGGATCACGTTAAAAGAAATTCACGAGGAAGGATATGACAAAAGTAAACTCGCGTGCTGGTCACGTGCCAATATTTAGATGGAATAGTTAACAGAGGTTGATTATGGGTATCAAACCCGCTAATTAAAAATTTTATGGTAATAACAGAGGTTAATAAATTCACATTAAAGTGAATCCTATAATAACATTTTGACAATTAAACCTTTTAATTAATCTATTATGTATTTCTTTATAATATACACTCTACAATAAACAGTAACAACTACTGCAAACCACGGAAGGCTGTTGATGTAGTTAGTAGTTACTACTTAATACTGTCTCATTGTCGTTTCAATAAAAGCTAACGGTGCTAAGATTTGGATTTGTCCTTGCTCTTTAGTCAAAAGATTATCTATCGATGGCGAATTTACGGACTGGGTTTAGGATCCTAATGACTTGGATCTAGACTCTCCCTACCAAACCAAGGTAACAATTCAAAAAGGCCAAAATATAGGAAAATCAAAACAAGGAGTTCATGGAAACAGTAGCTTCTTGAAGATTAATAGCCAATAGTCATGATCTTAACAACCGGTTACACAAGGAGATATCTCTCCCCAACACTCATAATACACGAACCACCAACTTAAGTAGCTATTGATCCAGGCAGAGGTGGTCCTAGGCCCGTGCGGCCGCACATAGTTTCTGATTTTATAAGGGCCTCAAGTTATTATTTTTACCTAATTTGAATGTCAAATAAATATGAAAAAAGGTGTATACATGACACATTTTTACGACAGATCAGTTGGTTAAGACCTTTTTGTTGTTGAATATTTCACCTAAAAGCATTTACACCGGAAGCAGGAAGAGCTCGAGCAAGATCGGCCGGATCCACAGGAAGTGCTCGAGCAAGAGCTCGTCTAAATTTTGCTCCATCTTTTGCTCGAGCAAGCGTTCGGTCAACAACCGGTCTCAATCGATTTCTGACCGCTGCATTCTTCCTAGAGTTTGTTCAAGCTCCAACTCAACCAGACCTTCCTCCTGCTCGAGCACCACCCCTCCCGGTGCATCTGCTCTAAATTCGAATCTTGGGCTTTGCACTTTTCACCTTTTTTTCTTTCTTTTCTATCTTTTATTCTTGTTTCACTGCAAATTTATTTCACTCTTTTTTGGCCTCCAAATTTATTTCCCTCTTTTTGAAAGGGTGCCTGCAAATTTCTTTCCCTTCTTTTTGTACAACTTCACTTCTACGTGCCTCAGCTGTTAACTATTTTTAACGAAATATAATTTCGACAATAAAAGACGTAAATCAGATTGTTAAGCTATAATGATACAAAAAGAAAAAAAATTAGGTTTTTCACATTCGCACAAGGCCTCCGTCGACTTAAGACCGCCCTAAATCTCCTGGACAAATCTCACAAGATTCATCCTAGAAGATATACACATGGAGGAATAACAATGATGAATGCCCCAGCAACCCCTTCACAACTTGAGATGGGGGAAGCAGGTGTAGACATCAGACTTCGGATGCTTTGCTTCGGCATGCTCCCGGCACTTCACCTCCGAGGTGGTGCACATGAATGTTTGCATACACACCTTGCACTGCATTCACCATTCACACTTGTAAGATTTACTAGCCTCCAATTTTGGTTAGTCCATTCAGACATTTGAGCATAAGAGTAACAAATACAGATTCTCACATACACAATGATGGCCTTTTATTTCTAAACTAATCACCAAACACATCAACCACAATGTACATAATATATGAACCTAAGAAGCAATAGATATAAAACAGAATTTTTTTTTTACCTGGATTGACATGGCTTTCTTGTTCGTCTCAAGCTGGCTTCCTATAATCACCAAACAATTGACCAAATTGTATTAGTTGACCTCCCAAAAAAAATATACCAGAGTACACAGCAGTACCAGCTAGATCTATGTTTTAAACTTCAGTGACATCTCCAAGAGAACAAAGGATCGAGCACACAAGCATAAAGTATCAATCTTTTGACTTTTGAGCTCAAAAGAGTGAATAATTTACCTTTGCCAGCGGCTTTTTGCTTCTCCAAGTTTTTCTCACGTGCCATCTTGGCCTTTTGACCGTTGCCTCCTCCCATGGCCGGTACCTCGAACGAGGATTTGAGCTCCTGAAAACCCTAATTTCTCAAAATCCCAGCTCTGCTTGCTGCGCCTATGGGCAAGAACTAAGACAAAGGCGATCATAATACGGTACGGTGGATTATTATTTAAATTGGAGGAGGTAATTATTACGTCAGCGTTAGACAGTTCGAGATCGGATGGTTTGAGTAGATGACAGAAACGACACAGTCGGGAGGTGATTTATTGCGTCTTGGGCTGTTTTGGCCCAACGCGGGTTGCAGGGGCTTCTAAGTTCTAACAATATGCTGCTAATGCGCATTGAGAAGAGGAAGAACAATTTGGTACCTTGTTTTAGTTCGGTTGATTGCTAATGTAGAACATATCAAAGAATTTTTTTTCAGTTGCTTGGGTATCAACTATCAAGGTTCTTTGGGAGACAGTTTGGTGTCGATTGGTCATCATTCTAGTAGCTGTTTGGCACCAAAATTTCTTAAGGTTCTAAGAAACTTGCAAAACCGTCTCTTTTCTCGATTTTGTGCTTCGTGTGTTGGTGTGTCACTGTCGTACGACGGAATAGTCGATTTATAGGTCAACTGCTACCTGACTTCTTTAAAGCGATTGAGACGGAGAAAGCACCAACCTCGTCTAAATGGATCCTTCTTGCTTAAATGACTTTAGGACTTGTGGTTTTCGTGTCTCTAGCAGAGCCACGAAGATCGATACCTTACACTCCTCCTAGTGTGAAGCAGAGCAATCTCCTGGACAATGTGTTGAGAACATAAAGTGTTGCGTCCTAGAACCTCAAGACTCTCACGCTCTTCGGGTGACAAGGCCCTTGATCGCCATATACGGTTTTTTGCGTCCTTGAATCGCAAGAATCTCACACTATTTGGGTGAAAACTCTCTTGATCGTTGGTTGCAAGGGTTTCTCGAGATGAGAAGGTAGTTTGCCGATAACAAAGTGTGTGTGATCGAAGATCCATTCTTCGAAGTTATGCTCCACTGTATATAGGAAACAGTGCTCGTATTTAAGTTCAACTGAATCTCCTCACTATTAGACTTGCTAAACAACTCTAATTGTTTGGTTCCCACGTCTTTTACCTTATCTCAAAGTCTAAGACTATTAATGATAAGCTTCGCCAGGAATCCTTCCTTCTATAGGAAAATTCGATTATTATTAATTGATGGGCCGCAGAGATCGGCCTCCTTCTCTCTTCAGTCTGTTACGATTTTCTTAAAGAACACTTCTCGGGCCGCTCGCTTAATCTAGTCTCCAAAGCTCAATAACAAGATATTTTATCTTGGACCCAAACATTTCCCTTCAAGCCTTGAGATAGTGTTTCAGTATTAATCGAAGAGGCTTGTTTTTCCAACGACATACCGTTTCCATCCAAACAGTACCTTTCCACATCAAGCGCTATGTCAGGCTTTCTTCTGAAAAGTCACACCACTTCGAATGATATCATATAAGAGAGTACACGTCTTGTTAGAGTCTGATTCTCAACACTACTCTCACTCTTCCCAATATTTCAAACTCCAAACTTCGCTCTGAAGCTAAACTTTCTTCTTACGCTGCCATCACTATCCATTCCTTCAATTAACCACAAACAATGCCGGCCCACCGTGAAGAACTCCTAGAACTTACGCGAGAGGATGCTGAACTCTTCGCTTCAGCCGTTCGTGTCGCTGCCATCCGGCAAAACCCAGGCCCCGTAATCACTCTTAAAATCTCAAACACCACCACCGGCCGTCTGGGTCCCTTCCTTGTTGTACTTATCACTCCAGCACTCTATCTAGCTCTTCACTCTAGGTACTGCAACTCGGCTCTAATTTTCCTAGAAAACAATTGTGCCGACCCAACCGGATGGACGAAAAAAAGCACTTTTTGCTCGATTGGTAAATGGCCAGTCACTTCCAATAACGAGCACACTTGGTATGCAACGCGCCGGGAAATCGACCTCATTCACTGGCAAGTGGCTGGCATAGAAGACCTCATAGACCTATGTTTCTACACTACAAGAAAAATGCACCTAGACCACGGACCATTTCCGTCGTCTAGGTGCAGTTTTCCGTCGTTTAAGTACTTAGACGACGGAACCACTGTCGTCTAAGTTCCATGCTCCAAGTGCTATCGTCTAAGTGGTTGATTTTGTAAAAAAAAAATTAAATGAAAAATTCATGAAATGCTAATTAGTAATTTAATAATTAGCATTTCATCAATTTTTCATTTAATTTTTTGTATATCAATATTCGTAATATTGCAAAATTTATTGAATGTTAATTATTAATAATATATAATACAAAATTCATAATGAATAAATAATTTAAATTATTATGGATTTAAATACAAAATTCATAATATAATAAAATAAATTAATCTAGCCTAAATAAAATAAATTAACCTAAAACTAAACTAATTATAGGCGGTGGTGGTGGTGGCGGTGCCGGTGGTGGTGGAGGTGGTGGCCGGAATGTGGAGGCCTGTGGTGGAGGCGACATTGTAAGTGGTAGCTAGTGGTGTGTGGTGGTGGTGGAGGCGACGTTGTAGGTGGTGGTGGTGGTGGCGGCGACGCCGGTGGTGGTGGAGGTGGTGGCCGAAATGTGGAGGCTGGTGGTGGAGGTGACATTGTAGGTGGTAGCTAGTGGTGTGTGGTGGTGGCGGCGACTGTGGTGATGTCGGTGATGGCGGTGACGGTGGTGATGTCGGTGATGGTGGCGACGGTGGTGATGTCGGTGGTGGCGGCGACGGTGGTGGCGGTGATGATGATGGTGGATGGTGATGGTGGTGGTGATGATATATAGTGGGTGGTTTGATTGGGAAAGAGAGAGGGAGAGGGAGAGAGGGAGAGGGAGAGTGGATTGAGAGAGGAAAAAGTGAAGAGAGATTGAGAAAATGATGGATTTAAAGGGTTTTAAAACACTTAGACGACGAAAAATTAGTATTTCTGTCGTCTAAGTGCTTTAAATTTTCAAAAAATACCGCCAATTTTTTCACTTAGACGACGGAAATATTGACTTTCCGTCGTCTAAGTGATTTAAATTTTTGCCAAAATTTTAGTGGGAAAAAAATACCGCTAATTATTTTGACTTAGATGACGGAAATATTGATTTTCCGTCGTCTAAGTGATTTAAATTTTTGTCAAAATTTAAGTGGAAAAAAAATGCCGCCAATTATTTTGACTTAGACGATGGAAATTCTTATTTTCCGTCGTCTAAGTGAAAATAATTGGCGGCAATTTTCAATTTTCCCCAAAATTAATTTTTTAGATATTTAGTTTAAAAATAAAATTCACTTAGACCACGGAGATGGTCTAAGTGAATTTTTAAAAAATTTCAATTTTCTCCAAAATTAATTTTTCAGATATTTAGTTTAAAAATAAAATTCACTTAGACCACGGAGATGGACCATCTCCGTGGTCTAAGTAAATTTTTAAATTTTTTAAATTTTTAAATTTTCTCCAAAATTAATTTTTCAGATATTTAGTTTAAAAATAAAATTTTCTTAGACCACGGAGATGGTCCATCTCCGTGGTCCAGATGAAATAGTCGTAAAATTAATTTTTAAAAATAATTCGCAAGGAAGTTTCTGATCTGTATTCGAATGAAATAGTCGTAAAATATCAATTAACGAATCGTATATATAAACAATTGAATTTAAGACGACGAATAATCTTACGTCTTTAAACTTGTTAAGTATCTACTAATGTGTATAATTTAAGTGTTATTAAGTATAGACTCATTGCATATCGATATTAACGAAATTGAATTTGGACAAAATAACCGTTGGATACATTCGTCATAAGACAATATATAAACAGAAGAATTTTTACAAAATAGTAAGTTCATTAAGAGTTTCATCGGCACAGTCAACTGCAAAACCGAAATTTTTACAAACCGGAAACATGGATACACGAATATCGGTAAGTCCTATTTTGGAACCGTCGACACTCACACTCCAAGCATTGTTTACTCTATGGTCTCGACGAAAAGAAGATGCATTGGGACATGGTCTAAATGGTCATTGTCTTAGGTGAAATTACGAAATTTTCATTTAGACGACGGAAACGTGCAGTTGCGTCGTCTAAGTGAAAATTTCGTAATTTAGGGGTAAGGGCCTTAAGGTTTAGGGTTAAAGTACTTAAACGACCGAAATGTCTTTTTCGGTCGTCTAAGTGTCACCTACACCCAAACCCTAACCCAAATTAATTGGGCGCCGGTTCTAAAAATTTAAAATTTTCACTTAGACGACGGAGATGTCTTTTTCCGTCGTCTAAGTGACACTTAGACCACGGAAACTTTCTCCGCGGTCCAAGTGGCCACTTAGATGACGGAAAAAGACATCTCCGTCGTCTAAGTGTCACTTGGACCGCGGAGAAAGTTTCCGTGGTCTAAGTGCATTTTTCTTGTAGTGCTTGCTACCCAATGGAAGGAATCACTCTCCATTCGCCACCGCTATGTGCTTCTGGGCTGCCGCCTGCAACTGCTTTCGTCTTCCTTGCGGCGATGTGAGCATTACATTGCTAGATCTTCTCACCATGTTCGGAATACCCATAGAAGAGCCTGTTTGGAAGCAAGGCTTCTCTGCCAAGGTCACGGACAAAGTCAGCCTCAACCAGCCCGCCTCTTTCCCAGCTTGGGTAACTCACTTTATGTGCGACACGTCCAACCAATAGGGTATAACTTTCCTTGAATTCTGGTTGTCAACATATATATTATGTACATCTTCTCAGAAGGTTAACAAATGCTGGACCAATCTTGCCGAGTGCTTATTTGAGGACACAAAAATGGGTCTCGCACAATCCATCCTCGCTTGCATCTATCGCATCCTGATATGGATCTCTCTCTCTCGCCACTACAACTCAATAGGCCTGGCCCTTTGTGGATAGTGGACCTCTGGCTCTAGATGTATTTTCCACTTTTTCGACACCCTAAGGTACTGCCATTCGAAGCAGACAAGCTTCTGGGACAAACCCTGGCAACCCCTCTTGCTTTTGACGGCTAGACTTACCATACCTGTTTCGCTACTTTCTGATCGTATAATCATTACCCAACAGACTCAGTCTGCACCATCTTGGATTGTCGCTTCCCGCTAGAGCTGGAAACTGGCTTCATGCCTTCGCAAGACCAAAGTGACCAAGCGAAGCTCATCATCCTTCAAAATGACACTTGTGGAGATCTGTTAGTCTCTAACTCATCCAGAGTCGGATACGAGTTGTATACCCCAATTCTTTCGCCAGGCAACTTGGACTAACGTAGCGTGCCCATATGCCACTGGTTGGTTCAGTGAATCTCTATAGGATTTGGCGAGCCACTTCTCATCCTATAGAATCTGACGCCGCAGACCCGCACTTTGGCTTTCACGGCAGTGCTGCTTCCCAAGGAAGAACTAGTTGCTCCCCTTGTTCCTTCTATAAACGTGACTCCGCACTACCGCGCATGGAAGGCACAATTTTGGGATGGTCTCAGATTGCTATCTCTTTTCGCCTCCATCTTCAAGGACTTCTAGGCACAATTTGTCAACGGCTTTGACAGGAAAGCACTAAGACCTGTCTCTCCAGACCCCAACGAAGATACTCCCTGGCCTAAGGTACATATTTTTATCTAGTACTTATTTATTAAACCCTTGCCATAGGTATTGGCAATAATTTTGGCTTTGCACTAATGTTTCTCATTAAAACCCAAACAGTTCTATGAATAAGACGGTCCTTCTGACCCCAACGAGGAGCATAATGTTGTGAGCGAACAAGGACCCGAACAAAGACAGGATCCAGCAAGACTAAGAACCAATGCAGGCTGTAAGTAACCATATCCTTCGTTCAAAGTGTATATCTAATTTCTGAACTATAACTGTCCCTTCCTATCGCAGAGGTCTCAGAAACGGCAAAGAGATGCCTCGCTAGCTGACGTTTTTGGCAAACGGACACAACGTCGCCGACGACTTAGCTCTAAGAATGCTCAAGAGAGACACTCTTGTCTCCAAACTAGGTATTTTATCACCTCCTCCGAATACTCCTGTGAAAAATCTGATTAGATTCCTAATTGTATGTTTCTCCTTCTTAATCTTCAGAACATGCTCAACTCCCCAGAAGAGGCTGATGCTGCCAACATTGAGGAAGTAGATGCTGGGAATGCCCATAATGATAGTTTGGACACTGAGTTTTCCCACCACATTGCTCGTTTTGTTGAGGCAACTGTCTATCTTCAAACCTATCCTTTCCAAAATGCGGAGGACGAAGCACTCAACCATAATGGTATGGACGAAGGAAAGAGTGATGTTAATGACCAAGGTGCATTCAATTTTGATTTTGCTAATTCCCCCTGCTCATATCATACCATGTATTATACTCCAGAGGAGTAGCAAGCCATGGCAGACGACAACCGTTTATCTTATGGATTTTCCCGCGGGCCTCAGGTGTAGGCCTAATTAATAACACAAACCCAACGACAACCGGCCTATATCCGAGTCACCCTGTATTTACCGCTGCCATTTGAGCTATCTTAGTTAGTCCTCATAACTACGATTAATTCTGGTTTGAAATCTGAATCGGCCCTCTCGTCACATCAAATCTCCTAGTTTCCAAGAGGCACACTCAACTGCTCCAGGAATCAATGACCATTACTTCATTGACTCTGAATGGACGAACCATCATCTTCTTGAATCAAAAATGAACATGTGTCCTTAATCCAACGATTGAGCTCTGATCTATGGACTCTAACCGCTCTGTCCAAATACAAAGTTCCTCTGGTTACTTTCCCCTATAAATATCACCATGGTCCTTCCTATCATGCATTCCATCACACATAGTTCAAAATGTAATTTGTTTTAGTGTATTTCCTCTGGTCCTTCCTAAAGGAGAAACCACTAGATAAAAATCACTGCATAGCCGAACCTTAGATAGTGATATCCATGTCCAAGCCTAGGCTAGATAGTGATATCTATGTTCAGGTTGATCCTTGGTAATGCTACCCCATGTAACTGTGAAGTAGCAAAGTCTAAACGCCAGGGATAACGTTGTGCTGGTTCTCTCGCTAGTAATAGCTCTGCATTTGTATGCATAAAGGTTGTAGATCCATAGGTGCAGACGCTTCTGGAGAGGAAGAACACAGAGCTGGTTGTGCTACTACTCCCTATTTATGTTAGGGGTAGTTTAAGGCAGCACCTGGCGATGTGCTGCCTGCAGTTGGCTCGTTCCCTGGGAGAAGAAGCCAAGGTGTAAACTGGTCCATCGGCTCCAATGATGAAAGAGACAAAAGGGAAAATCCATTGCCCTTTCACTCCTCCTTCATCACTTTCGACTGCTAAACTAGCCTCCTTGAGGTTTTTCTCTGTCTTCTTGTGTAGTTGCTTGTCCTCATGGCACTCTCATTTCCATGTATGCATATTTGATACAAGTACCATAGAGATTGATTATTTTAACAACATCAACGATTGTAAAAGTTGTTTTCGCATGGTATCAGAGCTTGATGCCGCAAAGCCTTTGTAACCCTTTCTGAAATAAGAAAACTACTTGATGTACATCGTTACTTTAGCATTGTAAATCTTTCCCCACTTTGTTGTTAATTTTGATAACCTTGGCAAATGTTCCCATAAATCTATAACTTTGTGTTTAGCCACATAGATTGGTTAATCAAGAACAAATATACCAATGAGACAAAAGTTTAGCCACAAAAATTGGCTTTAAAATATTAGAACAATTCCTGACATCTAGCCACTGTCATTGGCCTTGTGCTAAGATATACTAAGTCCCTATATGTTATGCCCCTTCAGTTCAATAAGGCGAGTGATTAGGTAGAAGCCTGAATGAACCAAATTACTCTGTTCTTGGCGGGTCGTCATATTCCCAAACTGGCTACACATACTTCTTGAGGAATCGACCATTTATAGAGTTGGCATGGATTGTAGCATCTCTGTCACGAAGATGCACTGCTCAACGGCCTTGGATGTGATCTATGATGTACTGGCCTTCCCATTTTTTAGACCATTTGCCCGTCTGTCGATCTTCTCGTCAATAGGAAGCGCTACTTTCCAGACTAAATCCCCCTCTGCAAAACTCATGCCGCTAGTAAACTTGTCATAAGCTCGAGCTACTTTTCGTTTCTCAGCACATCAGTGTTCGTATGCTTCCAGCCTCTTTTCATCTAAGTCTTCATGTTCCTGCCATATTGCCTACACGTAGTCCTCGCCTATCAGATCTTGTTATTCCATAACATGTAAAGACTGAACATTAAGCTCCAAAGGCAGTACAACATCATGTCCAAATATTAATGCATAAGGAGTCGTCCCTGTCGGGTTCCTTTTACTTGTCTGATATGCCCAAAGTGTCTTGGATAAATCGTTATGCCATAGGCGGACATTGCTGGCGAGCATGCATTTAAAGATATGAAAAATTAGCTTATTGCTTGCCTCTACTTGACTATTGGATTGAGCATAATACGGTGTTGAATGAAAAAAAATGTATGCCCAAATCCTGCATCAACGTGTTGACCTCGCCGGACATGAACGTTGCCCCTCCGTCTGACACGAAACATTCTAGTATACCGAAACAACAAATTACATCTTCAAATAAGAACTGGCGAACAGTACCTGTAGAAGCCACTTTTAAAGGCCTAGCTTCTACCCATTTGGTGAAAAAATCAGTAGCCACGATGATAAACTTATATCCTTCTGACGAGTGAGGATGAATCATCCAAATTAAGTCTAAAGTCTATTCTTAAGCTGGCCAAGGCTTGATGAATGGCTGTAAGGAAATATTAGATAGATGGCTAATTGGACCGTGTGCTTGACATTCCTTACAACCCTTAGCGAAAGTGTGACAATCTTAAAGCATTCTTGGCCAGTAGTATCCGTGACGCTGTAATAACCATCTCATCTTTGGACCAGCTTGTTGTGCCCATGCTGCCCCAATTATTTTTTTGGCGTCCCATCCATATACACACCGTAATAGCAAACCATCTTTACCATGTCTGTATAACTCGTTTTCTCTGAGCACATAATTAGGAGCCAGAAAACATATCCGCTTATCTGTCGGTGCATTAGGATTCTGGAGATAGAAAATGATAGGTTGTCGCTAATCCATGTCAATGTGGTCAAGCATTGCTATATACCACTCATTATTCTCTTCCTGTTGAGCAAAGAAAGAAGGCAGTGTGCATCGTTCAACCTTCAGAATTCGTTCACGTACCCCATCGTGTAGGCTTACTCCCGTTGCTAACTGTGCCAACTCATTTGCTGTGTAATTCTCCTTATGAGGGATATGGTGCAATTTTACTTCGGTAAATAACCTGAGTAGGTCACAAGGTCATCTTGCATAAGGGTCTAAGCCTTGTAGTTTGACTCCAGTTGCTTAATCACCAGCTGGAAGTCTCCACATATGTAAACTTCCGTAACCTCTATATCTAACAGTATTTCCATCCCACTGATGAGTGCTTCGTACTCCACTTGATTGTCTGTACAACGAAAGTCTAACCTGAAGGAATAAGAGAGAGTTTCCCCATCCGGGTTGACTCAGGCAATGCCTGCCCCAGCCATGGTGTTAGTACATGAACCATCGAAGTATAAGCACTACAGGGTGTGTGTCATGATGCACGCTAACTCCAACTCTGGACCCTCGCGAACATCCAACATTGGATGATGGGCAAGGAAATCAATCACCGTCTGGCCCTTCACTGCCTTTTGTGGTACGTATTGTAATGAAAATTCAGAAAGTGCTAGGATCCATTTTCCAATTCTGCCCCTCAATATGGGCCTTGAAAGCATGTACTTTACTAGATCTGTTTGTGCAATTACATAAGTGGTAAAGGCTAGGCATAACTTCTCCATTGAAGAGTACCGTGTTTCATAATCTATCAATGTACGGCTAAGATAGAAAATGGATCGTTCAGCTCCCGCAATGTCATCTTGTGCTAGCAGGCTTCTAATGAAATGATATGTAGAAGAGATATAAAGTTTACGAGGAACACCTGGCCTTGGGGTAACCAAGAATGGTGGGTTTTCCAGATAAGCTTTGATATTATCAAATGCCTCTTGGTGAATAGACTCTCATACAAAGTCCTTCTGATTTTGTAATTTGAGCAAGGGTGAGAACGACTGTGTCTTTCCTGCAGTGTTTGCAATGAAGCGCCTAAGGAAGTTCAATTTACCCAACAAATGTTGTAGTTCTTTCTTGTTATTTGGCTAGATAACGTTGATGACCGCTTCTTTCTTATCGTCTGGAACTTCGATTCCTTGCTGATGGACTAAGAAACCCAAAAAATACCCTGCTTGCACGCCAAAAACACATTTTGCTGGATTCATCTCCAGTCGATGTTGTCTTATGCAAATAAATACCTTCCTCAAATCATCGATATGATCTATCTTGCATTTCGTTTTCACCACCACATCATCGATATAGACCTCCATGGATTTCCCGATGAGGTAATGAAAGATCAAATTCATAGCACACTAGTAGGTTGTCCCTTCGTTCTTGAGTCCAAATGGCATGTCCACATACTCAAATACTTCTACAAAACCTATGAATCGAAATGTTGTCTTATACCTATCAGCTTCTGCCATTGGGATTTGATGGTATCCTGTCGTCTCATCCATGAATGATAGCATCTCATGGCGAGCTGTAGAATCTACCAGTAAATCTACTACTAGCATGAGATATGCATCCTTTGGCGTTGCATTGTTAAGGTCTCGGTAGTCGACACAGATTCACATCTTTCCATTCTTTTTCCTAACCGGGACCACTTTTGAAAACCACTAATTATACTTGGCTACTCGGATGATGCCTAACTTGAGCATCTTCTCTATCTCCTCTTTGACTAGAATTGTTGTTTCTGTGTTCATACGACACATCTCTTGCTTCACAGACTTCTTTCCTTCTATGATGGGTAAGTTGTGGCATATTAAGTCTGGTGACAGACTTGGCATGTCTTCATATTTCTCTGCAAAGCAATTATCATACTCCCTTAGAAATTCAATTAGCCCATGTTGTTCTTTAGGCTGCAAAAAGATGCTTATAGCCACAATTATTGGCTCTTTTAAAGTCTCAAGATTAATCTTCTCGATG
Organism: Geum urbanum; assembly: GCA_946800695.1. Lineage (NCBI taxonomy): Eukaryota > Viridiplantae > Streptophyta > Magnoliopsida > Rosales > Rosaceae > Geum > Geum urbanum. Next base: position 20,895,106 of record OX326999.1, read on the forward strand.
GGATCTTTAACCTTAGGAGGGGTGTCATCTAAGGCTGATGGAGCCAGTTCAATCACCTCTTCCTCGTCTGATTCGTGCAGTACATCGTCGTCTACATATTCCAATGCTGTAATCATTGGAGCGTTCGCTTACGCTTGGTTCTCCCTCAAATAATTATGGAATCGATCGTGAAGAGAGAAATAAGCCTCGGCCTCTATACTTGATATAGGCTCTAACATTGGAATGGTCAGAGTGGTAGCTCAATGGTATACATGCGACGACCATCCTCCCGAACTTAGATAATTCCTTATTGAGATAATTCAGAAGTCGTCACCCCTACGGGGCAGCCTTTGTTGTCTATGCCATACACTTCGAGTGGCCTAAGGCCACTGTTGTAGTAATTAGCGTCCAAAGTGTTTTCGGAAATGGAATAAGGACGTGGATCAGCGTTGACAACTTTTGCTTCGCTTGAATCCATGTTCCAGAGTACCATTTGCTGGTGAAGAGACGATGGTACACAATAGCTTTGGTGGATCCAATCTCATCCCAGAACTCCACTATATGATGTCATACACTCTGTCTTAAAGAACGTGTACGTACCAACTTCTGGTCCCACTTGTACATATAGGAAGACGATTCCTAATGTCTTAGATATGATGCCTTGGAAGTTCTGAACATTCAACGTTGTCTCCCGAATGTTGGACTTAGGAATGCCCAGTAATGCCATTGCTTTAACGGTCATGATGTTAACATCTTCCCATGAATCCACTAAGAGCTTGTTGATTTGGACTCCCTGAACCTTACCTGTGATGTATAGAGGTCGCATATACATATCCATGTTCAGTGTGGGCTTTGTAAATAGCATATATGCTTTCTTGAGGGATGGGTCAATCTCCAGCTGCTTGGCGATCAGCTACTGGTCTGACTTGTCCTCTTCTTTCCCCGTAGTCGCCAAGCTATTTATGCTTCTGTTCGAGCTGGTATCAACTTTTGTCAGAGTACTAGCAAATTTTAAAGGTAAAATAAATAAGACGTTAACATCTAACTCCTCTTCGTACTCTTGCATTTTTGCTTCCTCATCTTCCTCATAGTCGACCAACTCCTCGTCATTGTCTTCACCGACTTCTCCAGCTTTCTATACATCCGTGTTCGTATCCTGTGTAACATCTAAGGTGGCTATATGTTCCTACTAGAATTGGACCTCAGGTGTAGGTTCAATGCTGGCTGGTAAAAATGAACTGGCATTTCTATGTTGATAAGTGGGATCAAACTTGCCTAGGCTGGTCATTTTCTTTTGTTCTTCTTCAATTAATGGCTTTGGTCTCCACCTAAGTCCATTTGTCTCACTTGAGGTGACATGACCTTGGGCAAAACTTTTCAGAGCAACGGGCCACTGAGTTTCCTCACTAACGTGGACGCGTTGCTTGCTCGTTTTATGCTGCCTGAGGTCACGAAGAACCTTGGGTATAGGTTCTTGCGTCTCTTCTCTGGCCAACAAATCTGGGTTGCGATCAAAGAAATTTGGTCTGGCCCATCCCTAAAGCTTCCAACGTTATCTTAGCTTTTCCAAAGCGTCGTTGCATATTTACTCTTCTGCTTGGAGTTACTTCCATAGTCCTTCCCTTATCCTTCACATACCACACATTTTCTTTAGTAATATTCCTTGAAGCTAGTGGGACATACGGCTTGGCAAGCGAATCGGTTGCAATTGCTCCAGATATCTCTGGTTTGGTGGACTTTTTTGCCGCTCGCCTTCGCTTGAAAACCCATGAATTTCTTTGGCTAATCTCCCTTGGACTGTTCGGCTAGCAATGCTTGGGTGTTGCAATCAATTCAAGACAGATTGTGACTACTTCCTTCAACTCCTCATACGTGATCTTAAGTCCACAGTGGAATTTGCAACAAGCACATAGAGCCACTGGCAACTCTGCCTTTAGGTCTACTTTTCCTTTTCCTTTTGCCATCATCTCTGGTTGCTTTCTCGAGCTACCGTCGCCATTGGTATGAAGGTCAAGAGTTGATTTTCTTTTGTTTGGGTTGCCCCTCGTTAATTCCAGCATACCAACAACGATGTCTTCCTCATGTTTGGGGTCCGGCGCGGCCGTTTCAATCTTTATGTCCCATTCATCTATCCACTGTTAAATCCTATGCATCAGCCTTATGCATTGATTAGTGGAATGTGATCCTCATGTGTTATGGAAGTGACCATGAGGAAGATCTTGACCTTGGTTTGGCTCTGGCATGGGAGATCCCCAATTATCTTGCACCGTCGATATCTTCGCTCAAACCAAGTATTCAAAGATTTGAGCTCACCTGAATACATCATAAGTGATTTGATGCTTTGGTTTTTGTCTTGATCTCTTCTCTCGCTGTTGGGGTTTAGGTGCGTTATTCGAGGGAATCAAAACACTAGGATGTAGTTTTGTGTGGAAAGGAGGCAAAATCGGTGGGTTTCAATCTATGATACCTTCCTGGCTGAATTCAATAACTTTATAGTGGAGTAGGCTCTATACCGTGTCCTTCAGAGCATAACACAAAGTTATCTTGTGACCAAGCTCATTATGGTATCTGCAAAAATTCTCACCCAGCATAATATAGTTGAGATTCCTCAACTTGTTGACCAACCAAAAGTTGATGAGCTTGTTCCTCAACAGCTCATCTAGGATTTCATCCATTTTGTCCTACTGGAAAGTATAGAGTGGGTGAACTGGTACGTTTTCACCTGCGAGTCCCTTTGGCTCTACCAAACCCTCTGACTCTACCACAAAGTTCTCTGTCAATGGCCACTTGACCTGTACCATATTAACTTGAGTGTCCGGGAATGGCTGGGAATCCACCAAAGAGACCGTCTTAAGTGGTGCTTCCGAGGCAAGCTTGTCGTCATTGATCCACTTCTAGTTTTGATCCTTTAGTTTCATGCAGTCCTTGGTCAAATGGTTCCACATACCATGGAACTTACAGTACTTCTTTCCTTTCAACTGCTCGGCAATAGGAATCGGACCAAAGTCTATTTTGACAATTCACATACTAAAGAGCTTGTCTAAAATCTCATGAGCCATATTGGCATCATAAGTGTATTTCTCAAACTCTAGCTTGGTAAAAGCCACTGTCGAAAGCTTTATAGAACCTTTGTTCTACTGCAGCTTACGAGGTTTCAAGACCTTATTTGACGTCAGTTCTACTGCATGTACCTGATCGTCTTCAGAACTTGAACACCTTTGTCATTAGGATCTTCAATATAAGCCACGATTTTGGCTTGTGCCTTTCATAAAACCTTGGTACATAAGTCCTCTTTGAGGAATTACGCTTATTATCCCTTTCCTGCATGGTATTGTGAGCCTTCGTTACTGCAGCAATCAGCTCGTTCAAGGTGAGATGTTTGTGATTAAAGAACAAATTCTGATATTGATCTTCTAAGATGTTAATGCATCTCAAAAATTATGTCCTTCCCTAATGGGGTTTGGCACAAGTTATACTCGAAGCGAAACCGATGAAGGAAGGCTACTGGGCTCTCCGATGATGACTGGCTCATGGCCACCAACTTACCAATGCTCATTTCTGGCCTTATTGTTTCAAAGTGGTCGATGAGGAATTCCTCCATCGTCGAACACTCTGTTCTGGACCTCTTTTCTAAGCCTGTATACTAGACGAGTGCTGACCCGGATAACGACGAACCGAAAATCCTCAACTTTAGTTCTGGGTCTTCTGTGAATGGTCCTAACTGTAAAGTAAAGTATGCCAAATGTGTCGCTGTGTTCGCATCGTCGTCGCCTGTGAAGGTCTAGAAGTTGATTGGTTTATGGTGTCACGGTCACTGCCAGGCATTAACGACACATTTCTCCAGTGGCGGGTAGGGAGTCTCATACGGCTCATGTGCTCTGGCGATGTGAATATCGCATTCCTCCATGAACCTCTTTAAACAATCCTCCCAGGCAGCTGGAAACGTTTTAGCTTGCCTCGTCTTTCTGGTTAGGTCAGAGATGGACTTAGTTAGCTCTGAGATGTCTTTGTCTGTCCTCTTATAAAAATTGGCCACTGTCCTAATCTGATTCACTTGATTCTCCTCCAGAACACGCAGAAGTTTTGTATGCATTAGTTCCTATCCTTCCACCAGAGTTGCTATCTGAGCTTTCAAAGTCTTCTGCTCTTCTAGACTTCTATTATAATCGGCCCTTAGAGCCTTGATCTCGCCTATCGTTGTATCTATTTTCTCGTTATTGGTGGCAAGCAACTCTGCTTGTTCCTCTATTCTTTGCTCGATAGAGGCAAAATATTCTCCAAACCGCTTGTCTTACCTGGCGGCGTACGGTCTATAGTCTTCGTAGGTAGATGGTTAATCTCTTCTTTGCTTAAGAAGTTGAAATCCATTTTTGAACCTTGTTTGAATCCGAAGATGATTTCAACCGCGTTCTCGGTAAGTGAAAGGCACTGAGAAGAAGTGTGTTCTCGATACTCCGGTTGTGGATGTTTACGACACTGAGGGTATCCCTTTTTATAAGGATTCCCAATTGTCGCTTAGAGACACGAAAAGTTTGATCCCACTGGACGTCACTACCAACATAAACACTTTAGGCAACGAATTTTAAAACAACGCGCAACGAGCTGGTAAATTCGTTGCCTATAGTATACTATAGGCAACGACAAGGGTTTTCGTTGCCTATAGTATACTATAGGCAACGAGTTCGTTGCCTGTTGAAGTAAAATCGTTGCCTAATGTTCGGTTTATAGGCAACGAAAAAAATCGTTGCCTATGCAAATCGTTGTGATAAATTCGTTGCCTATAGTATACTATAGGCAACGAAAACCCTTGTCGTTGCCTATAGTATACTATAGGCAACGAGTTCGTTGCCTGTTGAAGTAAAATCGTTGCCTAATGTTCGGTTTATAGGCAACGAAAAAAATCGTTGCCTATGCAAATCGTTGCCTAAAGTATGATTATAGGCAACGAAAAAATCGTTGCCTATAATTTAATAGGCAACGAAAAACAATATAGGCAACGAAATAGTAATTCGTTGCCTATAATTATTATTATATCAGATCTAGCCAGCAGCTCCTCCATTCAAATCAAAATCGGTGGAAAAATCTGAAACGTTCTGGAATCGCCAGTGCATTTCAGGATGGACAAGAGTTGGATGAGGCTGGATAGAACTGATGCAAGATATGGGCAGGGAATTAGGAGATTTCTGGAATTTGTGGCGGCTAATTGTGGAGAGTTGCCAGTGCATTATTGTCCATGTAAACAATGTCGGTGTCGCGGCAATCGTTGTCCCATTGCTACAGTTGAGGGACACCTTCATAGAAACGGATTTTGGAATAAGTACACCCGTTGGATTTATCACGGTGAAGCATCAGCAGCCGATCCGCATGATCATGGACAATTTGCTGATACTGTGAGTTCATCCAATTATGATCCCACCAGGAGGTTCATCGACGATATGTTTCCTCATGAGAGCGGTGTATTTCATGATTCTCAAGCACCCGTATATGTTCCTCCAGAAGTTGAGAATTTCCCTCACATTGAGCCAGTCCAGCCATTACCTAGAGTTTATGTCAACACACGTGGTATGGACAAGTACCACAACCTGATTCAGATGCATCAAACTCCGTTGTACCACGGATGTCCTAAGACAGTCCTTGAAAGTGTGATGGCAGTGATGCAGCTAAAAGTGGAGACCAAGAGCACCGATAGGTGGCTTCAGTTGACTGGTGATCTGCTGCCCCCCGGTCATCGTCTTCCCCCCACTCATCGTAAGATACGACATGTCCTCAAAGATCTTGGACTTTCCTACACCAAGATTCACGCATGCATGTATGATTGCGTTCTCTTTTGGGGTGTAAACGATGACGGGAAGGATCTATCAAAGCTTGATTACTGTCCGGTGTGTGGTACGGAAAGGTGGAAGTACACTCCTGCAAGAAACAAGAAAGCAGTGAAGATACTTCGGTATTTCCCACTGATTGATAGGCTGGAAAGGTTGTTCATGTGTGCATTCACGGCGAAAGCTATGAGATGGTGGGCTGAGAGGACTTCGCCTGACGATGATATCCTTAAACACCCTGCTGATGGTCAGGCTTGGAAGCACCTGGTGAATGTGTTTTCTGATTTTGTAGCTGAAGTCCGAAATGTTTGGCTGGGGCTATCGACTGACGGATTCAACCCCTTCGGCAACATGAGTCAGAAGTACAGCATATGGCTCGTTATATTGGTACCGTACAACCTTCCTCCGTGGATGTGCATGAAGAAAGAATATAATATGCTGACTCTGTTGATTCCAGGGCCGGGTTATCCAGGAAAGTGTCTGGATGTGTACATGAGGCCATTGATTATGGAGCTTCAGCACTTGAGTACAGTTGGTCATCCCACTTACGACAGGTTTAAAAATGAGATGTTCCGAATGCGTGCTATGCTTGTGGGCACAATCAGTGATTTTCCAGGTCGAGGGATGTTGTCGGGAAACCCAACCAAGGGGTACAGGGCCTGTCCAGAGTGCATGACTGCCATGTTTGGACAAGCTCATTGCTCGAAGATTGTCCATATGCGTCACCGATGTTGGCTTCCACGACATCACCCATTTCGCCAGGACGCCCAGGCTTTTGACGGCACTGTAGAAGGTCTGCAACCCATGGGATGGACTGGAGATGAAATCTTAGAAGTCCTGAATGAGTATAATTTTGGGCCATTGAGCAATCATCCTGAGGTTGTTGCGACTATACCGAAAATACCCGACAGGTATAACTTCTGGACACACAAGAGCATCTTCTGGGAACTCCCGTACTGGCGGATGTTACCTATCAGGAACTATCTAGATGTCATGCACATAGAGAAGAATGTGTGTGAAAGTGTGGTGGGCACCGTTCTAAATTGGCAAGGTAAAACCAAAGATGGCCCTAAAGCTCGCGTTGATTTGGAAAAAATGAAACTGCGGGAACATCTGTGGTTGAAAAAGAAGGGGAGAAAGATGCCCCAAGCTCCTTACACGGTCACGCGTGACGAGAAGCATGAAATTTTTGTGTGGATGGCTAACGTCCAGTATCCTTATGGGTTTGCTGGAAATATAAGTCGGTGTGTTAACTACAAGGACAATAAGATTTATGGATTAAAGAGTCATGACTGCCATGTACTACTTCAACGCCTCTTCCCTATTATGATTCGAGGGTACTTTGATGATGAGGTGGTAGAGCCGTTAGTGGCGCTGTCAAGGTTCTTTCAAAAGTTATGCACCAGAGAAGTGAAAATGTCAGACCTCGAAGAAATGCGAAAGGACATCATTTTTATCATGTGCAAGTTGGAGAGGATTTTCCCCCAAATTTCTTCGACATCATGCCTCACTTGATGATGCATCTTCCCGAGCAATTGATGCTCACCGGTCCCGTTCATTACACTTGGATGTATCCAATGGAGAGGTATATACCTTGCATTTGTATGATGTTTGCTAATTAAGTCTTTATATATTAATTTATTCTTGTTCTACGTACAACAATAATAACAAGCTGTTTTCATCTTTGTAGACAACTGGGAGACTACAAAGGGTATGTACATAATACATCTGCACCTGAAGGGTGTATCGCCGAAGCATATCTTGCGCACGAGTGCGTAACGTACGTCAAACTGTATTTGGGAGCGCTTGAGGACCCACATTCGAATATGTCGGTAGATGAACCCCATTTCAACCTTCCTGTAGTCTCTAATGATGTTTACCCACAGAGTAGGTTGCATGGGGAGTGGGAGTTGATACCATATGAGTTAGACATTGCACACTGGTGTGTACTCATTAATTGTCAAGAAGTTAAATATTGGAAAGACACACACCTTGGAAGTCCACAGGTTCGCGGGGATGTTGCGTACCACAACCGGACCTTTGCAAATTTTTTTGGCACATGGGTGAGTATATATTCATTTAGTCATAATATATATGACGTGTAAAAGCAAATTGTGACGGTTATTTATATGAAATGTCGTATCTAATATTGACGGTTATTTGTTTCAGATGAACTATGTAGAAGATGATGGTTACTCACAATGGTCACACGCATTGAGGCTCTTGGCTATGAAACCTATATCATCAAAAGTTTACGCGATGTGTAGGGTCAATGACGTGAAATTTATGTGTCAAGAAAGAGACAACAGGGTGAAGACACAGAATTGTGGGGTAATGGTGCATGGTGGGGATAACGATCCTGACTACTACGGTGTACTCCATTCAGTGGTTGAACTCATGTATGGTGAGCGCATGAAAGTTTACTTGTTTAAGTGCAGATGGTTTGATACTCGTCCGGAGAACGTTCGCATCGATCAGTATGGATACATTTCCGTGAATACTGCCACAAGCTGGTATGAGGAGGATCCTTTCGTTCTTGCCACATCGGTCAAACAAGTGTTTTACCTTGACGATCTTATGAACATACCCCCGTGGAAAGTAGTAAACCATGTGCAAGCTAGGAATGTGTACAGTGCTGCCACATTTGGTGAGAATGAAGATGACGAAGAAGTTGCAGCATACCAAGAGGGAAATGGAATTGACATTCCGGAATCCGATACAATTCGCCTTAATAATGTTCGACCTGGTATTGTGGTTCAAAATTCTGGAGCAGCACTTCTAAATGTTAATCCAAATGACTTTGATGAAGACTCGAGTGACGAGGACGAGGAGCGACACCTATTACCAGACTTCAACTATCAAACTGCGTCAGACTCTAGCGATGATTCTGATTCTGATTATCAGCCTTAGTTAGAGATGTAATTGAGTATAGTCTTCGAGCTTGGTTCACCCTGGTTCACCTTGATTCACCCTGGTTCAGCTTGGTTCACCCTGGTTCACCCTATAGTCTTCAGCTTGGTTCACCCTGGTTCACCCTGGTTCATCCTGTGAACTTGAATGGCTATGTAGACTTTATGAATTTCGTTGCTTATAAATTGAAGTTCGTTGCCTTTAATAATGATTTCGTTGCTTATAGTATAGGACACGAAAATTTCGTTGCATCCCGCACAGATTCTGTGCACTTATGCCCACCCAGGGACTTGTTCTTCCCTACGGTTATTCCGAAGATACCTCTGCTCGACCCTAACAACGTGGCCATATATGATGAGGACCCGTTCACGACGCCTGAGGAAGCATACACATATGAGCCGTTCTCTCAACCTCTGTTGAGTGTGAGGGTTAAGGGCCAGCTCACTTACGAGAATGGTAAGTTTATGTTCTTTTAGTAGATACAGTACATTAAATTAGGTTCTATTTCTTAATTTCCTTCTTTTGTACCGTGTCTTAGGCACCGTCGTCAACCCTAAAGCTAAAGCGAGCAGAGGTACCACAACCGGGAAGGGTATTGAAGATCGAGTTGGTGACAATCGGGCTCATATTGATTATGAGGACGATGGCTCGGCTATCGAGTATTCTGACAAAGGGATGTATGCTAGCCAAGCAGGATTTGTCATACGTGATTTCGTCCCAATGTTGTGGGACTCGTGGGGTTCAGTTGATGCTCAAGTGAAGGCCCGAGTGCATAATGCACTGTCGGTGAGTTAAATTTACATTAATTTGTCATAAAAATATGGGCATTATTATTATTATAAGCCACCAAACATACATATTTATGAGGCTAATTATGTATACGTGTATTGCAGCAATGGTTTATTATTGACGATCGGCTGAAGCAGCCCGGGGGGTGGTGTGAACGAAAGCTCGCGTCTAGGTGATGTGATTTTGGATTTATATAAGGCTAAGTATCCTGAATACGTTAGATTTGTGAATATAAAGTGTTGGTTATATGATATTTTTGTTGCATCAATATAGGTATCGAGAGTGGAAGTCCCACTTGAAGACGTTCTGGGAGGAGAACATAGATAAAGGCCGAAATGGCACTCCAAGTGAGTTCAGATACCGGGAGTACGAGTGGAACTGGCTTATAACCCACTGGAAGCATCCCAAGCTTGTGGTATGCACATGAATTGATTTGCGTACCTAAATCTAAACTAATATTATTATTATTAATTTACCTACATTTTATGATATATTATTTTATATACGCAAGAGGTAGTAGGTAAATCTCTATCTATGTTATTAATTTAATATGTAGGTAAATCTCTAATATATTGTGTAGGTAAATTAAATGGGTTGGATTTTAATCAAAAAAATTAATGTTGCGAGAATATTCTCTAATTTATGCTATATATATAATTGGCTAATAATTGTGCACATTTTCTTATGGTCACAAGCACATTTCGAAACAAAATGCTAAAAACCGAGCGCAGAACGTGAACCCACATCATTGCGGTTCCCGAACGTATGAGAGATGGACTCGTCGTGGGGCAAGGTTGGAACCAGAGACCGATCCTCTCGTGTATTCCATCCGACATGGGTATCCGAACAACCCTGAATATGTTGTAAGTATCTAATAAATATTTGTCCATATTTGATACATCTCATGTTTAATTAATTCTTGTATTTTACTCAATTATTAATGCGTCACCGATTTTGCATTGTCTATTAGGAGAGATTGGTTGAGTCGATCCCGAAGGTGCGTGCTAAAGTAGCTCGAGAGCTGCATCAGGGGTGCACGGAGGAGGAGGTGACCCAGTATGCATCTCAGGTTGACCACATGACGCCCATTAATGCGGCGAGGTGCGTGTCAGATGCGCTTCCCGTTGGAAAGAACAAGTTTTGGGCCAAGGGGATGGGTTACAGAGGAAATGGAGTCTTGAAGATGACTCCAGAATTCTCCAGCGGGTCCAGCAGTTCTAGGTCGTCCGGCCAACAAGAGTAGATTCGGAGGCAGGAGGAGCAGATTCGGAGGCAGCAGGAGGAGTTGGAGGAGATGAGGCGTGCCAGGGAAGCCATGGAGCAGGAAAGAGCCCGTGAGAAGGAGCAGCACGACCAAATGTGGGCATTCTTTCAATCTCAGCAACCTCGGGGGGCTTCGCAGCCGCACCCACAGACTCAGCCAAATCTGTTCACGCCTACAGCACAGCCGCAGTATTTTGGGGGTCACCAGCAGCCGCCGTTATATGGGGACCACCAGCAGCCGCCGCAGCAGTATCAGTTTTTTGGGGACGCCGAGCCGCCGCTGCGGCATCAGTTTTACAGGGGTGACGACCAGCAGGAGGGTTCACACGAGGACTTCCTCAATTGTGTTAACTTTGATCAGTAGCACGTAGCTAGTTTTTGATTTAGGCTGGAATGTGTACGCTGTTGTGGTTTGAACTCATGTAAATGTTGTAGATTCTGGAATTGGGCCCAATCCAGAATCAAGTATTTTTTTTTAAAATAACACAAACTATAGGCAACGAAATGGACCAATTTCGTTGCCTATAGTTTGCCACCAAAAAAAATTCAAACTATAGGCAACGAAATTGGTCCATTTCGTTGCCTATAGTTTTCCAGAAATACAACAATTCAAACTATAGGCAACGATGTTATTGACTATAGGCAACGAAATTCTTCAGTATAGGCAACGACGTCGTTGCCTATAGTTTCAAAGGTGGTCAAAGTTGACCTGTCGGTGGGTTTTAGGCAACGAAGAAGTCGTTGCCTATAGTGAAACTATAGGCAACGATTCAACCCTAGTCGTTGCTTATAGTAGAAAACCCTAACCCCTAAACCCCGAACTATAGGCAACGAATCGGTTTGGTTTTTCGTTGCCTAAAGTATAGTCAACGATGAAAAGGCAACGACGGTATAGGCAACGAATTTTCGTTGCCTATACTTATAGGCAACGATTTTGAAACTATAGGCAACGATTTTAGATCGTTGCCTAAAGCTGTTATGTTGGTAGTGCGTGCCAAAATGTTTGGCACCAAAATTTCTCTAGGTTCTGAGAAACTTGTAAACCGTCTCTTTTCTTGATCTTGTGCTTCGTGTGCTGGCGTGGCACCGTCGTATGACAGAATAGTCGATTTATAAGCCAACTGCTACCTGACTTCTTTAAAGGGGTTGAGACGGAGAGAGCACCAACCCTGCTTGAATGGATCCTTCTTGCCTAAATGACTTTAGGACTTGTGGTTTTCGTGTCTCTAGCGGAGCCTCGAAGATCGATACCTTACACTCCTTCTAGTGTAAAGCAAAGCGATTTCCTTGACAAGGTATTGAAAACACAAGGTGTTGCATCCTTGAACCTCAAAACTCTCACGCTCTTCGGGTGACAAGCCTCTTGATCACCGGTTACGGTGTTTTGCGTCCTTTAATTGCAAGAATCTCATGCTCTTCGGGTGACAGCTCTCTGGTTGCAAGAGTTTCTCGAGATGAGAATGTAGTTTGTCGATAGCAAAGTGTATGTGATCGAGGATCCATTCTTCGGTGTTATGCTCCTCTATATATAGGAAATGGTGCTCGTATTTCAGTTCAACTTAATCTCCTCACAATTAGACTTGCTAAACAACTGTAACTGTTCGGTTCCCACGTCTTTTACCTTATCTCAAAGTCTAAGACTCTTAACGATAAGCTTCGCCAGAAATATTTCCTTCTATAGGAAATGTCGATTATTATTAATTGATAGGCCGCAGAGATAGGCCTCCTTCTCTCCTTCATTCTGTTATGATTTATTTAAAGAACACTTCTCAGGCCGCTCGCTTAATCCAGCCTCCAAAGCCCAATAACAAGATATTTTATCTTGGGCCCAAACAATAGCTTTCTCACATAGCCTTCACATATGGGAGAGTAGTATTCCAATTAGAGAAGCTTCTTTGTAGTTCCAATTAAAGTAGCTTCATTCTGTTATGATTTATTTAAAGAACACTTCTCAGGCTGCTCGCTTAATCCAACCTCCAAACTCCAATAACAAAATATTTTATCTTAGACCCAAATAGTAGCTTTCTTCCATAGCCTTCACATATGGGAGAGTAGTAGTATTCCAATCAGATAAGCTTCTTTGTAATTTTTTTTCTTCTCATAATAATAAAAAAAACTATCAATATTCTTGATACGTGGCAACTGATTGATCTGCAGTAGGAGTTGCGAATTTTTAAAGTTCAAGATCAATGCATGTGATGTGTTATGAATTTTTGATAGTTGCGAACGTTGTCTTTTATATACGTTGCCCCCTGGTTGTAATCTCCTTCTACGTCAATTAAATTTGGAATGGGGTACTCTGCCCTATAGCTAGTTCCCTTCATGAAAAACAAGATAAAATTGTGAGCCATTGGTTAATCATGACAACCTCTTATGTTGTGTGAAACTCGTATCGTTTCTCATATTAACTTGGTTGGCCAGAGCTTCTTGTCTATTAACTTCGCAGTTCGTACAAAATGAAGGCACCCGTGTTAAATAGGTTGTTAGTTCCTTAAAAAAAAGGCTGTTAGTTAATTAAAAAAAAAAGTCGTTAGTTGGCACGACAATATTGTAACACGGACTTGTCATTAGTACGATTGTCACAAATGGGTCCTCCATTTCAATTCAAATAGGCCTACTATCATAGGACACGGGAACGCTAAATTTACCATCATCCTCAATCATGCAATCTTTTGGAATGCACCTTGTTGTATACATACCATAGTAAGAAGTTGAACGTTAAACACTTAAACCACATTAGATGAAAAACACAATGTGTGTATTTATATAAAAAAAATTGAGCATAAAATAATTATTAACAAATCAAAGGAAAAAGGGGGGAAATTTTCCTTTGTTAACTGCATACAGATGCCTCCTCCACAAAAAAATTATGTGTAGAGTGAGAGTGACGGAGAAAAACCAGGATTTCTTTTACAAAAAAATTAAGAGAAATTATTTAAAGACCCCAAAATAGATAAGTTTTCTAAAAAAACAACTTATAACACCAAAGTAAAAAATATCAAACTTATGACACTTTTTTTTTCTTCAAAAAAAACTTAGCTGACATCATTTTCTTCCAAAAAGGCTCAATAAGTTTTTTTTTTCAAAAAAATCCAGCTGACATAATTTTCTCCAAAAAAAACCCAATAAGTTATAAAATCTATTTTTTATACCGATTTTGTCATTCTTTCTTAATTTGAGTTCTAACAGTCTTTAAGAGAATGTCGGGAAGCGAATTTCTTCCCGGCACTCTCTTTAATAGTCTTTAACAGCTCTCTTCCCACCTCCATTTTTGCCGGGAAGTGAATCTCTCTCTCTCTCTCTCTCTCTCTCTCTCTCTCTCTCTCTCTCTCTCTCTCTCTCTCTCTCTCTCTCTCTCTCTCTCTCTCTCTCTCTCTCAATTGTGATAACAATCTCGCTGGATCAAAAAATCTATTTGATCTAGACGTCGTATGAAATTGAAAATGGATCAGAGAGTGCAAATCAAACACTTTAGTTCATATGCTTAATGCATTCTCTTCCAGAGGTATTCCCCAATGATGAGTATGGCTACTGTTTTTGGCACTTGGTTGTTAACCTCAAAGACAACTACAAAGGACACTTGAAGGATAGAATTTATGAACTCTTCATGCAATGTGCGTAGGCTAGAAGTGAAAGGCAATATGAGTTAGAACCTACAACAACCATATCGATTGAACATATAAGTCTGTGTGGATTATTAAAGATGTTATCAATTTTTTTCTTCTAAAAGTTTAAATATCTGTCTGGATATCTGTTTAAGTATCTGTCTGGATATATGGATACGAATTTCAGATCTGAAACTTGTTACTTGCAAATACAAACACAAATTTGAGGTTGTTTTCAGGTATCTTGTTTTTCTGTTTTATACTACATCGTAAAGAAGGGGAAAACAAGAATTTTATTGCATTGGTTAATGCATTGGTTTAATAAAATTCAAGGAAAGTTGTCTAAGTATATGTCTAAGTATCTATCTAAGTATCTACCTGAGTATCTAACTGGACCAGGCTGATGATATTGTATCATTCAGTGGCTTTATATATTAATTCATAAACTTCATTTCAAAACATAAAACAGAATAACAAAAGATACAACAATAGTATTGCATTGGTTAATGAATTGAATCACAAAAATTCATGGATCGCTGTCTGGGTAGCTGTCTATGTGGCTGTTTGTGTATCTGATTACGTCCCAATACCAACTATACAAACGGGTTTGAGTAGGTTTTGTGTTGTAAAATGGATCAGAGAGTGCAAATCAAACACTTTAGTTCTTAGTCTTAATGCATTGGTTCTCTCATTCAAAAGTCCAGAGCAACACAAATAGTATTACGCAGACAAATACCCAAGTAGATACTCAATCAGATATAATATGATCACAGTCATAATGCTCTCCAAAATGTAACACTTACAAGACAAACCCTTACAACTAACAACAATGTTCACACAATGATCACTACAACAAAAATATACACATTAGTTACTGTCCTACACTTGTTTCTGAGCCGGCTCAATCCTTCTTCTTTTAAGAGCAATGTGATACATCATGTAGCAAACAATAGTTCCAAAGTCAAGGCCAGGAGGTTGTTGGGGACTGTTGCTGAACAATTGCACAAGTATTTTGTCAAAGTCTACCTTCTGATCTTTGACCCACTGAATACTTTTGAATTCATTCTTTAATATAGGGATACCCAGACAAATACCCAGTTAGATACATAAACAGATAGCCAGACAGATACCTAAAAGAAATCCAGAAAAAAAAAAGACTTCTATCACACACAAAATAACAACAGCAAACTAGTACAACAACCAAAAATCAAACTGAAAACCTTAAAAAAAATGTCAACAACACCAACAATGTACATTTCAAAAAAATTGAAAGGATATCAAGATAGATACTCATATGGATACTCAGACAGATACGTAAAAGATATCCAGAAAAAATGACTTCTATCACACATAAAACAACAGCAGCAAACTAGTACAACAACCAAAAATCAAACTGAAAACCTTAGAAAAATGTCAACAACACCAACAACATACATTTCAATTTTTTTGAAAGGATATCAAGACAAATACTCAAACAGATACTTCAAAGATATGCAGAAAAATGACTTCTATCAAAAACACAACAACAACTAATACAACAAACAAATAGCCTTTTGAACACACTACATACTCTTATACTGGTTATATAAATTCATCATATCCAACACCAAATCCTTGATCACGTACATGTGCGGCAGTGGCGTGATCGTCGTGGCGTCACCTGCACCTTCGATTTTGGTTAAGCCTGCCAGGCCGTTGTAGCCGACGATGTTCATCTCGCACGAGCCGCAGATCCCTTCGCAGCAAGAGTACAGAAAGTGAGGGAGGGATCCATCTCGTTTTTGATCTTGATGAGCGCAACGAGGACCATAGGGCCTCAGTCGCTGAGGTCGACCTCGTAGTTCTTCAGATCGGGTTTCGCCGGAGAATTTGTGCTCCAACAGTAGATCGAGAACGTCTTCAGCTTCTAAGAGTGGTTGGAGCCAGCGGTGTCGGGATCGAGGAGTCGATCTGCGGTTCCGAAGCGAAGGCTCTGAACAACGCCAGCCTTGCCGCAGAAAATTTTGGAGATGAGATTCCACTCAAGGACCTCCGTAACACATTGTTGAGCTGTTTAGATTGTTGAAGATGGAGGAGAGGCTCTAGCTAGTGCTGTCTGGACCAGGTATGGAGTTGGAAGTCAGTGGCAGAGGCAATGAGACTGACGAAAGCCGACGACAGAGTCCGAAGAGGTGACAACAAGTTGGGAGCTCGGTTTGGAGATTCCATTTGTGAGGGAGAAAGAGAGAGATGATTTCTCAGAAAGGGATGAGGTTTCAGAAATCGGTGGCATATGTAGTAAATATGAGAATAATATTGGGTTGTCACATACTTAAAAACAGAATGGGTATTTTTGGGATTGAAAACTTATGCTGGGTTTTTTAGGAAAGAAAGTGGTGAAATGAGGTATTTTTTTTTCATTTTCTCAAATTTTTTTATCTATTTTGTCTATTATAATATTAACCTTCAGTTATTTAACATAATCAAAGATAAAAGGTTAAATTTGGAAGAAATTAACAATTTAAGGAAACAAACCCTCTTCATATAATAATAGTATAGATATGACTTTGACACCAATCAACATTATTTGAAAAGTGTGGGTTGTGTTAAAGTTTCACACTTAATTATTCTTACCAACTCTCCTTTTTTTAAGAAGAAGAGAGTTTCATCGATAAACCTCCAAGCCAAAAGTATACATATATCACATTACAAAAGTAACCCCATCCATAGACGTGAGGAAACAAAAGATGAGACACATACTATTCTTTAGAAACATTACTAAGCTCAACTTATTGGTCAAGCTTACTAGAACCTTCTGAAAAGTAACAAGGAAGAGAGCAGAGAGTTTGAAAGCACTAAGACACGCAATTGTTGAATGCTATTCGGACTTCTCAACACAAGTACCTAACACAAGGTAAAAATAAGCAAGTGGCGTAAAAGACAAACTAATACTTAGAATTGGGCATAGACAAAACCCTAACCCAAAAAAACACCAAGTTAAAGCCCAGAGAGAACAAGTCCACGTAGCAGGCCAAATCTAAGAAATTGTGATCCAACAGACAACCAGCCAATGCACCCACCCGACCATTGCATCTTCCTCGCCTACCTGCAGAGTCGTTGTCCCATTCGCACTGCCGCGTCGCCGTCATCCAACCACGTCGCTGAACCAAAACCGAAAAAAACCACGACACCCACACAAAACCAGTCCCCAACTGAAACATCCAAGAAGCAGTAACGAACCAAAATTCCACTGACCAAAGAGAAGCTCCCGATGACGACCTCATAGTGATGCTAACAATCACCGAATGCCTCGTACGCTGCAGGAAAGAGCCACAAAATCCTGAAGAAAACCAAACCAGGGACATGCACCTCCGTCAGCAAAACTAGGTCTTAACTTCCCACCAACAGCAAACCACAAGACAAAGCATGACCAAAAGGCCAGCCCAGGTCTATATCGCTGCCAACGAGATTTGTTGACACTAGAGAGAAAACTCCGCCACTAGGGTTTTCCAATTTTTCAACTGTTGTTTTGTTATTAGACGAGTTATTTATTTTTACCAACTCGAATTGTAATAAGTATGATTTAGTTTAAAATGAATAATCACTCTTTTCTGTTCTAGGAGAAGTGGATAACTCTAATAGCGGTGACCCTCCTCTGTCAACGTATATTGCTATCAATATTTTGTTTTATTTCAAATCCAAGATTTTGCCAATTATTAGCAAGCTAGGTCGGCAGTCACTTTCAAGAGGTTTTCAATGTCTGAACCTGGTATAACAATTGAAAAGTCTCATCTATCATTTGTATGTACTTTAGACTGATGTTAAATAATAATGAGCTGAGCCTTTGTGTGACTCTGATCAATTTGTATTCACTATGTACGTTGTCATCTCCCCATTCAAGTATTTCCTTTAATATGTAACAATGAAAAACAGGGAAACAAATTTAGAAAATGAGGATCATGCTTTTTTTTTGAATCTCCAGCAATCGACTCAATTAAAAAATAGGTACCAGATCTACGGATTTAAGTCATGAAGCAAAATGCTGGAATGCATCCCAAGGTCAATTACTCCATTGAGTGATTTTAGCCCTGCGACACGTGGCATCTTCTGATTGGTTGTTTTAGTCAAATTTTATCCAAGTTGACTAAGCTCATTATAAGCTCAGTGCATGTGATCTTCGTCTCAGCCAAACCAACAGTCGCAGTCCGCCGAAGGCTGTCGACGGAGGAGATGGATTGAAATTGCTGAAACTTGTCTGTCGGTGGTGAGGATTGTGGCGGGCGTTTGTGAGATTTTTAGTACAATGATTCAAGGAACTAAGAAATTCCTTCTTTTCATCTGATCGATTGGTTGTCTTTTCAGATCGGTAAGGTTTGCACCTTCGCCGGGTTCATCGCCGCTGCCAACTCCAAAACCGGCGTTTGTGAGCCTCCTCCGGTATAAAACCCTGAATATAATCATAAAACATTAAAATCTGATCGGATCGAGACCCAGTTGAGGGTGGAGGATGAGGGAAAGGGTTGCTATGGTAAGGTCAAGAAGGATTTTAGGTTTTGATTTGGACGAGAGTGAGAGTCGAGGATTAGGGTCAAACCCAAAACGAGTTCAATTTGGTTTAATATTCAGGAGCTGGAGAAGGCCACGGGCAACTTTTCGCAGAAGAATCTTGTTGGCATAGGAGGGTTTGGTATCCAGAATCGAGGAGGAAGGGACCAAGAGAGAGGAGGAGACCAAAAGATGGAGTGGATTCTTCGGCAGAGACGCGGTGGAGACAAGTGCCTTGGGGTGCTGTAATATACCACAACTAAGCTCAGTCATCCATATAAATTGTTAACAAATAGAACCAGTTACAATTCAACACGTGTTATCGTTTAAAAATTAGCTCCAGCATGCTTTGATCTTGGGTGCACACTAGCATGATCCCAAAAGCTCAAAATTCCATAATAACACTTCATTAGTTATTACCAATGTTAAAAAAAATGGACAAGGCGGTATACAAAACGCCTAAACATCGGTGCGGGCGGACTCTCTAGGCGGAGACTGTTTAATCAACGACTAATCCAGCACCTAGCGATTAATCGGCCGACTAATTTTTTTTTTCCAATTTTTTTACTTACTGGGTAAAAGGAGCTAAATGCAAGCCTAAACCATTTTGCACAGTCGCTCTAGGAGTCTCGCATGTCTCTCTCGCAATCTCACCCCTCGATTGCGCTCGCTGCCCACTGCCGTCCGTCGCCTGCTACTCGCCGTCACCCGTCGCTCGCAGCTCGCTGTTGCCCGTCGCTTTACAACTTACAAGTCAGTTTTGCAGTCTTCTACAACTCAGCCGATTCCTTTGGTCCTCTCTCTTCAAACTAATCAAACTATCGATTTGATTAATGGGTTATGGGTTTGATTATCTTCTAAATGAGTTATGAGTTTGAATTCGTTTGATTATCTTCTAAATCGATTTTGATCAGAGGGTTGAGAACTTGAATTAGTTGATAGGTCTATTGATTACGAGTCAACAACAAAGGCCATTTTGATGGTGCCTTGACTACCGCCTAACGCCTATAATGTCATGCTGCAATGTTTGGCTACATGTTAGGATTTTTATCTCATAATATTAAATCAGAGATTGAAATTATTTAGATCTTTGAGTGTTTAAAGTTGTTAATGGGGAGTTGAGCAATTGAGAATGAAATTTTGTTTATTCCTTCCTCCAGAAATCAGCAATTGGAAATGAAATTCTACTCATGTTAGGAAGTAGATAATCACTTGAGAATTAAAAAGTCTTGTACAGTATAACTTATTTTTGTCTTTTCTTTTTTATAATTTTTTTAATTGTCAATGCAATTGTGAATCAGGTGAAATGACAAGAAACTCAATGAGTCTTCTTCTTCCGTGTCTGTCGCAATGCCGAAAACTCATGATGTTTGATCTGTAATTCAAATGATGTTTGATGACATTATTTTAGAGACAATGTATTTTGATGGTATTTCTTTATAATATTTTTTTCATTATTTATATTATAATATATTAAATAAATATACAATAAATTAAAAATATAAAATAATAATTCGCCCAATTACCATCTATAGTCCGATTAATCTCCGCTTAAACTGCTAGGCGCTAAGTAGTAGCTCCACCGCCTAATTCTACCTATGGTTTTTTTGAACCTTGATTATTACAGCGTTACCTTTACACCCATACCAATTGGTTAGATCGCGCGGCACTATTTTCAGTTAAAAGGCCCAGAACCAAACGGCGACGTTTTTCCAAGTTGCGGTGGAGAAGCTACAGTGTTCACTGAGCGTGTATATATACGACGAAGTACGTACAGTTAGCAGTGCGATAGTTACCAGGCTCCATAAGAGCTTCAAGCCCTCCCCCCAAATCATATTTTCACATCTGAAACCTTCCATTTTGAGATCTGAAATTCGAAACCGATTAGAATCTCACAAACCACATCATGGCTCGAAAACCGGTTCACTCAAGTGTTTGAGATTTTTGATTCGGAAGAAAAAAAAAATCAGAATCGGAATCAATGGCTGTGGTGATTGAGAGCTCTGTTTGGGAGCCGAGTCCGGCGCTTTACTTCTTCATCTTCCTCGCCTGTCTCTGCTCCATCGTCTTCTTCCCTTACGCTATCTGCAACAGCGGCGGCGGAAGCTCCGGCGGTAAAGCTCCGCCGTCGATTTTCGACCACGGAGTCTCCGCCACCGCGTCGTCGTTTAGGTTTCAGAGGAACTTCCTCCTCCTGTACTCACTCGCCTCAGGTAAACACGACGCCATTTTTCCGTTTTCAGACGAAATTGCAATTGAATTGGAAATGTAATATTTTGATCGGATTGTGGTTTGGTGTTTCAGTTATGGAAGGACTGTGGTCAGTGTTTGGTGAGTTTGAGTTAGCTCACTACGGCTTAAGAAAAGAGAAGATGGTGCTTTATCTCTGTGTAGGATTTGCAGCTTCACTTTCAATTGGCTCTTTCTTAGGAGTAATATCTGATTTAATGTAAGTCTCTCTCTCTCTCTCTCCTTGGCTGAATCGCTAGTCTTGTTTAGACTTTCGAGTGTTTATTGATAGTTGCGTCACTGTTTAAATCCTGATTGATTTCGTTGTGATTTCTGTGTAGAGGTCCGAAGAAAGTTTGTATCTTCTTCTGCGTTTTGCACCTCCTTGTTGGCTTGTTGAAGAGAATCATCCCACATTTGAGTATTTGGGTGGCTAGTATCTGTTTGTCTATCACAAGTTCAGTTTTTTCATTTGGTTTCGAGACATGGATGGTCGTTCAACACGAAGAGGTTGGTGATAGTTGTTGTGTTTCCAATTTCATTGGAGATTTTAGATTTTGTATTGTGTGTACACGAACAATGTAGTGCTCATTATGATAGATTTTTCGAATATGTTTGCAGCAAGGACACAGGCAAGATTTGCTGAGTGAGACATTTTGGTTAATGAGTTTCTTCGAGTCTGCATGTCTTATTGGTAGCCAGGTTTTTTCAAATTGGCTCATTGGTATTAATGCGGAGAGAAGTATGGCGTCTCATTCCAGTGCAGCAATCTTCTTGGTAGCAATAGGCTTAGTCTGTCTCACCAAAGGATGGAAAGAAATCCCACATAAAGTCGCTCTTAAGGAGTATAAGGCATCTTTCCGAGCATGCATCATTGGTGGTAAGTGATGTGCTCCTTTTCCAGCTTTTATCTTTTGGCTTTGGTTTACTTGAGCAACTTTACCTCTCGAAACCTTGCAGTTTGAAAAATATTTACTTGGTGAAAGTATGAGGTGCAGGAGTTAATTCTACTCTCCCTCCCACGACTGTCATCTGTTATTTATAATTTTCTTAAATATTTAAATTGTTCTTGTCCATCAATGAGATGAATACATGTTGAGCATTTTCACTCTCTTTAGTTAAACGATTCTTGTGCAAGTATTCATTGTGTCATTCAAACTATTATTTGTAGCTCAGTGGATTAATGTTTGATATGGTGCAAGATTATAGTGCTTAAGCTGCTCTTCTGCATCATGCTTCATAAAGAACTATGTGAGCCTCCTTATTCTTACTGGTGCAACTTTATATGAATGACAGATAAAAGAATATGGCTTTTGACATGGGCACAAGCTTGCCTTCACTTCTCCGTGGCAATGTTCTGGATTCTATGGGCCCCAACGATAGTGGTATGTTTATCTAACCTAAAGCAGAATTCTTTTTGAAGTAAAGGTTAGATTCCCTATTATGTTAATGGCTACATCTTTATTATATTATTTAAGTTGTACTCCACTAATTGAAACAATAGGATTTGAGTTGGTCAAGACCATCAATCTGGTGGAAAATGCAAATTCTGCTTATTCTTTCTCTCCCTTCGGTTATTTTTTCTGCCAGTGCAAAGGAAAAATGTGCCATTTAAGTTTATTGGCCTAAAATGTCTGCTTATGATATTCATTTCATTTACAAGTATTATATGATGTGCGTGTAGGCTGACGGACGAGAAGTGCACCTAGGGTTGATATATCCATGCTTTCTGGGGTCAAGAATGCTGGGAAGCACAGTATTCCCATGGGTCATAAGTGGACTGTCATCCCTAAGAACTGAGGATTGCCTAGTGTATGCATTCATTATACTGGGGCTAGTAATGGCCATAACAGCTTATGATTATCAGGTAAGGATCTGTTATATACTTGACTAATGGAAATATATAGTCATCATAGATGTTCAGAAAATAAAACTTTCAAATGACAATATGCAGGAAGTTGGGATGTTAGTGACACTGTTTTGCATATTTCATGCCGGCCTTGGCGTGGTTTTGCCTTCACTTGCTAGATTGAGGACCATGTAAGTGTAACAGTCCTCCTTTTCTATGAGCTGATATCTTGTCCAACACAAATGAGATTCAACTTTTGTTACATGGGTTATGATCTGATAATTTTCCTACTTGGCATTCACAGGTATGTGCCTAATGCACTGCGTGGAGGGATGATAAGTCTTTCTCAAGCCCCTGCAAATGCAGCAGTTCTGCTTTTTCTGGTGCAGGTGAGTATTTCGCTCCAGGCTTCACCTTTCAGAACAAATAATTAAGTGCCTTGTGTTACTGATTAAACGGCATTTCACTGATTTCGTGCTGTCAATACAGGGAAAATACTACAATTCCATTGGAAATTCAACTATCATAGCATTTGCGGCCCTTGGATTATTCACAGCAGCCGGTTGCATGCATGTCTTGAAGCGGTTGGGGAAACAACCGTATCAGAATTGGCATAAATTGTGAACTGGTATCTAATCATCAGCTTATTGGCCGAGTTCTGGACTTCATATAACGATCACTAACAGATATGAGCACCTCAAACAACGAAGATGTCATCTGTCTAACACTTAACCAAGGTATTGCCAATCTAGAAGTATGTGAAACACATGTACAAAAACAAACAAAAAGTACATTGTTGGTTGAAGAAATTCAATTGATGTGATCTTGTATATTCCATAGGAATTAACTGAAAGACTTGTCCAACGTGGACATCAGCTATCGATTCTTTGCCACTGTCCAATGCGGTGCCAAACCCATCTCAACGTCCTAGTTTCTGTGCGCATCTGCAGGTTTGGCAGGAGAAGAGAAGGGGGTACGTGCTTACTACCAGTTGTGTAAACTACTAGTTGCAGTTTAGGGATTTAGATCATCAGCAGTAGGTCTATCATCCCCATTTTGAAGATTTTTTATTCTTTTTCTCTGTTTAATTTGGGTTGTAATTCTTCCACTTTACAGTGGCATAATGGCAAAGTATGGTTTGTCAAAAATACTTTGAACTCCATGTAGAAATATAGCATTACTTTAATATATGGCTTGCTATCATTGACCGCTTGGGATGTCAATTGGGTGCCTTGTGATCTTGGACCAGTGAAGCTAAATGGTTTCTTTCCAAATGTAAGCCAACTTTGGATCTTTTATTCCCGTATGAACCATGAAACATGAGGTTACACTGGTAAAACATTTGCTAAAACATTGGTCCAGGTGGACCATTAGTTAGTAATGAGATGTGTTATTTAGTGAGATTTATCCATAAACAAGTTGTAGCTACATTGACAGGCTCCGGATCAGGGATACACAAGACACATATCTGGTATCTAATGAACTTTCTTTATTTTAGTACAAGGCTCGGGTGTGGTACCAGATATCAACACTATGAAAGGTCTCTAACAGGGTTGTATGCTAATGCTCAAGTGAAGAGAAAATTTTGAGCACTGCATACACACACTGTTGATTGTCGACAACTACAACTATTCATTCCTCTTGTACTTGGTCCCTCATCCACTTTGTAGCAACCCATTTTTCGCCTTTGATTACAGGACAACTCCCATGTATTGATAACTGCAGAGGTAGCCAAATAGAGAAATTACACAGGTTTTATGCAAGATCTATAATAGATGAGTAACTACAATGTGGAAAAGACTCTTGCAATGAGATCTCTACAATTACAGGTTTCACAGTTGAGGTAAAGTTACAAGATGAAGTGGAAGATTATAAAGATAATAATGAAAGACTCACCGGATCAATTGTACCATTTGGGTATAATGAATAAAATAGAAGACCATCTCCTCTGCGTGGCTTCACTCTCAACCCCATACAGTCCTGAGCATCATGTTTTCCATCCAGGTTTAAGCCACTCTGCAGACCGAGAAACAGGATCAACATCAAGAACCAAACCAGAATGAGCCACAGAAAGAAAAGAACAATGACAGAGAGAAAACCTTGCCTCATATGGAAACATGGTTTCACCTCCTCCTTCAACATCAGTTAAATACAACAAGAATGATGCAACCTGCACTATGTCAAATTGGAGAAACTAAGGATTATTTACAACTTTTGGTACCATTACCACTTTGGAACAGTAATATGATGTCTTTAATCCCTGAAGAGACAAACTGACCACTAGTTGGGAAAAAAAAATTGGTTATTTATGCTGAAGATGTACCCTTTGGCTTGTCTGTGGACCATATTCTTCAGGGTGGAACGCATCATAATGAGAATTATACTTCTGCCCGATCTCATAACGCAAGACGTTAAATGCCTGAAACATGATAATATCCTCACAGCTCAGACAATGTTACAAACTGGCCTGAAATGAAAGGTTAACTCATTCAACATAAAAGATGTCAGCACTATGATTCAGACACAGGATTGTTTCTGTAATGAGTAACATTTTTGGTTTCTGGGTGAGGACAAGAGCTATATCTATGCTCCTATGCATGATCAAGCAATGTTATTGCCTCAATGGCATGTAAGAATATAAATTGCTATGATCATTACTTGGCATATTTACCACTAACACTACCAGCACCATAACGTTTCTACTGCTTGGAGCTGTGTCGTGAACAGAACCCCCATACCGTTTCCCCTTCCTGCTACATTTTGTGCATGCAGTAGATTCAATACATAACTACAGAATATCGAGGAAAAACTATACCTCTCCATGGGTTCTGGGAAGCATCGTTGCTCTTGCAATCTTTTCCTCAATGATATCCAAAGTTCCAGACTTATCTTGTGAAGCAGAAAGAAACATCCCAGAGCTGAGAGAAAAAAAAAACAAATTATACAGCATAACAACCCACATATTATTCCCTCATCGATTCTACTACTTGTTGCAATCTCATATTAACAATCACACATTCACACTGTTATACTTCGAGTTTGTGATGCACAACAAAACAGACACTAATTATCAAAACCATGAAAAGGGTTCACAACTTCACATTGTACCTTGTTCTAATCCCCTTTGTGTTCTCCTCAGTCTCTCCCTCTCTCAAAGCCAAGGTGGAGAGTTTAAGGCTCGGCCTTGCCAAATCAATTATGGTCTCACATTGCTCCCCAGAAGCAAAATTAGGGAAGTACAATGCTCTTGGATACCAGCTCAACACCTAAACCAAATCCCATTTTGCGTCAGCTATCAAAGACTCAATCTTTTGATCCAAAACTCAATAATACTAACACAAAACCTGAAAGGGTATTGAAGTTAAAGACTCGTCTCCGGTCTCTCCAAACGGAAGCGTATCGTACTCTGTTTCAAGCAACCTCTCTGTGGGTACATTTCCATCACCATTCACATCCTGCCAAGAAACAAAAACTTATTATACTCATCTCAGAAAATAAAAACCCAGAGAAAACAAATAAAAATGGGAACTTTTACTTGCCTGAAAAAAGAGAGAGGAGATAGAGAAACCGGCGAGGAAGAAGAAGAAGCACAAAAGAACGACGGTGGGTAATCGGAGCTTGGTCTTAAACTTCAACCTGGAGCTCCAACTCCCTTTGAGGGATTTGGGTCTCATTATTGTGTCGATTTTCAAGGAATGCTACTTTATTTTTGTTTTGTTTTTCAAGTGCACTGTTTTGACGAATGACAGTGAGTCAAGAGATCGAAGACTAGTAATGGAGGGAGTTTGCATTAAAAGGGGTTGAGGAGAATGAAGAGGATGTAGATCAGATTTGGAATCCAATGGTAATAGAGTCATAGAGAGATCAGTTACCAAACTTGGTCGGGTGAGAGACTGATTATTTGGGTTTACGGCTTTCTCTGCAGAGAACAGTCAGATCCTATAGTCTTTACTCAGAAAGAGGATGACTTTGACCAGATATGTCTGTAACCTATTCAGGTAGCTTTTTCCTGGTTCTAACGTTCCCACTTTGGGAGAACGCTTTCCATATCGGGGTTTCAATTCCCTCTATGATCATCTTATGGCCTCTATGATCATCTTACTCTACATTTGGAGAATAAAATTTGACCAGATAAATAGTTGGTTCCGTAATGGTGATTAGTACGAGTCATTATCAAATATCCTATTTCACCTATTTGACAGATAACATTGGAAATGTCTAATTATGGTGACAATTCACACAAGTGGTTTAGTCGGTAGAAATTTATAGGTGGAGGCGATTCAAATTCCACCGATGCTGATTGAGTGTATTCACAATCTACTTTTTTCTTTGATACAAAGGGAACAACCCGAAACTAAAATATCTAATGCAGCTTATACCCTGCTAATCAAATAAAAGAGCATGACTAATACAACTTGGAACAACATGACGAAAAAAAACAAATAATCATAGCGTTAAGCATACATATGAGAAAAAGAAACAGACAAGGATGATAGATGCATTTGTCAACAATTTCAACATGTCCAACGAGATCAATTCGTTTCAGTAACTAGGCGTAACCTGCCGGATGAAGTTAGGAAATTTAGGTTCAAAGTCTATCGAGTATTAGAGAAATAGGAGCAAGCAAAAATGCCCCAAGTAGAATAATGATGATTATAGCGTCTTTTACCTTGCGCCAAACAGAACGACTACACGAAAAGAAAACTAATTTCTCCATCCTTGATGGTTTGAGTACAGATCGACAACATTAACTTTTGAAAGCTTTCACGTTACAACTAACAACCACCACTCTTTGGACTAATGCGCCTAGATGATAGTGGTCTCTTCAGAGTTCAGACTTTAGGTCATTCATTTAGTACTGAAAAGAGTAAAGCATCATCTTTCATGTAAGAAGAGTACGACAAACAGTAATATGCCGGACAACAAATATGGTGGAAGATCTGAGGGCCACATTCTACAGATTGTTTGCCATTCCGGGATCCCCATTCATAGCCTTAGCCATGAGACCATGACCATGTCACCTCCTTGTTTTCACTTCATGCACATCGATGCTCTGAGGTCGTGTCGAACTTTGGCTCCTTCCAAGCATACGGTATACACACAAAGCTGCGTGGAAGGTAACAAATGCCACACTGCAGTTGCACTTCTGCACGATAAATAACGTCCATGTACACTTTTTCCACACGAAACTAGTTTGCCAGAAACCCCAGATATTTGGATAATGTTACTTGCAAGCCAGGGTTATAGACGGTCCAAATTGAGTGGGTCCAGAGCAAGCAACAGCAGTTGATGCTTATCACACATTTTATCTACCTGGTCTGTGACTTCCAATTTTGTTAGATATGACTTTGAATCAAATATTTTCCTCCACGTAAATAATGCATGGTTCCTGAAAAAACACAATCGTCCCTTTCAGCTCAACCAGGTCCTTACTCATTTCCCGGCCAATAGAGCAGTACAGAAATCATTGAACTTCTCAGCTGCTTGAAGTTCAGTTCTAATTTAGGTAAATAGATGCTTCGGTTAGATGTGCATTGCTCTCTACTTTCTAGTCCTCGACAAGTGAAGTTGGTGAATGGTGGTAGCAGCAGGAGCAGCTTAGGCTCATGGCAGGTCCAATACCGTAGTGCTGTAAGACTATCTGAGGGGATTTCTGTCAAGGCCTTGCGAGATGGGGCAGGCGGGGAAACAAGTGGGTTCCGAGGTCAGAGTTGGGAACCAGGGTCTGAAATTGAGGTTCCTTTCGAACAAAGACCGGTATGTTTTCAGGTCCCCTATATACTTATGCAGCATTGGTTGTTCTCACTGGTCACTACAATCATAGAGGAATATATACTCTACTGTAATCTAGAAGGGATAGGTTGTCCTTAGCTAGTTGAAGTTGGCAACGATTATAGTGGCTTTAAGAAATGTTCTATTCCAGACTTCCACATATATAAAATTTGAAAACCAATGGAGGAAATAATTTTATGAAATCTGGGTAGTCTTCATATGCTGTGGGAACAAAATCAATTAAACCCTGATCTTACAGCCAAGTGATAACCCGTTTAAACTAAGGGATGATATTTGTAGGTGGTTAAATCCCAAGCCCCCAAGGTAACTGATTCCTATATTGGTTATAGGTTTCATGGGAAAGTTGGAGGAAATCTCTTAAAATGCACGCCAGACATGACTAGGAAAAAAAGTCAATAAGGAAAGGGAAAAATATAACTAGAATCATCCATATCAGGTTTTGTGTGAAATATGACATATCACTTACTGTTAATTGTTTCATTGATAGGTGAACGAGTACTCATCGTTGAAAGAAGGACCCTTGTACTCATGGGGCGATCTGGAACCGGGGCCTTTTTTCCTTCGTCTTGGAGGTTTGTGGTTGGTGACATTCACAGTCTTAGGAGCACCTATAGCTGCTGCAAGCTTTAACCCATCAAGGGTAAGGGCAACAAAACAAATGTTATTAACAACTTCAAAATATGTTCTATAAACATAACTGACATGTGCATGGATAAAGGACTATTGTCTTAGAAGCAGGATTTGCAATTCTAAGACGACTTTCTTCTGAAACTACACCCAAATAACACAACAAATCAATAACATGTTACTGCACAATAATAGGTAAACCGTAAACGGTCACCACAAAGATATTTAATTTTTTTAAACTCCCATCCCGATTTCAACCTTGCAGGACCCTCTTAGGTTTGTGCTAGCAGCTGGAACTGGAACACTTTTCCTTGTATCATTGATCGTCTTAAGAATATATCTGGTACATATTTCCAGCTTATTCTATCTTCCAGTCACTACTGAGGACTAACATAACCCATATGAATCACCAATATTGCAGGGATGGAGTTACGTTGGTGATAGACTACTATCAGCAGTCATACCTTACGAAGAGACTGGATGGTATGACGGACAAATGTGGGTCAAACCACCAGAGGTTAGCACCTTTTCCATATCATTTCTTATCTACCTCGTTAATTTGTTTTTCCAATTTGGAGGACAAAGTTCATAATGAGGGAGAAAATATCCTTTTATTCCTTCATAACAGAAGTCAGTAACAAAGATGATCCCTCCAACCCCCACCGGAAAGTTACCTATCTTATTAAAGTAGGCTACTGTAGTAGTAGGCAAAACAATAACCAGGAACTGATAGTATTCATTGGAATTCTTATCGGAAGTGAAATTCTTGAGTACATGAAGATATCAGAAATGAAAAGATACGAACAAAACCAAACTAAAAACATATTAGGACAATAAATTGTGTATGCCAGTAACAACCCTTTTAAGGCAGAAGCATCAGCATTCCATAAGCACATCAAGTTTGTGTGTTTGATTATAACAAAGAAAGGAAAGAAAAAAAAGTACTGCGTGCAGTTGTATCAAAAAGGAATATGCTGCAATGAGTACAAACAAAGGCAAGAAATATGTAGTACCTGTTCTGGCATAATGCATGCCATCGTATTACTAGAATGTGACTGACACATCTCAGTGCCAACAGTTCCTGAATACATCAGGACGTAAGTTGGGATTTTAGGAAAGGCAGACAGAGCACAGTAAGGATGGCATAAAATTATCTTTCACCGTGCTACTCAAACACATAATGTAAAAAACATCTGAATCAAATTTAGCAGTTGAATACTAACACTCTTACTTATCCCTGTAGGTCCTGGCTCGTGACAGACTTTTGGGCTCCTATAAGGTACTACAACTGAATAACCATCTAATATGAAGAGTATGAGAAATGAGAATTCATTATATCATATAGACTGCTGCATGCTAAACAATGTTATGTGAGATGAAAGATAAATCAACTGTACACATACTACATAGCATAAGAACGACAAGAAATTTCTTCTTTCCTAATTCGACAAGGCACTAAAATAAATTGAGATGATGCAGAACAAGATATGCAAATGGATTAATCAAATTTATACTTGTAGGTTAAACCCGTCATCAAACTGCTGAAACAGACTCTAGTTGGAACAGGTGTATTGCTTGTTACAGCAGTGATGCTATTTATCTTTGCTACACCTGTGGAGGATCTCATTCAAACCACTTTCTCTACAAAAGAAAACTCCGCAAATGTCTCTGTCTCAAAAATGAGGTTCAGCCTTATGTTCCATACACAAACAGAGCTTCCACCCCTCTTATTACTTCTATACCTAATATTGGTTTATACTTGGGTAACTCAATGCTAATTATTAATCTTGCAGAAGAGATGAGTTGCTTAAATTGCCTATGGAGGTGAAATCTGATGATGACCTCGCAGCAGCAGCGGCTGAGGCAGCAGATGGAAGACCAGTCTACTGCAGAGATAGATTTTATCGTGCACTAGCGGGTGGACAATACTGCAAGTCGGATGATCTGCTAATGAAGTAATGCGTGACAACCAAAAGCATAGCTATGATATTCCTTATTATTACTGGAAGGGATGCTAGAGGCACAGAAGGGTATACAAAACTGTTTTCACAAACTAAGCGGTGACCTGCCAGGCAACCGACAATAATTAAGGCAAATCCACCAGCAGCACCAAATATAAAGCAAGCATATGACAAAAGGGCATGCCATCTTATCACCACATTAATTTTTTTAAACAGCTATTGTACACGTCTCTAAGAAAATAGCATGTTTTGCAGCTATGCTTTGTGATTTGAAATAGTCAAACAACAAATTATACGTTTCACTACATCATTTACTAGTCTACCACCAGAAAATGAGAAATGAAAGCAGAAAAGTGTGAAATGATAAGAACACGTATTTAACAGGTGCTGTTGTAAACATTTAGTCGTGACTGTTTTACACTTCTACCACTTGGCAGTAATCGCAGTACATCATGTTTGTTTTACCAACTTTCAAATAAACTGGCAATTATAAAAAGAAACATGCAATCAAACATGAGTACATGACAAACCAAGAGAAGGATAAGAACTGTGTATATGATACCTACGTGGTTCACATTAAGATGACATAGGTTGGCTCCCACATCTTCAACCATCACATGTTGAGGAACGACCTGAAAAAAATAAAGGATTTAACTCTCCAATGACGGAGACCTACATGACATGTATTCTCCATTCAGAAAACAGCAAGGCCTCAGAATACCTTAAGGACAACATCTGGGAAACATTTGATTGGTGGCCTCCGACAACACCTATAGGAAGATAGAAATTATATGGTGTTACACTCGTAGTCGAAGTCCTTGCATGCTTAATTCCTCATATTAGCATGAAGAATAAACCAAAACCTCTGATCACATGGTTGATAACTCAAACATAGTGTCATGCCCAATGCAATGTCTGCCACCAACTGTGAGCTCCAAACAATTGCACTTCATTCTTATGCCAAGAAAGTATCTGTATTCTTGATTATCATTGCCTAAACTGAACTACTGTAAAGAGAGCTCAAAATGATATGTTTCCCATCCTTTTTTTGGAAACTCATCAACCTCTAGACCTCCTAAACAAGTCTTTTGCACCAATTGAGTATTCTAAAGCAGTTTCTGTTGACAACATCCCTGAATGTGTGTTTCTTCCTTTTTGCATCTTCAAGATCTAAAGTTCTATATGCCATAGCAAGAAGATACATGGCAGGATGGAGTCTCCTGCGGATAATTAATGGGATAATGAGTGTATTTCAACATAAGATTTTAATCAGCTTCTAACAGAAGAATATACTTTGTATTCTGAGGAGTTCAGAAAATTTTATTTTACAACACTAAGCATAAAATGATAATACCATTAGTACCAGTGCCCACTGGAGTAAATGCTGCTCTTTATTAGAAACATCAAGGGTTTACACTGAATTGTTAGTTCTATTTGTCATAGAAAATAAATTACTCGAGTTTGAGACAGGAAAAAAAAGACTGATGAAGTGGAGCTCATGTTGTGAATCTACATGCTTACTTTTCAGATTTTCCCCTAGCATCAAAGCCATCCCAATACCTTTGTGATGGAGATAGCCGGCCTGTCTTATCTCTACCAAATGTTTCGACATACCACCCGCCTATGTCATGCATGCCACAACGAGGCTCAAATAACCAAAATCTGTTATCAGCAGCAAGTCAAGAAAATTGTTTCACAACCGGTGGGACTAACTTTGAAACTTGACGAAACTATGCATGCAATAACCATAGCATCATCTTGCACGACATAAGGAACATAGAGACAGACACTCAAACAATCAATTATCATAATGAACTATTCATCACTAAACCCTTCATAGAGATGGCAGCTTACTTGCTAGGCGGTAATCGCGCTCTTGTGCATCTACACTCACATACTGAAACGTTGTCTCCCAGTCCATACCAATGCATATGTTTCACCTGCAAAAGTATTTTATAAATTATGAATGAATACTAATTCATACATGCCCTATAAATAATAAAGTGCCCACAGTATGCAATAACTGTAAAGACAAACATATACATCTTTACCATTGACACGAACAGAAATTACAATATGGCAGTTAACCAGAATGTGAACCATAGGTCCAATAAATACAATTGATCAAGACGCACAATAAGAATCGTATCCATACAATTTTATGGTATCTACAATTAAACCGCTCAATATTATGTGGATCCTGGGACTTACAGAGTTTTATATGTTTATACAATGGAAAATATAGAAAATGGCAGAATGAAGTGTTGAATTGTTATATTTAATTTAAGTGGTTTAAGTGTGCCACTTAAATTTAGTATAATAATTCATCACTTCACTCTGCATGGAAAAAAAAAACAATAATCTCATGCAAGAACTTAAAGGATACAGGTTTACAAACCAGCAATGTTCTATGCTTCACTATCATATGTGTTTTGGTACCACGGCTATTGTAGACAAGGCAAGACCCTTCTTCTGAGGTAGTCCCTAATCCAGCTATAGTCCCCAATAGAGTCTTTGATCCAACAACACTGGCTGAAAACGAATCATCAGTAAACCCTTTGCTTGTATACACAGGGTTTTCATCAGAGCTCAAGAAAACATGAATATGATCAGTGTCTTCATTCCTTATCCCATCACAATAACTTTTAGGAGGAACTCTACTGGCTGTTGCAACCACCCTTCCGGATATATGCAATTCTAAATCTCTATAAGGATCAGATGTGTGGCTTGGAACATCCGCAGCTTGCATATGGGCATATCCACCATCACCAACACCGCCAGAGCTCATAGACCTTCTCAAATCCTCAACAGATATAGCATCTGAAGTGGAATAACCTAACCTCTTGCTATAATATGCTAACTCCCGAACCTTATCAACTAAACAGACCATCCCAAAAACATCACGCCCTGAAACCAAATGCAGTACCTCCGGAGTTTCATACACAGACCTCTCTTCAGCTTCAAAGCACTCAGGAAGATAATCAATAGACTCAATCTCAGGACCATAATATGCCGCGTGTATAGCCGAATGGAAATCCCTCTCGAGCACATCAAAATAACCTGTTCCGACAACCACCCTCCTCTCCGCCAACACCTCACTTATCGCAAGCCTATACCACTTGAGCCACTCGACAACTTCCATCCCCCTATATGTACTATGAAACTTATATAAATGCAATTCAGTACTTCCACCGGACTGCTTCTGCATAAGCTTCCGCTGAGACAACAGGTCCCTGTCGTAATGCGCCCTCCTCTCGCTATCCGAAAGAATCTGCATTCATTATTAGCTTTGCAGTGAAGCCACATTTTCCTCAATCCTTATATCAATGTTTCTAGTCTTTCAATCATACTGGCGGTTTAGTATGTGAAAAATTGTTACAGGTTTTTTCTAAGAACTAAGCATTTTGTTAATCAAGACCTAATTATTATACCGAGCATAGTGAGGTTAAATTGGACAAATTGAAATGAGAGATTGGAGCGGCGGAGATAGAACCTCATAGGCAGCGAGGATTTGAACGAATCGGCGAGAAGCGTCGGAGTCGGAGACGTTGTGATCGGAATTGACG
Source organism: Geum urbanum (assembly GCA_946800695.1). Taxonomy (NCBI): domain Eukaryota; kingdom Viridiplantae; phylum Streptophyta; class Magnoliopsida; order Rosales; family Rosaceae; genus Geum; species Geum urbanum. The sequence continues at coordinate 20,930,020 of OX326999.1, forward strand.
AGGTCCGGGTGAGTTAATTTGGCCAATCTGTGGAAGGAGGCTTTGATTTCGGCGAACGAGCTCTTATCCGAAACGCCGAGAAGCTCGTAGGCGTTTTCTTCGGCGAACTCGGTCCGAGTTGACTCAGCGGTGGTCCGGTAATAGAATAGTAAGAGATAAGACCTCGGGAGTTGTTGAGATGAGAGGAGAGGAATTTGACGGCGGTGATACGGTGACCTGTGGCTGGAGAGTGAAATCATTTTCCTTTTAAGTTTAAAATTTTCTTAAGCGAATTTGAATTATCTGTTCATCGGAGAATTTTGGGAAATTCGGAAATGGTGGAGCTGCGACTGAACTGGTTTCGCAGAGCGAGGAAGATGGGTGCTTGTTGGGTTAGAGTCACCGAGGAGTGTATGAAATAGGACAGGTGTCGCTCGTGCGTTGCACAATGCTCAACACGTGGCAGTAGAGTTTTAAATTGAATCAGAGTTGGGTCGGGTCGGGTTGGCGGGAGGACTAAACTATTTGAGCTCGACAAGTTCAACCCGTTATAGCTCGTCGGATTTAATGCGAACCAAATTTCAAAGAAAAAACGCAACCTGCTGATGCGGCAGCAAGCAAGAGTCTGCTCTCTGCAACGTAGTGCAGGTTTGAGGACACAACACAACTTCCCAAACGATGGAAAGGAAGACCAATCTCTTGGCGGGTTGCATTATATAGAAATGGATAATGGGTACGTACACCTCTTCTCTTGAACACAGTTCGATACTGACGCTAGCTTCTTGTTCATTGCGTCTATTATGAGTATTATCTATCTAGTTTCTGTTTCTTTCTCATATTTTCCCATTTCAATGGCTGCACGTGATCGTTGGACCACAATCATGTAGATTCATAGCACTCTTTTTTCTGATCAATCGCAGCTCTTACTAATGAGTGGCGTGGCTCCGTGCTAACTAAGGATTTTCCATAAATCCTCCCTCTATTTCTCAATGCCAATGTTACTGGACAAAAATAGGATTGTCTCCGAGAGATCCTTCAACAAAAATACATTATTGGTTAGTATCTTGGTATCTACAATGTTGTTATTAACCAGAAATCCCTCGTCAATTCTAAAGATCTCTTACTTAAGACTGCTAATAAGCTTATAGGTTAGAAAAAAAAGCTCTCTATCTATGACAAGTAAGTTTACGTTGATCAAATCAAGTCTAACTAGCTTATCTAACCATGTGCTCTCTTGTTTCTCTTGTCTAGATAAAATGACAAAATCTCTAGACTCAGAGGCTAGGGCTCATCTTCAAATTTTGGCCAAATTGCCTGGGATAGCATGTGCACCCCAAAATTTTTTGGTGATTTGAGAGTAAGAAAAGTTGGTACTTTTTAACAAAGCGGCAATCACTAAGTTATGCTCGAGAATGATCAGCACTGATACCAATAATTGGTGGGTCAAGATTATGAAAAAAAAAATCTAAGGAAGCATTCCTTTTTCCTAGCTAATTTTAAGCAAGGTCACTCCTATGCTTGGAAAAAAAATTCTTCACAACAGAAGCTTATTTTTAGATTGAATGAGATGGATCGTTTGTAATGGTCAAAATGTAAACTTGTGGAATTACAATTGGGTCTTCCAATTTCCCCTCTATAAATTATTTGATCACTCCAGAAACATTACAATGGATGATGGTGAATCTATAGCTGATTATATTTGTAATGGTCAATGGGATAGAAACAAGTTAATACCTTTGTTGATACCATAAACTCTATTTGTGGAATTCTCCTCCCCATTGTTGATCGAGAAGATGCCTTTGTTTGGGGTTTAGCCTCATCAGGTAAGTTCTCTATTAAATCTGCTTCAAATTTACTAATTGAAAATAGTCCCAAGCACAAGCATGCAAAGCTATTAGACAAAGTATGGAAACTCAATATTCCTCCTAAACTGGAAGTTTTTAGTTGGTTACTCATCAAAGAAAGGCTTAAAACACTACAAGAAAAATGCACCTAGACCACGGACGATTTCCGTCGTCTAGGTGCAATTTTCCGTCGTCTAACTACTTAGACGACGGAATATCCGTCGTCCAAGTTCCGTGCTCCAAGTGCTGTCGTCCAAGCACTTGGACGACGGAGATGGAGAATTCCGTCGTCTAAGTGAGACTTAGACCGTGGACATTCTCCGGGGTCTAAGTGTTCACTTAGACAACGGAGATGACAATCTCCGTCGTCTAAGTGAATTTTTAAATTTTTCATCACAAATTTTTTTTTATTTTTTTTAAAAAAATTAAAAAATTAAAAAATTCACTTAGACGACGGAGATTGTCATCTCCGTCGTCTAAGTGAACACTTACATTTTTTCAAAAAAAAAATAATTTTATGTTTTTTTAAAAAAATTAAAATTTAAAAATACACTTGGACGACGGAGATGACAATCTCCGTCGTCTAAGTGGTGATTTTGTAAAAAAAAATTAAATGAAAAATTCATGAAATGCTAATTAATAATTTAATAATTAGCATTTAATGAATTTTTTATTTAATTTTTTGTATATCAATATTCATAATATTGCAAAATTTATTGAATATTAATTATTAATAATATATAATACGTACAAAATTCATAATGAATAAATAACTTAAATTATTATGGATATAAATACAATGAATACAAAATTCATAATATAATAAAGTACATTAATCTAGCCTAAATAAACAAAATTAAGCTAAAACTAAACTAATTATAGGCGGCGGTGGTGGTGGCGGCGCCGGTGGTGTTGGCCGGAATGTGGAGGCCGGTGGTGGAGGTGACAATGTAGGCGGTAGCTAGTGGTGTGTGGTGGTGGTGGAGGCGACGTTGTAGGTGGTGGTGGTGTGTGGTGGTGGCAGCGACGGTGGTGATGTCGGCGGTGGCGGAAACGGTGGTGGTGGTGATGATGATAGTGGATGGTGATGGTGATGATATATGGTGGGTGGTTTGATTGGGGGGGGAGAGAGGGAGAGGGAGAGGGAGAGGGAGAGTGGATTGAGGGAGAGGAAAAAATGAAGAGAGATTGAGAAAATGATGAATTTATAGAGTTTTAAAACACTTAGACGACGGAAAATCAGTATTTCCGTCGTCTAAGTGCTTTAAATTTTCAAACAATACCGCCAATTTTTCACTTAGATGACGGAAAATCATTATTTCCGTCGTCCAAGTGATTTAAATTTTTGCCAAAATTTTAGCGGGAAAAGAATACCGCCAAATTATTTTGACTTAGACGACGGAGATGACAAATTTCCGTCGTCTAAATGGATTTAAATTTTTGCCAAATTTTTAGTGGGAAAAACACCGCCAGAAATTAAAAATTAAAAATTTCACTTAGACGACGGAGATGAGTTTTTCCGTCGTCTAAGTGAATTTTTTTAATTAAAATAATTTTTTTATTTTTTTAAAAAAAATTAAAAAATTAAAAAATTCACTTAGACCACGGAGATGGTCATCTCCGTGGTCTAAGTGAATTTTTATTTTTTTAAAATTTTTAATTTTTTTTTTAGAAAATCAAAAAAATATTTTTTAAAATTAAAAATTAAAAAAATTCACTTAGACGACGGAGATGGTCATCTCCGTGGTCTAGGTGAAAATTCCGTAAAATTATTTTTTAAAAATAATTTGTAATGAATTTTTGGACCTGTAATTTGAATGGAATTGTCGTAAAATATCGATTAAAGAATCGTATATATAAAAAGTGGGATTTAAGACGATGAATTAATTTACGTATTCAAACTTGTTAAGTATTTACTAATATGTATAACTTAAGTGTCGGTACGTATAGGCTCATTGCACATCGATATTAACGAAATTGAATTTGGAAAAAACGACCATTGGATATACTCACCATAACACAATATATAAGTAGAATAATTTCCACTAAATACTGAGTTCGTTCAGGGTTTCATCAGCACAGTTAACCGCAAATCCAAAATTTTTACAAACCGGAAACCTGGATACACAAAAATCCGTAAGTCCTATTTTAAAACCGTCGACGCTCACACTCCAAGCATTGTTTACTCTATGGTCTCAACGAAAAGAATATGCATTGGGACATGGTCTAGATGGTCGTTGTCTTAGCTGAAATTACGAAATTTTCACTTAGACGACGGAAATGTGCATTTCCGTCGTCTAAGTTCTTACTTGGACGACGGAAATGTGCATTTCCGTCGTCTAAGTGAAAACATGGTTTAGGGGAAAGGGCCTTAGGGTTTAGGGTTAAAGTACTTAGACGACGGAAATGTGCATTTCCGTCGTCTAAGTGAAAACTTAGACCGCGGAAATTTTCTCCGCGGTCTAAGTTTCACTTAGACGACGGAAAATCACTTCTCCGTCGTCTAAGTGTTCACTTAGACCGCGGAGAAGTTTTCGTGGTCTAAGTGTTACTTAGACGACGGAACCTTTAAGGTTCCGTGGTCTAAGTGCATTTTTCTTGTAGTGAAACTAGAGATAGATTATTGAAAATGCACTTATTGAATACTAATAAATGTCCTCTTTGCGAGAATGCAGAAGAATCAATAACTTCTGTTTTGCAGATGCCCTAAAGTTAAAGGTGTTTGGAATTGTTCCTAGTTGATGAACATTAATGATAATGATGATTTGATTAAAAAATTGTACAAGCTCTCTGATACGAAGAGATTTGATAAAGATGCTATTCCTATGACCTTGAACATTTGTTGGAATATTTAGTATGCAAGGAATGACTTTATCTTCCGCAACAAAGCCTTCAATCACTTAGTTGTTTCTATCAAAGTTGTTGTCGTCTGGAATAACTACAGATCTTAATGCCTTTCTCCTAGTTCTTCAAGGAAAATGCCTAAAATCATTAAGTGGAATCCCCCCTATCATGATGCGGTCAAGATTAATTATGATAGTTTTAACATCTTTAGAGGAGGCTCTCGTGCTGCAGGAAGATTTGTTCTTCATGATACCTTTGGAGCAATGATTTCTACTGGTGTTAGTAACTTCGGATCTACAAATGTTCATCTTGTTGAAGCTCTAGCTCTCAGGGAAAGTCTTCTCCATGCTAAAGCAGAAAATTTTAGAAAAGTTAGTGATGGAGAGTGACTCTCTCTTGGTCATCAACTGTATTAACCAAAAGTGCATTATTTCCTTGTGGCTGCATATGATCATCCAAGATATCAAGCACATAGCCACTGCCTTTGACTCTACCACGCACCACTGCCAACAGCGGCAAGAATCCCACCGGCTCCAAATCAAGCAAACTTCATAACAAAACGTTCATCTCAACAAGCCCAACAACATTCATGAAGAACATAATATCAAAATCTAATCGGAGAACCTCCAAATTTCTGGAAAACCATGGACCTTCGCCGAAATTCTCTTCCTCCGTTCATCGTCGTCTGGCCACGACAAGGTCTCAGACCTATCCCAATAGATTCGTGGTCGTCTAGGCTTCAAAATCCTTATGGGAACGACCTCCATTGTCGTCGTGTGCATCGCCACCATCGTGGTCAAAATCAACCCAGAATTCGCCACCTTCTCGGCCTCCATTTGCCCTCCACTGGTCACCAATATTGGAGATGCTACCACCTAACGATAGAAGAGATGGAACCCAACAGTTTTCCACCAATATCACGGTCGGAGGTGGCCGGTCGGAGGCTCACCGCCTGTGAGAATATCACGGCGAACAAAATGGGTCGAAAGAGTTGGTCAACGTGGGTCAACCCCGGTTGCCGAAAATTGAATTTCAGACTTTCCTAAAATGGTAACCCATATATATAGTCATGATTTTACGGTAATGTGTTTTCCGATATTTTCGTAAAATTTTTGTTGGCCATAACTTCCTCATCGTAACTCCGATTTTAACACTTGACGTGGCCACGAATTCGTTTCGACAAATTCTACGACTTTATCCAACGAAATTTCTCAAAATACATAGTCGATAAAATCTCGAGGAAATGCCAACGAAAATTACCCATAGTAAAGACTAATTACCATCGACGATTAACGTAATTAATTAGCGACTAACCGCATAAGTTCTGATTATCGCGTGATATTGTTCTGGGTCGTAACAATCTACCTCCCATAAAAAAAAATTCATCCTCGAAATTTACACAGACAAGTATAACAGACGAATTCTCATACTTACTATTCCAGTCAACGCCTTCTAGTTCACAAGAATATCTACAGTTGTAAGCTTGATCTATAACTCTGTTACTAAGCTAACATTGATTCATCAAGTCTCATCCAAACAATCTGACATCATAATAACTACTCCAAATAAATCTGACATAAGGAGCGACATAATCCAAATTCAACAACAAAATGTTTAGAAGCTTCTGATATCCGTCCCAAAACTAATGACCAATTCTATTACCATACTCAAACACAATTGGCCAGACTTACCCAAAAATGCTCAAACCAGGGTCCCACAAAGATGACTACATAAGTAGTGGTGCGGTTCCAACACAGAAGTGGCACCTAAATTGCCATTAGAACCCTACACCGAAAACTAACTGAGATGTCCAATCTCAGACACTCACACATAAGGTGGATACTAAAACCACCAAGACTACAAACAGGGGACCTAACAAACTAGTTTAAAAATTACAATAAATATGGGTGCTTTGCTGATCCGCAATGAACTTCCAACCTTATACAGTCAAAATTTCTTATAGAAAATTGGGCATAGTCTCTTTTAAAACGTAAGAAACCCAAAAATCTGTATAACAAAAATATTTCAATATTCTCATCTCAAAATATAAACTGTGGGGTTCGCATTCCGTCCAGATACCTTATAAATCAACATAGCTATAACATGAATATAAATCACCATTATTTATCTGATTTCATGAATCATATTGATCGCCAAACCATACATCTCCACCATTTATAACTCTCAAGAACATACTACCTCACCACATTTACAATACCATAAAGAGGCTTAAAAGAATATATTCACTGTAAGCCTCAATTAAATCCAAATCTATGGGTGAGAACGAGGAAGTCAAACTGACATCGCAATTTACTACGAATTTGGAGATAAAAACTTGGCATTCCATATGAAGTTCTTGAATAGTCGCTACTGTGAAGTTAATAATAACCAATATTTCCGCTGTCTGAACAAATATCAATGCGTAACCTAAACCTCAGCATTCACTCGATCATTTTCGAAGCTCAAATACTCGAATTGAAAACTAACCATCTATAAAACTGCACCTCAACGATTTACTTCTATGGTTCACACATCCACATAACTATTACTAACACGAGCCAACAGACCCAATGGGATTAGGCATAGGCCACAAATACATATACACGTAAGTCGACAATCACTACCCAAAAAAACATATAGCCGACGAAAGTAAGAAAAATAGGCCGTCGATTTTTTTTTTTCGTCGGCTATACTATTCTTCTATGTGGGACGCGTTCCTTATTATTCTTTTATGTGGGACTCGTTCCACTTAATTTTTCATTTCAGCTTGTTCTCAACTGTCTTTTGGTCGAGTTTGTATGAAATGGGGTGTGGCTTACCAGCCTATACCAACAATGCCCTAGAAGCCTTTCGGCGTTGTAATTTTTATTTCTTTCAGCAAAAAAAAAATTAAAGATTTATTAATCAAAATTTAACGCAAACAGAGTAGGGCTAGTGTAAAATTGATGAATAATCCGTGAGTAATTTTATAATGTGCGAAACATAAATGTGTAAAGAAGTAATATACTGTTTAGTTTCCTCTCATGTACTATTCATCTAAATTCAACCTAATTGAGATTGTGACAAATATCCGCACATTTATGTGCCACACATTATAGATGCACTCATAATTTATCGTCTAGATTAAATAATTATTAGGTATTGGTTCGAAATGATCTCCCACAAAAATAAAGAATAATTTTTTTTCAACAATTACCGAATGCGCTGAACAATACCCATTTCAAAGGTTAAGAAAAAGCAAAAGTTATAGGTGGTAGCATTTGAAAGAAAATCTCTCGCACTAATGTCTTGTATAACAGTTGTAAAAATAATTTCGAAGTAGATGATATGCGCGTTATGGAATGAAACTTTAATGAATGACAATGTGTGACATGTGATCTGTTGATGAAGATGTACGTCTAGACAAACCAAAAGTTTAGGACTTACATCGACCTAATCAGACGCTTACTCAAAACTTCAACATTCTCTTCAAGACTTCAACCATCATCAAAGAAACCCGTGAGGTTGGTTTTTCTTGGGTAGTTGGCTGTTACGAATCCAACACATACAGTAGTACGTCCACACATCAGTCACCCACCAAAGCTTTAACTCACCAAAATAGAGTAAAATCCAAAGACCACAATTCAACCTGTTCGACTACATGTCGTATACCCCCTGCTTTTCCTTTCAAACGTAGCCACGGCATTGGATTGTAGCTCGGATAATTCGCAAGTTTTCTGGGCAGCAAATCCAGCAACATAATATGGCAGAGCTATACCTCACCGTCTTTTATTACATAGAGAAAAATGACCACAGCTCCACAGCTGTATCAGTGTATCTGCAGCCAAAGTAAAACCTAAAAGTAAATTAAAGGTTACAAAGAAAAAAACTGAATGCAAGTGATGAAAGGCAAGATCATCTAATTTTTGGATTAAATTCTAAAACTGAGAAACAATAAAGAAAATTAAATTGGAAAGAAGGAAAAAGGCTGTGAAACACTCTCCATTTTTTTTTTTGTCGAGAAGCAATGATTTTTAAGAACCAGGACAACCACCCACCGCCTTTACTTTGCTCCGTTCCCATCACATGATTTCACTCTGATATCCACCTGCCCCTTCCCTTACATCTCTTTATTAAAAACCCCAGCCCAGCACAGCCGTAGCTTCCCTGTCTCTCTCTAAAACACTGAGAGAGCAGTATACTGAACTGAACTGCAACTCAAGTGAGAGTACACTTGAGCCATGGCGGTGTACAATGTCTTGTTGCTTGTTTTGTTTCTGTGTTTGTGCCGTTACTCTATGGCCTCGGTGGCGGTGGGGAGTAGCGGCAAGAGCCCCTAGTCACCTACATTGTTCACGTGGAGAAATCCGAGATGCCGGCGAGCTTCGAACACCACACTCACTGGTACGACGCGTCGCTCAGATCCGCCTCCGACTCGGCCGAGATGCTCTACACTTACTCCAACGCCATCCACGGCTTCTCCACGCAACTCTCGCCTGAAGAAGCGGAGCTCCTCAAGTTCCAATCCGGAGTCCTCTTCGTACTTCCCGAGCTCAAATACGAGCTCCACACCACTCGCACCCCGGCGTTTCTCGGCCTCGACCTCAAGAACGACATCTTCCCCGAGTCCGACTCCGCCAGTGACGTCATCGTTGGATTTTTGGACACCGGAGTCTGGCCGGAGAGCAAGAGCTTCGACGACGCCGGACTCGGCCCCGTTCCGGCGAGCTGGAAGGGGGAGTGCATGGTCGGCACTAACTTCACTGCCTCGGGGTGTAATCGAAAGCTGATCGGCGCGAGGTACTTCTCCAAAGGCTACGAGGCCACTTTGGGCCCCATCGAGACTTCGAAAGAGTCCAAATCTCCCAGGGACGACGACGGCCACGGCACCCACACCGCCTCCACCGCCGCCGGGTCGGCCGTCCCCGGAGCAAACCTATTCGGGTACGCGCCCGGTACAGCGCGTGGGATGGCCATGCGCGCCAGGATTGCTGTCTACAAAGTGTGCTGAATCGGTGGGTGTTCAGCTCCGACATCCTGATGGCCATCGACCAAGCTATCGACGACAACGCTAATGTTATGTCGATGTCCCTCGGCGGCGGGATGTCCGACTACTTCAGAGACAGCGTGGCGATCGAAGCTTTCTCGGCGATGGAGAAAGGGATCTTGATCTCGTGCTCAGCCGGGAACGCTGGTCCCAGCCCTTACAGCCTGTCCAACTCGGCTCCGTGGATCACCACCGTAGGCGCGGGAACACTGGATCGCGACTTCCCAGCTCACCTCAGCCTCGGCAACGGTAAAAACTTCTCGGGGGTCTCGCTTTACCGCGGTAACTCCGAGGCGGCTGCCACTTTACCGATGACATCGTTTATTTACGCCAGGAACGCCAGCAACTCGACATCCGGGAATCTCTGCATGACGGGGAGCTTGATACCTGAGAAAGTGAAGGGCAAAATCGTCATGTGTGACCGTAGAGTCAACGCTCGTGTTCAGAAAGGGACGGTGGTCAAATCTGCCGGAGGAGTCGGGATGGTTCTATCCAACACCGCCGCCAACGGTGAGGAGCTTGTCGCCGACGCCCATTTGCTTCCGGCAACGGCGGTGGGACAAAAAAACAGCGACGACATCAAGAGCTACCTATTCTCGGATCCGAATCCGACGGCGACTATTCTCTTCGAGGGAACTAAAGTTGGAATCGAGCCTTCTCCGGTAGTCGCGGCGTCCAGATCTCGAGGACCGAACTCGATCACGCCAGACATTCTCAAGCCTGACATTGTCGCGCCAGGTGTCAACATCTTGGCCAGATGGTCCGGCGCCGTCGGCCCCACGGGTCTTTCCGTCGACTCGCGGCGCGTGGTGTTCAACATCATCTTCGGCACATCGATGTCATGCCCCCACGTCAGCGAACTCGTGGCCTTACTCAAGGGAGCCTACCCGGAGTGGAGCTCCGCCGCGATTCGATCGGCGCTAATGACCACTGCGTACATATCCTACAAAACGGCGTCATGTTTCAGGACGTGGCAACCGGGAAGCCTTCTACGCCTTACGATCACGGCGTAGGGCACGTGGACCCTGTCTCGGCCCTCAATCCCGGGGTAGTATACGATCTGACGGTGAATGACTACCTGGATTTCCTATGCACTTTGAATTACACCGAGACTCAGATCAATAGCTTGGCAAAGAGGAAGTGCACTTGCGACGCAAGTAAGAGCTACAGTGTTAGGGATTTGAACTATCCTTCTTTTGCTGTCAACTTTGAGAGTGGCCGTGGCTCTTCTTTTACTGTGTTGAAGTACTCGAGGACTCTTACCAATGTGGGCCCTGCCGGAACTTACAAGGTGGCTTTGACATCGGACTCTCCCTCGGTGAAGATTGCGGTAGAGCCAGAGTCGTTGAGTTTTGCTGAAGTGAGTGAGAAGAAGAGCTATACGGTGTCGTTTACTAAGATGGGGACATCGCCGTCGAGCTCATTGAACAGCTTTGGGAGGATAGAGTGGTCTGATGGGAAGCACATTGTTGAAAGCCCGGTAGCAATTAGCTGGAGTTAGGATTTTAGAAGCATAAAATGTACGCCAAGTGTTTCAATGAATTTCACTCGCTCAAAGAGTGATGTGAAAGTGTGCTTTTGCTCAGTGTTCCTGAGGCTCGTAGTGTTAAAATTGGAGCTTGTATCGAAGCTGTGAGAAAGCCAGAAACAATTATAGGAAAAATGTCTATTTTCTTGGTTTCTTGGTGTATGATCGAGTTCTTTGACAATAACCTCTGTATTCTTGTTCATTCATATCTTGGAATAGTACAAGTTATAGAGCAAAGTCACTGGTTTTTTTTTTTTGACAAAAAGGGAATTTGATTAAGGTAAGAGGAAAGCCTAGCCACCATCATCGTGAATACCACGAACATGCTTGTGGGTTACGATGTGTGGAGAATCGTTACAAGGTACATTAATTATGAAAAAAGGAAGGAAGATTGACAAGCCAATCATGGGGACACATCCTCTTGTAAGCCAAATCTGCAATAAAATCAACGGCAAAATTAGCTAGTTTGTTGGTCTAAGACCAGTAAATTTTGGTGAAGAAATGAACCATCGAGATAATTTGAGAAATTAAAGGAGCAATCGTCCAATCATTCACAGGCTTGGAATTTCTAAAGGCAAAGATGATTTGCTGGGAATCAGATTCAATGTGGAGAGTAGAAATCTTCAGGAAAAGGGCAAGTTTTAAGGCTTTAATAACAGCCAAAGATTCAGAAGCAACAACAGATAGGGCATGGATGGATTGGGCCGAGCCTAGCACAAGAATACCTTTAGAGTCTCGAACGATAACCGCAATAACCCCTAGAAGAGTATATGAGTTCCATGCCCCGTCAACATTAAATTTGAGGATGTCGCGTGGAGGAGGGCCAAACCCTAGCACAAGGGGCACTAGGGGCACAAATACTAACGGACGACCGATTGAAACCCGTGGAAGGGCAAAAATAAATTCCGCAGCTGTAGAATAAGCAGTTTTGATAACCCGAGCAGGATAAGGCACAAAAGCTTCAAAAATGCAAGAGCACCTACGTTTCTAAATATGCCAGAAGATAAACAGAATATTAGTTACAATATTATGCACAACCTCCAAGTCTGAACAAATAGAGAGGAGAAAGGGCTCCAACCATCTATCCAAAGAGGAAATGTCAAAAATATTGAAACGAATACCAAAGGGTGACCAAACCACACCAAGGGAGTGACCAAACCACACCAATGGGGTGACCAAACCACACTTTTCTTGTCCAGGGGCAAGAAAGAAGCATATGTTCCACCGTTTCAGGAGAATGCTGATAGATCGGGCAGAGATTCGATTTACTGATATGTTTACGGAAGAGATTATTTTTAGTTGGAAGACAATTAAATAGGGCATGCCACAGGAAAACATGAATTTTTGGAAGGCACTTGATTTTTTGAGTCATTTTCCAAAAAGATGGTAGAATGAAATGAGAGTGATTCAAGTGGTAAGTAGGGATTGGGGAATTGAGACCACACAGATAATCATATCCCGACCTAACTGTGTAAAGACTGTGTTTTTTCGCCAGCCAAATGAGATTATCCAGCTAAGGAGGATAAACGATAGGGATAGCTAGGATGGCTGATTTTTGGTAATTTGAGAGATGTGGATGAATAGAAGTCAAATTCCACTGCTGAAATTCAAAGTGTAACGATCCAAACTAAAAGTTACGCTAACTTTTACGATTTAGGTTTTTCGCAAATTATGCACCTCGTGAAATTTTATTGACGACTTTTTCTTCGAGCGAGAATTTGATCCGACTCTCTTCGCGGAAGTCATAAAGTATTAAATTTCGTGCAAGTAAGAATTTTCGGGGAATTTTTCCGGTTATCGAGCAATTTCTTTCAATTTTTGGAAGTTCGTATTTGAAATTATGTATTTTAAAATATTTTTCTTGGCAGTTTACTTTGGATCGTTGGATCTTGATCAGATCAAACCTCAGCCGTTGATCTGATCATAAAATTTTGGTATTTATAGTGGAAATACGGTGGAAATACAGAGAAAATCAGAAAATATGAAGAGTATATGTACGCGACCCATATACCCATTTTGACCCGTTTTGGATTTCGATTTTGACCCACCGGAAAACGTCACAGTTGCCGTTGTTCTTGGTATGGTTTTGAAGTTCTTTCTCTCCTCTTTCCATTCATGTATATATTGTTGATTTTTGGGTGAGTTTTGTGGTAGTTTTGAGGCCGTGAACCCGTGGATTTTCGGGTTAGTTCACCGGAGGTATTCGGGCCATTTTCCGGCATGGTGTGGGGGTGGGTTCGACTAGATTTGGTCCAAGGACCAAAACCCCTATGGTTTGGGGGACCGAGGTGCATCACTGGCGTCGAAATTGACCGGAAATTTTTTTCGGCGATTTTCGACCTGTGGCTTTCAGGGTGAATTCCGGCGAATCGACGACGATTTGGACTTTGGTCCAATTGGGAAAGATGTTGGGCTCGTTGAGATCTTTCCAACGAGTGGTCAAATGCTCCCATTGGAGCAGTTTGAACCGGGAGCGTGTGTGGTTCAAGCACCACGGCTGGTGGTGGCGCGTGACGACCATGTGCCGCCGCCTGCAGCGGAGCTCCGACCAGTCAAAAATTATAATTTTTCCGTGGGGTTTCCGGGATGGTTTATGAGTTCTTTTTTACGTGTTTTATCGAATTCTGAAATTAAACGAACGTGTCATTTATTCAGGAAACCGCAAGAGAGATTTTGGCGAGAAGACTTCCGCCAGACCTTCGAGCTAGTTGCATACTGTGAGTGGACATTTTATTTTTACTGATTGACGTGCGAGTCTTGATTATGCATTTTATGATTATACACGTACGAGTATGCATTTACAATTACGCATTTACGATTATGCATTTTATGATTATATGTTGTATGAGTATGCATTTACGATTATGCATGTGCATGGAAACAAATATGATTTGTTTTACACAGAATACAGTCTCAGAGGTAGTAGTGACATTGATGCATTGGCTTGCTTGGCTGATCTCCGAGATGCTCCGGGGGGGGGGGGGGACAGAGTTTTGACGCGAGGTTTTTTTGACTATTTAATCACGTGTGGGTCTAGGATCCCGTGATTTAGACTGTACTGTTGCAGATGCGTCTGAGAGAGGGACCCCGTAGTTTTTAGACTCGCATCATGTTTATTTGCTTATATATTGAGAAAGACATGTTATATTTATTACTATCAGTTTAAAAATGAAAGTTTATTTTCGTCCACTCACTCTAACAGTTTTTATTATTTATATGCATTTCCCTGGACTTTTCGGTTTCCTTCTTGCCCAGTTTGCAGTTTCTATCCTGTGGTTGCAAGTCGTCGTTGGAGGCCTAGAGTTCAAGTCATTGTTCTTTTCTAGTAGGTTCTTGGTTTAACCTACTAGCTTTGTATATTTGTAAATTAGAAGTTGCTCTGAGTACTATGTTAGTTTATTTCCTTTGTAATGCTTTTTTTAGGTACTTACTGAATTTTGAATAATAAATGTAAAGAAATATTTTTACTGTTATTCAGTACTTTGTGAATTTGAGAAATCCGGATGAGAATTGGTGTCCCACGGTTTGGCTTTTGTGGACTCTTTGGAAGTGTGTTTTCATTGCAGGTTTTTGGTTTACTCATTTTATAAAGTAAACTCTTGCAAAAAAATTAAAAAAGTTGTAGTGTTGTTTGGATCTAATTTCGGTTTAGGCAACTGAATCGGGGTTGAGTTCTTTCACAAAGCCAATGAACTCAACCTCCTTAGGATTAGGAGAATGAATAGTATTAGAGAGGTGATTTGAATCCAGGGAAGGGAGCAAGCTATCATTCCAAAAGTTCACCGATTTTTCATTCCCAATTTTCCAAGTAGTCGAGTCAAGGATAATGTGCCTAGCTCCAAATAAACTGGACCAAATCCAGGAGGGGGAGGAACCTCTGGTAGCCAAATTGAAGGACTTGTCAGGGAAGTAGGGTGCTTTCATTTTAGGATTATGCATTTGCATGGAGGAACATATGATTTTGTACGTTGTACACATAGCATTGTCATAGTTGTTGCATCAATGCACTGGCTTCTCGGCTGATCCCTGAGACGCTCCGAGAAGGCCAGAGACCTGATCCGAGGAATTACATAGAACCCAGGGAGGCCAGGAACCTGACCTGGGTAGCTTTAGGCTTGAGGTCATTTGACCCAAGTCACCGCCTCCACACATCACATAGTACCCAGGAGTACCAGGAATCTGACCTAGATTCCTGGACGTTCACATTTTTAGATTCGCATCATTTTACGTATATTCTATAGTGAAAGGCATAATAGTTATGTTTTTTATTTAAATAGTAACCTTTACTTTTCGTCCACTCACTCAATACACAACTCAAACCTAACTTGGAGGCATCACTGAAAACAGTAAACTCCTCACTATCGTCTGGTAATGTCAATATTGGGGTTGTGGTCAACAAACCGAAGGGAATCCGGGTTGTGAATTAGCCGCCAACACTGTTTGTCCAATAACGCATCATTAAAATGCTCGAGCAAGCAAAATCTCATACCCCCAACATCTTTAGGTTAGCAAAGAGATTTCCAGTTTTTTTCAATGGATAGCCGAGGAATTAGTAGAACCCCACCAAAATTTGGCCATGGACGAATTTAACTCAGCACAAGTGAATTTTAAAAATTTATAACACAATATAGGGTATGTCCGCCACTACCGATTTGATAAGAGTCTCACGTCCAGCAAATGAAAGCGAAGAGGATATGAAAGTCACTGGTTTAGGTCATCATCCAATTATAAGACAGCTCAAAAGTCATAACCAATTAGTACAAGATCATATTTCATTTGCTATTTTGCTTGTGTACCTTGATGCTTCCTGTATTTGCAGTTTATGGTTACTCAAGTGTAAGGCGTACAACTCCTCCACAAATGCACCTCGTCCCTGGTGATGTGCACACAGCAGAGTCAGAATTAACAAAGAGCGAGTTATAGGTAACTATTGAATACTCGATAAATTTGGCCCAATCAGGAAATAAGTACTGTAGTATTGAAGTAAGCTGCATAGGCCAGGCCCATTATGTTGGCACAAAACTTGTCCAAGCTAAAATTTCTTCGTTCTTCACAATGTCGGTATGGGAGCCAAATTCGACATGACAAGTGGATAACGTATGCACCGACAAGATGGGAGGTCGGTGGCTTCACTTCACCTTAATTATCACCCGTGATGTTCCGTCGGATCCAATTCAAGATCCTATTTCATCGTCCTCTTTCTCAAACTTGTCCCCCTACTTCCGCTATTACACAGCACGTTCCCTGCCACGTACACCTCTGAGTCAGTCGGTACCTCCAATTTCTCAACACGTGTCCATGTCCTACACATGGACACGTGGCGGGGCTTCACAGCAACTCGAAACCGCGATAAAAGCATAAGCTCGTTCAACATTTTGCACCAACACCAAGCAAAACCAAAAACAAATCCTGGAGTTGTGAAAAATGGCGAGCAAGCAAGCACCTCCGGCAGCAGCTTCAGCTGACAAGAAGGGAAGCGATGATGCGAAGATAGAGCAAGCCATGAAGGACAGCCCGTACGTGCAATTTGACGACCTGGAGGACTACAAGCGCCAGGCCTACGGCACCGAGGGACATCAGGAGGTCCAGTCGGGTCGGGGCGCCGGAGCCACGGAGGGTCCGACAGAATCTGGAGCAGATGCTTCAACCAAGCCTGATGCCTCCGCCACTGAAACTATTAAACGCCAAGGAGTTAACTAGTTTTTTTTTTCCCTCTTGAGTCTGTATCTAAGAATGCATGTAAGCATTTGTAGTGTGATGTTTATGATACACAGTCACTTGAGTGTGTTATATCAGATGCTTTGATCGTATGTGCTTTGGAACTCTTTTAATTTGTTGTGCATGCATGTACTGAAAATATAAGGTACCATAACCTACCTGTTAGTATGGCATTTTTTGTCCGATTATTATACTTATCCGCTTAAGCAGGAAAGCAACACCTACCCGACCACTCGAAAGACCACCAAGGAGGCTTCAACTTCACTCACAAGACTGACCTCATCCGAGCACGCACGCGCCCTTATGCGGACCACACCAGCAGAACCACCAGTTCCACATCGAAGAGCACAAGTGAGCATCAAACTCAATCACCTATATATACAAGGTATTTATTACATGTAAGGTAATTCAATTGACTCAACCCAAACACTATTTACACACACGTTCGCTTGACTGTTATATCCAATACATCATCTGACTTAGGCATCAGAGCGTTGAAGGCGGGCCACCCCGTCTCGACCCCTGACTACCCGTTTGTTGTTGTATTCTTCTAACAGCCGCACCCGAACGCGCACACCCGAGAACCCGCATACCCGAAAGGAGAGTAAGCGCCCGTCCATCCGAACAGCCCGAGCGTTCGGACGAATGAAGAAGGAGTACTCGTACTTGCTTCTGCCAGATTACGTCCCGCGCGTAATTCGGTAGAAACATAACCGATTACAATGCTAGCTTCATACAATCATACAATCATATTTGGGGGAGAAATGTATGTGATCTGAGTTTTTTCACTATAGAATTTATAACATCACTACTGTTTACCTGTTTCATTTTAAGGTTCGATTCTTTGAGGCTACTGGTCGATTCTTTGCACCAGAGAGTCGGACTTCAATTCTTTCATACTTTAATTTGCAGTAGGAACTTTGAGTGTTGTCTCAATCAATTTTGGCCTGCTATTTTCAAAAATATTGGTCTTCTCATGCCCAGTATTTGCATACTATAGTTTTTGTAGTATTTTCATACTAGCTATCCGTTGCGAAAAGAATCATGTTGTGCTCATAGAAAGTCGATAGTACTGTTAATTTAAGTGTGTTTGATTCACAAAGCAATTGGTGACGAGCTAATCACAATGTGACATCTAATTTGATTTTTTCTCCTGGTATTTTTGCAATGAACATGATAGTTAGCATGCATTAACAATAACGTTTTATGCTGTTCTAGAAGGCCAGGCTACATTTACAAGTAGGAGTTGTGTCCATGTAATTGATGTAAGGTGCTGAGGATTTTTGGCTCCGCCTTTATCGACCTAGGGTTTGGATTTTGAGCACGAGGTATTGATTTTTCGTCTGGCGGCTCTTGACATCGCTGGTGCTCCACGGGTGCGGTTAGATGGGAATTGCTGGTGCTCACTGATGGAAGGGTTGGAGCCACGTTGGGGCCTCGACCCTCAGCTTTGCTTTTTTTGCATGCTTTTTTCTTTTTCTTTTTGTTCCCCTTCTTTTTCTGTTGTAATTTTTTTTCTCCACTTATAGATATTTATACTTCTACTTACATTTTTATACAAAATATATTCATCAATATTATCTAATTTTGTGTATTTATATATATGTAATTTCATATATGTATTTTTTTTATGTTTTTATTCATATTTTTGTGCCCCCTCAACTCAACTCAAATCCTGGCTCCATCCCTGACTATATATATATACACACACACACACACACACACACATAGATAAATGAACAAGATAAATACACTACAAGAAAACAGCACTTAGACCACGGAAACACTAATTCTCCGTCGTCCAAGTGACACTTAGACGACGGAAAAGACTCCGTGGTCCAAGTACCACCTGGACGACGGATAATACCATCTCCGTCGTGCAAGTGGTCACCTGGACCTCGGAGTCTTCTCCGTCCTCCAGGTGACCACTTGGACGACGGAGATGGTATTCTCCGTCGTCCAGGTGATTACCTGGAGGACGGACCGACACGCCGTCGTCCGAGTTCACAAAACGTACTTCCACTTAGACGACGTACCGACACCTCCGTCGTCTAAGTGAAGCATTATATAAGCCCACTGCTGGCCAAACTGATCGAATTCATTCCTAGCTAGCCTCGATCTCTTCATGATCGATTCCATTTGAAGAATAATTGAAGGAGAAGGAGAAGCTAGGGAGCTCGAGCTAGGTAGCTAGAAGCTAGCTAGGCCGAGAAGAATCAGGATCGATAAGGGATCTCCGCTGACTAGCTAGTTAGCTTAATTAACGTAAAGATATCGAGAAGGCCAGCAGGTACGTACGTACGCAGTTAAAATTTGCTTAATTAATATGTATTTAGTGAAAACGTACGTACATATATATATACATGCAAGGATGTTAGCTGATGTTAGCTATATATATATATATGTACAGATCGATTAAATTACGTACATACGTACGTAATTGATGGATCGATATGTATATCGAGTACGTATAATTAAGCGTAAATTAATGGACAAATATATATATATATGTAATAATTAATTAAGTATAATATTTTATAGCAGTAT
The DNA here is from genome assembly GCA_946800695.1 of Geum urbanum. Lineage (NCBI taxonomy): Eukaryota > Viridiplantae > Streptophyta > Magnoliopsida > Rosales > Rosaceae > Geum > Geum urbanum. The sequence continues at coordinate 20,949,506 of OX326999.1, forward strand.
GGACAAGAGTTGGATGAAGTTGAAGAATAGATGTGATGTCCGGTATATGGATGGAATTAGCGAATTTGTGAATTTTGCGATAGAACATGGTCAGGGAAAGAAACGTTTCAGGTGTCCGTGTCAGAAATGTCTTAATTGTCAGTATGCGGAGGTTAATGTTATGGTGCAACACTTGTACGAAAATGGTATGATGTGGAGTTACACTACATGGAGCGAGCATGGTGAATATGTAGAGTTCAGCGCAGCAGACTTTAGCTCAGGGTACAGTTACCATGGTGCCTCATCCAGCGGCAGTGGTGCCGGACCGCCAGCTTGCAACCCAACTGCAGATTTGGTCCATGATGCGTTTCCGGGATGTAGTCATGGCGGACACCAACACCAAGACGGAGGTTACAGTACCACCAATGAGCATGATGACACATTCCCCGCAGCTAGCTTGGCCACTGACACCAGTGAGATGGAAAAGTACAACCGGATGCTACTTGAAGCGCAGACCCCGGTGTTCCCTGGATGTCGAGAGAATGTGTTGCAATATGTGATGGAGCAAATGAAGATAAAAGTGAAGCACAAAATGTCAGTGAGTGCTTTTGACGAAATTCAGGAGCAAATATGTAAGTTGCTTCCTGATGATCACAATCTTCCTAAATCTCATTATAAGGTTAGAAATATCCTGAGCAGCCTCGGCCTAAAGTACAGGATAATTGACGCATGTCCGAATGATTGTGTGCTATTTTACAAAGAGTATAAAGAGTTGGACTATTGTCCCGTATGTGGCCAGTGCAGATTCCAGTTGAATAGGAAGAGTTCGAAAAAGAGAATTCCTGTGAAAGTTGTTCGATATTTTCCCTTGATTCCCAGATTGCAGCGCCTGTACATGTCGCTACACACAGCAGAGGCGATGCGATGGTACGCAGAAAAGGGAATAGATGACGATGTCCTGCGACACGCCGCGGATGGGGAGGGTTTCAAACATTTCGACAGAGAATTTGGAGATTTTGCTTCAGAGGTTAGAAATGTTAGACTCGGCCTATCTACAGACGGATTCAATCCTTGGGGAAGTAATAGCTCCGCCGTCAGCACTTGGCCAGTTATTCTGATGCCATACAACTTGCCTCCGTGGATGTGCATGAACAAGGAATTTAATTTCCTTACCGTACTAATTCCAGGTCCTAAATCTCCATCGAAGTGCTTAGATGTCTACCTCAGACCTTTGATCGACGAGCTGAAACTGTTGTGGGAAAATGGAGTCCCAACTTATGACAAATTCACTGACACGATGTTCACGATGAGGGCTGCTGTAATGTGGACGATCAGCGATTTTCCAGCTTATGGGATGTTGGCAGCCTGCAGGACAAAAGGATATAATGGATGTCCTATATGTTTGGACGACGTGAACTCTAGTTGGCACGCGGGGAAGGTGTGTTACTTGGGTCACCGTAGATGGCTTCCTCACGACCACCCGTGGCGACAGGATGAAGCTCATTTCGACGGTACGGTAGAGAACAATCCTAAACCCCGTAGTTGGTCGGGCGAAGAGATTTTAGAGAGGTTGAGCTATTTCGACTTTGGTGTGTTGAGCAATGACGCGGATGTAAAGAAATGCAATCCAATTCCTCCACATGATCTGAGCTATTGGGATCACAAGAGTATATTCTTTGAACTCCCTTACTGGTCGAAGTTGAAGCTGAGGAACAACTTGGACGCGATGCACATAGAAAAGAATGTGTGCGACAGCGTGGTGGGAACAATTCTCGGTATTAAGTTCAAGACTAAAGATACTCCCAAAGCGCGCAAAGATTTGGAATCAATGAATCTACGTCGTCCATTGTGGTTGAGGAGGGATAGGAAATGAGTGTACAACAAGATGCCAGATGCACCTTACACAGTGAAGCCGACGCTTAGACGTTCTGTATTTCACTTGTTTAAGGGCGTTCGTTATCCGGCTACGTATGCAGCTACTATAACTGGAGCAGTGGACGAGGTGCAACACAAGTTTGTTGGTCTAAAGACACATGACTATCACGTTATGCTGCAACGTCTGATTCCAGTGGTAATTCGACCATACTTGCCTCGGGACGTCGTAGAACCAATAGTGGCATTGTGCAGGTGGTGGCAGAGGTTATGCGCCAGAGAATTAAAGAAGTCAGATGTGGTGGAATTGCAACAACAAATGGTGCACATCATTTGCAAACTAGAGAGGATTTTCCCCCCTGCTTTCTTTGACATCATGATTCACCTAATGATCCACCTGCCCGAGCAGGTGCTCATTTCTGGTCCGGTCCAGTACACTTGGATGTATCCTCAAGAAAGGTACGTACAACTAATTAATTAATTTGTTCCACTGGAGATTATATATATACTAGCCAGCTAGCTATATGTACTTACGTAATGTGTACGTTTGATTTTGTAGACAGCTTGGACAGTATAAGTCATTCGTCAAAAACAGGTCGGCCCCGGATGGCTCCATAGCAGAGACATACCTAATGCATGAGTGTGTTACTTACTGCAACAGGTACCTCAAAGATCCACCCCCTCCCAGTACTGCCTCCGATCGCAGTGCCCGCATCAATCTTTCTGTCGTCACCAATGTCGTCCGACCGTTTAGAGGAGTATTAAAGGAATCGTTAACACGGGAAGAACTTATTGAGGCACATTGGGTAGTGTTGCGAGACTGTGATGAAGTTGAGCCGTACATGATGTCATACAGGGAGAGGCTTCAGGCGTTAAATCAAAACAAGAGTTCGGCGTGGATTGAGAAAATGGTTAAGAAGAAGTTTCCTGATTATTTCTTCCAATGGGTACGTACGTACGACTCGGTATTAATTATTTAAATACATATTGCTCATGTTTGTAGAAAGTAAACCATTATATTAATTTGGTCTTTTTCGCAGATGATTGATCTGCAAAAATCTGATAACCACGGAGGGTGGTGGTCATGGCCAAAGCACTTGCTAGCAGGGAAGCCGGTTAAACACTATATTTATCCCGGATGTTTTGTGAACGGTGTAAAGTTCCATTCATTGGCCCGAGACGAAGGAAGAAGAACACAAAACAGTGGGGTAGCCGTTGGGAAAGACAATGATCTATATTACGGGGCTATTGTATACGTGGTTCAGCTATGTTACGGGAATGATGTCAACGTTTTCCTATTCAAGTGCAGATGGTTCAAGCGTACAAAGGAAGACCTGGGACTATTATCTGTCGATACAAACTCGCACTGGTATGAGGATGAGCCTTTCGCTCTCGCCACCTTAGTTCGGCAGGTGTTCTATCTCAACGATCCGAAAGCCGGTGAAGGGTGGAAAATAGTGAACCATATCTCTCACCGAGGAATATGGAATACAGAGACAATTGAAGGGACACCGGCGACGACTGAAGATGCTGCTGAACCAGAAAGAGACATTCCTGCCTATCAAGAGCCTAATATTTCTATGGTCCGCTCCGATATAATGGACCTGGTTCAAGATGGTGAACGGTTACCCATGCCTGATGGTTGTACAGATCTAACTGAAGATGAGATTATCCATGAGGTAGATGAAGAAGACGAGCAGGAAGAGGACGCGGACGAGGACTCAGGTTATTCGTCGGACGATGTTGAGTACGCTGACGAGGATGAGCCGTCGACTAACGGGGATGAGGACGATGATGATTATGACGAAGAGTACAGTCATACGACGAGGGAGATTAATTGGTAATTAATTACTGTAATTATTGTAATATATATATATATATGATCGATGCTGGTTTACGGTAAGAAATTAATCCGAATTATATATCCTGGACAACGGAGAAATTAATTGCAGATTAATTGGCGCCAAATCTCAATCTCATATAAAACCCTAGCTAAATCCTGGACCCTAAATCTAGCAGTTCGGATCGATCGATCAATTTTCTAATTATATTTTTGAATCAGAATAATTGAACGCACACACAAATGACCGGGGATGACCTAAACCGTAAACCCTAAGGCCCTAACCCCTGAATTCGGGGTTTTTACACCTGGACGACGGAGATAGTCATTCTCCGTCGTCCAGGTACACACTAGGACGACGGAGATAGTCATTTTCCGTCGTCCAAGTTCACAAACCCTAAACCCTAAACAGTAAGGCCCTAACCCCTGAATTCAGGGTCTATACACCTGGACGACGAAGAACGTCATTCTCCGTCGTCCAGGTCAGAACCTGGACGACGGATAACTTCATATCCGTCGTCCAAGTCAGAACCTGGACGACGGATAACTTCATATCCGTCGTCCAGGTGATTACCTGAACGACGGAAACACTCATTTCCGTCGTCTAGGTGCAGATATCGTAATTTTTTCTAAGACAACGACCATCTAGACCTTCTTCCAATGCAAAGTATTTTCATCAAGACTTTAGAGTAAACAATTCTTGGTGTGTGAGCTTCGACGGTTCGAAAATCGGAGTTATGAAATGCCTAGTATCCACGTTTCCGGTTTGTGAAATTATCGGTTTTGCAGTTGACTGTGCCGATCAAACCCTTCTCGAACTTATTATTTTATGATCCTTTGAAGACAATTATATATTATGTTACGACGAACATATCCAACGGTTGTTTTGTCCAAATTCAATTTCGTTAATACTCTGCTGCAAATGAGCGTCTACTCATGAACACTTAAGTCGTAAAGATTAGTCGATACTTAACATGTTTCAATACGTAAAATTAATCGTCGGTTCAAATTTAACTGTTTATATACACGATGCGTTCATCGATATTGTACGACTATTTCACTGGAATGACAGATCGCTAAATTCCTAGCGAATTATTTTTAAAATTTTTTTTTACGTAATTTGAACCTGGACGACGGATATGGTCATTTTCCGTCGTCCAGGTTCAAAAACCATGGCGGTTCAAATTTATTTTTGTTTATTTTTTTCATGTAATTTTCACTTGGACGACGGAAACTGACCATCTCCGTCGTCCAAGTCCAACCGTCGGTAATGTCTTTTTTTTTTTTTTTACATTACCGGCGATTTTTGTCGCCGATAATGTCCGTCGCCGGCAATCTCTCGATGGTAATGTAAAAAAAAAAAAAAAATGACATTACCGGCGACTTCATTTATGTCGCCGGTAATGTCTTTTTTTTTTTTTTTTTTACATTACCGGCGACATAAATATATGTCGCCGGCAATGTCTTTTCCGGCAAGAGATTACCGGCGACTTACATTTATGTCGCCGGTAATGTTAAAAAAAAAAAAAAAAAGACATTACCGGCGATTTTTCCGGCAAAAATCGCCGGTAATGTCCAAAAACATTGCCGGCGACATAAAAGTCGCCGGCAATGGGTCATTTTCTTGTAGTGCTTGCAACAACTTCCTTGAAAATTGATGGGATCTCAGCACAAGTAATGGGAAAGGCATAACCAACACATTTGCTAAACCTTGTGGGTTTCTTGACTTCCCTCATTTGTCTTCTAACTACAATGGATTCCAGATCAGGTATATAAACTTGTCTATGTTGTATAACATGTCCCTCATTATCATCCTGGTCATGCACATCTTCATTGTTATGGTATTAATTTTCTTCTTCACTTCCAGACTCAATATCTTCACCTTGGTCAAGAGTAATACTCTCGATAAAAAATTTGTTAAGCTCCACCTGAACAACTCTATCACTCTTTTGTGTTTCTTCATCTGTAGCATTGGTATTAGGGTTAAGCATGCTAGCTTCATCAAATGTAACATCCCAGCTGATGAGAAGCTTCTTCAATTTTGGGCACCACAACCTGTAGCCTTTCACACCACTCTTGAAATCAACAAATATAGCCTTCTTAGCCCTTGTATCAAGTTTAGTTTCAGTCACATGAAAATATACAGGAAAACCAAAAATATGTAAATGATCATAATCATTAGCAGGTTTTCCTGTTCATGAGGCCAAGTCATACATATGAATATAAGTAAGTGCATTAGATTAAATGATCTTAACCGTAGTAATAAACCACTATAAATCCTCATAAACCTCTTTCAGGTTGCGTCGTTGGCAGCGTTCTATGGAGATTATACACAAAATTCTTTTCCATTCTCACAATATTATCCCAAGTGAAAAACCGTTAGTACAAAAAATTTCAAAACTTAACAATTAGAGTACTGATCATAGAAACATCAATAACCGATGTATAACCACATCTGATCGATCAAAATGACCCTTGTAGATTAAGTTCCATGGCATGGCAAAAACAGATGTAAAATCACATCTGATGCAGAATTTCAGGTTGATTGTTTAGAAAATCGATGTAAAAAAACATCAGAAAAATATCAAATCTGAGTACAGCCTTCGACTAGTCGAGAGATATTCTCGACGGGTCGAGAATTGCATAATTGTGTCACAGAAGCCATCATTCGACATGTCAAGAAAAGTCTTCAACGGGTCGAAGGAAATCCTAAACCCGTATCGAATTTTTGGTATCTTTTTCGACGGGTCGAGGATATATTTCGACGGGTTGTAACTGTGACATTTTGGAGACAGAAGCTATCCTTAAATGGGTCGAGACAAGTCTTCAACGGGTATAAGATGTAAATATGTAACCTGAGGACTATATTCGAAGGGTCGAAAATTTTCCAGGATCAAATTATTCTCTCTTTTGTCTCGTTTTTATGGTATTTTGGTGTCATAATGCCATAGGATATTGTATAAATCGAACCATTCAATTGATATGAAGTTGTATAATAACCATTCTTAACACTTTCAAATACCGAAAGGAAGAAATTTTAATTACTTTGTCAACATAAAAACTTACTTCAAAGATTGTCTTATTTTGAAATTGACTAAAAGTCTCATACCATGACTAAAACCAAGCCAAAAATAAAGCTAAATTACTTGATTACATAACAAGAGAGCCTAATACATAGAATACTCAAAAACCACAGTCTTCAGACTTGCTTTTGTGTCATCTGCTACAATAAGATCGACTTCACCGTAATCTTCCATCTCATAATTTTCAGTGAAGTTAGTCTCATGTGTCAGATATTACTGGTATGTCTTGTAGACATTCTAGACATTCTTAGGTGCACGACACTGTTTGTGCATATGCTTGGTAGAACCACATTTATAGCAAGGTGACATGCTGATAGAAGCAAAACTTGAAGAATATCCACCATTCCTAGGACTAGAATTGGAGTGATTCTTGTTAGAGTTATTGTGGTTGTTATCTTGGCGAGTCCAAGTCAAATTCTGATTATTTCCTCCTCTACCACCACGAGTTTGATCAGATTTCGAACAGTTTTTCCTCTTATCCTTTCATGCATTTCCAGTATTATTAGCCTCATGGACTATTTTTCTACCGGCTGGCCTAGTGTTGTTGTGGAGAAGAATCTCATGATGCCTTTCTTTCTTGGCTAGCACACTCATAAGATCACTGAATGATCAAAGTCTTCCTTGCTCATAATCAATGCGATACTAATGTGCAAGGGTACCTATAGAGGTAGGAAAGGTTCTCAAAGACTTCTCGACTAAAGCCTGGTCCGTCTTTACAAGCAATAAATGGAAAGCTCAGACTATAGCTTTAGCATATCCTGATAAATTTTTTTGATCTTAGGATAATCCAATAATCGGATTATATCCCATCATTCTATGAGCTCTGGAAGTTGTGCATCATGCATATTATTGAACCGTTCTTGTAAAGTTACCCACAAATCCTTGGGGTTATCCTTTAACAAGTATTATTTTTTCAGAGCAGGATGGATATGTCTCCTGAGAAACATGAGAGCTTGAGCTTTTTGAGCTAAAGTGTCCCCGTTGGCTTCAGCTCTAGGTGATAGTGGTTGGATGGTATCGGTTAGACGTTTACCGAGGAGAGTATTCCTCACGTCAAATACCCATTGGTGTATTCTGCTCCTTGAATGTGAGGGTATCAAACTCTGGTCTTGCTGGCTCAGTCATCTACAAAAGACAAAAGATGTAGTTAGTTTACCGATCGAAAAACCACGAGAAACTAATATCAAGTTTAGGGAATAAGAAACTATGATCAATGATGTGTGGTTACAAAGATCGATACAAAATCGATGGCTTTATACCACTCCCCAGAAAACCGTGATTGTCAAATACTCATAAATATCGGCTTCTCTTTTGTTTACTGTGAAATCACAATTAACCGCGATATTCACTAATAATCGTGACTCCCTCTGAACCGTCACTAAGCTTAAACTTTGAGGAAGATGTGATTAAAATTTCTTTCACTCATACCTGCATTAATCCATAGGAATAAGAGGCATATAATAATTCACAGTATTTAAATCTAAATCTAGACCTAGATCTAGGGTGTTGTAATAATTAAGGTTTTGCAACCTAATTCTAAATCGAAAAAGGTTAGTCGATTTACCTCGAGGGTGTTATGCTCGGTATGAAAGCTTCACTGAAAGAAGTTTGAAGCAAAAAGTAAAGATCCACAGAATTTGGCGGTAGAGAAATCCGGTGTCGGTGATCGACGGCAGTGGTGATTCCGTCAAGGAGGGAGGCCAACGGTGGAGCTTTGGGTGTTTTAGTGGTTTAGAGTTTTTTTGTTTAAGATTTGGGTTGGTTATCAACTCAAGAGTTGTTGATAACGTGTTGAACGAGAAAATAGATATGCAAGATATATGATCTGAAACTGTAATTTATTTATTGATAGATGGTCTTAAATAGACATTACGATATATTATAATCAATATCTCTATAAATCAGGGATCAAGAGAATATATACTTTTATGCTAATTAAGACAAGATAACGACATACCAAAAATATTATTTCTTTAAATTAAATTAAAACGACTTTTGAGTTACAAGCTACTGTCAAGTGTCAAGTATCTGTAAAGTTTCTTTTTTGAAAACCCATGCACGTACTTAAAGTATTTTGAACATTAGTGGATAGTACTTGGGATCCTCTCTTTCCTTTGCAAGGTTAAACATCACCTACATTGCCAAATATAAAGACACAATACGTATATCACATAGTCATCCTTCTTTTTTTTGATGTATGGTGCAGTTGGTGCTGCAGTTGCTTTTAGTTTGGAATAGACAAATTTAAATAATAAAATATTTATATATTAAAATATTTTAAAAGAAATTAAAGAATGTAATGTTACTTTTAATCTGAATCGTTGATAGCTTTAAGATCAAACGGTTTAAAACTTGTATAAAAATCTGTGTAAAAAATAAGATATAAATACTAAAATATTTTCGAAACAATTTAAATAATATGATGCTTGAAATTTAGCAGCTCAAAATTTGTTTAAAAAAGTTGGTGCTATTGAACCCGACCTTTTTTTTAACCCCAAATTTTCTCTCTTTTGTTGCAAACGGTTAATCACCTATATTGTCAAATATAAAGACACAATACATATATCACAGTCATTCTTTTATTTTAACCCCAAATTTTCTTGAGAAGACATACTTACGGTGGAGATTGATAGATTAGCAATGACACCATGGATCGATAAGTCAAATTGCAGCAAGTGTGATATGTGAACGTCTAATATAGTTGATATTGTCCCAATTTAAACTATTTTTAAGATATTAAATTTGTCCAAAAGACTTCTATTATTGAATATAGTCTATTTATTTATAAGTCAAATTTTATTTAACATTTTTTTTATGTGAATTCTTTTCTCTCCAACACTGTATGAACCATCTAGAATGAGTGAGGAAAAACTTTCAAAGCGCACACTTGAATGGAAAGAGATACAACGTAGGGTATATAGCAATGAGCTTATTTATCTATTCGATCTTGTAGTCTCGTAGCGTACAAGTAATAATTCACTCCACCCAAGTTGGAGTCGGGCATGCAATCCACTTGGAATCAGTTGCACATACTAAAGACAAATTGGCCGAGCTATAGATAGTGGCCGGCGGCCCCAGAGGCACACAAGTCAGTAGTGACAGTTCCTTTCTTCACTCCCAAACAAGGAAAAGAGACACTGTTCAATTGGGCAGCCTGCCCTTTGTTATTCCTTAAAATTCACTACTCTCTTCTTTCTTTAATATGCATTCTCGCCACTCCTTTCTGCTTAATTTATTCCTTTCCTCCTTTCTATATAGTTCCACATGTCTTCCTTCTTCTTCCTTCGATCATCTCTCTCTCTCTCTCTCTCTCACACACACACTTAAAATCATCCGCAACTTACATTCTTAATTTCTCATCAAGATCTTAGTATCTTTGTCAACTTACATTCTTAATTTCTCATCAAGATCTTAGTATCTTTGTCTTCGTTTCTTTCACCTAGAATAGGAAGCCAGGACCTTTAACTCAAGTAATGGCATCACGTTCATCATCACCACCCTCCGAGCAATTAGAAGAAGAAGACGCATCACTCTCCGATCTTCCCCAGACTTCCACCGAACCAGATCAAAACCAAAGTACTAATCTTGATACAGCCCCTAAGGTCATGCAAGCCGAAGAAGAATTCGACTTTGGCTCTTCCATGCGCGGCTGCTCTTTCTCGAGGGAAACGCAAATGTGCGCTGCGGACGAGCTCTTTTTCGAGGGACAGATACTGCCTCTGCGTCTCTCCATCAGCTCCGACAAGCCGAACCCACGTTTGTCCATCTCCGAGCTCATGGATCGACAATGTTCCATTCAGGGCATCAAAGGTATAATAAGTAGTGACTGCAGCAGCAGCAGTACGAGAATTAGTCCAAACTCGTCCAGAAGCAACAGCAGCAGCTCCACCGCCACAACAAACACCAGCATTGCGAATACGAGTAAGCCGAGACTAGTACCTGTCCGAAACCAGTTTTACACGCATCCGAGCCCGAAACCTCAGATTCAAGTTTCTAACGGTGCACGCCTTGAGAAACTAGACAGCCGGCGGAGCCAGAAATCATCGTCGATATGGGACTTCTTCCGATTGGGATTGGTAAGAACACCTGACCAAGAACTCAACAAGGTGATAATTCGTAGCAATAGTGCTCGTGTTAATAGCACAAGAATCAGTGTCAGTCGCAATAGCAGCGTTAGTAGCAACACCAGTACTAATATCAACAACAACAACAGTAGTAGTAGTGCTGCAAATGTTGCTACTATTAGTGATGGCGATAAGAACAATGGTAACACGAGTAGTACTGCAGCCTTGATCAACTCGGAGAATCTAAGACAGAAGAATCGACATAGATTTTTCATTAACAGTTGCAAGTGCTCGTTCGAAGCGGTGGCATCCAATGCGGTTGTCCCCAAAAGCAATGTCGTTATGGAAAGAGAAGCTACGCATGAGAAGAAAGCTGATAAAGTAGCGGCGGATGTGATCAAAATGAAGATGATGAAGAAGAAGAAGAAGTTGAAGAGTGGTAGTAAGAAAAAGCAGCAAAAGCAAGACATGTCGCATCACAGAACGTATGAATGGCTAAAGGGGCTTTAAAAAAAATTAGATCGGATCGCATGAAAAAAATCCCTTCATCTTCCAATTTGATCCCTTGATAGCTAAATGTTGTATAAAGTCGATGTCACTGATCATTATCAGGTAGCAGTAGCAAGTAGTAGTACACTAGTAGTGGACTTTAGAACAATATCATCTCGCATGCTCGGCAGTTGCTTTGTTTCACTATCAGTTTTGTTTTTGCTTTTTATGGTTACCCTTTAATTTGAAATGATATCACATTAACGTACACATGGACATGAGTTGAAGTTTGAATTCTTAAGTTAGGGCTAGCTCCATTATCAATAAGTACTTATGATTAGTACGTTGTCTTTCTTAAGAGGAACCAACAAATTATAAGGTCGAGATATATATATTTATGAATGAGATGATTGATCATTGGCATTGTGTAAGCTTGTCATAAAAAGCAGGCTATGCGTGCTGTTACATTGTGTTGCTGACTCGCTGGGGATCGATGTGATTGTCTGATTGAAGATAATTTCACGAGAGAGAAACGCGATAGTTCTCATGTCTATTTTGATTATGTGTGAATCAATCCAAGCTCGTCTTACTCACAAGTATACGCACATTAAGTGCTTATTTTCAGATTTCATGCACTCGATCATGTCAATTTTAGATGATTCAACATGAACCAAATACACCATGCAGTCATGCACGGACGAATCGAGAGAAACAGATTCAAGAATCTAAGATCGATATAGAATGACACTCCATTACTAGTTATGCGTGAACTACGTCTTGTAGATTTGCTTATAATTTGACATCTTGGTTTTTATTTTTTATTTTTTAAAGGAGACATCTTGGTTAATTAGATAGTATACATACACTACCAACATAACCACTTTAGGCAACGAATTTCAAAATAACGCGCAACGAGATATGAAATTCGTTGCCTATAGTTCACAATAGGCAACGACAAGGGTTTTCGTTGCCTATTGTGAACTATAGGCAACGAATTCGTTGCCTGTTGAAGTCAAATCGTTGCCTAATGTCTGGTTTATAGGCAACGAAATTTTCGTTGCCTATTGTGAACTATAGGCAACGAATTCGTTGCCTGTTGAAGTCAGATCGTTGTCTAATGTCAGGTTTATAGGCAACGATTTTTTTCGTTGCCTAATCATATCGTTGCCTAAAGTATGGTTATAGGCAACGAAAAAATCGTTGCCTATAGTTTAATAGGCAACGAAAAACCCTATAGGCAACGATTTAATCATTTCGTTGCCTATACTTAAGGCAACGATTTAATCATTTCGTTGCCTATACTTGGAGGAATAAAACCCCCCGTCGCGACCATCGCCGCCGCAACACAAACCCCCAGCTCACACAACTCTCGCCGGATTTCTGCCGGATTTCTGCCCTCGCCCGAATGTAAGATTCGCATTCTCTCCCTCTCTCCTTACTTGAATATATAAACAACGTGATTTAGGTTGATTTTAGTTGGATTTGTGTTGGATTTGTGTTGTGATTTAGGTTAGGTTGTGTTGGATTTCTGTTGGGTTGTTTGTTAGGTTGATTTTAGTTGGATTTGTGTTGGATTTGTGTTGTGATTTAGGTTAGGTTGTGTTGGATTTGTGTTGGATTTAGGTTAGGTTGATTAGTTGGATTTGTGTTGTGATTTAGTTTGTATTGTTGAATTTAGGTTGGATTTTGGTAAGGTTATGTTATGTTGGATTGTTGATTTAATTAGGTTGGGATTATATTGTGGATTAGAGGATTTAGTTTGGTTATTTAGTTTAGGTAATTAGAATTGGGAATAAGTGTGATTTGAGTTTGGGTTGTTCATTTTAGTTAGACAAAATTTAAATTTAGGTTAGTGTAGCCTCAATTGTAAGCTATTCATTATGTTATTTTGTTGCAGACATTAATAAAAATGTGTTAACTTTGATCAGTAGCACGTAGCTAGTTTTTGATTTAGGTTGGAATGTGTACGCTGTTGTGGTTTGAACTCATGTAAATGTTGTAGATTCTGGAATTGGGCCCAATCCAGAATCAAGTATTTTTTTTTAAAATAACACAAACTATAGGCAACGAAATGGACCAATTTCGTTGCCTATAGTTTGCCACCAAAAAAATTCAAACTATAGGCAACGAAATTGGTCCATTTCGTTGCCTATAGTTTGCCAGAAATACAACAATTCAAACTATAGGCAACGAAATTCTTCAGTATAGGCAACGACGTCGTTGCCTATAGTTTCAAAGGTGGTCAAAGTTGACCTGTCGGTGGGTTTTAGGCAACGAAGAAGTCGTTGCCTATAGTGAAACTATAGGCAACGATTCAACCCTAGTCGTTGCTTATAGTAGAAAACCCTAACCCCTAAACCCCGAACTATAGGCAACGAATCGGTTTGGTTTTTCGTTGCCTATAGTATAGTCAACGATGAAAAGGCAACGACGGTATAGACAACGAATTTTCGTTGCCTATACTTATAGGCAACGATTTTCATACTATAGGCAACGATTTTAGATCGTTGCCTAAAGCTGTTATGTTGGTAGTGATATAATCAATATCTTACTTAACAATGTAGCTTAACGTTCATGATCGAAGTGTCTTCCATCGGCGGATCAATAAGTACTGTTTGTCAAACAATAAAGTATTCAAACTTAATGAAAATGTTAGATTAAAATTTGGGACGCATATCTTAGTATTTGAGTGTGTTAACACATTTTATAATAAAACATATGTTCATAAATTAATCATAAAATGGTAACCCAATTTACTTGTTTAAGGTTGTGATAGTTTTCTCATAAGAAATAGAATAAAACCTAAATAAATAACTTTTGAGTTAAAATTTTTAATTTAATCTTAATCATTCATTTTTTTAATTTAATCTAACGATTGTGTTAAATCTAAAATTTTACTTGCTAACTGTTAACATCAAACATTCTGAGAGAAATAATGAAAAATAATCGGGCAACCAAACTCCATTCAATCTTCTTCTATCATTCAACAAGTTGCAGACAATAAATAGTAAATTAGTAGATATCAATGGGCATTCTCTTACTCTCAGTCACAAACCTCGCTGCCCTATTGATCTAAAGCATCGACACTTCTCGATTCCTCTCTCAATCTTAGACCTCGACTACCCCAGGTTCGGTCGAAGCCTCTTAACCCCAAAAAACCAAAGACACACTGAGATCCCGAACATGAGCTCCGGTCGCTGATGGGTATTTATCTGCCGCCATCGCTGCTCTTCCTTATTAACCAAGGACTGAATCGACGCCAAGAATGATGGGTAAGGAATCGAGAGATGGTCAGTACCGACAAGGATTGAGGCGGTTACGGTGGTGTAATGGTCACAGTCACGCTGTCAGAGTCTAGACTTGCTACGATGGCAGCTGATATGCTAAAGAGTTTAAGTATGGAGCCAAGTATAGACTCAGCTGCTACCATTTTAAGTAAGTGTTCTTAAGATTCAGTCTTTGTTTTCTTAGTGTGTGTTTTGAACCGTGTTGGTTTGATTTTGAGACTTGGGTTGTGTTATGGGGTTATTGTTATCAGAAGATATATAGTGATTTGTTAGCCACTACGTAGTGAACACAGCTCTATCATATAGTGAAGAATGCCATTTATGGTTTATATATGACTATTCCTAATATATAACTGCACTATCTAAAGGTACTACCTCACTTATAGTAGGCCGGTGTAGTGATTACCGCAACTTATTTATCTTCATACTTGATTAACTTGAAGAAACCAAAAAGATATATCAAAAATTTTGATTATGTGATTGAGATATATTGAATTGCTATTTTTTTTAGTCATGATATGATATGATGCTGTTTGATTTTTTTGTTGATGTTTGATCCTTAAATCCCCAAAACTGAAATTGGAGTTCATGAATTTCTTATTTCGTTGGTTGGTAGTAGGTTGTGGTGGTGTAACATATGGCTTTGATAGTCCCCTTCGAGCTATGAAATTGACTTGATTAGTAATACCGGCAACAAAACGGAATTGAAGCTCAGATTTTCATTTTTTGGTTTGCTTTTTGAAATTCACGCAGCTCGAATCATCGGTGATTATGACTAAGGTATGAGACTTTATCATATTATTATGTCATGTTTTGCTAACATATTAAGCTTAAAGAAATAATATTCCAAATTCAAGCCAAAATGAATTTCATGAAATGAAGAACATATGTTCTCATTCAGTGTTGAATTTGAATTTCATCAGTGTTGCTGTTTAAATTTTCATAGACGAGTAAGTGTTGCTTCAGTGAAAATTTTTTAGTTGGTAGCTTCTCCTGAAAATGGACCGCCTGGGCCAAAGCATGAGAAGATTATCTTTCAGTTTGGAAAAGTGGGCAATGATTTATTTACCATGGATTACCGATACTCGATATCAGCATTCCAGGCATTTCAATCTGCCTCAGCAGCTTTGACACAAATATTTCTAGAAAAATCAGATAATCTAAAGAATAATGTTGGCATTTTTACCCGCGGGTACTATTCCATTTTTGAAAATGGCGGGCGGGTAAAAAAATATTCCATTTTCTTAATGGGCGGGTAATGGGTATTTTTTCAAAAATACTCAATAATTAAACGGGAGGGTATGGGTATACCCGCAGGTATTTTTTTTTCTCTCTCTCTCTCCTCCCAACTCTCTCTTCCTCGCTGGAGCTCCGGCGAGAGAGCTCGCCGTCCAGTCCCCATATATAACCTTTGAGTAAGGTATCAAAATGACCACCCCAACGCCCTCTTCTCTTCTCCCTTAACTCTCAACTCCATTTTGTACCATAAAGAGCTCAAACTTTGAAGAAACCAAATGAAAATCTCTAGAACCCTAGAAATTTGGGATTTTTTATTTCGAGAACAAATCGGCTAAAGAGACCCTTTGGGCTTTGTAGCCCTTGTCACCACGAAGCTAACCATACCTTGTTCGTTTCTCAATTCAATCGGAGTCAGTCGAATTGAAGAGTTGAAGAAATTGAGAATTTTGTGGTCAAAATAAAATTCGTTGAGTTTTGTTTAAAATTTGATGTTGTTTCTTTGGAAAGAATTGTTGTTTGGTTGATTTGGAACAAGTTGGGCTTTTGTTCGCCGGAATCGGAGGTATCGTCTCCGCCATCGGTTGTGGTTCTCCGACGGGACAGAAAAAAAATAAAAAAAAATTTGAATGGGTACCCGTGGGTTACCCGAAGTTTGAACGGGCGGGTATGGATATTACCCGTTCATCATTTTACGGGTAACGGGTAGTAACGGGTTTTACCCGTTCAGTATTGGGTATTTCATTCAACGGGCAGGTACCCGCCCATTTACCCATATTGCCAACACTACTAAAGAATAGTTAAGGTAATAATCTGCTATGTATAATCAGCACTACTCATTAAGAGATTGAATTAGCTGTGACATAGAAATTGATTGTCTTTTGTGGTTCTTTATTATACAACAAAGAATGTGCCAAGGTCTTGGTTGGCTTTCTTTCTAAGGCTGCCAAAAGTGATCTCAAAGATGTTTATCGAAAATACTCAAAACTAGAATATGGTGCTATTGCTCGACTCACACCAGCTAAAAGTGCCTAGGCCTCTTCTTATAAGATCCTTCTGCATATTGGTTTATCTTTTGTAGACAATAGTTGCTCCCATTTGCTACGTACATATGGTTCCTGTAATAGCTCTTTAATCAAGAAGCCTATGTTCTATAGTTGTTAGTCTTGTTCAGTGATTATCGGTTGTGTGAGTAATGTGGAGTGGTTTCTGTATACTCTTTTGGAAGCTGAGAGCCGGGATTGTTTTTTTGTCCAGCCTCATTCCTCAGTGATATAGATTGTAATGTAACAACTGGGTGAGAGAAGATTTTTTATCAATTCAAGTCTTGTTTGGTGTCATCTGTGTTTTACATATAATTCTGTTCAATTTTTCATAAACTGGTTTGATCTGGTTCAGTCTTCAGTGTTATCTCAGCTCCCTGATAATGAAATCGAAACAAACAAAAAATGTGAATATATGTCTGTGAATATATATACTAGTATTTTACTAGATAAGTCTCAAGGAAAACAAAAAATGTGATTCAGCTACTTGTGCAGACCAAATAGCAAGATTGCATTAATGGTCAGGTCAATAGTTACAATGTTCCTCCAATCTCAGGAAGTCAGATACCTAAGCTCATGGATATACCATAAAAATACCCCCAAAAGCCTTTACAATCTTCAATCTCCTTGGGATATATAACTCTTACTACCACTTAAAAAAGCAAAGCTACACTAATCTTCATTGGCTGTGAGACTAATGTGCTCATTTGATCAAACTAGCTGAAGAGAGAGTATCGAGTCCTTCACATTGCATATTAGCCTCTGTGCAGAAGTGACTGCATGTTTTATTCATCATGTTATGAGACATGTTCTGGCATCATCACAAGGATCTCAATTCTCAAGTGTAAAATGGTGGAAGACCCTTTTTCCCAAATGAGAAGAAAGTAGTCATACTACAAGTAGATCAGCTTCCACTACTTCTTCTAAAGTTGCATAAAATGCTTTGACTAACTGCAAAAGTAAATTTTACTACTTCTTCTAAAGTTGCATAAAATGCTTTCACACACACACACACACACACACACACACACACACACACACACACACACACACACACACACACACACACACACACACACACACAGAGCAGTTTTACAACGGTTGTCAAATATGCTCAAGCGAGGCTTGTTTTCTCAGGTGAGAGATCTAACTGAGGTCAGAGAGAGATTTTAGGGCTGGTTGGGGTTGAAATGAAAGTGTACCATAAGTTTTTACAAGTGTGGATAATCCACTGGAAGGTCACGATCGAATATTTCAGTCTATAGCACAAAATATGAAATCTGAAACATTGGAAATCGTTGGAAGGAGAAAGTTAAACTTATGTTAGTCCTTGATCAAAGTTGAGAGTATAAGTTCTTAAAATGAAAATGAAACCAAACTTTTGCACAATTTTCTATCTCCCAGGTATATGTTGGTAAAACTAGAATGGAAATTTACTAGCTAATCATCAGAGACTACCTCGAAGAATTTTTATTTTATTTTTTTATTGCTAGGTACAAGAATATCCATGAGCCTTACCAATCATGAAATTTTGATATATAGATCACAGAAGTAGTTAAAAGAAATCAAAATTTTGAATAATAAAACAAAAACATAAAACATGACAAATTAGATAACAATGTTCACCCCCACCGAGATAATGACACAACCTGTTATTACCAAGCATAATTTACACCACTAAGATACCAAGTACGACACAAATATCCCCCTTTTATGTTTTACCAATTCAAGCAACGAAGAGTACCACAAGTTCTAGCATCATAATCGTATAAAAAGCAACATTCATGCGAATAATGTTACAGCTCAAAACAGAGGTGAAATCCTAAAACTACAACTCAGTTACAATCTTAAAACTTCATCGAGGAAACTTAGAGCTAAATGTCTGCAGATTATTAAAATCATGTTACAGTCTGACAATGTTGGAAGCTTGTGTAAACAATAGATCTAAATTAAAGCATTGCTACATTGGCAATTAGCCAACAACTGTGCATAAAATTGAAAAAACATGGTACCCTAGTTATTATACAAAGAAAACTAAATAAAAAGAAGAGAGACTAACCAGAGCTGCAATCGAACAGTTCAATCTTCAAGGTACATTGTCTTTGATAGAAAATCAATCCCGATGGTAGCCTGATAGTCAAGTATAACCATATAAGTCAAGCGTGTAAAACTAAGGAATGGTAGTCTGGATGCTAAATTCAAATTAGTTCTAAACTCACAGAAAACGAGTATTACTCTCTTGCTGGTTACTAAACTTACAAATTCTACTTAATCAAACACTTTCATAAGTCCTCACCATTCTATTCTCCTAATCACTAATAATCAATAATCTATCATAAACCCAAAACAACTAAATCAAATGACGAAATTAATTAGGCCGATCATGTCTACCTATACAAAATGCTGGATTTTGCGACTTTGATCTGGGCTTGATGCCGGAGAAGACGAAGAAGAAGCCACTGAATACCTTTCTCTCCACGTTCAAGTTCCTCCAACAGTCTGAAGTTTCTATGGACCACAACACTAGATCCACCCAAGCCTAGCGTGATGGTTAAATAAACTCAGGCGGAGTTTGTTTTCTCAGGCGAGAGATATAAGGGAGGTCAAAGAGAGAATCGTAGGGTTGGCTGGGGTTTGGGTAGGGCCGTCGGAGAGTGATGTGATGAAATGGGGAATCTGTGTGAGGAATATGATGAGTTGGTTTAGGCTATAAGGAGGAAGAGGAAGAGTAGCTTAACCCACACAATAGATTTACAAGATTACTACATATGGTTGTTGGAGTTATCTTTTAAGGTGTTTATTGAATCATAAGACTACAAACTTGTGTTTTATGTAGTAATTTCTTATTTAGGTTCATTCTCAACCTTAAACATGTAACTTTGGCAAGTTAATAAAATATGGTCTTATATTTACTTATTTAAGTTTACATAGAACCTTAACTTAAAACATATGTTTACCGTTTAATGGTTAACCTGCAGTATCAAGTCACTTTTATAACATGTATTTTATTGTGAATTATGTTAATACACTAGTATTGTCCTAAAAATTTATCTAAATAACATAGAAAAGGGAATAAGGGATGGAGTAACTAGTTTGCATCAAACGAAGTCCATAATAATATATACCAATTCTCCGTTTATATATATGTCGATTATCGTAACATATTCCTCCAATGCTCAATTATCACGTTGTTTTGAAATTTATGGTATAAAATAACCCAAGAGTGGGAATAAGCTAGCTGAGCACGGTTATGGTGGTGGTAGACTGGTAGTGCTACGCATAGTAGTGTGCTTGTCATGATTAAAGTGTGAATGTGTTGTTGAAGCTTTTAATTTGGTGGGTATGTGATTGTAGGGTAGAAGAAGCAAGAAAGCTATGGCAAAACATTTGAAATTATAGTGTGACCGTCAATGGAACGCAAAAGGGAGAAAGATCGAGATCGAGAGGTAGCTAGACAATGGCCAATGCAAGATGGAATAGTTGAGGAACTTGAAAGTCGTAGAAAGAGGGTGAATATGTCCTTAACGACTTTTTTTTGAAAGTGTAGTTATCAGTTATCAGTTATCAGGGATAATTATATATGAGACTATCTTGATAAGCAGATGAACCAAAATAAACAAACAATACTATAAGTAAACGAGACAAATAACACAAGTATGTTTTTTATTCACATAAACCCCACAATCAGGAATAAAACCTGTGTGACTCTTACTCTTGAAAGCCAAACTTTTTCAATATGTAACAACATGACATGACCCGTCCCAGATTACCGTAATAATCCAGAATAAGTCATGCGGGACCTGCACTAGGGTTTCTAGCACCGCCTGATCGGTACCAGCTATCTTTGCACGAGTAATCCTGAACTTCAACTGAGCACCTACACAGAGAAAACAGAAGTTGTGGACTGTCATGCCTCATACCCTGGGCGGTCACGACTTCAACCAGTTAACCTGTAATCTGGGCAATTTAAAACAAAAGGCCCAGGGAAAGGCAAATAAACAGAATACGTTAGAGTGAGTGGACAAAAATAACATAATCCGCGTAAAACGATAAAACTGAATTAACATGTCTTTTCACTGATTTTCGTAAAATAATGCGAGTTCAAAATCGTAAACATGAAATATAATGGAGGTGGTCGCCCAAGTGTTTTCCCTAACCTGGGCCGACAATCTAAAAGAAAATATAAGTGATGAGTTAGACGAGGTGTTTGTCCTAACCTCCCTTGACTAGACTATCCGATGATCAGCCGAACAGTCAGTGCATCGATGCAACTAACTAATGTTATCACAAATTAAAACCTCCGAAATAAATATGCTCTGAAATAAACTGTAAAACATACTGATAAATTATGAACTTGCTACGATTGTGAAAATAAAAGGTCCACTTACAGTACTGTGCCATGATTCCCATCCAGCCAAAGTCTATCAGTTGACGTTTCTAAACATCTATCGCTATATGTTAATACGTCGTCTTGAAACAATGATTAATACTTAATATATAATCGTTGAAAATCATAATGAATATCTAAGCTCGTATACCAACGAGCATTATCGTCGAGAACTTTGTATTCTCAAATAACGTGCTTCGCAAACTAAAGACGAGCTTTAATCAAATTCTAAATTCTAACTCTTGAATATTTCTTAAAGTCGTAACATAGTACTCAACGTTACGCAACTTGAGGTCCAATCGATAATTGATTACACTATTTAATAATTACGTAAAATCATTTAATTATTATCCAATTAACCATTAGTCTTAAGCATCAATGTCCAAGTCAATTTAATATCTTCTTCATTACAATCGGTACGTGATTATAAGCAAAACAACATCAAATTTACATCAAATTTTCCTCCACTGGAGCGTCGCCGGTCAAATTTCCCGGTGGCTCGAGACTCAACCTAAAGCTCTTGATCACCCCATAACACTGTCCAACTACACATAAGGCCAAATTGGCCAACAACTAGTCCAAATCCGGCCCGAAAGCAAACTCGCCGAAAAAATACAAATTTCGATTCTGGTGCAGACGAGCCACGTCGGAGCTCAAGGCCGGTCGGGTTCGACTCCCATGAGGGCGGGTTACAAAACCCCTAACCCCGCATCTGCCAAAATCAATGGCAACGTCGACCACAACAGTAGTAGAAACTAAACTCGATGGAGATAATTGAACTCGTCGAAACCACCTGAAAACTTCAAAGTAAATACACCACAACAATCCACACATTAAGAGCAATCGAATCATACCCATATCGGTGACCAGGTCGGCCAAAAAATCATCAACGAAAAAACCTAGGTTTTCTGGCTTTTCTCCTTCAAAAATTCCGGCTTCCTCCGACAAAATCAATAAAGGAAACCATAGGGGAACATATGAGAGTCTTGACTTGATCATTTTGATATATAGGTTTGCCAGTTTGGGTGGCCGGATGGCGTAGCCTCATCGGAGCGTCGGTCAACGCGTCTGGCCCTCGAAAAGTCCTAATTATAGGTGTGAGTTGCGACTAACTGATTTCGTAAAATCATACAATACTTTCGCTGACCATAACTTCCTCATCGTAACTCCGATTTTAATACTTGGCATGGCCACGAACTCATATCTGTAAACTCTACGACTTTTCTCAAAGAATTTCTAGAAAAACTTAATCGATAAATTTTTTATGAAACGCCAGCAATAGTTACTGACGATAAAAACTAATTATCAATGACGATTAACGTTTAATCAAAATAATAAGGTAAATCTCGGGTCGGGATATTACACAACACTTCTTACAAGACTATAGTTTCGATAACAGCAAGAAAACAATGATATATTATCTAGACTCGCACGCTAGACTAAGAACTATACTCCATCTTGTCTCTAAATTTTTTACAAATGAAAGATACAAAATCTTTTACAAAGGAACTTAGTTATTGCATAACTAATTCACTTGGAAAGAGCTTTGGGTTGTTTGCACCTACCACAACGACCTCATGGTATGCAAGATGAATGTATATGAGTTTAAAGGTTTTGTGAAGACTTTAAAACATAAAGCATAACACAAAGAACAAGCACAAGCTTAGACTCAGTTTTAAGAAAATGAACAATGTAATTTTCACAACCAACCTAGTCATGGAAGCTTGGTCTTTATATATGTCACACCCCCAAATTCGGAGCCAATATTATATTGAAATATGGTATTAGGATTTGTGATATGAATAAAAAACTCAAATAATTTCAAAAGTTAAGATGTCTGAATAGTATATTTATTGAAAAGTGAAAACGTCAATATTACAATACCAAAGTTTTTTGGAAATAATAGTCCTTTCATTTATTCAATTCAAATACAAGTAGAAAATAATTTTTTTATTTAGTGAATGAAGGATCACATCCCCAAGCATCCTACTCATCACATGAAAAGAGAAATGTGTAGTATCATGAATCACACTGACCCAGTAAGTACAGTTTACAAGCATATACTAAATTATCTCTAAAAAGCATCAAACCGAACAACCAAATCAAAAATGTGAAATAATCAAAATCAGTTATGTTCTTTCATACTTATACTTGCGTCTTTATAATATATATATAGGTACATAATATACGTATTTGCACAATTTCACATCTACACACAAACATGCCAATACTTCCGAAGTGAATTCTTTTGGATTTACTGATAATTACTCAAAAATCATGTGCTTAGTTTCACAGTACTACATACATGTAAAGCGACAGCATACTAAGACCACCTGCCAAAGTAAGTATACTTCCAGTTTGACACAATTCATTCTTAAGAGTCTAATAGTGCACTACCTGTAAGGGACTAGGGCCCTTGACTAACTCCCACAATAACAAAATAATTTACCATCAATTCACTAAAGCACGAGTTAATTCGTATTATACACCCGACTTCACACCTCAACCATAACGATCACAAACTAGTTTTTAGTTAAAACTATGTATATATAGATCATAGAGTATATATTTATATCATAACCTTGTAATAAATATATACTCAATAGAATTTGTAAATAAAGGATGATCAAACTTAAACGCATTTAGATAGTTAACAATTTTGGTCCAAAAGTTTCATTCGGCGGTAGTCCGTACAAAATCCTCCTTTTGTCCCGGGTTATACTTGAAAGTAAATAAGCAATTAAATAAACTTGAAATGAAAGAACAAGGAATAAAATTAGTTATCCTCGGTCCAAAAATTTTATTCGGTGGTAGTCCGCCCAAAATCCTTCATTAGTCCCAAATCAAACATAAGAATTAAATAATGCGAGTAAGTAAATGAACTCAAAGTAAAAATATAGAAGATAAAATTTATTAATTCTTGGATCAAAAATATCATTCAGCAGTAGTCCGCCCAAAATCCTCTATTTGACCCGTTTTATAATTAATCCAAATTATATCTAAATTAAAGAAGTGAGTACACCATCTCGAAGTGTTTTTCGAGAGGAATCTAATGACAATAGTCATAAAGTCTGATAGGGAGTTCTCAAGTTCAGAAATAAAGATGTTTAGCAACTGTCAAAAAATGGTTACACTTGGTATTAAATTCATTTACACGGATCAATTAGTTACTAAGTATCAACCAATGCCTTTAAAACTTTCTATATTTATAGTTGAACTTCTAAGATTCGTTTTGATATAAAGAACACGAAATTTGGTTAAGAAATGAGTGAGATGTGAATATTTCAACTTAAGATCATTTTAAGAGTTTTCAAACAACATTAAGAAAAAGATTAACAAAATTTATTTTATCCATAACTTCTTCATTACTTAACCTTTTTAAGTGATTCAAAAGCCAAAATTGAATAACTTTTTGTGTAGAATCTAATTATGTAAAAATATTTGACTACTTAAAACTTTAACAGAAACTAAAATATGAAATTTACACTAAGACTCATTATTTTCTTTCTATTCTTAGCCATGCACTTTGATGTAATCCTAAAGATAAAGAAATATACGAATGTACTCATATACGTTCTAAAGAATTTTAGTAGGTGAATAAGTTGTTTGATTAACTCAACTGACCTTCTTGGAGCAAAGAAAGAGTTACTAAAATATGCTTAATAGGAAGGTTTTTGGTATAGGACTTTAAGAGTGTTGCATTACAACTTTGGGAGAGTTTAAATCGGTAAAAACTTGATTGAATTGGTGTGTGATCATATTGGATTAAAAGGGATATATATATAGGCCTTGAGAGGAGACATGAGAATTTAATTTACAACCATTTATGTTGACTTTCACAAGACATGTTGATAAGGAATAGTTGGGGTACTCTCTAGGATAAATATTTATTTGTAAAAATAATAGTAATTTTGTTGGAAATTAGATTTAAATGTGTATCATGTGAATGCAATACGTAATGTGATGTGTGAAAAAAATGTGTGATTCTACCAATAAAGTGCAATATAGTGTAAAAAATGAAAAACACATAAACCAATAATAATTAGCACCAAATTAGTATCAAATTGATATATAAGCATGACCTCTAAAAGTATGAATTGTAATATTAAAACACAAAGTTTGATTCGGAGAATAAATACAAACAAGGAGAATTTGGTCATTTTGCTAAAATTTCAATTTTGAAAATCGGTTATTTGGAATTAAGGTTTTCTTATCGTTTCTAGTTCAAGTAAAAATATTAAAAAATATTTTTACTAACCTACAACATGGAATGTTTGCGAGTCCAGTTTCGTGGTCTCGAAACTAAGACCAATGAGTACCTGACTTGAACTTGAGTATCTACTGAACCATTTGCTTCACTCTGTTAATATTTCTCTAAATCTCATTTTTATATATTGTCTTCGCTAGACAATTTTTTATTGAATTTTTATTGGCTCTAAGGTTAAACTAAATTATAGTAATTTCTAAGTTTAACAAGTCATATAATAATCCAAATTATTATACTAATTTTTGGGGTATTACAATATAAACCAACTTAAGGGTCTATATATCATGGCCGAAATGTTCTCGGCCAAGTATCAAGACTTGAAGACCACACAAAGTATTTCATAAGATTAAAAAGATCTTCTAAAAACATGGCTTAATTCTGAGCCAAGAGAAACAACTTGGTCATCACACAAAGCATTTTTACTCTTCAAAAAGATCTTCCATAAATCAAGGGAAGTAACTTTGTTTTTCTATAAAAGAAAAACACATTTTACATATTACTAATGACGATAGATATGTTTGAAAAATAGTTTACAGACATATACGGTGCCTTGATAAAACTGAACCTATAAATTGTCAAGGCAGAATCTCAGGGATAGGAAGCCAAATAGGTATCCTCAGTAAAAAAATAGTGAAGTGCATATGCATTTTTTTACCTGAGTTCATTAGGTCATTATGGTATAGCATTGATGATATTTATCTTCAATCTCCACTTGTTTGAGTTTTCTAAATTATGTTTTGTCTGATTTAAAATATGTTAATAATCATATACCTTCAGAACTGGTCGATGAAAACATTGAAAAGTTTCCAACAAGTCTTCAACAGATAGATAATGAGAAGTGGTAGTTGGTAGTTGGTATTTGCGGCAACAGTGGCAGTGGCGGAGCTATTCAAAGGCTCACCAGGGCTAAAACTTAGTGAGTATTTCAGGGTTCAAACAAAAAACTATTACTATTTTTAAGTAAAAAGAAAATTATTATATAACCCAATATTAATATGTTGTGCAAAGTGCTAGCCCGGCCATAATAAGGTATCACCCCATGCTTATGTTTGACGGAGAAAACCAATACTCAACAACCATTCCAGCCATTCTCCCCAATTTTGCAAACCCTTAATTCTAATTTAGCAAAAAAATTTGCATAAGTAATCTATTATGTAATTATATTGAAAAAAATACTTTGATATATAGAAAAAACAAATTCAAGTACGATCATATCTCATTCATTTGCATCTCGACTCTTTATCACACAATTTGGTCTTCTCGATAATGCATTCTCGAAACTACAATATCATTTGTTCTTAATTAACAAAACTTCATGAGTTTTTCACGAAAAATTATAAATTACAAATAATACATACAAATTAAGATACAACTATTATTGTGAAATAATAAAGTTTACGAAACAAAAATTGTGCGCTGCACAAAATAACACCACAACCCTTTAATTATAACTAACTCTGGTGAGAAATTAATCCTGGCTCTATCACCGTGCTGCATACTTTAATTAAAGAGTTAAATTAACTCTCTATTGAGAGCGTAATTGCTTGTCCTTGAGAAATATGAATCGAAGGAATTCGTTTTACTTTTCTAAATTTCTACCAACATATATATGCATATATGTTCGACTACTAGCTAGCAAAATTCACAGTTCCACGCACCTTATATATTGTGCGTGCATGTGTATTTGAATCATATGGAAATCCGTGTATAAACACTAAACATCTACACGACTATTTTAGCTCAAATATGTTGATCGCAATGCCTATACAGGAAAGAATAAGTTTCTTCTTACCAACGACGTCGACACAGGTATAACCGTATAATTATGCAAAGTTTAGTTGAAAGGCAGATCGAGCTAGCTTGCTCTTTGGTACAGCCAAAGGGGCGGTCTCTTTCTCGCCACAACCAGATTCAAAATCTTTAGCGCCACGGATCTTAACAAAACAAAAGAATCTAGATATTATACATAGTTGACAAAGTTTAATCATACAGGGTTTGGCCGGTATATACAAAAGTACGTGTAATCGATATCTAAACACACAGCAGTGACACATACGTATAATACATGTAGACGTATACTAAAAAGTTGTGACTCAACATATTCATTGGATACTATAAGATGACTCGTATATTATATGTTACATACTTACATAGGCCATGCCAGATATGTTGGAAAGTCCAGGACACGTATGACGTACGTATGTACTTGAACATGTAACTTCTAGGATGATCTAGGAGTGCACCTAAGGTGCTCCGCACAGTGGTGTGCAGAGTACTGTTTTTCATTATTTTTCTAAAATTATTCTTTTTAA
This sequence comes from Geum urbanum, assembly GCA_946800695.1. Classification (NCBI taxonomy): domain Eukaryota; kingdom Viridiplantae; phylum Streptophyta; class Magnoliopsida; order Rosales; family Rosaceae; genus Geum; species Geum urbanum. The sequence goes on from OX326999.1 coordinate 20,977,365, forward strand.
TATTTTTACTTTTTTTGCATTTTTGAAAGCGTAATGGGCTCATAATTTATCTGTTCTAACACATACAGTTGAAGATCTATCATCGATACTCAAAGGTAAACAGTTATTTTTCATCATATAAAATTACTCACTGTCAAAAAACACGTGATTTAAGTTCTAAACTTAAAATTTAAAGAGATTTTATCACTAATACAAAAGAGAGAATTAAATTATTCGAAACATCAAGAGCAACTCATCCACGTCCTTTAGAACAAGCAATTCATAATCTTAAAATTGCCAGAGAACAAGCTTTTCTTGAAAAAAAATTTAAGAGACAAAGCAAAGATACAAAATCTCTTGCACCGTTTATCTATCTAACAGTTTATTTGAGCATTGGTTAGATCCGCAGATCAACTGGTATCAAAGCTGCAATAGCTTAAAATCCCAACAATGGGATCAGCAACTGAGAAAATAATAAAGAAACTAGATTCTCTATTTGAAGCATCGGATGCAAGGCAACAAGAAATCTTATCAGAAAATTTTAGATGTAGAGAGTATGTAAAAATTCTTCCAATAATCAACAACCAATTACAGAAATTAGAGGCTAAGGTGGATTACATCCAGAGGCAGCCGGAAGAAAAACAAGAACTATTAACAAGAGTTGATAGTAAGATCGAGAGACTAGATCTTCAACAGATGAAGATCCTTGACTATGTTCAGAAGAAAGCTCAAGAACATCAAAGGTCAAGCAATAGCCCACCTCAAACTATCATTAGAAAGACTAATGATTTCAGACCACTAAAGGTTCCAAAAGGGAACCCAATGCCAAAGCTATTTTTTCAGGATTCTTCATCAAATCCTTCAACATTCAAGTTGAAAGAATCCAAATCAAAAGACATGCGCAACATAAATATGTTGAGCATCTTTCAGAAAAAATCAGTGCAGATGGTGAACTCAGAAGAATTTGAATTCAACGAGATCGAGAACAACGTTCAAAATGTTTCAATTCCGAAGTTCGAATTCAAACAAATCTACAAGAGAGGAAGTTTTGATATGATAGACATCCATCAATTCAAAATCCTTGAATTCACCACACCGGCAACAACAGGAGAAACAGATCTCCTTCTAGTCACACCCGAAGAAATTTTTAAAGCCAGAAAAAGAAACTTCAAGTTCATGCATATTGGGGCAATCCAAGTTGGCATAAAACTACTAGACAGAGGCCTAAATTGTTCAGTTATATGCGTCCTACAAGACAATAGGCTGATCGATTTCCAAAAAAGTCTACTGGGAACACTTCAAGCATAACTATACAACCAGGTTGCATATTTCAACTGCTTCTCAAACTTTTCAACCAGCCTAACAAATGCTACTCATTGCCTAAGGCTAAGAGTCAAGACAGATGGCATATCCATGAAAGACGGCATGCAAGAACTAGCAATAGTTTATATAATCTACTATAAACTAATGAGCACAACAGTAGAGCCAAAGACCAGAATATCAAACATCTTAGGTCTTACCACCGGTTTCCTTACAAATCCCAAGAACCATAATCAAGATATTCACAAGGTAACATGGGATGAGGTAACTTTCCCACTAGAGTGGAAATTATCCTGTCCAAAGAAGAAAACAGAAAGCACGAAGGCAGCGGTCTACGAGAACATGAAAACTGAAGATGTCAACCTCAAATTTGAAGGACACAAAACAGTGATGTATCCCTCAAAAGCTTCAGAGGAGAAAGCTCAAGACCTCTGAGAAGATGCAACTCTACCAGAGAAAGTGGTATTAGAAGTACCAGAATCTCGATAAAAGCCAATCCAGTAATGGAAGAAGATTTAGATGTTAAGTTAGAAAGAAACATCAGCATGCTAAGAACAAGAAAGACCAAATCAAAACTCTTCAAGCTTTATGAGGAAGTAGATGAATGTGAATATCCCTTGCGGTTGGAATAATTGATCAAAGAGATCGATAGTTTCACCTTCAAAAAGAAAAGAAAAGTCTTTCCTCTTCTATATGAAGAAGCAGGAGAAACTGAAGGAACAGAAGATAAAGACATGGAAGAAGAAGAATCTTCACAACCGTCATCTTTACAGACCATCATATTCAGGATTGGTGGAAAACTCAAACTTTTGCACGGAAGAAACCCTAGTGGAAAGAAGGGAGAAATAAGCTCTTACATATTCATTCCACAAGAAAATACTCCTAAGGTGCCAATCACTCAACTAGGAGTATGGCTTGATTTAGACAAAGCTCTAGACAAGAAAAAGGCCATCTACAAATGGGCAGCTAGTCTATTCATGGTATCATGTTCAACCTACGGAAGATTTGAAGCATAAGACCTGCACACATTTTATGAGTCAACCCTTCTAGGAATGGCAAAAAAGTATTATTTTCCCTTCAAGGAAACGATCAGAGGAAAACAATGGTTGGAAGACATAAAGACAAACAGAAATCCCTATACTTTTTCCACTCCGCTCTATGATCAATTCTGCGGAGACATCTCATATGTTGGAGAAAAAACTAAAGAGATAGAAAAATCCAACATATATGCTTTCAAGATCTGCGACATGAAGTACTTTGAAGAATATCTGAATGAATTCCAAGAGTACTACTGTACAATAGGAGAGTTTGAAAATACCGACCTAGTACACCTCTTACACGGGAAGCTCCCTAAACCATGGAGGACATCCATGAGAGAAAGCATAGAAGAAAAGTCTCTAGAGAGGTTTTTAGTGGGAGGAGTTGCAGAAATAATCAGGCAATTAATACGCGATCAGTGCAAAGCCAACACCAGAGCAAAAGCCGCCAAAAAGCAGCTCAAGGGAACAAGTGACTTTTGTTCCAGAATGATAGATACACTAACCAATTGGGGACGCGAAGAAAAGAGGCAAAAGAAGAAGCACTTCCAAAAACGTTTCAAGAGAAACGGAAAGAAGAGTTGGAGATTCAAAAGAAGCTCTAATTACAGAAGAGAAAAACAAAATCCCAAAAAGAGATTTTTCAAGAAGACAAGATCCTATTAAGAACCTGAAAATAAGAGATTTTGTAGATGTTGGTTATGCAAGGCCGAATGATACTATGCTAACGAATGTCCCAAGAAAGCGAAGAGAAGTTTGAAAGCTCTTCTCAAAGAGTATGAAGGAGCCATAGAGACGGCAAACCTAAAAGGCTACGAAGTAGTCTATTCATCAGAAGAAGATGAAGAAATGTTTTCTTATTCAGTCTGTTCAGAAGATGAATTGTCAGAAGAATCAGATTCAGAATCTGGAGAAGAAGAACCTAGAGACGTTTATCTTCTTGAGATAAAGAATTGGGAAGAAAGCATAGAGGAAGAAAAGATTTCTTCTTACAAAGTCAACAAGGGAACATTCATTTGCGACTTCTGTCAATGCAAGAAGAAGAAGGGATTTCCCATGTTCTGTGAAGCAATAGGGAAAACCTATCATAAAGAAAGTTTCATAGCTGAAGCAAGGAGAAAAACAAAGAAGAATTCAATAAACCAAATTATTGAACAAGAGTACGAAGACTACTTCTATGAGATAGAAGAGAACAAAAAATTCTAGAAAAAGATCTAGAAAGAACAAAAAGTGATACTACTACAAAGAAAGAAGTAGTACCTGCAAAAGATCCAGTCCATGATAAGAAACGAGAAGAAGTATCTGACTGTGAAAAAGAATGGTGCAATCCTTTTACAAAAGAGGAAGCAAGTTCTTCAAAACAAAATCTATGTAAGGTAGCAACTGTTTCTACAAGTAGATTCAGTAACTACATGGAGATTGGATTAAAAATTCCAGGATAGAAGAAGTATCATCTACATGCTTTTGTAGATAATGGTTTAGACTTCAGTCTAGCAAAAAAGTTTGCTATACCGGAAGAGTTGTGGATAACAGATCCAAAAAGAACTGCAACCGGAAAGACCGTAGAAGGAAGAAGAATCTTCATGAATACTTTTGCCAAAAAGGTTCAAGTCTCGATAGGAGGAGGAACTTTTGTCATTGAAAATATTTGCCAATCAGAAGGCCAAGACTCAAATGTCTTAATTGGCAATGACTTCCTTCTACAACAAACTTTCATCCAAAAACCAGAAGTGAACTTATTAGGCTTCGAGAAGAATCACAAATTTTTCTGGAAAGAAAGGCTTAAAGAAGCTAAAAGTATTGTTGGTCCAGGATTCACAGAACAATATCAGAGATCGCAGAAAAATAGTGGTGAATACAAACCACGATTTGAAACAATTCTGCAATACAAGCACCAAGAAGAGTTGCTTGTCGAAGAATCGACTGAAGAAGAAGATTATGATGAAATGGAATTCTGTAGGTTTCACGGCAACAGAGAATTCAAACATCCAAATGCTCCACCTCATTTCCCTACCAGAATCCAACTCAAAGAACACACTGTCTACAACATTCTCAAGAGAGACTATGACAAGTGTGAACAAGAGAAAATCCTCAAAAGGAAAGCAAGGAACTCTAAGAAACCCAGCATAAAGACTAGATTCAAGAATGGAGATCCTACCATTGCGACACTCCATGATCAAGACAAGTATCATTACTATGTGTCTTATAAAGCTCATAATATCCAACACACACAACAAGAAGAGTTGCCCAGTGAAGAGTCATCAGGAGACGAAGATGGAACAGTTGAAGCCATGTTTATAAAAGAGCATAATCTCAAGCACTTCAAGGCTAAACTTGAGAAACAGAAGAGACACACCCTTGGAGAAATCAAAGAAATGCTTAGACAAAATATCGATATCAATCCTCTGAAATTTTGGGAAAAGGACCCAGTGGTCTGTGAGCTCAAGTTACATGACATGAATTCAATATATATTCAAACAAGTAGCAGACTTCTGTGTTGTCTACATAGACGACATTCTTGTGTTCTCAAAGAACAAAGAAGAACACATGAATCATCTCTTTGAAGTAGTCAAGCTCATCGTCCAACATGGGATCATCTTAGGAGAGAAGAAAGTCTTTCTCGTCTTAGATGAAATTGATTTCTTAGGGATCAACATAAAGAACGGAGTCATCAAGTTTCAGCCTCATATCCTGGAGAAGGTCTGGAAATTTCCAGACAGAATTCCTGACGCTAAAAGTCTACAGAGATTTTTAGGAGTCATAAATTTTGGAAAAGACTTCCTTTCTAAAATTGCTGGACTAACAACAATTCTGTTGCCCAAAACAAGCTCAAAGAGAGCCGGGAAGTTCACAGAATATGATGAGAAGATCGTCCGGCAAATCAAAGATCTATGCAAAAAGTTGCCACCACTACATCAACCCGAAGAGAATGAAGAGATCATCCTCCAAACTGATGCTAGTGACAACTTTTGGGCAGGCGTGGTACTGGCAAGAGAGTCAGGCACTAACATTGAGAAGGTTTTGAAATTTTGCAGTGGAAAATTCAACGCTGCAAAGCAGAATTGTCCCACAGGGGAAAAAGAAATTCTAGCCATCAAAAAGACACTCAAGAATTCTCCCACCTTTTTAGGAAAACCCTTCACCGTGAGAACAGATTGCACAAGAGTGAAAATTTTCAAAAACTTCAAACTTGATAAAGCTGCAGATAGGGAAAGATTAGCTAATTGGCAATTATTTCTTAACCAATATGATTATGATGTGGAATTAATTGCAAGAAACAAGAACTATCTCCCAGAAGCTTTAACCAGAGAAATGGCCATGTATAAGAGAAGTGACGATGAAGGACGCAACCCAAGAAGCAGAAGGCCAGGAAAGGAGCATAACCAATAAGAAGAACTAGTTGAAAAACTCTTCAAGAGTTTTTTGCTGCGTCCCAAAAGATCAGCCTTAACTGATAAATCCTAGGGGAAAGGATTGGCTAACCCGTCTCAAACGGCAGACGGTAAAGGCAAATCAAGACCGTTAATGGCTGCAGCTTTGCCAAAAAGCAAAATTTTTCATACAGGTTTTGTAAACATCTTCAGATATTAGCTGAACACCATTTCAGAAGCAGTCTTCCAAACTGACCAGAATCTAGCATCTCACTAGAGGGCACTGCTAGATAATTTAATATTTGCTTTCCGGGAGAATGACAAAAGGCTCATGATAGAGACCATGGATGCCTTGGAAGTAGAACTAAGTCAAAAGAAGAAAGCACTAAGCATGGTCAATGAACTAACAGCGTTGTACATTAGAACTCTAGAGAGTGCTAAAGTTCCTATTCAAGCGCTAAAAGAATTGGAATGGTTCAAGTTTCATAGACATATTGGCAAGCATACACCCAATGAAGATCTCCTAAGCACCCTCTTCGCTGTCCTAGGACCCTTCCTAGGAAGATATTTGGTAAATGTTCAGAGTGAGCATCCGCAGGAGCACAAGTTGTGGTTAGTAGAGAATGAATTTGTCCATAATCTATGGACAAAGACAAATGAAGATATCAAAAGATTGCCAGCAATTATCTATAATACAGTCAAGAATGTCAGGAAGAGCAACTACATTCTCAGACTAAAGTTCAGGTCTACACCTCCATAATGGATACAGAAGTCTAACAGAGAAAATGAATACATTCCTCCATATCATTACGTCAGAATCATCCCAGGACAATATCTTGAGCCAGCATGCAACGGATACAATGGAAACCCAAATTCAAGCATTCCATGGATGAAGGCTATGACGTTAGAATACATCAAGAAAGTAATCGAAGAAGATCAAGAGATTACGTTTCTTGCATCAGGAGACAAGATAATAGTCACCACGTATGACCATCCAGAGGCTGTTACGAGTGATCTGTTCACAGCCCTGAAACATAGAGAAATAGATTCCTCCCTCGCTTGTACTCAGTGGCTTGACAAGATTGAGAGAGACAAAAGCTACCATATGTATACATATACAGATATAGAAGAAAACGGGAACAGAAGAAAGATAATAGAAGAAGATCCCTACATTGGGGATAACTCAGAAGATTACAATGACCTGTAAATACGGGCAAAATAGTATTGCCTTCTTCCCTAAAGTAGGAGACATCTTTATCCCAAAGAATCTGTTTTCCTAAAGAAGACAATGGAGGAAAGGAGATGCCCTGTCTGCATCAAAGCACTATCACTGGTGGAGTTACTATTTTTAGTTTGTATTTCAATTCTGTTTTGAAATCCGCTTTCTATATAAAGAGCTTTGAGTCTTAGTGTAGAGGCATCGAAAAACAGAATCAGAGAAATCTATCTGAGAATAGAAAAGCCTGAGAGTTTTAGAGTCAAAGCAACTGTTCAAACTTCTTCGTCCTCAAGTAAGTATGTCTATGAGTGGCTAAACATGATATAGCTATTTACCAAAGAGTGAGGCTCTGGATCTGCAATCTGTAAGTTTGTTTGAATAAATAAAGCTATGGTTTCCTACTACATACCTTTCAATTTATTTTTATGTGTGTTCATAAAAACTCACTAAACTCCTCTGCGAGGCAGACTACTGCCCAGAAGGAGGAAGAAAATGAGTTATCTGTATTTATTCATACTCAGTTGATCCCTTAGGAGGCGGACTACCGCCTAGAAGGTGGAAAATCGAGTTAATTTAAGCATGTTTTATTTCTTAATAAATTATATTGGAAAATTAATCAAAAGAGAAATCATTCTAAAAGCAAGAGTTTTTCAGCAGTGAGTTTGTTCGCAGAAGTAGCCCGGTAAGAAACCATATGTGAAACATTGATTTAGGATAATTTAAACTTTTTAATTGAGTAATTTTTCTTCCTGATAAAAATTTTCAGACTTATATTCACTATTACTATGCATTATTTACTATTCACTAAAGGTATAATTGTCATTTTACGTATCCGCACATTACTGTTCCGCACACTGCAGAACTACTCGACGATCTAGCTAGCTTATAGTTTACAATCAACTGTTTGGAAAAATGCACCCTAAGGTTATTCACCCCAAAGTCTGAAGTACAAAATGATTCGTGTCACATTCTAAATGGTCACTTTTGTTTACTTTACTCAGTGTTAACTAAGCTTATGTTAAGCTCACCACACATGATATTGATCTTTGCCCAACAAATCAGCCAAACTAAACTCTCCATCGTCGTCGTCGACAACAAACCTCTCCATCCACCTCGTGGTGGTACACATCAAAGTCAAGGACAATGGTGATGTTGGCAAGCATCAGGAGGTAAAGTTTCCATTTCGGCTTCGATAAGAGCTTCGCCAGAGAGGGAGAGAGTATACAGGATCTAGCCGTATGTGGACGTGACTACGCGCAACGTCGAGATGACGTCGACGACGTTGAAGGTGAGGTTTTCAAGTTGCCACAACGGCTTGAACTTGGGGATGATATCACATCTCTTTATTTCTCAAGATCGACCAAATATTATGCCGGTCTCTGTTTCGAGCTGCCAAGGTCCATCGGTAGCCAATGACCGAAGATTGGTCTCTTGAGAGAGAGAGAGAGAGAGAGAGAGAGAGAGAGAGAGAGAGAGAGAGAGAGAGAGAGAGAGAGAGAGAGAGAGAGCTTCACAACGGTATACGGTGACGGAAGTGATTTTCATGGGAGGGATTTGATTGCATGGTCTGATACGATCATAAGCTCAGTCAAAAGTTATAAAAGTTGAAAGATCGGACATATGATATTTTGCCACGTGTCAAGTTTGGTAAAAAGTCTATTGAGTGCATAGTAGCATGATTCCCTATAATCGTTTGTGCTTGGCCAAATGTAAGAGATGTGGCATATGAATGTCAAGGCCAAACAAGAGTTTTCCTCAAACATGTCTAGTTTTCAAAATATGGCAAAAATATTTTTCCCAACATACTCTAAACAAAGGCTAACAAAGGGTGGGGAAAAACACTTTTGCAGAAATCAAAGATACCGGTTGCAACATTTGTTCATGCATCACAAAAATCAGCTGGAAACTTTCTACATATATCAAGAAAACAATGTCACGGGTTGCAAAGGAATCCCCTTAGTCATAATAACTTCTTGGGTACCAAGGCAAAAATTAATCTGACTCAACAAGATAATTTAACACAGAAGGCTTAAATTTCAGGTCTAAATATGACAAATAAAGTCAAGCTATATGTGAGACAGATTGACTCAGGATAGGAGATAAGACTGTCATCCTCAGTGAAAAACTATGAAATGCACATGCATGATTTACATGAGTACCAATGAGATCAATAAGTTATTCACTTTCTTACTTGACCTTCACATTTTTAACACATAGAATTATTAATGTTGTGTTTTGTACTTCCAGAATTGTCAACAAACTCTATACCTGCGCATCATTAAAAGTAATGAAAGTTATATATACTCTACATGGTGAAAACTCAGTAAGATCCGATTTACTTGGAAGAAGAGAAATTGTGCAAATTGAGTGCATTATGGTGGGAACATGGAGACTCTAGTGTCATTTGTAATCTAAAAATTGACAGAGATCATGGATCTTGTTCTCTTTTCAATTTTTTTATGTCAAATGCCTCAAAATTCAAGACTCTTTCTTCTCAATGATCTTATCCTCGGAAAATCAAATGGTCTCCTGTCTCCACCTCGATCGCTACTGAGTCGCAAACTACACACACTACAATCCTTTTCTCCAACTAAGCGACTCCGATTCCCATTCCTCCCTTTAAACAATTCGATTCCATTTGCTTCTTTTGATTCTCTGTGACAATAGCACTTGGATAAGTTAACTCATTCCCACCACCACATTCCAAAACCGATCACTTGGAATCACTCCTTGTCATTTTACAAAAAACCCTCACAATCTAAAACCCCTCCAACGCCGTTTTTCATTTTCTAAAAACCCATCAAAGTCTTCGTCTTTGTTTTCACGGAAAAATCCTCATTCCTACTCACACGGAATCCCCACACGTCCCTATCTTCCCTCTATTTCCACAATCGTTAACTACCTACAAACCAAACCCAAACCCAAACCCACGTCTTTGTTTTCTTCTGTTCCATCAAACATCGAGACTTTAAGAGGTTTTAAGCAGAGACCAGAGCCACCCAGAATAAAAAAGATATAAACTTTGAGTGTGTTGAGCAAAAAACCAGAGAGGCCCAGATACCCGATTTGAAATTTGAAGTTCTGGGATGTTGGAAATGTGTAGGAGACCATTGGAGAAGTGCTTTGGAGTTGGAGATGATGAGCTTCTATGGCACATGGACCTTAAACCTCACTCTTCTGGGGAGTATTCAATTGCAGTTGTTCAGGCTAATTCGGCTTTGGAAGATCAAGGACAGGTGTTCACCTCTCCTTCTGCCACGTATGTTGGTGTCTATGATGGCCATGGCGGCCCTGAAGCTTCTAGATTCATCACTCATCGGCTCTTCCCCTTTATTCAGAGTAAGCAGAGATACCCTTGTTCCTGTTTTTGAGTGATAATATCTCAATTGGTAACTGTTCGGTTTTAGAGAGTTTTTACTATTATGTTCATTCAGTTCAGCTTTGATCAGTAACAGTTGTGTTTTGACGTTTCAAAGTTCCCAACTTTTCAACCAAAAGATAAGTTATGTCAGTTTTGCTTGGTTTAGTATATTGTAGTTTTGCTCAATTTTCAATTTGATTTACTATTGCTGCAGAGTTTTCTACTGAGCAAGGTAGACTATCCGAAGATGTAATAAGGCAGGCGTTTGCGGCAACTGAGGAGGAGTTTGTTGACTTGGTCAGGCGGTCATGGCAGACACGGCCAAGGATTGCATCTGTTGGTTCATGTTGTTTGGTGGGCGCAATTGCGAATGATGTCTTGTACGTGGCTAATCTCGGAGATTCGAGGGCTGTTCTTGGCAGGAGAGCATTGGATGGGCCAACAGTGACGGCGGAGCGGTTGTCTACAGATCACAATGTTGGAGTGGAGGAAGTGAGGAAGGAGGTTAAGGATCTTCACCCCGATGATTCACACATTGTGGTTTATACTCGCGGAGTTTGGCGAATTAAGGGCATTATTCAGGTATTTTATGTGGTTTCTTTTGACTTACTATTCGTCTATGAGAATTCTTTAGGTTTAATTACTTATGAGTTCTGTTGGAGCAATTGAATGAGTTATGAATATCCCAATTGCCTAATTTATTACAGTTTGTGTATTTGTGGTCTGGTTTTGTTAAGACGGCTCCAATGCTACTGTGCTAGTAATGATACTTTAGAGGCTATTTGTCTGTATGCTCCAGAATGCTCATTTAGAGGTTTACAATTTTTGTTGATATGGGGTAGTTCAAGTAATAAGTTGTTTACAATATGACTGCAAGATTGTTGTTCAGTTCGAATCCTGGGAAGTTGGTCCTCAACTGCTAATGTAGTTGAATTTTGTGATATGAGCATTGTGGAAGTGAATGGCTGATGCGCTGGGGCTCCGATATAATCAATGATGAAGAGGAGGTTCTTCTTGTAATAATGCTAAGTTAACCTTATCGTGTTTCCATTCGTATCGTCTTATAGCATACTGTTCCAATGCATGGAACTCATTTTATATAAAAGTAACCCTGCTCTGCCTAGGTGCATTATTTGAGGATAACTCTTCGAAGAGTGGTTCCTCAGAATGATTTGATATGAAAAATCCACACTTTTCCTTCCTCCGCCCACCGATGTCCTTTTACCTTTGCCCACTTTCTAGGCAAGAGTAGTGGTTTCATGGATTTCATATGAAAACCAAATACGTGATGGGTCTACTAGTGTTCATGTTTGAACTGAAATCACATGTGATATTTTTGGATTCTACTAGATAAGCAATTGAGAGCCACAATTTGATGCTCATTAGGAAACAGATGTAAAGTTACATGATGATGATGTTACTCAAACACCTTTCTGTATATATTTTATTTGTATGGTTTTCAAATTTAGTGATTGGAGATATCTTGTAAATGTGAATGAATTACTGTTGAGCTGTGTTGCTTATTGCGTTGTCATTATTCTCCCCGTCTAAGTTCTGTGGCGATCTCTTTTGTAGGTCTCAAGATCAATTGGAGATGTCTACTTGAAGAAACCTGAGTTTAATAGAGATCCTCTTTACCATTTCGGTATGCCTGTCCCTTTGAAGAGGCCTGTAATGACAGCAGTACCCTCAATATTGGTCCGAAAGTTGCAACCCCAGGACATGTTTTTGATATTTGCAACAGATGGTCTCTGGGAGCATTTGACTGATGATGCAGCTGTTAAAATCGTCTCAAAAAACCCAAGAGCAGTAAGTATTTACTCTTAAATTCATGATCAGAGTCTTCTAAATCATAAATGATAAGATATTAATAGTTGCATGAATTTTATGTCAGGGAATAGCAAAGCGACTGGTAAGAACTGCCATCGAGGAGGCAGCGAGAAAAAGAGAATTGAGATATGACGACATAAAGAAACTTGAAAAGGGGGTAAGGCGTCACTTCCACGATGACATCACTGTAATTGTGATATTCCTGGATCATCCTCAATCTTCCCCAAATGCTATGGATAACAACCTCTTTACATGTACTAGTGTTCCGGTTGATATCTTTTCTAATAATGATGATGAAGCAGTTCCCTCGCTTAATACATTTCCCTGAGAAAGCCAGTTGCACATAAATATGCACTTTTTTGTTTATAAGAAAAGAACTTATACTTAGGCGCGTATTGTAGAAGGCTGGAGTTTCCATGTGAGTTTACAAGAAAGTTTGTTGTGCATAGATTGGTAGATGAGAGATGGCAGAATGAAGGTGCTGCTGACTTCTCAACTGTTAGCTTGGACGACATCCGATTTTCATCTTTCTCTGGTCAGTATATAATTCTTAGTTCCACTTCCACATGATGATGTAAATTCTCGGATATTTATAAGATCAAAATCAAGTTATTCCTGATCAACCGTTTCTTCCATCCCTCCATACAGTATATTGCATGAAAACGACCTTCAGCAACCGTTATATCTAGCTGAATAGTATGGAGCTGGCTCTGTTATTTATTTAATTTTAGTTTATTTAACCTTCAACTCACTTGGCTCTTAAATAAGCTACTGAGAATCAAATTCAATTCATGACTTTTACAATGTTAAATTTACAAATTATCAACTTGTCACAATGTCCAAACAGTGACAAGAAATTGAGACGCGCATAACTTCGTTCATATACACCAGAAACTTAGGTCAGGGGATCCGGATCAAACGACCAGAAACTTAAGAACTAGGTAGTAGCTAGGTACAGATCATTCATTCCAACAATGCAATCTGCATGAGTCATTACCAACAGTACATTCACTTATATTTTCTGTGGGTGGTGCCACGCTGCAACTGCCGTACCGTGCAAGTTATTCCAGGTTAACCACCATATTTGAAACGCCAAAATCTAATTGATTTGATCCGCATAAAAACTCATAAACGAACCTAAACTAGGTTACTTGGACCATCTTCAATCCGAAATTGGCCAAACAATATAACAACCTGTAAAGGAGGATACTCCCCATCTCCATGTGAACAAACTTAGAGAAACCTGAAACCAATTAACAAATTACTGACTGTTCTTGCATATGGTCACAATCGATCGGAAAGATATATTTCTGGAGAACAAACCAATAATAGAAGCAACTATGTCTTGATTAGAGGCAAAAAAAATCATTTGATTCAATTTAGAAAATTTCATTCGGTAACTAAACGAAAAAGAATTAAAAACAAGAAATTATATGAGAAGATTAAGTAAATGTACATAATCATATAGCATCAGCTTTACGAGACAACAAAAGTCGAAAAAAGAGTGAATCAGTGAAGTCTTAAGTCTCTCTAACTCTAAGATCACAGAACTAAGTCATAGACTTTTTCTTCTTCTGTATATTTTATAGAATAAAAAAGTTCAACCCAAATAAGAATAAAGGCCGAGAGGTTTTTTTTCTTCCGATAAGAACACTGACAAAGCAACTACATAAGCCTTTTACATTTTTTATAATATATGAAAACTGATATAGAGACCCCACCCCCACATGCAAGGAAGTAAAACGCCCCCACTTGTCGTGATGTTTGCTCTCACACTGCAAGGTGCAAGGAAGTGAAAGGTTTTCCCAGAATAGAAGTTGGACTTGGACCCTCGATCTCGGCTGGCTGGCCATTCGCATTCGAATTCGAGCGCATGGAGCGTACATGCACTACACCACAAAACCCCATTAATAGCGTCTGAAAAACGCTATTGTATCATATAGATAGCGTTATTAAAAACGCTATCCGGAGCTATAAAAAGTCAAGCCTTTTTCATAGCGTTTTAGAAACGCTATCATAAAAAGTTACATTGATAGCGTTTGAAAACTGCTATCGTATATGTCTTCAATAGCATTTTCTAAACGCTATTGTTATACATTCATAGCATTTCTTAAATGCCATCATTGTGTTTCCAGCAGCTCTGAAAATATGCTATTACAGTACCATTCCATTGAATTTCCTGCTATAAACTTTTCTTTTACAGTATTTAGAAGACTTCATATGAGGGACTCTTAAAGGATCAACCAACAAAACACACATTCATAGAATCAAAGTCATACAATATCTCAACCAACAATCTTTTTGTACTTAATTGTTAATATATACATGCAAATCCTACCAAAGTCATACAAATACTTCACTGATCAAAGTGTCCACACTTGCAAAAACTCTCATACTTAAAGATAAAACTTGAAGACCAGCTGAGGTACATAGTCTACTAGAAACCTTCAGCCTCATTGCTCTTTTCATATTCTTGCCAACAGTGTTAAACAAGCAATGCAAACAAAGGAGTTTATTTAATTGATGCATACCACAATTTTAAGACATAATAACTTTGTCGGCTGGCCATGCTACTGTAGTACCAAGAGCATCTTCAATGGTTTGCAGCTCAGATGATTGTCTCCAAAGGGATGCAGATGGGACTTTTTCTATATCTACCCAAACTCTCATAGCATTAGGACCCAATGGAATAAAATGAACCACCTGATTTGGATCACTCGAGGACCAACGTCCTTCAGCAACTATTTCTCTTGATCCATCAACATCTAACAACTTGCACTTTTTATTAGATCTGGTGCTCACACTCTACCAAGTCATTCAAGAAAAAAGAAAAGAAAAAAAAAAGAGTGAGACAAGGGCATAACTCACACATATAACTTATAATTGCATTAACATGTGGAAAAAAAAAATTACCGAAGGAGAGGATGCATTGCCAACATCTTGACTTTCTCGTATCTTTTCCAATTCAACTTTGTTAGCAGGCCATGCTATAGCAGATCCCACAGCATCTTCAATGCGTGTCATATTAGGTGCAGGCCTCCATAAAAATGCTTCAGGATTTTTGGGAATATCTACATAAACTATCATGGCATTAGGTCCCAGAGGAATGTCATTGACCATTGCTTTTGGATCACTTGAATGCCAACGTCCTTCTGCAACTATCTCATCATCTCCAGTCCAATCAAACAATTTGCACTTGTTCCTTGAATTTGTGTACGAGTTCTATCAATAATGAATACACAAGAGTCAGGACATTTACAAAATATTCAAGTTAGGATGCAGCAACTAAAGAAAAAAAAGGATAGATATATTTTACCAAATGCAGGGATAAATTGTCTTGTTCTTCAGATTGCTGATGTGTTTGCAAAATAACCTTGTCAGCAGGCCATGCTATTGTGTTGCCTTTAGCTTGTTCAAAACAAAACATACTAGACGTAGGCCTCCAAAGAAAAGCATCTAGTTTAATTGGGATATCAACCAAGACTTTCATTGCATTAGGTCCTAAGGGAATTTGATTGACAAACTCTTGAGGATTACTTGAAACCCAACGTCCTTCAGCAACAATGTCCTCTGTCGTTCCACTCCAATCTAGTAACTTGCACTTCTGTGATGAGTTGTTGTTGTTGACACTCTGCGATTAATGAAACAATATAATCGATCCAGGTTTAGCTGAAAAATTAATTACACATTCAATTCGATAAATTTACCCTTGGAGATGTTTCCTCATCCTCGTCCTCATCATCTTGCAGATTCTAACAGCAGAACAAGTTTGAATACAGTCAATAATTAAGTAATGATAGTTAAAATGCTTGTGTTACAGATCATAACACACACATACATACCTTTTTTTTCATTATTTTATTAAGGGTGTTCTCCAATCGAACAATCTTGTCCTTCAAATAAATATGGTCCTCTTGCATCTGAGTCACATGCTTGTCCCTAGCTTGAAAGAATGCTAATTTGGTCATAGTCATCCCTCTTCCCATTCCTCTGAGTCGCCCAGGTCTATCTGGTCCTAATACTTTAGTTACAACATCATCTCTTATATCAGTTGTTGAGGACGATGAAGAATTAATATCAGCTTCTTTCACCTTTTCCTAAATAATGTAACATACACGATAATATCAACTATTAATAACCAAAATATTTAATAAGTTATACAAATGTACACATATCTCCAGAAACACAAAGCATGTCCTTACTACAATTTCCACTGGTTGGCCATTCTTTTTAGTATGTGCCCTGACCCAAACTTTATTCCTAGATACCAAAGAAGGATTGGGACTCTCCTTTTTCTATTAGAAAGAAAATAAAATGTATATCAGGTGATGAGAGATACATTTTATGACACCCAAAACTAGTTATATATGAACATGAAAAATCCATGACTATGAAATATATGTATCACCATATCTTCCCTCAAGCGAACCACTCCTTTGCGGCTGCATGTGTGTGAGATTTGCTTGCGCCTAATTGCTTTATACTTTTCACTTAGCCTGAAATCCTTTTATGTTAGAATTTTTTCTATAAAATATCTCACATGGAAGATACTACTGTAAATATTCTTAAATTGTGTACCTTAAATGCTGGACTAGTTTTTGCCTTGACGAACCTTTTCCACTCTAGAGTACTTTGAATGTTCTTAGGTTTGAGTTGAAGTCTTTCTTCTTGGTTTTTTGCCAACTGTATATCACTCACTAACCTTGACTTTGAGGCCCTGAATAAACATCCCATCGATTTAAAAACGACATCCTTCTGCCATTCCTCCGTCAAGTCGAATCTTGCCTGAAGTTTATATAATTAGCTAGGGACCGTTGTAATTAAATAAACACAATAGTTGGAGATAATTTGTATGAAATATTACAAAATAATAAAATGCTAGTATGAATAACTTGTACGATAGAGACTGAAGTAATGGAACATAATACCTGAATTGATTCCCAGAGAACTACTTTAGTTTCATCACCAAGCTTCCTCCAATCTTCGAGTGTTACAGGTACGTGTTCTCGCACAAGTGGGCCTAAAAAAGAAGATAGAGCAACTGATCCCTTACCACACGGTTCACCTTTTTCAGTAAATTCAACATGAATAATATCTTCGGCCTCCACAGCAATGTCTTTCATTTTTGTTGGACCCCTAGCTTTCTTCTGTTTTTTCGGTTCAGCTACTGAGTCTTGTGAAGCTGGTGCATCTTCTTGTACGACTTCTTTTGAGGAAGGTGAGTGGTCTTGATTTTCAGGTCCTCCATTCTCATTACATTGGTTCAATGCAGCTTGATATAGTCCTGGACTGACTTGTGTACTCACCATTTCTCCTGTATGAGAAACCTTTGATGTTTGTGTGGTGTCTTGAGCATTCTTTCTTTTGCGTATGCGTTTCATATTTGCGTCACCAGCCATTGTTTGTCACCTGTTCCAAAGAAAATAAAAATCAAACATCAGTATATATATATTTATAAAACATCAGTATATATTGCTATAAGTACGTAATATAATCAAGAATACAAGTATGCCTAATTCAGATCATGACTAACTTGGTCACTACTATACTGTAAAAGCTAAACCAATCACTCAATAACCTTAAAAATAACTCAGATCATGACTAACTTGGTCGCTACTATACTTTACACAAGTATGCCTTCACAATCCGCCCTCACATATCTAAGCTCATCCTCAGGCTCATCAATATCCATGTCAATTTCTAGTGGCATACAGGCTACATCTTCATTTTCATCATCGATGTCCTCAAGCTCATCGTAACCTCTTTGTGGTGCTTTCAATACCACATACCAATTAGATGAATCATCTTCTCTTGAATAAAAGACTTGTTTTGCTTGAGATGCAAGAATGTATGGATCTCTCGCGAATGATACTTGACTTTGGTGGAGGTTCACAAGTGTAAATCCATCTTCAACTTTAACACCATTACCTTTGTTTGCCCAGTGGCACCTAAAGACTGGAATATAGAATACATTATAGTCTAGTAATATTATATCTGTCAATGTTCCATAGTAAGTAACCACATCAGCCACTTGTGCAATATCTCTTGCACTTGACCTACACATGCTAGTTGCATCATAAGTCACCCCACTGTTCTGAGTTGCTCTGTCAACACTTTTAGTGTGAAACCGCTGCCCATTAATAATATATCCGGTAAAGGACAACGCACTACTCCGTGGACCATATGCAATCCATTTTAATGTCTTCGAATGATTAGATGAACCAATGGGAATCTGTTTACAAAGTAAAAGGTTATAGAAATCTGTTAATTTTGCCACTGAAAATTGTTATTAGTAAATAAGGCATAAAAGGTTTCACCTCACCTTCTTTTTTATCCATTCAGCAAACTTTTCAGTATGTTTGTTCCAAAGTAAGGTTGCATCATTTCTAAGTCGTTTATTTGACTCTTGTAACTCTTCCAAGTGCATGCTAGGAGGATAGAAAACTGAATGAGTAATTTAACTTGATACCAAGCATACTATTGTAACATTTGCATAAAATAAAATGAAATTTACTTACTCCAAATAGGGTTCCATCACAGCTGTATTCATTAACACAGCAAGATGTGCAATTTTCCTCTCTCTCTATCACTCAAAGTGATTGACGTAGATCCAGAAATTGGACGACCTTCAAGAATTTTTTCATTGGCAAAATCATCATTGCGAACTTCTTTTTCCTCCGTGTGTACTGTGTTTTTAAGAAACTGGCTACAAAACCTCATGCACTCTTCTGCACGATATGATTCAGCCATACATCCCTCTGGTCTTGCTAAGTTTCTTACATAGTCCTTCAATGTTTTCATATATCTGAAAATAAACAAAAGAACAATAGTGTTGTTAATGCATCAACTAAAAACCATAGAGTAATTTTTTAGAAAATATTTCTCACCTCTCAAAGGGGTACATCCAACGAAAATGAACGGGACCACATAGTCTGGCTTCTCTTCCTAGATGA
Source organism: Geum urbanum (assembly GCA_946800695.1). Lineage (NCBI taxonomy): Eukaryota > Viridiplantae > Streptophyta > Magnoliopsida > Rosales > Rosaceae > Geum > Geum urbanum. The sequence goes on from OX326999.1 coordinate 20,996,435, forward strand.
ATCGTCAAGTGTACCATAATATCAAAAAAGGAAGGCGGAAAGAACCTTTCCAACATACACAAAGTTTCAACAATGCTTTCTTCCAAGGCTGCTATTTTATCTCTATCAATAACACGCTGACATAGCTTGTTGAAGAAAGCACATAACCGCTGTATTGCTTTTCTAGGTCCTTTTGGAAGCAATCCTCTTAAAGCAACTGGAAGAATTTGTTGCATTAGAACATGATAATCATGGGACTTGAGGTTATTAATCTTGCATTCCTCCAAACATACACACTTCCCAATATTTGAGCAATAACCATCAGGTCCCTTGAAGTCATACAATCTCTTGCAAAATCTCCTTTTCTCAGACTTTGACAATGACCATGGAGCTGGAGGAAGGTATGTTCTGTTTCCACGAGGTTGAGGATGCAGATCCTTTCGAATTTTCATATCTTGTAAATCCTTGCGAGCATTAAGACCATCTTTTGACTTTCCACAGTGCAACAATGTGGAAATTATGCTTTCACAGACATTTTTCTCCACATGCATTACATCTAAATTATGACGTAATGGAAGTTCCTACAAAATCAAGAAGGTTCATGTTAGTAATTATCATTTGACACATTGTAATAAATCCAGATAAAGGAAAGCATGTATGACAAACACTAACCTGCCAATATGGTAAATTAAAAAAGATCGACCTTTTTTTCCACCTTGATAGCTCCTCCTGGTCATCATAGTCGTCATTGTCATCATCATCATTGTCCTCATCATCTAGAACATTGTCATTCCGCTTTCTTTTTTTGTTATTACCTTTTCCAAAGTCATTTTGGAAGTTCTTAAGAGCATCAGAGATATTCCGACCTGTAAGGATTCTTGGCTTCCTTCCATGTTCCACAGTGTTGTCAAACCATGCCTTTTTTCTCCGATATGGATGTGTAGGTGACAAAGATTTCCTGCTGCCCATGTATACAAACTTTCTACAATTCTTCAACCTTATATGATGCGTATTCTTTCCGCAAAGAGGACATGCCATTCTACCTTTTGTGCAACATCCGGCAAGGTTTCCATACGCAGGAAAATCACTTATGGTCCACAGCAAAATTTCCTTGAGATTAAATGTTGTTTTACTAAATGCATCGTAGGTCATCACTCCATTGTGCCATAAGAGTTCTAAGTCTTCTATAAGTGGCTCCAAGTAGATGTCTATGTCGTTTCCCGGTTGCTTTGGACCCGGAATCAGCAGTGTTAGCATGATGTTCTCCTTCTTCATGCACAATGAAGGAGACAAATTATATGTACATAACATCACTGGCCAACAACTATATTTGGAGCTTAACATGGAGAAGGGATTGAAACCATCAGTGGAAAGTCCAAGTCTGAGATTGCGTGGATCAGCTGCAAATTCTTCCCATTTATCATTAACCAAGTCCCATGTCACGGAATCAACCGGGTGACGCATTCTTCCGACACTGCTCTTATTATGAAAATGCCACCTTAAATCTTCAGCCATTTTTTCTGACCTAAACATCCTTTTGAATGTTTGAATGATAGGAAAATATCTCAAAACTTTAACCGGAACACCCTTTTTGATCTCATTGGTCTCCTCGTTTATTTCCCATCTTGAGGCACCACATTTGGGACAATTGTCTAAGTTTTTATTTTTTTTTCTGAATAGACAACAATCATTCTCACAAGCATCAATTTTTTCATAATCCATCATAAAGATCTTCAAGAACTTCTTGATTGAGTTCAACGACTTATGAAGAACATTGTCCTTAGGAAGCATGTTTAACAATGTCTGAAGAAGATCATCAAAACTCTTATCAGACCATCCACTATCAGTTTTAAGCCGAAATAATTCCACAATGGTTGATAACTTGCTATAGCTTGAACAATTTGGGTAGAGAGGAGTTTCTGCATCTTGTAATAGGGCTATGAAATCATCATCATGAATTTCCTCAGTAGGCTCAACATGCTCTTCATTTACAGGATGACTAGGCTCCATATGCTCATGATCAAAAAATTGGGCAGCTCTAAACAAGTTATATATCTCATCATTGACCACTTCCTCATTCTTATCGCCACTAATTTTATGCTCCCCATGCTCATACCAATCTTTTCTTTGTTTGTACTTGGCATCCATTCCCCTCATCACCAAATGATCAACAATAGTATTGCCATCAAAACGGTCATTATTTCGACAATCTATGCAAGGACACAATATCAAGTCAAGGTTTCCTAAGTTCCTTTTGACTGTGTTCACAAAATTCCATGCTCCTTCCTCGTACCGTGGATCAGCTCTATAATAGAACAAGAAAAAGAAAGAACGAAAAACTATGTTTTTGACCTCTAAGTGTTCAGATTGAAGTAATTATCAAGGCACAGTAGTTTCTACCTGTTAAGATGCACCCAACCCTTATCCAGCATCACGTACTCATGTATTACTTAGGCAAGAAAATTCTAAAATTCAAATAAAAACTACGTAACAGTTATGAAAGTGCACAAAATTAGAACAAGAAATTTCTGAAGGATAAGCAAACATGAGAAAGAGTTACATACAAACACACAAGCATATTATACATGAGATAGGGTCAGATATAAACACACAAGCTATATATGTTTACTTAACAGAAACTAAGAAAACAGAAAACAAAAACTCATTATTACAGTAGTATATAAAGCATATGTGCACGTTTCAAACCCAGTTTATTCCCCTTCTTATTACATGAGTAACACATTGCCAAATTCTAACATACAACTTGTGGCCAGAATTAACAGCACTCAGCAAACATACCTTCTTATCAATAATCACTGTGCATCCACGACCAGTCTCCAAAGCAGCTTTAATCTCATCAGCCTTGGCCTTGAATAAGGGATTAGAATCCTTGCTAAAAGAAGAAAAAGAAAACAAAAACAGTTAAGATAAGACAATTAAGATTGATGCAAAGAAGCAAAATCCAAGGACAAATTGGGGGAAAAAGAAACCCAGACAACTGCCAGTCGTAAACACATGAAGAAAATCAAAATTGCAGCCCAATTGAGTGTCTAGAAACTTAAATCAAATCTCAAAAGAACCAACATGCATTACACATATGATCCATTCACACTACATAAGCGTTAAAAGGTTAAAAACATGATTCCAAAAGACAATATAACAAGGAGAGAACTCATCAGTAGTTTATAGAGGAAACTGAAACCTTGACCAACACAGACTATAGCTAAAGAGCTCCCCAATCTAAATGTGATATCCTCATCATAATATGATAACCGATAGAATCCCTCTAACCTCCTATCTCAACTTAAGATTTTAGACTGAAAACCCAGACCCAAATCAAACAATCCCAACAATTTTTAAGTTCCCGCTTCTACTTTTCGATCCCGCGCTCTGAGTTCCTTTTCCGCGTTTTCTTTCGATAGCGTTTCCAACACTGGCCGCTTTTTTAAAATAACCTTTAATAGCACATGGGTGAGAAACGCTATTAAACTGTGCTATCAATAGCCTAAATTCTTGTAGTGATGCGTCATTTATGGAATCGTTGGTGGATACACTGGAAGCCAGCGACGGAGCTACACTGGGGGGAAGCCCAGGTCATGTCTCCTTGAATTTAAGAGGAACTACTATATATATGATGGACTATATATTTTGTTAGTTGTAATTAATTATTTCAGTAAGAGTTGTTCAATGTTCATCAATCTATCTGTACGTAAACTATTCACCCGTAATTATCGTAATATATATGAATATAAATAATGAGTGATGTTACTTTTGTATTGTATTGTAGACTTCTATTGATGATTGGTTTGGAAGATATATTATGCTATTATGTGAATTAGTGAATTATTCATCTTAGCTAATTAATAAAAAGATTTTTTTATATATAATTAAGCCATTAAGCCAAAATTTATTTATTAGTTTTCTCACACTCCTGTTTATATTAGAATATTACTTTTGGTATGGAGAGATATTATAAAAGAACAAGAAAATCTTTGTAAATCTTGTAATCGAAAAATTATCTTTTTAAAATTTAGAATCGAAGTTATTGAAATAACAACTTGTAAAATACATATTCATTATTGTGAAATATTTTCAAGATAGAAAATGACTTTTACTCTTATAATACTTTAACGAGCACAATTTAATAATTTTAATTATTTAATTTACTATTAATATTATCTTTTAAATTGGGCAGAGTACAATTTTAACCTTCCTCGCATTGAATCCTGGCGCCACTGCAGGAAACCAGTATCAGTAACCATCATCACTCCTCCTCAGACCTCAATCAGTCCTCGTGCTCTATTATTCTTCCATAGTCATTGTCTCTACTATATATCTAGTCAATTTGTCGAAGTGTCGGTTTTGATTCCTACCCAGTAATTGTTTCGGTCCTCCAATTCATGACAAAAATAGAAGAATCAGTTAAATTAATACGATTTGAGCTCAATCATACAGCGAGGATGATTTATAGGATTAAGACTAATAGGCTGGAGAGAGTAAAGATTTCCTACTAGGGTTGGCAACCGCCCTGCGTCACTAAATTATTCGTTACAGTTTTTCTCTTGGGCGTTCTTCTCTTATTTGGGCAATCATCGGTCGCCGGATATTGGTATGTGTAAAGTTTGGTTCATAGCAATGATTGATAGCACAATGACATGAGCCAATACGTACACATTATAGGCGACGGGAAACGAGAAATTTCAACCTCATGTGAACTTGTGTAAAGTGACCTTTGGTCAAAATACGTGCAACCTCATCAAGTGGATTGCTGCCATAAATTTTTTATGTTATTTTCGGTCTGACACTGCGCTTTTAGATCAGAAGTTCCATACTCATCCCCTTGTTTATGAATACGTCCAACACTACGCAGACTATACGTATAATCTCCTGTTTACCCTACTCTAAGCTTCTCTACTCCAAGCACCACTCGATTAACTCCTCAACTCCCATGTACTGACATCATCACCAGCTCAGACAGAGCGAGATTCTTATATCGCTTCTTCCCCTTCGGCACAAACAATTGACATAGCACTGCAGAGAGAGAGAGAGAGAGAGAGAGAGAGAGAGAGAGAGAGTTGAAAATGGGAATAGTGCAGGAGGCTCATAACGTCCGGGTGGTCGGGTCGGGTCAGCAGGTGATAGTCCTCGCCCACGGGTTCGGAACAGACCAGTCGGTTTGGAAGCACCTTGTCCCTCATCTCGTTGACGACTACAGAATCGTCATGTACGACAACATGGGCGCGGGGACGACCAATCCCGACTACTTCGACTTCGAGAGGTACTCCACGCTCGAAGGCTACGCGTACGACCTACTCGCCATTCTCGAGGAGATTCAGGTCGAGAGCTGCATCTTCGTTGGCCACTCCGTTTCCGGCATGATCGGCGCCATCGCCGCCATAACCAGGCCGGATCTTTTCACCAAGCTCGTCTTGATCGCCGCCTCCCCGAGGTAATTACGTAGTCCTCTCTCTCTCTGTTCGTTGTCTTTAATTAGTTAATTCCGATAGGTTAATTTAGGTCAATTAGCTTGAAGTGGTACAAAGCTAGTTAATTAATCTGTATAAAATTGGCTTTGGATTAGTTTATTTGGCTACTCCCAATCATTTTTATTCTTGTTTATTGTGTCTGTTCTGCAATTTTTTAGTCATGAATAGTAAGTAGACTGTAATAATGGCAAGATTGTTTATTATTATTTGATGCTAAGTTGCCAACTAATTAGCAAGTTTATGATTTGTGTAATTAATCAGGAACGTTGTGCTCTTAAAACTTAAAAAACATAGAAGATTCGATGTGTTCTCTTGATCGATCAGTATAGAGCGTTAAGTGTTTTAAGAAAATGTTTCAAATTGTTCAAGTGTTAAAAATTAACAAAGTTTTAAACGACACCAAAAGATTTTCACCGTATTTTCATGATGTGAAATATTATACCATTTATATGTTGGCTAATCATTTTGGTTTTCCTAGGTAATATTATAGTTGAAGTGCCTAAAGTCTAGCTATAATATTACTTGCTGAAATTGTGACGGTTATTTTAGGTATTTGAACGATGTGGATTATTACGGAGGCTTCGAGCAAGAAGACCTAGAGCAACTCTTCGAAGCAATCCGCTCCAACTACAAGGCATGGTGCTCCGGGTTCGCGCCACTGGCCGTAGGCGGCGACATGGACTCGGTGGCGGTCCAAGAGTTCAGTCGGACCCTATTCAACATGAGGCCGGACATAGCCCTCAGCGTAGCACAGACCATTTTCCAAAGCGACATGAGAAATATCATTGGCATGGTCACGGTGCCCTGTCACATATTGCAGAGTGTGAAGGACTTGGCAGTGCCTGTGGTGGTGACGGAGTATCTTCACCAGCATTTGGGTGGAGAGTCCATCGTGGAGGTGATGTCGTCGGACGGGCATCTCCCGCAGCTGAGCTCGCCGGATATTGTGATTCCGGTGCTGCTCCGGCACATCAGGCATGACATTGCGGTGTAATCGAGTTGAGCTAAGTAATTACGTGTGGAAATTATGAGCGGGTGGTGCTAATTAGGACTTGGGGACAAATTATGTCACTTGTCGGAGGTCTCTTCCTTCTTGGCTGTCGTGTTCAATGTGAGATGCCATTGACTCAGCGTCATCGCAAAGGACTGGTGCATGTTGTGCCACGTCTCACTTTCTATTTATAGTTATTGTTCTTTGTAAGAAAAAAAAAGTTAATGTTGACACCTGAGAAGAAGTCTCGAAAAACAGTCACAAATTAAATCTTGTAATAAGATGCTTCATTGCTTTGGTATTTTGATATCATACTTCAATTATGATGAATTGCCGAATTTGATTCAAATATGTGTGGAAGACCAAAACTCTTATTATCATAATTGTTATTGTCCAACTCTAAATTCTAAAATCATCTCCGATTATTAAGTCTTATACTCAAAATAAGATATTTCTTTACTTTATGCTAACAGTAGAAAAATTAAGACTCATATCTCATAAATTAAGACTCAAAAAGATTTAAAACCGGATAAAAATCACTTTATAAGTGGATGCTACATTATGAGCACATTGATCCAAAAAAGCAAAACAGACCCCATATTAAATTATATGCATGCAAGTTTATGGATAATCCACACCGCTATTAATAAAATAGAATAATTGCGAATTGAGCAACCAAACCAACTTATTACCACACTGCACCGCTTTCAAAGTCGATTTCAAAATTTATTTTTTTGTATATAGTTAATTTTTCAATATCTTTTTTATATTTCATTGATTAACTAGCCTTCTTGCACGCGTATATGCGCGTGCGAAAGGCGTCGTACTCGCGCGTGCGATTTATCAGTGGCATACTTAAAAGTGTGCAATTATAACGTCTTCACTTAATTGCCCAAGTCCATTGCTCATGACAGATACTATCGTGCACTTTCAGGCCTATCTCTATTATTCGAATACTGATCTAATTGAGATCTCTATTATTCGAACACAGATCTAATTGAGATGTGAGAAGAATTACCAATGATCGATGATAAAATTCCTAAAATAATATTAGCCTACTTCATATTAAGTCAACACTATATAAAAAATAATCAATCACTGATAATAAATGCAGTGTCAGTGCATATGAAAATAGAACAAAAAACACATGAATAGAAACTATTAAAAAAAATAACAAAAGTTTTAACTATGTTGACATCGATATGTCCAACGAAGTCCAATCACAGTAATCATCATGTAGAACGACTTGTCACTCCAACTACAAATAAAATATAGGAGAGTTGAAACAAATGAATAAATGGTCACATACATGTATATGTTGAACACGAATGCGTTACGTAGTTACCTAATCAATTTGTCCCAAATTTTTACGTTTTTTGTAGAACTGTAAAAGATATAAATTAACTTTTAGTAATGTTCAAATAAATCTATGTTGATCATCAATACTTATGTCTCGTATAAGTAAAAAGCTATAAGACCTTATATAAGAAGCTATCTCGTTGGCGATGACGTCGCGACCTGGTAACAATATTTGCAGCTGTTAAATTCAAAAAGGAAAATCATAAATTGTAACATATCTCAGATAATAAATTGTAACATACCTTAAGCGCAAAACTTTTCTCCATGTTAGTGTGACTTCAGATAACGGTTTTGTTATCATCAACTCTCTCCGTGTCATTTTATAGCGCCAACTAATGATAATATTCAAAATGTACAGTTAAGTTGAGAACAGAACTTGGAATATAACAAAAACAAAAGTGCTCAAAGGTCCATACTGTTCATGATTCTTCTTGTTCCATTCTTTCAAAACCAAGTTACTGAGATAACCGGTATTCATTTTTATCGACTTTCCCATACGCCAACCGACCGAAAATATTGAAACACGTCGAGTAGAGTCTTTGTCCATTTGAATAGTTTTAGTACCTACGAACAGACAGAAAGAATTTTCAATCAAATTAGTTACTGGAAATAATTACGTAAATATCAAGTATTAATATGTCAAACATAAACGATATTAAAATACCTAATGAGATGCAACATTATTTGTATCTGACCCCAACAAAACCTCTTTAAACACCACATTTCTAGTATATACACCATCTTGACCAGATATAGAGCCTTTTTAACCAGAATCGTTGTAGTGGACTCTGATGTTCCCCTAGACAATGCCACATACAATTGACCATGACTGAAAACATGATCTGGGAGGTACACACCAACGTAAGGAATCGTCTGACCTTGAAACTTGTTTATAGTAAGGGAGAAGCTCAATTTGACTGGAAATTGCTTTCTTATGAGTTTGAAAGGTAGACCAACATTTTCCAGCGGGCTCAACGGGATTCGAGGTAGAAAAACTCTAGTCCCAGCAAACTGTCCCATTAGAACCTCAGCATCCAAGAGATTCAAATATGAACCACGACATAACAATCGAGTTTCGTTCATCAATCCCAAGTTTGGGTCGATATTCCTCAAAAGTATAATCGGGGCACCTATTTTTATGGTCAACTTGTGTGGCGGGAGTCCTCCAATTGTTATTGAGTTCAAGAACTCATGTTGGTATAAATTCCTGGTGTCGTCTTGCACTGAGTCAAAAGAATAGAACGTGATTTGTTCACCAGGAAACATGTTAATGATCTTTTCATTTAGCATATCCACGTCATCATTTAGAGGAGTAATCAACGCTCTCTCCACCATATAACTAGTATCATATACATGATCACCCAAATTGGGAAAGATGGCATTTATGATTTGATCGATCGATTGAGCTCCTACCCACAGAATCACCATGGTTTGCAGTAGCTCTATCATCTCACCATCGAATGCACGCGCATTGCCATCGCCAACACGAAGTAAAAATTCAGAAAATTGAGGGTCATTGATGGATCTCATATTATGTCTCAACCTTAAAATCTTTGTTTGTGCCCAAAATGAAGATTTCACAATTGAAGCTTCGATGAGTTGAGACCTGGTTCCTTTCGGAACAACTGGAAGCACTTGACGAAAATCTCCTCCAAAAATCATTATCTTTCCACTAAACGGTAATTGAACATCTGTTATGTCCCTGAAAGTTCGATCAAGTGCTTCAAAGACATATCGATGCGTCATGGGTGCCTCATCCCAAATGATTGCAGTTGCAGCTCTAACCAACTCAGCTAGATCAGATTGTTTATTTATGAAAGTCGGGGTCGATGCATCCACATGAAGTGGAATACTTAACCTTGAGTGAGCCGTTCTGCCACCAGGCATATTAATTGCAGCCATTCCAGATGATGCGGTGGTTAAGACAATACGATTCATTCTTCTTAGATTAGCCAGTAATACACGGTATATATATGTCTTTCCCGTTCCACCTGGACCGTCAAGAAAGAATAATGCACCATCGTCACTTTCCACAGCAAGCATTATGGTATCGAATGCATATTTTTGATCGTCGTTAAGGCGACCTATTGCATCAATGTCTACTTGTGGGACTGGTACCGACATTTCATCTTCAATACATCTTGGGATGCCTGAATTTTTTTCAAGTGCACTCGTCATTGCAGGAAGGTCGAACTGTTCAATGTTTTTTCTAAATTGTTCCATCATTCTGTCTAAATCACGTAATAACTTATTTATATTGAACAAATTATTGGATGAAGGATAATCTTCCATCATGAAAGGATAGAACTCATCCCACAATCTTCGAACACCAGTTGGTTGGCTGTAAACCAATATTGTGACAAACAATCTTCTCAAGGCCGATGGCATTCTAACTCTTGAGGCCTCTAACAGACAATCTCGAATATTGTTATCATTCTCTAGCAAACCTCATTTCTCAGCCGCTTGCTTAAATGAAAGTTGGAGTACACCGTCCACAGTAAGTAATTCATGAAAGGATCTCGGTCCCCTAACATGATTGAGCAGAACCCGCAGGTAGAACTTTTCACCCTCTGACGGTGACACACTGTATATTCGCCCAAGAGACTTATAGTTGGTTATTCTTTTAGCCCAATATTTTTTTCTATCCCACCTATAATTTTCAGGAATTTCTCGATACAAATACGATCTTGTATTCACATCCGTTTGGTTTAAATGGAAAAACTCAGTAAGCATAGATTTTTCTGCATTTTCATCTAAAATATCCTCCACACTTTCATCTGCATTGAAGTTTATCTGTTGCATATTGGGGAGATGTATCTGCAATCGTTCTACTGTTGGATATATTCGATTGAGCACAAATTTAAATATCCTCCATAAGGCTTCAGGTGCGCAAACCCACCTAGCATCAACGAACTGTCGAATTTCATCAAAATTTGGATAAGACTGGAGCTGTAGTGCAACTCTGTCAGGACCCTTGTAGATGTACTTATATAAATACTTGACACTTTTGATGCTCGCACATATTTCAACATTGATGTGGCAATTATATCGTAGTAACAACTACGGGTTGTAGGGAACTACCCAACTGTTATCAATTGTTACATGACTTCGTCTTCTAAGAGGTACAGATAAACTGTCTGATCGTCTTCGGTATACAGGATAGGCTTCAGTTCCCTGAACAGTGCAATTTGAAAATGATTTAGGGTATCCTTTACTACATTTACCGCCTTTCATGCATGAAAGGGTTCTGTTTACAACTCCACACGGACCATGAATCATATGTGTACACACTACTTCGTAAAGTAAGGGTTCTTCTTGATCGTCCGGTATCTCTGCTCTAACAATGCGGTCATATTCATCTGGATTATTAAGTTTATCACCATCTTCTAGCATGATCAACATATGAACGTGCGGCAAACCCCTCTTTTGAAATTCAATGACATAAGCATGAGCAACCACGTTTCCCAACACTCCCTTTTTTTATGATGTCCTCTTTTAAATGTTCGAGTTTCGCATGGAACACTCGTGTGACTAAATCTGGGCGTTCTTGCGGTGTTTGACCAGGAAGCAGTTCATCCATAACTTCTTTCCAATTAGGATTGCAAGTCATGGTGATAAAAAGATCTGGTCTTCCATATTTTTGAACCAAAGCCATAGCATCCTGATACTTTTGATACATATCTCGCGGGCTCCCAATAAATGAAGATGGCAAAAAGACTCTCTTACCGACATTACCTAAAAAATTTATATTACGACGGTGAGTTGACCATTTAATAAATTTTGATTACCACATGGTGTTATATACATTTAAGTTGAATGATAAATATGCATTCACACCTGCATTGTTTTCTCCTGCATGTAGAGAGTCTTGAAGTCCTTGACGGGCCTCTCTCCGAAACTTATCTTGATTTAGACGAAAATATCTAAGTTTTTGTGACTCAATCTTTACATAATTATCTACTGCATATTGTTGAAAGAGACGTCCACCTCGATGTAAGAGATTGTCATGACCTCGGCGTATCTACACGTATTAGATTGTTAACTATGTTTTAAGGCATGTTGGCTATGTTATGAAGGGAAAGAAGAAATAATAGACACTAACCTGTAACACATATGAGTAATAGTCACAACAACTCATAGACTTTCCATTATTGTCGGTAGTGTTAATGTCCTAATCATATGACCCATACGGTAATAGTAACGGATACTGCATAGGATCATAATATTCAACTGAGTCTTGAATATTTCGAAGTAGTCCAGAAGCGGTTTGAATCACGAAGTCTCTTCCATTTGGATTTATACTATCCCCTTCTACTATAATAGCAGCAACCTGAGCAGCTGATGGTAGGTTGTATTGACGACGATGAGAAGGTTGCTCTCTTAAAATCAATCTGCAATTAGGCAAGTCTTCACGATGTCCAAGACTTCGTAGCGTATGAACATATGGGTTATATTGGTTCAAGATATGTTGTATCCTCTCAACTGTTTCCCTCTCTAACACACTACTTTCTGACAATCTATTTTCAAGTTCATGGTCGGTATCGTATATATAAGTTTGTAGATATCGTGGTTTTCTTCCATCAATCGGCATAAGGCCACCAATCTTATGGTATATAGAACCCTGAGCAAGAAAGGTGTAATGTGATCGAACGTTAATTCTCTCATCAACATGAACGCCCATTGAGGTGAATGAAAAAATATTATTGTATGCACGAATGTTTTGTCTGAATCTCTTTCCCATTGTTGTTTGGTCACAGAATAAAGCAAGCATTTCTTGGGGACAGTGAATTAAAGGCAGACTAATTCCCCCGTTCAAACAACACAAACTTGATGTTTTTTTATAAAACAATTGCGCATTGCACTTGGGGCATGTTCTCGGTTGTGGCAGTTGACATATTGGTACCCCTGTTTCCTCATGAAAATTTCTTGCATCATTGGACCTTATCCTTGCTCTCCTTGTTCGTGGCATAGGTCGGACTCGAAATTGCATTTAATCAATAAGCATGTTCCCATTTTCGTTCACTTCCTCATCAATAACTATATTTTGCTCCATTGCAATAATCATTGTAGTATTGATATTTTCTGATTTATAATAATGAAATTGATAATTTAATAGAAAATATTTTTTTGTTATTATTCAACTGTAGTGCATATTGAAAAAACAATCGAGATTATTTAAGGTGTATTAACATCTCATATATAAAGTAAAATGATGCAGTACCTGGAACCTCTTCGTTTGTATCATTTATAACGGGTTGTACTCGATTACCATCATTTATCCGTATCCCTTCCGAACGCGCTATTTGCCTAATGTGAGTTAAGCGCATTCTTTCTATAAATAAATAAAATAAAAATGTCAAAATGTAAGAAAATTTATGAACACTACTAATTCAAAAACCTTTCATAATCAACATTACCTTTGGTTGGTTCGTTTACATTTTCTGATTGATAATTTGGGTCATCATCAACAGATTCAACCACATGTCGTTTTCCTCGAGCATGGTCTCCTCGTCGGGCCAAATAAGTTTGATATTGTTCGGGAGTCAATGTCTCTCGCCAATGTCGACTGCTTCAAGTACTTGAACTATTTATTTGATCCATAAGCTCTTTGATCTATGAACTAAAAATAGCCATTACTTTTTTTTGTAATTACAGTAAAAGATAAATTTGCACTTCTTTGATTCTGAAATGGGAACATGTTCGTTTTTTTATTATACAAACGAACACATTTTATTTTCCATTTCAAAAGATCATTTTATTTATTTGTCCGCCTAAATAACCTCGAAATTACTTTTAAAGAGAAATTTAAATATCTAAAAAAAAAGGAAAAAAAAAAGCAATCTCTCGTCAACAAAAAAACCGCCTCATTTTCTCTAAATGTTGGGTAAGACACTTTGATATAAGTATATCTCTACAGTTTTTTAAATTAAGCTATTTCTATAATCTTGTTAAGTAAAGGCAGAGCAAACTAATCGTGAAAAACTAACGTAGCTTGATAACTGAGCATAATTGCAAGATACATGTTCTATCATTTAACTGTTAAATACATATTTGATGTCATTCCATACTTGAAATTCAAGTATGTAACCCAAAAGATACATGTAATGGTCTACTTTTGTTCTACCTTTAGCAATCAGGCTCTTATTTGGTGACTAAGTTGAGATGCACCAAGGGAAGGAAAGTTGAGTATCGCAATAGAGTTTTTCTCTTAACGGAACCTACTGTGAGTAAATTAGACCGAAGTTGTAAAACCTGCATAAAAGGTGAGTTAATTAGACCAAGAAGGAAACTCAAATCCATCATTCCAAACACACAAATTCATCATTCCAAACACACATATCCATCATTCCAAATCAGTTTACAGACAGAAGAAGCAGAAGCAGGTGTAGCAGAGAGTATGAAGGTGTTGACAGAAGAAGAGCATCAAGCAACAACAACAAAAAGAGATAGCAGGAGCCAAGACTCCCCAAAAAGAGATAGTAGGAGCCAACAAAAAGCAAAATGAAATTGTTTGTTTCAACTGTATCAATAATAACACCAAACTTTTCCGAACTAATCAACTAATCAAATTCAAAAAGTTATTAACTATTTCAGTTTATTGCCTAATCAAGTGAGAGCCTGAGAATGCAAGAAAACCAACTGTTTAGGACTGTATGGTGACAGAGAAGTGTGATGATACCTTTCATTTGTAGGAAAACATCACTCTTTAGGACTGTATGATGACAGAGAAATGCCCTTCACAGATTTTACTTAGAGTTCATGCCTAATTTGGTACATGTATAGAGAGGCTTCAATGTTGTCGTCTACCTATGAATAAGACTTGAAAATTAACTAAGACTTCAAAGGGTGAATAGATCTCTATTTAATGCACTCCAACTGTCTATTAAGATATAACTATTCAACACCACAAATGCTACGAAATTCCAACTAATCCAGCATAAATGGTGTATGTTGAGATAGTGTATTGTTGCAGAAAAAGAAAGAGACATGAGAAGCAAAATTGAATAAGAGTCGAAAGAGTGACCTTACCTTAGAAAAAAATTGATGGTGAACTTACACGGCAATTTCCCAAGATGTGTAGATCTGTATGCAAAAAGTTTTGAAGTATGAGAAAACTGATGGGATGATAAGTATTTGTAGAAGTATTCATACATAATTGAGCAGTTAATTGTAGAACAAAAACAAATTATATGGGCCTTCCTTCCCTTGTATAACATAAGTCAAAACCTGAGTAGTTAACTGTAGAACGGCCTAGTATACTAATCTTAAGGAACAAAAGCTTCCACGATCTGAGTTTGGTAACTCTACTAAAAGAAAGATAAAGTAAGATATAAAAACCTTCATACCACCATTAGTTTTCCTCCCTTCATAACGCCTTCATATAAAAACCTTCATATTATTATGTAGATGTGTATCATATTTTACTGAGACATATACATATACATATACATATATGTATGCCATGAGTCCATGGCAATGAGTCAGTAAAGGATCATATTGTGGTAGGACTGCTCAAACAGAAGTGAGCTTTTAGTGGTGCAAAGACTGCAGACTAAGCACTCCCTAAAGTCTAACCAAACACAACAGTTAATATATGTCCTTAAACAAACCCAAAATCCATGCAACTGTGGAACATATGAAAAAATGAAGATCAACAGCCTCCCTTTGATGCTTTGAATATTTTCATAATTGAAATGTTGAGGATAACTACAATTGGCTTTTGATTATTTCATCTCCAATTACATAATCTATACCTCTTGATTATACTGCCTTAATCGTTCTTCCGCTAACTCGATCAAAAGTTGTTTTTCAAGTCCGCACCTTCAGGTTCCTCAAACTTGTTAAGCCAGAAGCTTAAAAATTACGAAAATGGTTATCAATGGACGAAACCACTGTTACAAAGAAAGTAGATTTGAGTACATAAGAAAATTTTTATGAGTACCTGAACCAATTGGAGGCGAGCCTTGTACAGAAAATGACGTCGGATTGGGATTAAAGCTTGAACGCTACCACCAGCATCCAACCCAAAAAGAAGAACCTAGTTGTAATTCAAAAAATACAATGTAAACATGAGAATCAAAATTTATTAAGACAAACAGGACAGAAGCCTGTATCATCTAAGAACAGAAGCAAAAGAATTCAAAAGCATTTGAAATAGTGTATGTTGATGATATTGTATTGCTGTCGAATTGGTTGCAATCACATTTCTAAACACTATTGGCTATCAACGACATAATACAAAGCAAGGCAACGGGACAACAGTTGTCAAACCCCAGCTGTAATTCTCTTCAACACAATTGCAGTCGAATCCCGGCTGTAATTCAGAAAATACAATGTAAACATGAGAATCAAAAGCATAAGAATTCAAAAGCATTGAAATGGTGGGTTTTACCTCAAGAACAAAAAATTGACGACTCCTTACACGATTGAGAAAGATGATGGGTTGCCGTCCTATTTGTAGAACTATAGAGACTTCGTAACCATTTAGGAGTGCATCTGTTTAGCGAAGTTTGAAATAGAACATGACTGTTCGTAACCTGAAATAGAATAGGATTGTGTCAAACACACTAAACAGCCTCGTACAGGATACAACACATCTCTATTAATTAGGACTCTCATGAAACAAACAAACTTCAACGGAAAACCTTGTCTTTGAGTTTGAAATGGAATATGACTGTTGCTAACCTGAAATGGAATAACTCTGCTATGTCAGTTGAAAATTCGTAATGGAAAAAATCGAATCAAACCCAAAAACCTCATTACTTACAAAAATATGAACCCAGTAGATTCAAGTGGCATAAGTTTTCACCTTCTCATACACCCAGTGTCAAGTACCATCTCTACCCAGTCCGTGTTCCACGACACATTGTTTCTCTCGGACATTTTTTCGAACACCTTCCGTGCATCCCTCATTCATAGTGCTCCTCATACACACACACACCCAAAATTTCACCATCTTCCACCTCACAATGCTTTTGCTCCTTTGATTCCAGAAGCCACCATGATGCTCAGAATTCGCAGCCACGACGGCCTGGAACGCCTCACCATCAACAACCCAAACGCTACGATGTCCCAGCTCAAATCCCCAATCGAGTCCAACCACCATATCCCTCATGAGAACTAAACCCTTTCCACCAACCAGAACCTTCTCCTTGCCAAGACCTCCGATGACCTCTCCGGCTTCATTGACATATCCAATTCAGCGACTCCTCTCTCGTCCCTCAACCTCGGACCCTAAAATTGAAAGAGGGGTGATGAAGAATCGAGGTGTTTGTTGTCGACGATGGTGTGCCGCGGATGGAGGGAAACGACGAAGACGACGGAGAAGTTGTGGAAGGCCACCGAGGCTCTCAGGCTTAAGGTTCCGGCGAGGTTCAAAGCACAAATGCACCAATTTTCCTCATTGTTTTTCAACGGTGGAGGTTCAAAGCCTTCTTGCTTTAATTTTTTCTGAAAGAGAGGTTAAGAGACAATTTCACGGGCTGGATTGGGAGATGGGAGCACGTGGCTCTCAATTTGTCTCTTTTACAATATAATCCACTTTTACAATTATTTTATTGTCCTCTGTTTATAAAAAGAAGGGCACAATGAGGAATTGATAATATTCTACCTTGTAAACCGACGGGAACTGCTCCTCAACTTCCCTAAAGTCCCTTGCCTCAATTAATAGAGATTAAATTGTGTTTATGGGTTTTTACTTATACATAATTCTAATTTCTAACGTTTTTTTTTGTTTGAAAGTGGAAATAAGACCAACCTAACTGTAAACCCTAATTAATTGATCTGGTTAACCCTACGACAATCACTAACTTCTCATTTCTAAGGTTTAGAAAAAAAAATAGGCTCCGTTGACTTCCCTAAACCAGACTACGCTACAAAACTATGTAATATATAATTTTTTGATATTCTTATACAGAGATCGTGTAATATTCAAAATTTTAAATTTATTTGTTATTTTAAAATGATATAATATGGGTTAAATATCAAAGTTGTATTGTTCCACACTAAAGATATGGTGCACCAAAACATGGATGCACCGCATAAATAGAGTGATTGTACTTTACATCTTTAGCAAACTGATATATGTGGAATGGTCACGGTTTGAGCGTCAAACCACCCCTAAATATTTTAGTGGGCTATGCGAGACAAAAGAAAAGAAGGAGAGAATTTTTTTGATGAGGTACAACTATACGTCTTTATTATTGAAGATGGGAATGACTTTATGAGTAGTAACTTTAAGAGCTCATAACCGTTTATGAGTCCGTTACGAGTCCTCCATGATTAAAGATGTTGAGATGCCCTGAGAAATGTAGCAATATAGTCATTTTCATCATCTTGACTCTTGGCTCTGAAAATTTGATGAAATGAAATGAACAATTGGGCGCAAAGACGGAAGCCCAATTACTCTTAACCTCACGCGTCAAGGTTCCGAAATGAAGAATCTGGGCCATGTGACCAAGGCCCAAGACTAGTAATAGGCTTTGAAGCTGGACGCCAAGGCACGTGTGGCGCACACCTAACTAATCTCATCCACAGTCCATTGGTCAATTATTTTTTCAATCTTCGACTTTGCTCTTTTAAAGCGATTTTCCCACTATACCCCCCTACAAAACCACTCTTGCGCCCAAAGCCGTTGATGCGAAGAAACGAACAAACAAATACACCCAGACGCGGAGAGGAGAGAGAGAGAGAGAGCAGAGATTTACACACACACACACACCTCATAGCTATCACAGCCTCCGAGTCACCACCCCCGATCCGCCTGAGTCATCTCAGCTCCGGCCACCGCAATGGCCGCCGCAGAAGCAATCTCCGAGAGAGTCGAGCTCGCCAAGCTCTGTAGCTCGCGCGACTGGTCCAAGGCCATCCGAGTCCTCGACTCGCTTCTCAACAAGTCCTCTACAATCCAGGACATCTGGTACACACACTTACAATTCTCTCCGATTTGGAGCCGTTACTGATCTTCGGGTTTTCGGTTTTCGTAAATTTGTAATCGAATTTGTTTGTGATCGATATTTTTGCAGCAACCGGGCCTTCTGCTATAGCCAATTGGAGCTGCACAAGCACGTGGTGAAGGACTGCGATATGGCACTGAAGCTCGACCCCTTGTTGCTTCAAGCTTATATCCTCAAAGGTTCTTCTTCTTCGATCATTCTCACCAGACTTTGAGCTATTATTTTATGCTTCACGAAATTTGGATAAATTTGGAGTAGCTAGCTCAATTATAGAGATTAAAAATGCTCAGGGCGCTTACTCTCAAACAGAGCCAGGGTGCAGTGTTTTGCTGATTTTGAATTTACTCAATTTAGTTTATACGGCATCATGTGAATGGGGGACTAGATAGGTTACTGTGGATAAGTAGTGTTTGTGACTATCAAAATCAAACAGTGTCATGCTCGGTTGCGATTAGAAAAATGGAATTGGAGAATTAACATATATATTCCTAATTGCGTCTGAAAATGCTTTTCAGTATGAACCAGAAGGCAAATTTTGAGTGAAATATGTGATAATATAAACTACCTCAATATAATTGGTGGAATGTGGTATGAAGTGTTGCAGAAATCGCAATCGTAATTGAGCTGAAATTTGTTCTTTGCAATGAGAATAATGTTTTGGATGTATCCACACTCACTGTTAAGTTATCTTTAGCTTTCATTATTCTGTGCCTAAAAAATTTAGAATACGGATTTAATTGGATGGATCACTCTCATAGTTGTGGCTCAGTCATTCTTGCAATCTTGGACTTTGGTTGTTTCCTCTAGGTTGTGCATTTTCTGCTTTGGGGAGGAAAGAGGATGCGATTTCGGTTTGGGAGCAAGGTTATGAGCACGCGTTGCGTCAGTCTGCAGATCTGAAACAATTGCTTGAGCTGAAAGAGCTCTTATCAATTGCAGAACTGGACAGAAGTACTGGACATGAAAACCATGCACCTGAGTCGGCTTCATCGATGCTTGTGTCTGAATCCAGACCACCTGTTAATGGGATATCAAGTGAAAGTGATCGATGCCAATTACAGGGTGAAACAACCAGTTCCCCCGAGGTTCAGAGCAAGTCTAATGATGACATGTGCAATGGAGTAGGTGATATAACCAGAGGAATGAAGTTTGATAGCCAAATGAATGGAAACCATGATAGTGAATCAAACATTACCTCCGAGGTTCAAAACAAGTCTAATGGGAACATATGCAATGGTGTAGGTGATAAAGCAAAGGGGAAGAAGAAGTTTGATAGCCATATAAATGAAAATAATGACATTCAAGAAAAATTGAGTAATGATTGTGAATCAAGTGAGGATGTGAGTAATAGAAGCAACAAGTTACCCATGATTTGTAGCAAATCAAGTGATTTAGTTGAAACTTCTCCCACATCCCCTAAGTTAAGTATTAAATCTGACATACGTGACGAGTCAAAGAGAAACAAAAAGTTCTGCTTTACTAGAGTTTCAAAGAGCAAGTCAATAAGTGTGGATTTTCGATTGTCAAGGGGTATAGCGGAGGTAAGCGTTTTGTTTGGTACCATTTTTTCTATTGACATGCAGTTATTTTCCATAATCAATTGCCATTGGTATAAATCTGATAATTGTTCAAGAACCATTGTGCCTCTTTTACAGGTTAATGAAGGGAAATATACACATGCCATATCTATATTTGACCAGGTAAAAATTTCTCACATTGTCTGCTGATTTGTCTGCTATGTGAAACTTTCCATTTATCTTTACTTACCTCAGTTTTCCATCAATATTTTTCTATAGTGGTGTGTTGATGGGACAGAAGGTTCATAAGTCTGTGAATCTATTTTATTTAAATATTATGAGGAAGCAATCTATCTGACCGGTGTATAATCATATGCACAGATATTGAAAGAGGATCCTAACTATCCAGAGGCACTAATAGGTAGAGGAACAGCATATGCATTCCAACGAGAACTTAACTCTGCAATAGCTGATTTTACAAAGGTATTGATGAGCCAATATCTGGCTGAAAAAGAAAAATAGTGTGGCTCTACATGCAAGTAATTGATATTTTTTAATTCAGGCCATGGAAACAAATCCATCAGCTGCTGAGGCATGGAAACGGAGAGGGCAAGCACGAGCTGCCCTCGGAGAATTTACTGTGGTACTTGTGCCATTCTCATTGTTTTCTTTCGTGAACTGCTTCTTATGGTTTTGTAAGTGTGGTTTATGTTATTATTAGTGGCAGTTCTGTTTCTGTACCTCTGCACAAGAACTTGCTTTTATTGAATGAGGATAATAATTGGGTACTGGAAAAACTGCAGAGTTCTTGTTATTATTTTGGCATGTAATGATTTGTTGGCCTGCCTCTACACCATTTCTCTGATTTAATTACTGATAAGCAGACCAGAAGATTCTATTGCTTGTTATACAAAAGTACTGACATGTATGTATTGCACATCTTATTCCCGCGTTATTCCAGGCCATTGAAGATTTATCCAAGGCATTAGAGTTTGAACCAAATTCAGCAGATATTCTACATGAGAGGGGTAACTTGCTCAAACCCAAGACTTGTAATTACCTTTAAAACAATATTTCAGCATTCTGCAAGTTTCAATGGTTTCTTTTAATTTGTAATAGGATTGTACTATAGGACTTTAAGTATATTTTAGATTTTGGTGCTTATCTGCATCTTCCTACCACTTATATGGGTAAAGTGCTCTTAAGATTAGGCAGATGTAAGAACATCCGATTCTTATTACTGAAATGTACATATTCTGCAACTGTTATTAAATTGAAGCGTAATATGTACAACATGAAAACTATGGTACACTAGTAACTTGATAGACTATATTCTATATATAGCCAAACTGTGTATGTTGATAGACAATTGTAGGTAAGTGAAAGTGCCTTAGCATTGCAATTTTGCAGGTATTGCCAATTTCAAGTTCAAGGATTTCTATACTGCTGTTGAAGACCTATCCGCCTGCGTGAAATTTGATAAGGATAACACATCTGCATACACATATTTGGTGAGTCTAAAAGATTGAATTTATGTTGATTCTGTTGTCTAGTACTCTGTACCTCCATGTATTGTATACCCAAAATAGCCTGTACTATGCACTGAATACTATTTGCTTCCCTAGGGTTTGGCATTATCTTCTATCGGTGAATATAAAAGAGCTGAAGAGGCGCATTTAAAAGCAATTAAATTGGATCGAAATTTTCTTGAGGCATGGGTGCAGCTAACCCAGGTATCCTTGGAACTACTTTATTTACCCATGGAAATTGATAGTCCATTAAGCAATCTGTTCCTAGGTCACTTTTTTATTATTCTCATTTCTCAACTCAATTGCATCAATATCTAATGAAACAAATGGTTGGGTAATGAAATAGTAATGATGATCTGGGGATAGGCTCATACTTATGCAAGCAATTTTATATTGTTAACAAGAATTAATCTCATGAGCAGTGTGGGTTATGGCATTTAGAGCAAAAAGACATTAAATAGGATTTACAGTTTTGATGGATTTAGGTCAAGCAGTTATAACAAACATTGTTGTGGGAATGTCCATTGTTGCAGTTCTATCAAGATATGGCTAACCCAACAAAGGCTTTTGAGTGTCTTCAGCAAGCTCTACAAATTGATGGGAGGTGTGATTTTTATCTGAACCACTCACTCGTGCTATCTATATAGAGTTTGATCTTCAGATTTTTGATCAATTCAGACGCTGTTATTAACAAAAGATACACGTGTTTTTCTATATGTGAAAGGTTTGCCAAAGCTTACCATTTGCGTGGCCTACTGCTACATGGGATGGGCGAACACAGGTATTTCCTCCAATTCATTATATATTTGATATTCATTGCTCAATGTCGTAACCACTAACCAGTATTTACACTCAAAATGTGTGCTGGTCATGTGGAACATACATAATTTTGGATATCCATCTGTCTCTGAGCAGACTGTAGATTTTAGTATGTTGGGATAAGCTGTTATCATTATCACTTTCATGTTGGTAGGGTAGATTGGAGGTTGGTGAGTTTTGCCTTTTATATTTAGATGCCTTACTGATTATATTTTTCCACTTATATTTTAAATTTCTGGATCTTTATTTTGCAGCAAGGCTATTAAGGAGCTGTCAACTGGGTTGAGTATTGAGAATGCAAATATTGAGTGTCTGTATTTGCGGGCATCCTGCTACCATGCTATAGGAGAATATAAACCAGCGGTATAATAAGTTTATTCTCTGGTTGGTTTTGGATATCGAGGCCTTCTCTATTTAGGACCACTACAATGAGGACTTGGTGAGGGCATCCAAAATCAACCATTGGATGAGTGTTTGAACTTTAGTTGACATTCAATATTTGAACATAACATTCATCCAACAGTTGATTCAGATGTCACGAACAAGTCCTCATTGCAGAGGTTCTCTTTAGAACACCCTCTTTTGAATATCAGTTGTATGTTTGGTCATTTTACATTAATCTTCTGGTTACAGGTCAAGGATTATGATGCCGTGCTAGATTTGGAATTAGACTCGATGGAGAAGTTTGTGCTGCAATGCCTGGCTTTTTATCAGGTTCATTTTAGTTTAAATTAGTACTGATCTTAAGCTCATGTTCTTGTACAGCTGTACCTGTAAGCACAATGGAAGTGCTGATATTCTGACAAAATTTTCTGCACTATATTACTTGATGTGCATTATCATATAGCATATATATAACGCAACTTTGGACACTTTTGTCCTTTGCATTTTATGAAACATTGAATTGAGTATTGTTATAGCTCTCATAAGTATAAATGATGCTCGAAGCATTAATTTTGAACTGCAAATATCCATTTCTAATCCTGCACTGTATTTGTGATTCTGTTTTGCTTTCAGAAAGAGATTGCTCTGTACACGGCCTCAAAACTCAACAGTGAATTTGTGTGGTTTGATATTGATGGAGATATTGATTCTCTTTTCAAGGTGATAAGTGTGGAGATATGCTTCTTCAATTTCCACTTGATTGCGTTATTCTCTCTTTGTTTTTTTCAAATCTTTTCAATAATACCTAGAATAAAGTGTATTACTGATTAGCAATACAAAATATATGAGGTATAAAAGTCCACCATTGAAGTGTAAAGTTGGTAACTATGGAAGCTACACGAAGCCTCGCTCCCATTGTGTTTAATAATCATGTATCTCTTACTAAAACTCTTCAACAACTGACTGAAGGTAAAAAAGCTGAAATGTGAATCGCATAATGAGTGTTTTCTTTTTGTCTACTACATGCAAACTGAAATCAAAATGTTATTGTAGTTAATTTATTGGAATACCCATACCTTCTGTTTCATGGAATGTCTTCTTTCTCAGCTTGCAAAAGCAGTGACTTATATGAGACGTTAGAAAACAACTTTATGTTGGCTACATATGCAATTATGCCATGTCAACAGAGGCCAAAGCATTTCTATACAGTATCAATATTATAGTGATCATTAATACATTGCTCTCATTTCTTCTTGGTAATTTTTTTTAAGCATATTGTTTCATTATCAACTATGCAGGAGTACTGGTGCAAAAGATTGCACCCCAAGAATGTATGTGAAAAGGTTTATCGGCAACCCCCCCTGCGCGAATCTTTGAAGAAGAGCAAATTAAAAAAGCTAGATTTTTCAGTCACAAAGCAAAGTACTGCTCTTCTGCAAGCCGCTGATTGCATTGGAAAAAAAATCCAATATGATTGCCCTGGTTTTTTGCCGAATAGGCGTCAGGTAGTATAATGTCAAGTTTTATGTTGAAGCCAAATTTGTGTCAAGTATATGATGACTATAATCTAATATACTCTAGTATTATCGGTCCGTATATCTTCTGTAAATGAAAACATCAGATTTCCTAAAAAGCTATGAATCATTCCATTATAGTTCTGTTGATTCATTTGTCCTATGTCTCCCAGCATCGTATGGCAGGATTGGCTGCTATTGAAGTGGCACAAAAGGTTTCGAAAGCTTGGCGTTCCTTTCAAGCAGAATGGAAATACTCAAATAAAACCACATCCAAGAATGGTAAGAGACCGAGGAGAAGGGAAAGACTCAATTTGCAGAGCCAGAACAGAGGTGGTGCTGGGTGTAGCACCAGCAGCTCTTCAGGCACAACTTCATATACCATTACAGAGTCGAAATCAACAGGCCGCTTTATGATGTCATGGCATGATGTTTATTCAGTGGCTGTCAAATGGCGGCAGATTTCTGAACCTTGTGACCCGGTTGTGTGGATTAACAAGCTAAGGTACAGAATGTGCTGGTTCATTTACAAATTATCTACTTGTTCAATACCCACCCATAGGATATCATGTTGGATTAACTTCATATTTTAACCAAGATGTTAACTATTTCCTAATCTGAACGTGGACTTCAACTCATTCAGTGAAGAATTTAATGCTGGTTTTGGGTCTCATACACCAATTATCCTGGGACAAGCAAAAGTGGTTCGCTATTTCCCAAATTTCGAAAGGTAAGGGTCTTTACTATTCTTGCTTTCACTTAACTGTCTACTGTCCCCTGTAATTACTCTCTTTGTTACTGCTAATTACTTCTGTCGATGTAGCAGGACAATGAATGTCGCAAAGACAATCATGAAGGAGAGATTGTATGTGCATAGCAAGGCAGATGGCTTGATCGATCTATCTAGGGATGGGAAATTGCAAGATGTGAGTTCATTTGGTCCATCATGAATACGTTCTGGAAATGTTATGTATTACCAGTACTTGCAAAATCTTTCTTGTGTTATGTATTACTAGGACAGGTACTTGGAATGTTTAATTCTGACCCAAAAACACCCGGCACATGTTCATTTATTCCGAAATAGGAACCATATTTTTCTTTTGTCAATTTCGGGAGATGGTCCAGTCAGCAATAACCTATAGATTTTTTCAAACATGATGGTTAGGTCTAGTGTTTTGTCTTTCTGTAATCAAGATTGTGGGTTTCATGCAATTCGCTTTATGGTTTCAGTAAATTTGAATAGAAAACTTTGGCTTTTGGGTACTAAAGAAATTGTTACTGTCGGCAACCATCTAGTGAAAAAACTTTTTCCTGAAAAGTTACTCTGAGGCAGTAATAACAAAGCATTTTTTTCAAAGATGATTGGGTCTTTTTTTATTTGTCTTGTTTTTCATTTTTGGGTGTGACAATATTGGATGGGTCTAATTGGAATTGAACTTGAAGAGGCAACATTGGCTTTTGGGTTGGAATTCATAAACAATTGGTTATTGAAAGACACAACATTAATGTTACTGTCTCAAAGTAACTTGTAAATAACATTACTGACACAACTATGTCTGGCTCTATTTGGAGTTGTAGCTTTTGCTTCTTCTATTTTCATATTTTATTCCTTTTTTATCTTCTTGGACAATAATGATGTTACATGTATGGAAAATGGATTACTATTGCAATTATGGATGTAGGTTATGTATGCAAGATCCTGTGCTGATCTGCACAGAGCTGTTGGTGAGGACTTCTGGCTGGCAACTTGGTGCAATAGTTTTGCCTTTGAGGGGTAAATTGCACATCCAAAAAAATTGTTGTTTATTGTAATGAAAATAATTGTATGTCGAGCCTAATTTTTGGTGAACTTGTTTCAGGAAGTATCTTGAAGGGACGAGGATTACTCTTGTAAAATTGTACAGTCCTTAGTCCTTCACCTTCTCTATTATATTATTATTATATATACATAGATTGTTTTTTCTTCATTCTTACTTTTTTTTGTTTGCACATTTGTGGATATATCAAATCATTTTTTTAGGGCTGAGAACAGATACGATTTTGCAATCAGAACACCTTGTACACCTTCTAGATGGGATGAATTTGATGCAGAAATGGCAATGGCCTGGGAAGTATGTCCTACACCTTTCTACAATGAGTTTATTATTTTCATTTAATATTAGCAGTACTCCCTTTCACCGGATGTAGGAATTCTAACATGCAACAAGCCGTTAATAAGTAGGCATCTTAAGGTGGACATGTCATGTGTAATATTGGCAATGTTACACCTGTTAATGTTCGCAACAGGGGGAAGATTACAAGCAGAAAATTGTGTAAGATGTATCCCATATATCTAGTAATCTAGATATTGGACATGGGGAGTGCCTATGGACGCTTAACCATCCCCTATTTTTATGTTTTAGAATTGTCCCAAGCATTATGTTGGCCAGTCAAGATATATACTTCGTATTGAGATGTATATGCATGTTCTGTTAGTAGTGATTATCAGTGAAAACTTACAAGTACAGACAGAAAATATGAGAATGCTCGACGTACTGTCCTGCAAATCATGTGAAGTGTGAAAGAATACTTGTTATTACTTGTTCACTCATACACCCCTGGAATTGTTTGAATTCTCATGCCGGTGCCTTTTTTGAGTTATAGCCATCTTTGGAGCATTCTTGCTTTAAAAGTCTCAAGGTTCAGATCAGCAACCTCAATCACTTATTTATAAGCGGAAATTGGTGTTTGAGATCAAATGCATAATGTGTTAGTATTTCAAAAACTGGGTCTTTAGAAATTAGAACTAATGAGCAGATTTAGCTAGTGGTAAAAACAGATTTATATTGGCCATTGTTCCTTCACTTGGTGAATGATATTGACTGATGTGTAATGCTTATTGCACTGGCAGGATATATGTAATGCTTATTGTGGGGAAAATTACGGGTCTACTGACTTTGATGTGCTTGAAAAAGTGAGAGATGCAGTTGTAAGGATGGCATATTACTGGTATGACATTTGACCTCTGTAGATAGTTCGGCCGTGTTCGTATTATCATAAAATATCATCCTAAGAAAGAGTACACCGCATATAATTGCTTTTCAGGTACAATTTTATGCCCCTTTCAAGGGGTTCTGCGGCCGTGGGATTCACAGTTATGCTCGGTTTACTTCTTGCTGCAAATATGGAGTTCACAGGAACTATCCCACAGGGTTTACAGGTGGACTGGGAAGCTATTCTGAATGTTGATCCAAACTCTTTCGTGGATTCAATCAAGAGTTGGTTTTATCCATCTCTGAAAGTAGCAACGTCCTTGAAAGAGTACCCGGATGTGGGATCGACCCTTCAAACTACAGGTTCAGTTGTTGCTGCTCTTAGCAGTTATAATGATTGAAGTTGCAGCAGACCAGCAGTCCTTCTGAAGAGGTAAGTTCACTGCATCAGTATTCATTGTTACCATTTCAGTAGACATAACTTTGATCCCATTTCTCATTTCAAACTTGGAAGGTTTTGTATTCTATGAATTATGGTGCTGACTTTCTAAATCTCTTTGTTGCAGCAGTTTGTAACAGCGGAACGTATCTAACTGGTTTCTTTATCGGCTGACATGAGTGTAAACATGCATGAGTGTTGTATTGTTATCTGTTGTACAGTTGTATTAGGATAAGCTGTAGTTTAAAAGTTCGTTTGCTCCATTAGTTTTTATAGATCCAATATTCAATATATTTATCGCAATAATGTTTCTTCCAGGCTTTTTCTACTAGGGATATACATATATTTATGTTATTAATTTTGCACAGCAATCTGTATGTCGAGTCACCAATATCAAACTTAAGGTTGTTTAAATTGATAGCATCATAGTATGGAAAGATTTCTAAAAATCACATCCTCAAGTTCATTTTGCTGCTGCTACAATCTCCTATTAATCTTCCTAAAAACCCAGTAGAAGACTCAAAATCAACTTATCAGATGATGGATGGGTTATTCACTTATTCATGGTCATCAAGCTACGGCTGGCTTTGTTACATATAGAACATAATGGAGGTCATATTTCGGCTTCATCTAAGGATCCAAGAAAAACTTGCTTATACGGAACTTTGTTAGTTGTTGAAGCTCTAGAAGAATAGAGACAAGCTTTTTAATCATGGCTATCATATTTGCTGGAGAAGAGTTCGTCCTTACGAACCTGGTAGAGAGCAACAATGGGAGAATTCGCATACCTGTTAAAGATATCAACATACTTACACATGGTGTCTTCTTATTCACCTGAATCATATATAAAGAGACAAATCTTGTTCTTGATGTTATTGCTAACCGGGCACATTACGCTGTCCTAGTCTTGGATCATATTAGATTATTCATTTCTGTGATGGTGTACATTGATCAATTTGGTTGTGTTCTCCTTTTTCAAATCGTTTTATAAACATCATAACATGAAGCCAAACGGCAAGTTGCAAATGCGAAGCCTAAACAAACCTTGTGGATTCACCTAGGAGGCAAGGAATCAGGTGTCAAATACTCAAATAGTGCTTTTCCCCTAATGGGGATTAGCTTTGTCAAACAAATCTAATCAGAGATATGCTTCTCTTGTCGTACCTAACCAATCAAATACTAATCTATCCACTAATAGTGAATTTATTGTCTTTCTATAACGTAAGAACTCAATTAGGTAGAATGGCAAATAACCAAAGGCCAAATCTGATGTGTACAAATTTATTTAGGTTTAATAATGGTATTACACTATTAATATTTGTGTGCAGGAAAGTGGCTAATCTAGATGGCTGGCAGGTCTCAGGATAATCTAGTGGAGCAAAAAGAAAGGTAGGTTTACCCAATTCAAAACTTTAGAAACTTTTAGCTGTCCATAAATTCAAAATACTTTTGAGATCATTACATATATTTAAGACTTGGATTTGATCTAATATGTACTCGTTAATATGAAATGTCCATAAATTCAAAATACTTTTGAGATCATTACATATATTTAAGACTCCGATTTGATCTAATATGTACTCGTTAATATGAAATTTATGAAAATTCTTACACTCCGTTGACATTGAAACCTTTTTTTCTTCTTCTCGTCCTTTCTATCCTTCTTCTTTCCATGAACATTTCTTCTACAATGGTATTCTTGTGACCTACATATGAACATGCAACATCCTCTTCCTTTGTGTGATCATATAGCCACGTGGCGGCCATCTGCTTGCTAATCATTTGTACCGCGTAGTAGGGAATCCTCCCGCCACTTTTTCCCTCCTCAGACCTCGAAGCTTTTCCATTAACAAACGCCAAGCAATCCATCAAGCTCTCTCTCGCCAACCCTTTCATCTCATACGCCTGTGCCCTCCTCCACAGGCTCTTACCGTGAACCCGCGACGCACCGGATGATGACAAACACAAAGCTCTGGTAGAGTCACTAATGGCTGCCTCTGGATTCTTCATCAACAAGTAACACTGAGCTCTGTTACTATACACCACAACTCTTTCTCTCCTCCTTTTCAAAGGGCACAAATTCAATGCCTTCGAGTAGTCAACCACAGCTTTCTCAATATTCCCAGACCAAAAACTCAAATTCCCTTGCTTTTTCAAATCCATCACCATTGATTTTCTTTCTCTCATTTCTTGCTCTGACATTAACTTCTCCCTCTTTTTTCTCTCTACTTTCAAATCCCATATCTCCTCCAATGCTCTCTCAGCTTTCTTGCTCTTTAATCTCAAATCCCCATACTTGATTTTGTGGTAGTCTTGCAAAAGAATCTGTGTGATTCTGTCTCCTAGTTTGAGCATTTTGAGCTCAACCAAATCCACAAGAAACGCTACTGAAATCTCCAAGACTTTGATTCGGGTTTCGGGGTCTTTGAGAAGAAGCAAAAGACAATCAATTGCCATTGATTTCCAATTATCTGAAGACCTTGAGAGATTGCAGAGTCTCTCTATAACTTGTGGTAACTCTGCCACTCTTTGTCTTCCTGTTTTGGTTTGACATAGTGCTTTCAACAACCCAATTCCACCGGGTGAGTTTGGATTCGTTAAACCACCCCACATCCCACTGACTTCAACCAAGAACTCATCTTTCGTGCAAATCAAACCTAAACACCTTTCTCTGCTGACAAAGCAGTTGAGAAGATTGAGTGACCAACACTGCAGCTGACTGCCCCATTCCTCTGCTTTTCTGCTCTCAATTTCCGAACCCCCTAACCCTCTTGTGATCAAATTACAATGGTACTTCAATCTCTTCGAACTTTCCAACCCAATGAACTCATTATACACCTTTTTCAAACATGTAGAGACTATCTTCATAGCCAACTCGACCATCTCGACTTCATGCTTCGAACCAACAATAAGCTCAACAACCTTGTTGTGGCTAGCCATGTGACCAAGAGCTCGAACTGCGACTCTTTGCTCGACCCAAGTGATCTTACCTCTCATCAACTCCATCAGCGGCATAACTACTCCCGATTTCCAAGCTTTGTCTGAAAATTGACACTTGTTCATGGTGTAAGAGCCAATGATATGAGCAGCGTAGTAAGGGATGTAAATGTTTTGGTCGCTTAGAAGCCATGTTCTGCTGTTGATGCCTTTGTTGATGAGATTTGCCATGCATTCGAAGACTCCGAGGGATGGGAATTCGGGGTCGTTGGGCTGTTTCATGGCTATGTTCCAGAGGGAGCTTAGTACAAGGACTTGTTCTTGGTCATTTTTGAGAGGCAAGTCCTTGAAGAGCATAATGATTTTGGATTTTCTAAGAATTCGGTTTTGCTCATTCATGGTGCAGAAGAAGCAAGAGGGTTTAGTGCACAACGGATCAGATGGATGTTTGGGAATCTTTCTGGTCTTGTTTTGGGACTGTAAATCCATGTTGGGTGAAAGAACTATACAAGTTACTTCAAAAAAGAAAAAAAGAACAAGAAAAAAGAACTATACAAGTCATGAGTTATATATAATCCATGCTTTGTTAGGTTTTGGGTTAGTGATCGATGACGGGCACCAGGAAAAAAAATGCTTAGCTTATAGTAAATGAAGAATTGGGTCATGTTCTCATAATCTCATTCAACTTCACACTTTACAGTATACACAGAAAAATATATAATCTAAAATATGATTGAAAATACGTACACCTATCTTATATTGAATAACAAGGATCTGATTCACGCATAACCAAATTCTCATCAGTGTACGTACGTATGAGAACTATTGATCGATAATTTCAAACGAGAGTAGTTGTAGATTTAAAAATGATTTGGATATCAACAGATTGATGAGGACTACCAAGTACGTACGTACCTTGTATAAATTCTTCTGAACCACCTGCACTAATGATCGAATAGAAGTAGGTAGTAGGTACTTGTCAAGCTAAGCTAGTTTTCTCGAAAGGGGCACGAGTGCATGTTTCTCTATATCTATTGCTTTCTTCTACTTCGACCACCAAGTGTTAGACAATACACTGAAGTTAAACCAACATCTTTCACAAAGCACTAAACCAAGAACATAAGTTTAACAAGGATAAAAGACGTATTAGAAATTTCTATCTCAATAGATTGAACGAGAACCGAGTAGATATTCAGTAATTTCACTAAGCTTAAGCTTCTTATGAATGGGGCAAGAATTTATGCTTGTAGTCGTAGTGAGTGCAAGGACCTCTCATCTTATTTATATGTTTAATTAAGTTGTTGAATCCCTCTCATAAAGGAAATTCAATCTTGCCTTGCTTAACCTACAAGAATCTCAAATGAATTGCATCTAATGATTACGACGTAATCTAATAAGTAAATCTTTACTCACACTAAGAATATACACCTCAATGTGATAACTAAACAAAAGTATTTCCAGATTCCATGTTATATAGTATATGCATCAATCACAAGTCATTAACCTAAGAGTAAGTACATGACAAGTCCACATTAAGCTAACAATCTCCCACTTGGACTATCATAACTCACAAATGACAAGAGAACCAAGATACACAGCCTACACAACCAACTTAAGAGCGTGCCAGAAAACGAAAACACTTTCGAATTTACTTAGACATAGTCAATATACAGCAAATGATGTAGAGCAAGGAAAAGAATGCAATTAAGGAAATGCACCCACTACTAGAAAAACACACTTAGGTGACGAAGGATTTTCTTCATCTAAGTGGCTTTTTTTATCGCCCAAGTACTTAGGTAACGGAACTTTTGTCGCCTAAGGTTCGTTGCCTAACAATTGTAACCTAAGTACATAGACGAGGAAATTTTTATTTTTCGTTGTCTAGGTTTTCGGACGACGAAAAACTAATGAAAAAACGAAGAAAATTTTCGTCGTTTAGTGAGAACTTAGACGACGAAACTCACAATTCGTCGCCTAAGTGTTACCACATCGACGACAAAATTTTAGGATTTACGTCACCTAAGTGTTGAGTTTTTTAAAAAATAAAAATAAATAATCCACTTAGATGGTGAAGGTTTTTTCGTCGTTTAAGTGATAAATTTTAATTAAAAAAAAAATAAATCACTTAGATGACGAAATCAATAGTTTCGTCGTCTAAGTGTTTTTTTAAAATAAAAAATAAAAAAGAATTAAGTCGTAATTAAATAATTAAATGTTAATTATTGATTAATGCAAAAATTGTAATTAGGAGATAATTTAATGATGGTGGTGGCGGCGGCGGCGGCGTTTGTGTACGTGGTGGTGGTGATGGTGGTGGTGAGTGGTGGTGCCGAGGTGGTGGTGTGTGGTGGTGGTGGTGTGTATGGTTTGAGAGAGAGAGAGAGAGAGAGAGGTTTGGAGAGATTGTGAAAAATAGGAGATGAATTTTTTTTATAAGCGATCACTTAGGTTACGAAACCAACATGTTTCATCGTCTAAGTGACTTAAATTATTGATAAAAAAAATTTGGCGGAAAAAATTACGTATAAAAAAATTTGAACTTAGGCGACGAAACCAAAAATTTTTGTCTTTTTGAATTTATGGTAAAAAAATTTTGCGGAAAAAAAACCCGCCAAAATTTTGGATTTAGGCAACGAAACTAGTAGGTTTCGTTGCCTAAGTGATTTTTTTTAAAATAAAATAAAAATAAAATACAATAATTAAATTTCACTTAGACAACAAAATTATTTTTTAATTTTATTTTTATTTACAAAAAATAAATATATTTTACGGAGGCAACGAAATGTAATAGTTTCGTCGCCTAAGTGAAATTTTTTTTAAATAAAAATAAAAATAAAATAAAATAAATTAAATTAAAAATAAAAGTTTCACTTAGGCGACGAAAACTACTAGTCGACTAAATTCACTTACGCGACGAAACTAATAGTTTTCGTTGCCTAGGTGAAATATTTTTTAAAAATATATACAAATTAATTTTGGGTAATTGCTTAAAAATCATTAAAAATCAACCGTTAGATGTAACTATTACATTTATACAATATTGTCAAAAAAAATTCAACCTAATTCGGATTAGTTTAGGATTCGATCGAATAAATTTAGTGATTATTGAAAAATAGTTAAAAGATGAAAACTATCGTAAAAATCATTCGGAAACTCGTTTCCGAAGTTACGGGTGTTTGTCTTGTCGTAAAAACTTAATTTAACAACTAAATATAAATTAATTGAAATTTGACATAAAAAAAATATAAGACTAAAAACTTGTTATATATCTACTAATGTTGTTTAACTTAAGTGTTCGTATGTCTATATTCACTCCACATCGACATTAACGAAATTGAATTTCGACAAAATAACCTTTGGATATATTCATCATAACATTTGCTAGAGTTTACTTTATAAAACGTATAAACCAAAAACCTGAAAGAAGATTACACTTCACAGATAAATTCTCAGACACACCGTGGACCTCCAATGTCCATCCGGATTTCTCAAAATCCATATATATATAACTAAACTCAAGGTTTACAAGAAATCCAGAAAATAATCAGGAGTATAACTCAAACTGAATAACACAACACAAGTATTCAGAACGACTTCTAATTACAAAATATACAAGACTAGCAGGTTACATCAGGAACCTACTAGAAGGAGAGTGTGATTTAAACTCTAGGCCTCCTGCGATGACTTGCAATAACGGGAAAGAAACTGCAATATGGGCGACGAAAACCGAAAATCTCAGAGAAAAGCATATAAATAATAAAACCGTTAGAGTAAGTAGACGTAAATCATAATATGCCGCATAAATAAATCAAACATACTTTTCACAATAAATGCACATAAAATCATGCGAGTCAAAACAAACAAGCCCAGGTCAAGTGCTCATAAAGATGTAACTCTCTTGGGCACTGTGTGTGTGAATGCGGTAACTTGAGTACATTTTCCTCAAAGTTACAACACGCCCGGGTCAAGTGCTCATAAAGACGTAACTCTCCCGGGTACTGTGAATCACGGGTCAGGTGCTCATAAAGACGTAACCCTCTCGGAGCATCTCGGGGATCAGCCGAGAGGCCATAGCATCGATGCATCCATATATCCATATTCAGTGTAAAAACAAATCACAGGTGCCTCCAAACCAATATATGCTCATAAAATGCATAATCATAAATACATACTCGTAAATGCATAATCGTAAAGCATACTCATAGACTCGCAAATCCACTGTGAAAATCAAAGTGTCCACTCACAGGTAATAGCTAGCCTTGAGACCCGGCGGAAGATCCTTCGTCAAAAACTCTCTCACGATCACCTGAATAACAATGATACAATCAATACATAATGAATTTCGACATACGGAGCAAAGAGATAGCATTACGTCCCATAAAGTCAACAAATCCAGTAGTAGACCTCCTAGTCCCTGGATCTCCACCCCAATCTGCATCACTATATGCAATAATATCCATAGGACCTGGAGAGTAGTACAAACCTTTAGAAACAGTACCTTAAACATACCAGAGAATTCTCTTAACAACACTCAAATGCATGTCAGTGGGAGCTTGCATAAATTGACATGCTGTATTGACAGCATATGCAAGATTAGTCCTTGTAAAGGTAAGATATTGCAAGGCACCAACAAGACTTCTATACATAGAGGGGTCCTCCAGTGGCACTCTATCAGTAGGAAGTAAGTAAGCATGTGGAAGACATGGAGTAGAGCAGGGCCTACAGGTAGTCATACCTGCTTTAACAATAAGATCCTTAGCATATTTGGTTTGAGAGACAAATAAACCATAAGGTTCATACTGAATATGTAACCCCAGAAAGAAAGTGAGTTGGCCCATGTCCTTTAATTCAAATACTGCACTCAACTCTGTGACAACAAATTGGATAGATGCATCATTGTCACCTGTAATAATAATATCATCAACATATAGCAAAAGTACCACAACTGTATGATCATGTTGTCTGACAAAGAGACTGGGATCAGAATGACTAGACTGGAAGCCTAGTGCAGGTAAGAAAGAAGTAAATTTATCATTCCATGCTTTAGGAGCTTGTTTTAGACCATAAAGGGACTTATGTAATCTGCAAACATATGATGGATTATGAGGATCCACGAAACCCTGTGGTTGCTGCATATAAACTTCCTCCTTAAGATCACCATGCAAGAATGCATTCTTAACATCTAACTGCCTTAAATTCCACTTTTGTGATGCAGCTAAAGCTAAAATAAGTCTGACAGTGGTATGTCTGACTACAGGGCTAAAAGTTTCTTCAAAATCCAGGCCTTATTGTTGACTAAACCCCTGAGCAACTAATCTGGCTTTGTATCTTGACACAGTACCATCTGGATTCTTTTTCACTTTATAGATCCATTTGCATCCCACGATATTCTTATGCTGAGGACATGACACTAAAGACCATGTACCTTGTTCATGTAAAGTAGCTATCTCTTCTTGCATAGCATGTTCCCAATGTGGTTTACAAAAGCTGCCTTATAAGAGTGAGGCTCAATCACATCCTTAATTTCCTGAATCGCGTTCTCGAAACATATCCAAACATCCCTTGTCCCAAATTAAAACACTCAATTCAACTTGAAAACCTCACGACTACGATCAGGGCACGATTACGAGCAAAACGAGATAAAAATCTCCAAAAACCCCCAAAATTGGATCCTCCCTGGAGCTCCGCCATGGACCACCGTCGCCACCGGCGACGCGGCACCAACAGTGACCAACTCCAGCGAACCATACACCAAAATGTTACTCTCACCAAGCCCAACCAAACCCCTAAAACTACAAGTCCAAACAACCTCTCCACTGGTCGGAATTTCAATCGAAAGAGGAGGCCGAAACCTCCCCTCCGACGACCACCACGGGCCACCACAATACCCCTCATTGTCCCAAATTAATAGCCCAAAAAGTATCTAGAGGTTGAAGAGAACCAAACCCTCAACCTACCCGACGCCAAATCTCGCTGGAAACTGCCACCCAATTCCGGCGAAAATCCAAGAACTTCACCGAGTTCGAACTCACTCCAAACTCAACCAAATCATCCCAAATCAAGCATAAACCAATAGAGAATCACAAGAGGATTCTAACCATACCAAGTATGTGGCCGGACATGGTTGGAATCGTTGGGTCCGACGGCGAACTGAAACGGGTACGGTGGAGCTCCGGTCAACCCAAGTCAACGCGGGTCAAACTGGTCAAAGTTGGTCAAACGGCTCAAATATGTGATTTTCTAACTTTTACGACTATTCAATATTTATACGTCGCGAACCAACCAAACCCACGACTCGGATAATTCCAACACAATCGGATAAGTACGACTAACTCGACGATAATTTCAAATATTCATTTTATATTCTCCGATTATCCGAAAAATCCTCTGAAACCTCCTACGAGCTCGAAATCAAATTCTCTACAATTTCCACAAAGGAACTTAAATCAAATTCTTGCCCGATAATTTAGTCGTTAACAAACCACATATGCACAACCAACTCACGATAACAACATTCGTGCCAATAATCACATAACTCAAAGTTTGGGTCGTTACAGGTTTAAGTTTAGTTAAAGCTCTTAGACGAAGAAATGAAAATATTCATCGTCTAAGTGCAAACTTAGATGACGAATTCTGTTTTTGTCGTCTAAGTGCGTCTTCTAAAATGATGAAGACATTTTCTAAGAGATTGTACTTAGACAATGAAATTTATTATCGACGTCTAAGTCAAATGTTAGACGAAAAAAACAAATGTTTTGTCGTCTAGGACATTTCTTAGGCGACGAAAATAAATTTTGTAGTCTAAAGTCAAACTAGACGACGAAATTGTCACTTGGCCGATGAATTTTTTTTCCATCGTCTAAGTGTGATTCTTTGGTATTGACCACTTCTATGCTACTAAAAACACTCTCTGCATATCACAGATGCCTCAAAAATTGATGCAAAACTCAAGCATACGAACATGTATATTTCACTGAATGACCAAATGCTTATAGTCCACCAAATATTTCTGACTATCAGAAACCATAAACACTTACCTGAACTCAAAAGAGAAGTGCTCCTCTCCATAATTATAATGTCATGCTATGCATGTTCCTAATTACCTATAGTAAACTTAAACTAAAACAAGTATCAATACTTTTCAGAATTTAAATTAAAGAATTTAAATTAAACAATAGAGCTGCAACAATTATTGGTAATCTGAAAACAAATTTGGAACCACCTCAATTTATTGGTAATCTGAAAACAAAAGTACATAATCACATCTCAAGGTTCTGGATCTAACACTACATCATCTAAAAGAAGAAAACTCAAAACTAAGACAAATTTTATCAATTACTCCCACTGAAGTCATGCATCCAAGCTAGGCAGAACATATATGTTTAATGCATGCTTCTGAAAAACTGCTACAGATAAGGCTTTGGTGAAATGATCGGCTAATTGCGTTTCACTATTGATATCAAGTACAATAATCTCTCCTTCTTTAACCCTCTTCCTCACGCTGTAGTGTCTGAGGTCAAAGTGCTTATAATTGTTCGTTATTTTGCTATTTTTGCATAAGAAGACAACCACTTCATTGTCACAATAAATCTCCAAAGCTTCTGAAATAATGTTGCTTAGAATCTTTGTCTCCAACAGAAAGTTTTTAATCTTAAGGCCTTGGAAAACTCCTTCATACATAACAACAGTTTCGAACTTGCATCGTAGAGGTAGCTATTATTGATTATTTCATGATTTTCCATGAAACTTCTCCTCCTGCCAGCATGAATACATAGCCACAAGTAGATTTCATGCTCACTAGATGATGGCCAGCAAAATCTGAGTCGGTGTACCCAACAAGTTTCAACTCTTTCTCTCGTCTGTATATAAGCATATAGTTTTTGGTTCTTTGTAAATACCTGAGTACTTTTTTTCCAGCAGTCCAATGTTCTAGTCCAGGATTAGATTGAAATCTAGACAAAATGCCAATGGAAAAAGACAAGTCTAGTCTTGTACACAGTAGTGTGTACATCAGACTTCCAACAAGTCTTGCATATGGCTTAGATTTCATATCAAGCTTTTCAGCTTGGTTTTTGGGACATTGGTTCTTATTCAATTTATCTCCTTTCGACATAGGGAATTCTCCACATGCACAATTTTCTATTCCAAAACGTTTCAGAATTTTGGTAAAGCAATTCTGTTGAGATAAACCCAACAGACCTCGTGCTCTATCCCTCTTGATCTCAATCCCTAATACGTATGATGCTTCTCCTAGGTCCTTTATATCAAACTTGTTTGATAGAAAGGCTTTTGTATCTTTAAGCAATTTCCTATTACTACTGGTAAGGAGAATGTCATCTACATAAAGAATGAGAAAGATAAATTGAGTTCCTACAGTTTTCAGGTAAATACACTCATCCCCTATATTTTCTGAAAATCCAAAAGAAGAAATTACATAATCAAATTTCTTGTACCGTTGCCTAGATGCTTGTTTCAATTCATAAATGGACTTTCTTAATCTACAGACCAAGTCTTCCCTCCCTGATTTTCATGAATCAACCAGTTAGAAACCTTCTGGTTGTTTCATCTAAATCACTACATCAAGCTCTCCAGTTAGAAATGCCACTTTTACATCCATTTGATATAGTTCCATGTCAAAATGAGCAACTAAAGCCAAAATGATTCGGAATGTATCTTTTGTTGAAACGGGAGAAAAGGATTCAGTATAGTCTACTCCTTCTTTTTGCATAAAGTCCTTTGCCACCAACCTAGCTTTGGGCCTCTCAATTTTCCCATTTGCATCCCTTTTGGTTATGTACACTTACTTGGAGCCAATAGTCTTCTGTTTGGGATCAAGTTTACTAATTCCCATACCAAGTTTTTATTCATTGATTCAATCTCAGCTTTCATGGATAGCTCCCACTGTTTTGACTTACCACACTCAACGGCTTGTTTGTAAGAAACAAGATCATCTTTATCAGCCAACATCAGTTCAGCCTCATGCAAATAGACAACATAATCATCATCTTCTCCCCCATATTTAGGTTTCTTCGTTCTCTGTGATCTTCTAAGTTGAGGATTTAGAGCTAAATCTGCTTCTGCAATCTGATGTTATGGTTCAACAATCTGTGGTTCAACTACTTGAGGTTGAGGATTCAGGATGTCCAAAACGTCATCATTTAAATGATTATGCAAAACTTCATGATCATTTTGATCAATTTGCATGTCAACGTTTTGATGACGTGTTATAGTGTCAGGGACTTGGAAACTATTATTAGTTATAGGCATAGTAATCTCAACACTTTCATTCTCAGCCAATTCTTCGAACTCAGTTTCTAAATTTTCAAAATCTGAATTGTGAAAGCTTTCATCAAGGAACTTCACTTGGTTTGTTTCAAAAATTCTTGGTGAGTGATTATGTGAGTACAACTTGTAACCCTTAGATTTTTCAGGGTAACCAAAGAAGTAGCAACTCACAGACTTAGAATGGAGCTTCTGAATATTTCGATTGTAAATTTTAGCTTCAGGTTTACATCCCCAAACATTACAGTGGTGTAAACTAGGCTGTTTTCCACACCAAATTTCAAAAGGTAATTTTTGAATTGTTTTACTAGGTGCTCTGTTGCAATGGTAGTTTGTAGTTTTCAAAGCTTCTCCTCATAGAAACAAAGGCAAGCCTGAGGTACACATCATGATCCTCACCATGTTTAAAAGTGTTCGGTTTTTCCTCTTAACCACACCATTCTGCTGTGGGTTATAAGGGGTAGTGTATTGGGCTTTAATACCATGTTCTTGCAGGTATAATGCAAAAGGTCCCTTCTATTGTCCAGCTTCAGTGTATTTTCCATAAAATTCTCCCCCTATGTCAGACCTAACAACCTTAATCTTCTTCTTAAGCTAAAGTTCAACTTTAGTTTTGAAGATTTTGAATGCTTCTAAAGCTTGTGACTTTTTTGACATAAGATAAATGGAGCAATATCTAGAGAAAT
This sequence comes from Geum urbanum, assembly GCA_946800695.1. Taxonomy (NCBI): domain Eukaryota; kingdom Viridiplantae; phylum Streptophyta; class Magnoliopsida; order Rosales; family Rosaceae; genus Geum; species Geum urbanum. Next base: position 21,037,284 of record OX326999.1, read on the forward strand.
CATCAGTGAATGTGATGAAATATCTATTGCTACATATGGTTTCATGCTTAAATGGACTGCAGATGTTTGTGTGGATTAGTTCTAAAAGATTTTGGCTTTTGGACACAATTTTCTTCTGAGTTTTGGTCATCTTCCCTTTTAGGCATTCAGCACATATATCTAGATCAGAAAAATCAAGAGGTCTGGTACGATTTTATTTTTAACAAGTGTTTGAAGTCTTTCTTTTGAAATATGGCCAACTCTACGATGTCATAAGTTTGCAGATTTTTCATTGTATAAGGTTCTTTTGACATCAGTAATGGCGTTTGTGCTAGATGTGTCATTTTTCTCAACAAGTAAAATTTCTTGTTTGGACATAGAACAATTTAACTTCATATAATCATCCAAAAAGACACCAGAACCAATCTGAATAGAATTATGAGAAACTTTAATTCCTTTATTATCAATAAAAAAATCTACAACCGTTCTTAACCAAAGGACAAACAGACACCAAATTCCTCTTTATTGAGGAAACATGATAAACATTATCTAGGAATATATGATTTCCTGGGCCTAGATCTAGCCTAAGAGTTCCAATGGCCTTCATTGCTACTCGCATCCCATTCCCGACATAGACAATGACTTCATTGGGTTTTAGGCTCCTCTTCCTTGTGAATCCCTGCATAGAGTTGGTAATATGTAAGGGAGATCTTGTATCAAGATACATCGAATGTGGTTCTATATTAACAAGGTTAACTTCTAAGAAAAAGACTGAATTTAAACTAGACTTACCCTTAATAAGCCAAGCTTTAAAACCAGTGCACTCTTTCTTCATGTGCCCTACTTTCTTACAAAAGTAGCATTTAAACTTGAATGGCTTGTTGGACTTAGCTGCTGGAGTAGCACCAGAATGTTTGGTGATAGTTTTCTTAGGCTTGAGCTTGTTTTTTCCCTTAGATTTCTCGACCAAATGCACAGTAGCATTTGTTACCTCCCTTTCCTGCTTGATTCTACTGTCTTCCTTGACACAAATGGCTATAAGCTCATTCAATGACCACTTTTTTTTTTTCTGGGCATTGTAGCTAGTTTTTAGTTGACTGAAGCTAGCTGGCAAAGAATGCAATGCAGTATGCACTACAAACTCATCCTACAGTGGCATATTATATTCCTTAAGCTGAGTAGCTATATCAATTAACTTAGGGATATGCTCTCTCACATTGCCGGTTCTAGAATACTTGGCGGAGTTAAAGGCTTGCGACAAATTTGCAGCCTCAGCCTTATCACTTTCTCTAAATCTCTGAGCTACAGCCTCAAGGTAATCAACAACATATTATGGCTCCTCTATGCTCCCTGCAATAGTTTCTGACATGGTGGTTCTAATGACATTCTTGGCCATCTTGTTCTTACTATGCCATAGCTTATAGCTTTCCTTATCCTCATTGCCACTCTTCTCACAAATCTCAGCAGATGCTTCCTCAGTTAGGCAAAGATCTAAGCTGTTGTTCATGGACAGATAAAACTCTACTTGTCTCTTCTATTTCTTACAGTTTGACCCTGTTTGGAGTTGAACAGTTCCTAAAGTAACACAAGGCAGACCTAAAAGATCAAAATAAATTAAATTTGTGTGAGTTTCTTTTCTGTAATGATTAATGATATGTTTTGTTAAGTGTTTTCTATATTTTATGAATTTTAACATACATAAATAAAATTCAAACAATAATACATAAATTAAAAATAAAATAGATGCATTCTCAATATAGCAGATAAGCATATAAACAGAAAAATGCAACAAACAATCCCGTAACTGAACTTCAATGCTCAGTAACACCTTTATGGCTGAAAACAAAGCATTCCAAAGTTTTCTTTATCATTACACTACAATTTAACAGTCCATGTTATCCAAAGAAACAATCAACACCTTTGCGGCAATAGAAAAATCTCTAAGTATCTAAATTTGAACCATTAAAATACATGTAATGTTGTTTCTATGTCTAACATCATGCAGTAAACAACTTCTTTGGAAGACAAAATATAAGCATGATTTTAAAAACAAAAACAAAAGTTTCGATATGTTTTCCTCTAATAGTTATTCGTAGTTGTCAGTGAAGATTGCTTTGTGCAATATGTCCATTGATAAATGCTAATATCCTTAGATCATAAGAGCTTAACTGAGTATGGTTTATAAGCTCTCTATGTGCAGAAAAAAACTTCAAACAAGACTCAAATATTTTGGGAGATATTTTCCTTAAAACTTGTTTAGTAGAATCTGCAAGTTTCTTAATGCATATGCTTATTGATTCAATAAACAATCTCAATCATATACTTATCTATTTCATTTTAGCAATCACACAAACAACACACAAAATATAAATTTTATCTGGTCACCATCTACTCTAACCTATGTGCATACCAGGAAGATGCTTCTAGGGATCTTATGCATAAACAAAATCAGAAAACTGAATTTGATTTGAATCGAAATAGCAATAGTTCTGAAAACATAACCTTTTGCTTCTTAAGATTGCTACAGTGTTGCGGAATCTGAAGCTCAAAACGTAGCAAAACATCTTGGCCCTCAATTTCACAAAAAACCCAAACGAATTTCTCAAGGGTTGCAAGCATCCTTTTGCGTTTTTCTCAAAAAACCCAAAACCTCTTTCTTTTATGTTTTGTTAGAGTGGGATGCGTTCATCTCTTCCTTTTTCTAACGTTATCTTAATTCAAAAGATTGGGCTTAGGGCTTGGTAATTGACTTGTAAGGGGCTGAGCCAATTAAGGTTTTACTTAATGGCCTTGATGGATAAAGGTTTTATGTTAATTTTTTTTTCTTCTTTTTATTTCAAATTGAATGCAATTGTATTTGTTTTAATGTTTGTGAAAATTGGCTCCGTTTTAATGTTCGTGAAAATTGGCTCTGATACCAATTGTTAGACAATATACTGAAGTTACACCAAGACCTTTCACAAAGCACTAAAACAATGACATAAGTTTAGCAAAGATCAAAGACGCACTAGAACTTTCCATCTCAATAGATTGAACGAGAACCGAGTGGATCTTTTGCAATCTCACTAAGCTTAAGCTTCTTATGAATGGGGCAAGAACTTAAGCTTGTAATTGTAGTGAGTACATGGACCTCTCATCTTATTTATATGTTTAGCTAAGGTGTTGAATCCATCCCATAAAGGTAATTCTATCTTGCCTTACTTTTAACTTACAAGAATCCCAAATGAATTGCATCTAATGATTACACTGTAATCTAATAAGTAAATCTCTATTCACACTGGGAATATACACCTCAATGTGATAACTAGACAAAAATATTTCTAGATTCCATGTTATATAATATATGCATCAATCACAAGTCAGTATATTACAATTCCACATAAGCTAACACTAAGTACTACTTCTACAGCTATGTATGTATCTGGCTAAAGAATTCTCAGTAGCTTCTCCAAATTGCTGTAATTAGCTACTGGGAGATCCCCTCGACATGCCCAAATTAAGTGTGTGAATTTTAAGTTTGAACAGGTCCAGATATGGAGTACGTGTAGTGGTTCCAGAAATGGTGATAGATATATATTGATATTGATATAGATCTTCTATATATCAACTGTAAACTAGTGCAGCCATGATCATATGCCCCATTTGGCTGGCTTCGTAAGTCAAGTAACCAAACAATTTAATTGGTAGCTAATTTGGTCCCCTTCCATATATATCAAGCCAAACAACTGTCTTTAGATGGGTTAGTTTGGTACTAAAGTTGCTTGGAAGGCCGAACTGAGAATCGAAAAAGCAGTTGAATGATTGTGATGGAGGATGTTGAATATTACAACTGCATGCTTGCATTAATTAGTTGGCCTCAAGAAACTGTGGCTGTCTTTAAGATGAACATCATTACAACTGTTTTGAATATTAAGATGAACATTAATTAGTAGATCGAACTTGTTGTATGGGTAGAAGAAAACAAGTTCGATCTACTTTCTAGCCTTCAAATGGCATGCATGGTTCGATACTGATCGATTATAGTCATAATTTGTGTGATTCTTTAATTAGTTCCAAAATTTCACCGAATCATGTCGCACAACACAAGAAATGAGTTCAATATATATATATATATCTAGTGTTTATTCAGAGCGGAGTTCCACTTTAGAAACACGGAGTGAAGTTTCGATTTTCACAAGATTGACAAAGTTGTTCAACTATTGAAACCACTTATTTTTTAGATTACTATTAGACGATCATACTTACAAAAACCAGTCCAATCAGAGATGATTTGACCATTTGATTAATACATTGAACTTTTAAGTTATATCGGATGAACTATATTCATAAAAAATTAAAGGTGATGATCAAATGACCAAATCATCTCTGATTGAGCTGATTTTTTACAAACATGATCCTTCAATGATAATCTAAAGGATGATTGGTTATAATAATCGAATAATTATTTCAATCTTGTGAAAATCGGAACTCCGCTTCATTTTTTCAAAACGAAACTCCGCTCTTGATAGGATCTGTATACGGTCCTTATCCAGAGTGAAACTCCGCTTTGAAAACACGGAGTGAAGTTTCAATTTTCGCAAGATTGAAAAAGTTGTTCGACTACTCATCCTTTAGATTACTATTAGACGATCATGTTTACAAAAAACCAGTCCAATCAAAGATGATTTGACCATTTAATTGCTACATTGAACTTTTAAGCTATATCGGATGAACTGTATTCATTAAAAATTCAATGTGATGACCAAATGACCAAATCATCTTTGATTGAGCTAATTTTTTGCAAACATGATCCTCCAAAGATAATCTAAATGATGATTGGTTACAATGATCGAATCATTATTTCAATCTTGTGAAAATCAGAACTACGCTCACTTTTTTCAAAGCAAAGCTCTGCTCTCGATAGGATCTGAATGCAGTCCTTATCTAGAGCGGAGCTCCACTTTGAAAACACGGAGTAAAGTTTCGATTTTCACAAGATTGACAAAGTTTTTCGACTATTGAAACTACTAATTCTTTAGATTACTATTAGATGATCATGCTTACAAAAAATCAGTCTAATTGGAGATGATTTGACTATTTGATTGCTACATTTTACTTTAAAGTTATATCAGATGAACTTTATTCATAAAAAATTGAATGTGATGATCAAATGGCTAAATCATCTCTGATTGGGCTGATTTTTTGCAAACGTGATCCTCCAATAATAATCTAAATGATGATTAGTTACAATGATTGAATAGTTATTTCAATCTTGTGAAAATCGAAACTCCGCTCGGTTTTTCAAAGTGAAGCTCCACTCTTGATAGGATATATGTGTGTGTGTGTGTATATATGAGAAATTCTAGTATGTTTTAACACATGACATACATCAACTTATAAATTGGTTCTCAAAGTTGTAAAATGAGTATCTCAACTTGTAATTTTATCCTAAAATTTATAAAAAATCTTTTTGATTGAGTGATTACTAATAATGAACTAAAATTACAAGAAAAATACTCATTTTATAACTTTTTGAATAAATTTACAAGTTGATGCATGTTATATGTTAACTCATGGTAGTCTTCCCCTATATATAGAGGGCAAACCGTTTCTAAATATTCAACATACAATACTTCTCATTTAGCCTAGATTGTTTAATTGTAGAAATAACCTTGAAGATTTCGGAGACCATCCTAATCTTTAGGACTTGGCATGGGATGAGATTGATTAGTTCGGGAAAAAATTCACAATAATCCCATAGTTTTTAAGTGGAACGGGTCAGGATGAGATTTTCTTTTCTAAAAATGAATCCCAAAAAGACCTGAACCCAAACGAAATTGGTTCGGTACGAGTTCATTTCGGGATCCCTATGTTTTTTTCTTCGATTGATAAAAATAAATAAAGCAAGAGTATATATAAAAGTTTCAAACGACCAAATAGAAGCATTTCAATAAATTCATAATGTTCTATCACATCTCCGAGCAATCAAAAATTAACTTCTAAATATTCTTAAAAAGAAAGTTTGAAAATATAAACAATCCAAACAAACTGATAATCAATCAGCTTATTCCCACCTCATGCATCAATAAGAGCCTTGCTCTTTGCTTTTGGATCAAGAACTGGAGGTGGACATGTTGTGCTACAAGCAATTGCATTAGAGTTTTACAAAGAATTAGTGAAAAAGGGTAAGAAAATCATTGTAATGTAAAGTTGATAGGGTTTTACTGTGTTGGGTGTGATATTCGGGCCGGGTCGAGATACTACTTGCACTAAAAGATAAGCCCCAAACTCCTAATTTTATTCAAATGGATCGGGATGGAACATACTTACTATTTCAAAAGTATAAACCTGTACTGTCCTTATGCAGGACGGTTCGGAACCAAGTCGGATTAGAATTTCTGGACCTAAGTAGCCAGCCCCACTAATCTTATTTATATTCTTGATTACGAAAAAGGAGAGTTGATAGCACCTTTCTACTTCACAAATGAAATTGCAACCTCTGTTAGATTAAATTTAAAATCACACCAATGCAAATTAGTTCAACAAAATCAACACCTTTCCCATGGCCAATATAGTAAGGCTAGCTAACCAAACTAAAGTACCAGGCTTCTATCAAACTTTGGGTCCCAATTTCTAACATACTACTTAGGGGTGGACACGGGACGGGACAGATCAAATCAATTTTTAACCATTTCTATCCATATTCCGAATGAGACGGGATGAGATGAGGTATTTTAAAAGTCCATCTCGATCATCTCAAAACGTGAACGAGACGGGATAGGACGGGTCAAATTTCGGACCCAATTAAAAATAAATATTTAATAGAGTTGAAAGGACCCAACCCCAATTTAGTTTCCTAAACCGGAATCAAACCCCTTCTGAAAACACGAACCAACAAAAACCATTAAAATTTCGGCAGAATAACGCTACTATCGCGGAATTGCCTTAACCTGCACCCGGAAAATAACACTTCATCCTATGCCACAAAAGCCAAACCGTGGGCACCAATCTCATCCGGATTTCTCAATATCATATCAGTAGCAATAAACAGTAAACATAACTGTAATATATAGTAAATCCGGGAAAAATCTGTATAAAACATGTATCAGTAACGTATCAGAGCGACCTCTAGTGTATACATATACAAAATATACAGCAGTAGGCGAAATAAGAAACTTACTGGAAAACACAGGTAGCTCGAATAACTAGCCTCCGACCGCGACGTGAGACACCAGAATCTGAACTGAAAACTGGACACGGAAACCGAAAAGCCCAGGGGAAAGGCAATAAAACATTAGAGTGAGTGGACGAAAATAAACATATGCCTTTCACCAGTTTCATATATATAATCAATGTAAAACAATGCGAGTTCAGAAAGTATATATAGAGGTGCCAGGCGAATCTCTCAAGCCCGACGGTGATAGGCCAGGGGAATCTCTCAACCTCGACGGCATACAGGGGAATCTCTCAACCCTGCCCAGAGGAATCTCTCAACTCTGGCGGACTACTGGTGATCAGCCGAGTAGCCGAAGCATCAATGCAGTAATGCCATCACAATAAAATATAAAATAATACCTCCAAAAATAATAAATAACTCAACATCGTATAAAGTAAATACGGAAAATCACGAACTCGCAACAACTGTGAAAATATAAAAATGTCCACTCACAGATGAGCAGAGCGCGCACTCGTGCTAATCACGTGGTCCGGCAGAAGATCCCTCGCCAGAAGCATGATCTCGATCCCCCAAATAATCATAAAATATATCTGATCAAAATCACAATTCAGAATACTATACCACACCGCGGAAACCAACCGTTCCCGGAAACATATAATACTGTGCAAAATAATCGACGAAATTCCCGAAATCTCCACTCAAAACCCTTGACTGAAAATCCGATACCCAAATCAACTCGAAAACCTCAAGGCGACGATCGGGGTGCGAATACGAGAAAAATGACATTAAAATCATCGAATTCCAAAAAGTTAACGGGTCGCCGGAGCTCCGGAGTTGACTGGAGAGTTTTCCCGGAGCGCCGTCAACCGGAGAGTTTTCCCGGCGACTGAGCTACCAAACTGTTCTCCTCCTCAAGCCAAGCAACTTTCCTCAAGGCACCACCACCATCCAACCACCACCGTGGTCGAAAATCAGCTCGAAAGTCACGGCGATCCACCACCTCCGGCGAAGCTGTACACCGCCTACGGCGTACGACATCCCTCGAGGCTTGTCCCAAAAGGACCTCTATGGCCCCACGAGTAGAAACCCTCAACTCTCTGGCCACCACAGTGGCCGGAGCACCTCCGTCACCGAAACCCAAAATCGGCCGAAAAACTCCCAAACTTCAAACCATAATTTCTCCCTCAAATCGAAACCAAATCAAGAAATTCCAAGTTCTAAACAGTTTCAAATTAAGAGAGGAATCAATTCATACCCAAATCAAGAGTCGGAGATGGCCAGAAACGAAAGGTCGCCGGCGAGTCAAACGGTGGCCGGTTTCTCCTCCTTGGTCAATACGGGTCAACGCTGTGACGACCCGAACCAGAATCAGTAGAGTAATCAACGTAATCCACGAGTTAGTGTTTAATCGCGGTTTATCCAATATTGTGTGGTTTGCCGGTTTAGTTCGCGACTTAATTATCGGCCGAGAATTTGAGTTGAGTCTCTTCTCGAGAGTTGTAGTACACGTGATTTCGAGCTTGTGGGCGGTTCCAGATGATTTTTCCGATGACCGAGGAATATAATATGATATTTTGAAGTTTCGGAATATTGATGAGTTTATCCGTTCGTATCGTGTTTATCCGAATCGTAATGGTTATCTATTTTGGACCGTCGATCGTTCCGAGGAGCGAGTATAAAAATCGGAAATAGTCAAAAAAATTTCGACAACACTGTTTGAAGTTTGACCAGCGTTGACTTTTACTGTTTTGGGCCGTTGACCGTTGACCCGTGGAGGAATAACGACCCGTTTGAGCTCGCCGGCCGACCAAGATTTTCCGGCCACCTCCGGCCACGTTTTGGGTATAGTTCGACTCCCCTTGAGCTCCTATATTGATTTGTGTTTGAAATTATGTGAATTGGTTAAGAATTGGGTGGTTTCGAATCGGGTTTTGTATCCGGATTTCGCCGGTGATGGGGGGGGGGGGGGTGGTGCTCCGGCGAGCTACGGTGGCGGGGGTGATGGGGTTTCAACTCCCCAAGCCTTGTTGATGCTTCCTAGGTGGTTGATTTTGGACGAGGAAGGTTTTCCGGTGGAACCCGTGGTGGTTGCCGGAGTTGGATCCAATTCGGTTTCGAGCTGTTTTCTAGTTAATTGAGTGAGAATTGAGGCCTGTGGTAGTTATAGATTGTGATGGGCTTGAGGAGAGCTAGAGAATTGGACTTTCCTCGCTGGAGAAACTCCCCGTTGATGGCGCGCCAGCGGCGGTCAACGGCGGCACTCCGGCGAGAACGTTGACTTTTTGGTTTTCGATGATTTAGTGTCATTTTTCTCGTAATCGCACCCTGATCGTTGCCTTGAGGTTTTCGAGTTGATTTGAGTATCAGATTTTCAGTTGAGGGTTTTGAGTGGAGATTTCGGGAAATTCGTCGATTATTTTGTACTGTATTATATGTTTCCAGGAACGGTTGGGTTCCGTGGTGAAGTACAGTGTTGTGATCTATGATTTTGATCAGATATATTTTATGACTATTCAGGGGATCGAGATCGTGCTTCGGGCGAGGGATCTTCTACCGGGCCACGAGATTAGCGCGAGTGCGCGTTTTGCTCACCTGTGAGTGGACAATTTCTTTTCACTGATATTCACGAGTCTTTTTACACGTTTTACGAGCATGAGCATGCATACGAGATTATGATTTATATGAGCATGTGTTATACGATTATGCTTATACCATTATACATTACGTATATGCATTTATATATTGCTTTACGCATTTGCATCGAACTATTTATGATTTGGTTTACACAGAGTACAGTCTCAGTATATGTTGTATCGATACACTTGCATCCCGGCTGATCCCCGAGGGCGCCTACCAGGGGGGATCTGTACCTTGTGCCGATGTATTTCCGGGTGGAATCAGATACCCTGACCTGAGGTCTTTCTGGCTAGAATCACGTGTGGGTCTGGGATCCTGTGATTCAGACTGTACTAGCACGGATGTGTCCATGAGCAACCCCATGGGATTTTTACTTGCATGCTCAGTACGCTGGAGGAGTATGAGTTACCTCGTGTACTTTATTATGTTTATTCATCTTGACTCACATATGTTATTATAACATATTATATTCGGCGAAAGACATTTATTTTCGTCCACTCACTCTAACAGTTTTCATGTATTTCCTCTGGGCTTTTCGGTTTCCGTACCCAGTATGCAGTTCAGGTTTTGGTGTTTCACGTCGTGGTTGGAGGCTAGTAGTTTGAGCTACCTGTGTTTTCCAGTAGGTTTCTTGTTTCGCCTACTGTTGTATATTTTGTATATATATATACACTAGAGGTCGCTCTGATACGTTCTGATACATGTTTTATACGGTTTTTCCCGAATATATTATAGATTACAGTTATGTTTACTGTTTATTGTTATTGATATGATATTGAGAGAATCCGGATGGGATTGGTGCCCACGGTTTGGCTTTTGTGGCATAGGATGAAGTGTTATTTTTCGGGTGCAGGTAATGGCAATTCCGCGTTAGTAGCGTTACTCTGCCCAAATTTTAATGGTTTTTGTTGGTTCACGTTTTCAGAAGGGGTTTGATTCCGGTTTAGGAAACTAAATCGGGGTTGGGTCCTTTCAGCTTAGTATCAGAGCATTAGGTTGTTAGATTCTGTAGACTCTTGTAGTTGTGACGCTTAGGGTATTTGAGTTTGTACAACATGACTGGAGTGATGACCCGACTGGCCAGCGGTACTCATCAATACTTCGGGTGTTGTGTGTTCTCAAATATCTGAGGTCTCATGATTACGTTCCTTCTGCTTGTACCTAATGCTTATCTTGTATCAGTAGGATGCCTCCTCGACGTGGTCCCCTTGTTGATCGGGAAAAGGATCCTGATATGGATCGCCAGACGCACGACTTGCTGATGCGAGTGTTGCGTTTGGAGGAGCGTTTTGACCCTGTGGTCAAAGCTCGTACTACTGGTGCAACTGTCTTTTTGAGTTCAGCTGATCCAGAGATTTGTGAGGCATGGTTGGTGTGACGACCCAGAACAGAATAAGCAGTGGAATCAGCTTGATCTACGAGCTTGCGCGTAGTCGCAGTTTGCCGACAGTTGTTTGAATCGTCTGATGTGTTAACGACTAAATTATTGACCAAGAATTGGAGCTGGGTCTCTTCTCGAGAGTCGTTCTACGTGTGATTTTGAGTTCGTGGGCATTTCCAGATCGTTATTTGGACGACCGAGGAATTAATTATGAATATTTGAAGTTTCGACGAAAACGGATTTAAATGGCAGGTTTGTTCGCGACTAAATTACCGGACGAGAATTTGGTTTCGGCTTCTTCACGAAAGTTGTTCAGAATTTAATTTCGAGTTTGTAAGAACTTTCGGAGCATTATTTTGAGTTACGAAGATTTAGTTGCGAATATTTCCGATTGTTGGTTATTTTGTCGATTTAATGTGAGTTGCTTTGTATGGTTGAATTTTTATCCGATTGGCCAATGTGTTTGACTTTGGGTGATTGTTGAACAACATGTCGAGTCGAGTTCGTGGCCGCGAGAATTATCGGAATCGGAATTACGACGAGGAAATTACGCGTGTTTGAAGTTTGCCGAAAAGTGAATATTTGAGGTTTCCTTTTTGGAAAAGTATAAATAGTGCACTTACCTGTTTTGGAAAATCAACATTGGTCATAAATTCTTGGCCGGTCAACGCGGGCTGAAATGATGGTGACGAAGGCTCACGGTGGCTCACGGCGGTGCAACGATTCCGGCCACCCCAGAGGGCGGGGCTGGTCCCGTTCGACTCGTCTCGGTGCCCCCGTCCCGGTGCCGGTCTCCTCTCGTGGTGGAGCTCACGGTGGAGAGAGATATTTGGAACCAAAGTTAGGGGTTTTTGGGGTTAATGGTGACTTTCGTTTCGGGCCGAATTGAGCTACATCAAGCACTGGGTTTTGTAGCCCTCATCTCCATGATTCTAACCATATAGGTATGGTGTTCCAATTTGATTTGTGTGTGGAGAATTTTGGGTTTGAAATTTGTGAGACAATTCGGTTTTACATGAAATTGACATGGTTAGAGTGAGAATTGGACTTCGGTGCAGTTATGGAAGTTGCTCAGTGGACGATTTTGAGTGGAATGGAGGTTGCTCCGCCGTGAAATTCTCCGGTCGGCGGCGGCGCCACCGTGGACGGCGGTCAACAACGGTCAACGGTTAAACTTTGACTTTTTGGACTTTCGACAAGTTGCATGTCATTTGACTCGAAATCGCGCCCCGATCGCAGTGGGGAGGTTTGTTTTTCGAGTTGAGCATCCGAAAGTAAAGCGAGGTATTGAGGTGTTATATATGGATTTTCGACGATTCGTCGACATTGAATTATGTGTTTCCGAGAACGGTGGTTTCTCGTGATTTGTCTTGTATTGTTGAGTTATGATTTTGAGAAATGGATTTTGTGAATATTCAGGTGTTCGTGATCGTTCTTTTGGCGAGGGACATTCCGCCGGATCACGGGTTAACGCATATCGCGTTACGCTAGTCTGTGAGTGGACATTTCTTTACACAGATTGCTTGCGAGTCTTTTATTAATGATTTATGAACTTGAGCATGCAGTTGATTATGGTTTTACAAGCATGTGCACGAGATTACGATTATTATGAGCATGTTTAGGGTTTAGGGTTTAGGGCTGGGTTTGAATTTGAACATCAAGGGGACTCTGACTACGATGCCTCAGAACAACTTTGATGAGTTTGTCAGTGTAGCACTCCGATGTGAGGATATTGGGAAGGAGAGGCAGATGAGGTACCAGCCTAGACGGTTTGGGGAGGGTGGACCGAATCAGGGGCCTTCAAAGAGGCAGAGTTCTGATACTTCCGGTTCGGCTTCATCCTCGGGTAGTGGACCATATCGACCACCAGCTAGTGCATCGAGACAGAGGCAGAGGTGGAGGAGAGATCGGCCGCAGCCACCACAGGCTAGTGGGGGTTCTAGCGGCTCTAGTTATCCTCGGCGTACCGGGGGCACGTTTCCTATACCGAGGGAGTATCCACTTTGCAACTTCTGCAACAGGCATCACTATGGTCCTTGTCAGCGAGTCCCTACCCTTTATTATCGTTGTGGACAGGAAGGTCACTTTGCGAGGGACTGTCTTCAGCCTATTGGTGGACAGGCGGCCCAGAGTTCCGGAGGAGAGCGAGGTGCCACTTCGGGAGCTCGACCAGTACAGTATGCGGGTCATGGAAGACAGCAGGCACAGCCTCAGCGTGGACGACCAACCGGACAGGCGAGGGTTCATGCCATGACTTTGCGAGAGGGCAGAGCTTCACCGGAGGTCGTTATCGGTACGTTACATGTATTTGGTATTTCAGTACTTACATTGTTAGATCCAGGTGCCACGCATTCATTCATGTCATATAGACTATCATCATTAGCTACGGTACCTACGTCTCCACTTCCGGGGTTGTGGAGAGTGTTGTATCCGTCCGGTGAGGTAGTTAGTATTGGCTGGGTGTATAGAGACTGTGAGATTTTTATTGGTGGCCATGGTTTAGCCGCAGATTTGTTGTTGGTTGATATTGTTGATTTTGATCTGATCTTGGGTATGGACTTCTTGGAGACGCATTGGGTCATGTTTGATTGTCACAAGAAGGAGGTCACGTTTCGACGACCGGGCTTTCCGGAGATATTGTTTCGCGGCGAGAAGAACACTTCACTACCATGTTTGATTTCCGCGATGAGGGCGAATCGGTTGATGATGAAGGGCTGTTTTGCTTACTTAGCTCATGTGGTAGATACTACGGCTACTGTGCCGGACCTTGGTGGTATTGAGGTTGTTTCTGAGTTTCAGGATGTGTTTCCGGAGGAGTTACCAGGCATACCTTCAGTTCGGGAGATTGATTTCACTATTGAGCTGTTACCGGGTACAGGACCCATTTCTCAGGCACCGTATCGTATGGCGCCAGCAGAGTTGAAAGAGTTGCAAGTTCAGCTCCAGGAGTTGCTGGAGAAGGGTTTTATTCAACCCAGTATTTCTCCATGGGGTGCCCCGGTTTTGTTTGTACGGAAGAAAGATGGATCCATGCGGTTGTGCATTGACTACCGGAAGCTGAATCAGGTTACAGTGAAGAACAAGTATCCTTTACCGCGGATTGATGATTTGTTCGATCAGCTCAAGGGAGCTTCAGTCTTTTCAAAGATTGATCTTCGATCCGGATATCACCAGTTGAGGATCCGAGAGTCTGATGTGGCCAGGACAGCTTTTAGGTCGCGGTATGGGCATTACGAGTTTTTGGTTATGCCGTTTGGGTTGACCAACACCCCCGCAACTTTCATGGACTTGATTAATCGAGTATTCAGACGGTTTCTGGACAAGTTCGTGATTGTGTTCATTGATGATATTTTGATCTATTCCAGGAGTGTGAGCCAGCATAAGAAGCATTTGCGAGCGGTGTTGCGGACTTTGCAGGATCATCAGTTGTTTGCAAAGTTTAGCAAGTGCGAGTTTTGGCTGGACAGTGTGAAGTTTCTGGGCCACGTGATATCGGCTGAGGGAGTCAGTGTTGATCCTGACAAGATCGAGGCCGTGCTGAATTGGAGTAGACCTACCACTGTACCGGAGATCCGGAGTTTCTTGGGTTTGGCGGGCTACTACCGGCGGTTTGTACAAGATTTTTCTCGGATCGCTACCCTATTGACCAGATTGACGAAGAAGGGGGTCAAGTTTGAGTGGTCCGATGCATGTGAGAAAAGTTACTTACTCCTGAAGGAAAAGTTGACTACTGCACCGGTTCTGACATTACTAGACGACAGCGGTGAGTTTGTGGTTTGTAGTGATGCGTTGAAGTTGGGACTAGGTTGTGTGCTGATGCAGCATGGCAGAGTTGTAGTCTACAGTTCCAGGCAGTTGAAACCACACAAAGTGAACTATCCGACCCATGATTTGGAGTTGGCCGCTATTGTGTTAGCATTGATGAATTGGAGACATTACTTGTACGGAGCCCAGTGTAAGATCTTCACTTACCACAAGAGTCTTACCTACTTGCGGACACAGCCAGACCTGAACATGAGGCAACGCCGGTGGATGGAGTTGATCAACGACTATGATTGCACTTTCGAGAAACATCCAGGGAAGGCCAATGTTGTGGCTGATGCACTTAGCCGGAAATCCGGAGCTTCGTTGTTCCATGTGTGTGTGGCTAGAGTGTCTATGTTAGCCGAGCTTCAGGCTACTGGTGCCGAGTTCGAGTGGGAAGACGAGGGAGCCTTGTTGGTCAATTTCCAAGTTCGACCCGTGTTTGTTGATCAGGTGCGAGAGGCTCAAGATTCAGATTCCGACCTGTTGGGCAAGAAGACCATGATACGGAATGGTGTGCCTACAGAGTTCCGATTGAGCGACGACGATACGTTGTTGTTCAGAGGTAGATTGTGTGTGCCCAGAGACGAGAGCCTGAAGAAGGAGATTCTGGATGAGGCCCATAGTTCGGCGTATGCGATGCATCCCGGAGGTACGAAGATGTTTCGTACACTTCGAGCGTATTACTGGTGGCGCAACATGAAGCGGGAGATTGCCGCATATGTGAGCCGATGTTTGATCTGTCAGCAGGTTAAAGCGGAGAGGCAGAAACCTGCAGGGAAGTTACAGCCACTGGAGATTCCGGTTTGGAAGTGGGAGCACATTACCATAGATTTTGTCTATCAGTTGCCGCGTACTTCGGCTGGCAACATTGGTATTTGGGTTATTGTGGATTGACTGACGAAATCCGCTCATTTTCTCGCGCTTCTGGGGAAGATATTAGTGGGCAGATTGGCCAAGTTGTATTTGTCAGAGATTGTTCGTCTGCACGGTATGCCTGTATCTGTTGTTTCTGACCGGGACAGTCAGTTTACCTCTGAGTTCTTGCAGACATTGCAGCGAGCCATGGGCACGAGGTTGCGTTTCAGTACAGCTTTTCATCCTCAGACTGACGGGCAGTCTGAGCGGACTATACAGACACTTGAGGATATGTTGCGGTCATATGTGTTGTAGTTTCGCGGGAATTGGGACCAGCAACTGCATTTGATAGAGTTCACCTACAACAATAGCTATCAGGCCAGTATCGAGATGGCACCGTACGAGGCCCTGTATGGGAAGCAGTTTCGCACTCCGTTGTGTTGGAGTGAGGTGGGCGAATGATGGCTTATTGGCCCTGATCTGGTGAAGAGCACCATGAAGGACGTCCAGATTATCCGGGACAGATTGAAGATCGCCCAGGATCGTCAGAAGAGTTATGCGGACGTGAGGAGGAAGAGTCTTGAGTTTGATGTGGGTGACTGGGTCTTCCTGAAACTGTCTCCGTGGAGGGGTGTTGTGCGTTTCGGGAAGCGTGGCAAGCTTCGACCACGGTATATTGGTCCGTACGAGATCACCGAGAGGGTTGGAGCTGTTGCTTACAGACTTGAGTTACCGGCTGAGATGGCTCGTGTTCATGATGTTTTCCACGTTTCGATGTTGCGGAAGTACATCTCAGATCTTTCGCATGTGTTAGCTCCACAGCAGTTACCGATCCGAGAGGATTTGACGTACGTGGAGGAGCCGGTACAGATTCTCGATCGTCATGAGCAAGAGTTGAGGCACTGTGTGATCCCGCTAGTGAAGGTTTTGTGGCAGAATCACTCGGTTGAGGAGGCCACCTGGGAAACTGAGCAGCGTATACGGGAGCAGTATCCTCATCTGTTCACTTGACAGGTACGTAAATTTCGAGGTCGAAATTTTTTTAAGGGGGGCAGATTTGTGACGACCTGAACCAGAATCAGTAGAGTAATCAGCGTAATCCACGAGTTAGTGTTTAATCGCGGTTTATAGAATATTGTGTGGTTTGCCGGTTTAGTTCGCGACTTAATTATCGGCCGAGAATTTGAGTTGAGTCTCTTCTCGAGAGTTGTAGTACATGTGATTTCAAGTTCATGGGCGGTTCTGAATGATTTTTCTGATGACCGAGGAATATAATATGATTATTTGAAGTTTCGGAATATCGACGAGTTTATCCGTTCGTATCGTGTTTATCTGAATCGTAATGGTTATCCGTTTTGGACCGTCGATCGTTCCGTGGCGCGAGTATAAATATCGGAAATAGTCGAAAAATTGTAGAAAACACTGTTTGAAGTTTGACCAGCGTTGACTTTTACTATTTTGGGCCGTTGACCGTTGAACCGTGGAGGAATAACGACCCGTTTGAGCTCGCCGGCCGACCCGGATTTTCCGGCCACCTCCGGCCACGTTTTGGGTATAGTTTGACTCCCCTTGAGCTCCTCTATTGATTTGTGTTTGAAATTATGTGAATTGGTTAAGAATTGGGTGGTTTCGAATCGGGTTTTGTATCCGGATTTCGCCGGTGATGGGGGGGGGGGTGGTGCTCCGGCGAGCTACGGTGGCGGGGGTGATGGGGTATCAACTCCCCTAGCCTCGTTGATGCTTCCTAGGTGGTTGATTTTGGACGAGGAAGGTTTTCTGGTGGAACCCGTGGTGGTTGCCGGAGTTGGATCCAATTCGGTTTCGAGCTATTTTCTAGTTAATTGAGTGAGAATTGAGGCTTGTGGTAGTTATAGATTGTGTTGGGCTTGAGGAGATCTAGAGAACTGGACTTTCCTCGTCGGAGAAACTCCCCGTTGATGGCGCGGCAGCGGCGGCGGCGGCGGTCAACGGCGGCGCTCCGGCGAGAACGTTGACTTTTTGGTTTTCGATGATTTTAGTGTCATTTTTCTCGTAATCGCGCCCTGATCGTCGCCTTGAGGTTTTCGAGTTGATTTGAGTATCGGATTTTCAGTTGAGGGTTTTGAGTGGAGATTTCGGGAAATTCGTCGATTATTTTGTACTGTATTATATGTTTCCAGGAACGGTTGGGTTCCGTGGTGAAGTACAGTGTTGTGAGCTATGATTTTGATCAAATATATTTTATGACTATTCAGGGGATCGAGATCGTGCTTCGGACAAGGGATCTTCCACCGGGCCACGAGATTAGCGCGAGTGCGCGTTTTGCTCACCTGTGAGTGGACAATTTCTTTTCACTGATATTCACGAGTCTTTTTACACGTTTTACGAGCATGAGCATACATACGAGATTATGATTTATATGAGCATGTGTTATACGATTATGCTTATACCATTATACATTACGTATATGCATTTATATATTGCTTTACGCATTTGCATCGAACTATTTATGA
Organism: Geum urbanum; assembly: GCA_946800695.1. Classification (NCBI taxonomy): domain Eukaryota; kingdom Viridiplantae; phylum Streptophyta; class Magnoliopsida; order Rosales; family Rosaceae; genus Geum; species Geum urbanum. The sequence goes on from OX326999.1 coordinate 21,055,591, forward strand.
TTTGGTTTACACAGAGTACAGTCTCAGTATATGTTGTATCGATACACTTGCATCCCGGCTGATCCCCGAGGGCGCCTACCAGGGGGGATCTGTACCTTGTGCCGATGTATTTCCTGGTGGGTACAGATTTCTGTTTCTTGTGCCGATGTATTTCCGGGTGGAATCAGATACCCTGACCTGAGGTCTTTCTGGCTAGAATCACGTGTGGGTCTGGAATCCTGTTATTCAGACTGTACTAGCACGGATGTGTCCATGAGCGACCCCGTGGGATTTTTACTTACATGCTCAGTACGCTGGAGGAGTATGAGTTACCTTGTGTACTTTGATATGTTTATTCATCTTGACTCGCATATGTCATCATAACATATTATATTCGGCGAAAGACATTTATTTTCGTCCACTCACTCTAACGGTTTTCATGTATTTCCTCTGGGCTTTTCGGTTTCCGTGCCCAGTATGCAGTTCAGGTTTTGGTGTTTCACGTCGTGGTTGGAGGCTAGTAGTTTGAGCTACCTGTGTTTTCCAGTAGGTTTCTTGTTTCGCCTACTGTTGTATATTTTGTATATATATATATACACTAGAGGTCGCTCTGATACGTTCTGATACATGTTTTATACGGTTTTTCCCGGATATATTATAGATTACAGTTATGTTTACTGTTTATTGTTATTGATATGATATTGACAAATCCGGATGGGATTGGTACCCACGGTTTGGCTTTTTTGGCATATGATGAAGTGTTATTTTTCGGGTGCAGGTAATGGCAATTCCGCGTTAGTAGCGTTACTCTGCCCAAATTTTAATGGTTTTTGTTGGTTCATGTTTTCAGAAGGGGTTTGATTCCGGTTTAGGAAACTAAGTCGGGGTTGGGTCCTTTCAAACGCCTCTTCCTTGGTCAAACGAAGGTCAAACTTCCTGAATAGTGATTTTTGACAATTTTCGACTATTTCCGATATTTATACTCGCGCCTCGGGACGATCGACGGTCCAAACGGATAACCATTACAATTCGAATAAATTCGAAACGAACGGATAAACTCGACGAGATTCTGCAATTTCAAATATTCATATTATATTGCTCTATCGTTGAAATAATCATCCGGAACTGCCCACGAACTCGAAATCACGTGTACAACAACTCTCGAGAAGAGACTCAACTCAAATTCTGAAAGGACCCCACCCCAATTTAATTTCCTAAACCGGAATCAAACCCCTTCTTAAAACGTGAACCAACAAAAACCGAAAAAATTTGGGCAGAGTAACGCTACTAACGCGGAATTGCTTTTACCTGCATCCAAAAAATAACACTTCATCCTATGCCAAAAAAGCCAAACCGTGGGCACCAATCCCATTCGGATTTCTCAATATCATATCCATAACAATAAATAGTAAACATAGCTGTAATATATAGTATATCCGGGAAAAACCGTATGAAACATATATCAGAACGTATCAGAGCGACCTCTAGTGTATATATATACAAAATACACAGCAGTAGGCGAAACAAGGAACCTACTGGAAAACACAGGTAGCTCGAACAACTAGCCTCCAACCGCGACGTGAGACACCAGAATCCGAACTGCAAACTGGGCACGGAAACCGAAAAGCCCAGGGGAAAAGTAAATAAAACGTTAGAGTGAGTGGACGAAAATAAACATATGCCTTTCACCAGTTTCATATACATAATCAATGTAAAAAACTGCGAGTTCGGAAAGTATATATATGGAGGTTGCCAGGCGAATATTGCAAACCCGACGGTCAGATGAATTGCTCAAACCCGACGGTGATAGGCCAGGGGAATCTCTCAACCCCGGCGGCATACAGGGGAATCTCTCAACCCTGCCCAGAGGAATCTTTCAACTCTGGTCCAGAGGAATCTCTCAACTCTGGCGGACTATAGGTGATCAGCCGAGTAGCCGAAGCATCGATGCAGTAATGCCATCACCAATAATATAAAATAATACCTCTGAAAATAACATATATCTCAACATCGTATAAAGTAAATACGAAAAATCACGAAAAATCACAAACTCGCAACAACTGTGAAAATATAAAAATGTCCACTCACAGATCAGCAGAGCGCGCACTCACGCTAATCACGTGGCCCGACGGAAGATCCCTCGCCCGAAGCACGATCTCGATCCCCTGAATAGTCATAAAATATATCTGATCAAAATCGTAATCCACAACACTGTACCACACCTCGGAAACCAACCGTTTCCGGAAACATATAATACTGTGCAAAATAATCGACGAAATTCCCGAAATCTCCACTCAAAACCCTCGACTGAAAATCCGATACCCAAATTAACTCGAAAATCTCAAGGTGACGATCGGGGCGCGAATACGAGAAAAACGAGATTAAAAACATTGAAATCCAAAAAGTCAACGGGTCGCCGGAGCTCCGGCGTTGGCCGCCGCCGCCAGAGGCGGCGCGCCGTCAACCAGAGAGTTTTCCCGGCGATCGAGCTACCAAACTGTTCTCCTCCTTAAGCCGAGCAACTTTAACAAAGGGACCACCTCCATCCAACCACCATCGTGGCCGGAATCCAGCTCAAAAGTCCACAAACCCAAACCGGTCGGAATTTGCTCCGCCGCCCGATTCCGTCACCGTGAGGCCATCAAGGCCTCCCAACCTCAAGGGGTCACCTACCTACCTCAAGCCCAAACTTTTCCACCATAAACCCCCCTCGGAAAGTCGCCAGAACACCGTCCACCGTCGAAGCCAATTCCGACCAAAAATTCCCAATTTTCAAATCGATATATCTCCCTCAAATCTCAACCAAATCAAGCAATTCCAAGTTCTAATCAACATAAAATCAAGAGAGGAATTGAAATATACCAATAACTCGGCTGGAGGTGGCCGGAATCGTGAAATCCGACCGCGGCAGCACAGTGGAGAACCGGTCATCAAAAAAGTCAACGGTCAGTCTCGGTCAACGACGGTCAAACTTCCCAAACAGTGTTTTCGACAATTTTTTGACTATTTCCGATATTTATACTCGTGCCTCGGGACGATCAACGGTCCAAAACGGATAACCATTATGATTCGGATAAACACGATATGAACGGATAAACTCGTCGATATTCTGAAACTTCAAATAATCATATTATATTCCCTGGTCATCGGAAAAATCATCCGGAACCGCCCACGAAATCGAAATCACGTGTACTACAACTCTCAAGAAGATACTCAACTCAAATTCTCGGCCAATAATTAAGTCGTCTATGAAACCAGCAAACCACATAATAGTCGATAAGCAGCGATTACGCACTAACTCGTGGATTACGCTGATTACTCTACGGATTCTGGTTCGGGTCGTCACATTATGCGGGATGTGACGGGTCTATATGCATTTTAAAATCAAGACCTGATCTCGTCCCTAAAAAATGGAATGTGTCGAGATGGGATGGAATGGTAAAAATTTAATTTTCCGTCCTGTCCCGTCCTGAGTGGGATTGAGACGGGATCAAGTCGGGTTCAGAATTTACGGGATTTGTGCCCACCCCTAAATTACTACTAGTGATCGAGTAGTGATACTACCTTTGGGGTTTACTACTCCGTCCATTCAAAACTCAAAAGTAGGCCTGGAAACGGTTCAGTTCCAACCATAATTTTCAGGAACCAGAACCAAACCATTCGGTGTATATACTGTTTGGCTCCTTATATTTGAATGGTAAAACCATTTGAAACCGAACCAGTTAAGTAACCGATTTGGTTTCACGGTTCCTCAATTTAGAACCGAACTAAAATATGTGATTATTGTTTCTACTCTATATAAGTCTATACTCATCATAACACTTACTAATTAACATTAACATACAAATATGTTTCTTAGTTCTAGTGTTAAGTGACATAAGCAAATAAAAATATCATACAACTTTATAAAGAGGGTCAACCAATAATATAATGATCACTAAATAAATTATCTGAGTGACATAAACAAAATAACAAATGACTTACCCAATATGTGACTCATGATATCAACTTAGTAATTTGAGTGAAACAGAATAACAAATCTTTCATATATAATGATATAATGATATATAATTCTACTATTTAGTTAAAATATGAACTATGTACGGTTCTTGAGAGTTCCTTATAAAATGAATATGAAGAATTGGAAGCTAACCGAATCATCACGGTTTGATTCAAGACAAAATATAAATTCTAAAATTTTAGAATCGAACTGAATCGTCCGGTTTTGATTCGATTTTATGGTTTCCGGTTCCAAAGTTCCAGGCCTACTCAAAAGTGTTTCTCAGTTAATACTGTGATTCTTCCTAATATTTTACTTGATCAGAACAACTATGCTACCTGGTTGTTTCAGCTTGATATTTTTCTCCACCAATAGTACCTATTTGGTTTTGTGGATGGGTCTTATTCGTGTCCTAGTCACACGATTTTAGGCACGGACGGTACTATTACTCCTAATCCAGCTTATCCAGCTTGGAAGAGTCAAGATCAGTATGTCATGAATGTTCTAAGTCAAACCCTAAGTTCTAAGGCTTTGAAATGTGTTGTTGGATCTCGATCTGCTACTGATATGTGGACTAGGTTGCATAAGAAATATGCCGCTCCTACTAAACAACATGTGATTTAGCTGAAAGCAAACTTTCAAAGGATTAAGAAGGGATCTGATTCAATTGAGGTTTTTCTTGAGAAAATTAAAGAGGCAAGGGATGCTCTTGAGACTGTAGGCACTTCTCTAGATGATGATGATGTTTTGGTAGCTATTATTGCTGGTTTGCCTAAGGAATACAACAACATCAAGTCTAATTTGAGGAATCTGGGAAGTTCTGACTTTGATGCTGTGAAGTCTGAGCTACTCTCAGCTGAGTTAGTCATGGAAGGAGATGTGTCTAAATCTGTTCCTTTATCTGCTATGATAGCTTCATCAAAGACTCCAGTTTCTAGTCCTACTCCTTTTGTTCCACCTGGTTTTCAGTCTCTCTCTGACTCATCTTCATCACCTCCATCTTTGCCTTCAGTTACTGAATTGTTAGATGCTCTTCTTGCTGGGTTATATGCTAACAATGGGAAATTTAATTCTAGCAATAGAAGCAATGGTGGCAACAATGAAAAAAAGTCTTTTGGCACTAGCAATAATGTTGGATTTGGTCAGAGTTTCTACAATGCTGGTGACACTTCATCTTTCTCAGAGGCTGTGTGTCAATTATATGGCAGACATGATCATATTGCTAAGACTTGTAGACATTTCAGTAACTTGCATAGTGCTAATGTAGATATTGGCACATGTATCTACTGTCATGGAGATTCACACACTGTTGATAAGTGCTATTACTTAAAAGGTTTTCAAAGAGGTCTCAACATAAGAATGGAGGGTCATCTCAACATAAAGGTTCAAGCTCATCTTCATCTATGCAGGCTCATACTCATCAACTTGTGTCTGATGTTTCTTCTGCCTCTGTTGCTCCTGGAGTGTTTGGTGCTTCTAAAGTTTTAACACAAGACCAGTTTTCTCAGACCAAATGCACTGGGAGGGGTGGTGCTGGAGCAGAAGGAAGGCCCGATTGAGCTAGAGCTCAAGCAAAATCTAGGAAGAATGCAGCGGTGAGAAATTGATCGAGACCAGTTGTTGACTGAACGCTTACTCGAGCAAAAGGTGGAGCAAAAATTGGACGAGCTCTTACTCGAGCTCTTCATGTGGGTCTGGCCGGTCTTGCTTGAGTTCTTCCTGCTTGCCTGTGCAGATGCTCTCATGCAAATCAAGCTATGGCTCAAGTCACCCAAGCTATACTTTCTTCTCAATCAAGCAACCCACAGTATTGGTTAGCATATTCAAGTGCTACTAACCACATGACTAGTGCTATTTCATTGCTTCATAACTTGCAAAAATATTGTGGTGGTGAATCAGTTCTTGTGGGCAATGGGGCTCAACTTGATAATAGTTATATTGGTAGTAGTTCATTAGGGCCTCTAAAACTTGACAATGTGTTGTTTATTCCTTATCTAGCTGCTCATCTGTTGTCCATCCACAAACTATGTAAACAAAAAAATTGCAGGATATGGTTTGATGAGTTTCTTTGTGTGATTCAGGACAAAACTTTGGGAACTATACTGTATCAGGGACAGAGTGAACAAGGACTGTATCCCATAGCTTTTGACATACCTATATAGACTACTACAACAGGCAAAAGGTGTGGCTCAGCTTCTGAAGCTTCTATTGTTCATGTTCCACTTCCAATGCTCAAGTCTCATTTGTTGGCTTATACTAAAGATTCTTTAGCAGTAATGTCTCATCACAAATATCAATCTGGATTCACTATTGCCAAATCACACATGTCTGTCGTGTCTTCTTCTTCTACTTACAACAACCTCTCAAATCCTAGTCACAAGGATGCTGCAATGATAGAACAGTGTGTGAAACATTCATTATGGCATAAATGTTTAGGTCATCCATCTAATGACATTGTTAGCCATATGTTAAGAACTACTCAAATTGATAGCAAGAGTGATAGTTTGTCTTCTCCTTCTATATGTGAGCATTGTCTTGCTGAAAAATTTCATAGACTACTTTTTGTATCATCTGACTCTATGAGTAAAGCTCCTTTTGAAATAATACATTCAGATGTTTGGGGTCCTTCTCCTCAATGCTCTATAGATGGTTACAAATATTTTGTGCTATTCATTGATGATTATTCAAGGTTTACATGGTTGTTTCCTCTCAAACATAAAAGTAAAGTGTTTGGACATTTTCAGACTTTGTGTGCCTTCATACAAACAAATTCTTTGGTACAATCAAAACTCTGAGAAGTGATGGAGGAGGAGAGTATATTAGTAAAGCCTTCAAACAGTTTTTAGGCTTAAAGGGTATTGAGCATCAGCTGTCATGTCCATATACTCCACAACAAAATGGAGTTAGTGAAAGGAAAAATAGGCATGTTAGAGAAACTGCAGTTACTATGTTACATACTGCAAACTTACCAGAGATGTTTTGGTATCATTCTTGTGCCTTGGCTTGTATTTGATCAACAGAATGCCAACTACAATTTTAAAAATGAAGTCTCCATTTGAGGTTCTATATGACAAGTCTCTACCCTTGGATTTACTTAGAGTGTTTGGCTGTGTGACAACCCAAACCGAAAATGGTAGTTAACTAGCTTGATTTGCGAGTTTCGCGATTAGTCGCGGTTTAGTCGAAATTGGTTAATATGTCGGGTTAGTTCACGATGATATTTTCGGTAATGAATTTGATATGAGTTCCTTCAAGAGAGTTGTAGAGTTTATGATTTTGAGCTCGTAAGAGTTTTCCGAGGATTTTTCTGATGTCCGATGAATATGTTATGAATATTTCCGACCATTTGATTTATTCATGTTTATCCGATTGGTTTCGATCCGTTTTCGACTGTTGATCGTTTTAGTCGCGAGTATAAATATCGAAATTGTCGTAAAATTGTCGAAAAGTTACATTTGGGCTGAGTTGACCAAAATTGGACCGTTGACCAGGTTTAACCCTTGTTGACCGAAGGATTTTTGGCACCGCCGTTGACTTGCCGTCAACTTTCTGATTCCGGCCACTTCAGACTACAAGCTTGGTATGGTTAGCTTCGCTTGTGATTTCCTATTGTTTTGAACTTGGTTTGAGTTGATTTGGTTGAGTATTGAGGGAGAACCAACTCGGTAAAGTTTAGGATTTTTGCCGGAATCGGGTGGGATTTTTCGGCCACTTTTAGGGTCGATGGGGTTGGGGGTTTTGCTCCCCTCAACCCATAGAAGCTTTTGGGTGGAAATATTTCAAGTTTGGAGGCCGTTTGAAGCTCGCCGGAATAGGTCACCGGAATCCATGGAGTATGTAACTTTCGAGCTCGATTCCGGCCGGTGTGTTTTGAATTGGAGGTTGGTGTAGAAGGAAAAGTTGTTGGGCTTGAGGAGTAGGTATGTTTTGGAAATTTTTTGCCCGATTTGGTCACCGTTGACGCCGCGCTGCCGGCGGCGGCGGCAGTCAACGGCGAAGCTCCGGTGAGGTTGACTTTTTGAGATTTTTGGGAAGTTTTATACCATTTTGCTCGTAATCGCGTCCCGAGCGTAGTCGTGAGATTATTGAGTTGATTTGGGTGGTGGATTTTGTGTCGAGGGATAAGTAGAGTATTTATGGGATTTTCGACTATTTCGTTGATATTCAAGTTGTATGTTTCCGGAAATGGTTGGTTTCCGAGGTGTGGTTAAGAGTTTTGAATTGTGATTTTGATCAGTGGTATTTGTAATTATTCAGGCATTTTTGCGTTTTTACGAGCATGCGCATGCGCATGCAGTTATGATTATGAATTATACGAGGCCTTTCTGGCTGGAATCACGTGAGGATTAGAGATCCCGTGATTCAGACTGTACTAGCGCGGATGTGTCCGTGTGTGACCCTACGGGATTTTCGATGCATGCTCTGTACGCGTGAGGAGTTAGAGTCTCCCTCGTGTACCATATGATTTTTATGCATTTATACTCGCATGTGTTTTATAAACATATATGTGTATTCGGTGAAAGACATTTATTTTCGTCCACTCACTCTAACAGTTTATATATCTTTTCCTGGGCTCTTTGTTTTCAATGCCCAGTTTGCAGTTTGGATTCAGGTGTTGCACGTCAAGGTTGGAGGCTTAGTATTCGAGCCACTTTTCCTTCTCAGTAGGTTTCTAGTTTGGCCTACTGTTGTGTATATATGTATATACTAGAGGTCGCTTTGAGTACTATTATGTTTATATTTTCACATGATTTTCCCGGATTTCTGTAAAGCTACAGTTTTGTTTATTGCTTTACGTTATGATATATTTTTGAGAAATCCGGATGAGATTGGTGCCCACGGTTTGGCTTTTGTGGCATAAGATGAAATGTATTTTCCGCTGCTGGTTAATAGTAACTATGCGATATAGAGTAACTCTGCCAAAATTTTTATGATTTTTAAAAGTTCATGTTTTCAGAAGGGGTCTGATTCTGGTTTAGGAAACTAAATTGGGGTCGGGTCCTTTCAATAACCCCCAACCCCATCGACCCCAAAAGTGGCCGGAAAAGCTTACCCGATTCCGGCAAAATTCCTAAACTTCCGCGAGTTGGTTCTCCCTCAATACTCAACCAAATCAACTCAAACCAAGTTCAAAACAATAGGAAATCACGAGAGGAAGCTAACCATACCAAGCTTGTGTCTGAAGTGGCCGGAATCAGAAAGTCGACAGCGAGTCAACGGCGGTGCCAAAAATCCTTCGGTCAACACGGGTCAAACCTCGTCAACGGTCCAATTTTGGTCAACTCGGCCCAAATACAACTCTTCGACAATTTTACGACTATTTCGATATTTATACTCGTGACTAAAACGATCAACGGTCGAAAACGGATCGAAACCAATCGGATAAACACGATTAAATCCAATGGTCGGAAATATTCATAACATATTCATCGGACATCAGAAAAATCCTTGGAAAACTTCTACGAGCTCGAAATGATAAAATCTACAACTCTTGTGAAGGAATCATATTAAATTCATTACCGAAAATATCATCGTGAACTAACCCGCCTAATTAACCAATTTCGACTAAACCGCGACTAATCGCGAAACTCGCAAATCAAACCAGTTAACTACCATTTCCGGTTCGGGTTGTCACAAATATTTCCTCCATGCCCTCTTCTACTTCTCACATAGATCAGGCATTACCATTCTCATACTCCAGACCTGTTATATCTCCTTTACCTACATCTACAATTCTGCATAAGAATATCTCTTCTTCTTCTCCCTTTCAATCTTATATCATCCCTGGTCCACCTCATTTTCCTGCATTTCCTATACCTCCCAGTACACCTATCTCAGTAGCTGCAAAACCATTATCTTCTTCTCCATTATTCCCCAATACATTTCCTAATGCCTCTTCCCCATCTTATAATGCCCCTATCTGATAATCTTCACCTAATAACATACACAGTCATAGTCATGAGGTTTTCTCTCCTACACATCACACAAATATTATCTTTGTTGAACAAGAAGGGTCTATTGATCTCACATCTCATCCTGGATCTGGTATATCCGTTATATTTTAGTGTGAGCCATCTAGAACTAGCTCTCAAATTTCTCAAATTTTAGATGCCAATGTGTTGCATCCTGTTGATGGACTCACTGAATCTACCACCAATGATCATCCCATGGTGGCCAGGAGTAAGAGAGGTATTGTGAAGCCTAAATGCCTACTGTCTATTGTTCAACCACTTGTTCAAGATCTCAATAATATAGAACCAGTCAACTTCAAAAATACAACGAAAACTCTTGTGTGGTATGCTACTATGCAAGAGGAATATGATGCATTAATGAAACAAGAAACTTGGGATTTAGTTGATTTTCCAAGAGGGAAGAATCTAGTATCCTGCAAATAGATTTTTAAGATTAAGAGAAATGCAGATGGTAGTATTGGAAGACACAAAGCTAAACTTGTTGCAAGAGGATTTAGTTAACAATATGGTGTAGATGAGACTTTCTCACCTATTGTGAGACATACGACAGTGAGACTAATTCTTGCCATTGCAGCTTCCAAGTCCTAGACTCTTCATCAACTAGATGTAAAAAATGCTTTCCTTCATGGTGTACTCAATGAGGAGGTATATATGACTCAACCTAGTGGTTTTGAAGATCCTAGGCTTCCTCCAACTTATGTCTGTAAGCTCAATACAAATCCCTATATGGCTTAAAACAGGCTCCAAGAGCTTGGAATGAGAGGTTCACCAATTTACTACCAAAACTTGGTTTTCGTAGTTCCTTTGCTGATCCTTCCTTATTTGTGAAATATATTGGTACGTGCAACTCAAATATACCTATTACTCTATGTTGATGATATTATCATCACAGGTAGTAGTGAAGCTCTCATTTCACAAGGCACACCATTTTCATCTATAGATATTCCTCCTTTTAGGAGTCTGGTTGATTGCTTACAGTATTTAACGTTTACTAGACTTGATATCACATACAGTGTGAATTCTATCTGTCAATTCCTTCATTGTCCAACTCAAGAACATTTCAAAGCTGCCAAGAGAATCTTAAGATATTTCAAAGGTTCTATTGATTCTGGTATCTTCTTGTTAAATGCATACTCTGATGCTAATTGGGATGGGGATCCTAATGATAGGAAGTCTACTATTGGCTTTGTTATTCTTCTCAATGAGTGTCCTATCTCCTGGTGTAGTAAAATGTAAAATGCAGTATCTAGGTCTTCCACAGAGGCAAAATATCGTAGTATGGCTGACACTACCTCAGAACTTATGTGGTTATCACATCTTTTCAATGATCTACATCTTACACTTGCCAAGATTCCTGTGTTACATTGTGATAACATTTCAGCCCTTGCACTTGCCACAAATCCTATTCATAATTCAAAGTTGAAGCACATTGAGGTTGATATTCACTTCACAAGAAACCAAATTAAAGCAGGATCTATCACTCTGGAGTTTGTATCATCTCATGAGCAGCTGGCAGATTTATTCACAAAGGGATTGTGTTCTCCTAAACATAACTATTTTTGTTCTCACATGATGGTTATTCCTCCTACCGGAGCTCTCACACACAGCTCAGCTTCAGCAAACAATGGGAATTCAAATGATCAGAAGAAGAAGACACAGGAGAGGGTTCATTCTAAGAAGGGGTATCAAGGACAATCAGAAGGACAATATCAAGGATAATCAGAAGAAATGGAAACTTAAAGAAGAAGAATGCTTGGTTTGAGAAGGGGTATTAACCGAAGTACCTTAATTAGTTAAAAAGGGGTTTATGTTAGTTAATAGAGAGCCGATAGATGACTACCACGTGTTTTGTCATCTGTAGCTCGTAGGTAGAGTACAAACTCATATACTGCTATATGATTAACTGTGCAAAACAGTACACTCAATTCTAATCAATACAGAGCTTTTCTTCTTTTCCAAGTTCTTTGTTTTCTCTCCAAAACCAATCTTCATGATTCTTGAGCTCTCATATTGAAGAGCTATCATATACATCATGCACACTACTCACTTGTCTCCGAGTTCTCTCTCAATTACGCAACAAAGAGAGTAAAGATCAAATTTTCTGCGCCAAAATCTCAGCTGCATTGTTTCTAAACCCTAAAAAAGTAAGCTCTTTCGTTTCGCTGCTTGCTCAAAAGTCTTAACATTATGTCTGAATCTATGATCGGGGGGTCAATTTCACCGCATACTTGTTTATTCGTTTGTGTTGTTTCTCTTATGGTTAAGTATTAAGAGCTAGAGTTATGTTTGATCATCAAGATCGAAAATATATTTCTTTCTATGCAAACATATGCAGCAATTGATCATTAATTTGAATTAGACTGTGTAGGCAGACATGGCATGGGTTCCATTTCAAATTCTGGGGCAAGATTCAGAGATAGAATTAGTGAACAACCGATTCACTTATTTCTGACATACTCTCCTTGCTCGGAGACACCGTGGAAGGAAGCTGTGTGAACCTCAGTCTTGTCTACCAGAGGGAAGAAACAACGGACTCGTGTTCCCATTTTAGACTTCTATGAAGATGGTTATCCTGTTGTGGTAGATCGTGTACTTTCCTAATTCCGTGACTCATCACATGCTCGTTTTTGATGGTTGGATCTGCGCTTCCATTCTGCTTAATGTTGTTGATGGTTTGATGATGCTCGTATTTGATGGTTTGATGGCTGGTAAATGCAAATTCACTGTTGAAAGCCAGTTTTCATACTTCTTGTTGTTTGTGTGTCACAACACAGCACGACTGTGGAATTTCAAGCAATAGGTTATTGCCGCACTCCAAAAGAAAGATGGTCCATGTACCCAAATAGTCTCTCTATAACATGAAAGAAGCCTCAAAAATCCAAAATCATCCGGAACGACGCATATAAGGGAAGCCCAACACATCCATATGCATCTGTAAATTGATTAGCATGACTAGATTTTTATTCTTTGCATGAGTACGTGTCTTCTTTATCAATATGTTTTGTTTCCATGAAGGTGTTACCTGATTTTGTCAATCTTACCCATTTGAAGCTGGATGCTCCTTATCTTTTAGATTTCCTGAGGAGATCCCTAAATCTTGAATTTCTTGTCATTGAATCTGTAAAACTACGATAAATTAATAATTTTAGGACCGACAAAATTTATTAATTTAACAAAATTATTAATTAATCGAGTATTAAATTAATATTCAAGTCTCCAAGTTGAGACTGACAAAAAATATTATTTTAACGTGGTTATTGATTAATCGAGGTTTTATTATATTTCTTCTTAATTCCTCAATTACTGAGACGTTATAAAATTAAAGTGAGTGTGTCCATACCCTTTTATTTTTTCCTTTGGGTTATATCATTTGGCAATATATAATGTGTATGTACAACCTCCCTATAGTTTCTTCTTAAAGAAATATGAGCAATATTCAAAAGATTTATTTATGAAAAAAAACAGAAAATATAAAGAAACTAGGGGCTGGGGAGCGCGCACCACAACAACGCAGCAAAATATATATAATTATATTGCATTTAGTTGATTTGTATAATTGTAATTTTCCAAAAAAGTAATTGAGAAATTAAGAAAGAAAAAAAAAGAATAAGAGAGGGGTAAAAGAGGAAGAATAAAGATTCATTTTATGTGAAAACTAATATAACTCAAAGGCTGCGGCTATTCCCACCCCATTTTTTCTCTTCACACTCCATTATTCTTTACACCCCACAATTTTTTTTTAGAGAATGTAAAATGCTAAACTCACCCAATTTTTTTTTACAAAAATACTCATTGGGGTGTACCTATTACGAAAAAGAATAAAACTTTGATACACCCCAAGTTCCTACGTTTGTGCTTAAGAGATTGAAAAAAAAACTTAGGGCACGAAGGGAGAAGAGACGCTGCGAAGAAAGAAAGATGAGGGCGCTGCTTTGAGGCAATAACTCTCGCTACGATTCTATCTCTTCCTAGTTTTTGGGTGGTCTTCTCTGCGAGGTTTAAGTTTTTGGGTGCCTTCTTCAGTTCACATCATTTCAGGTAAAGCTTTCTCAAGTTTTCCCCTAAAATGACATGTCCTTTAGTTATGATTGAATAGATATCATTGGGTACCATTGATCTTGATTACTTCTCATCAATTTGTATGCATAATAAATACTCTTCCTTTTGTGGTTTTGGGTTTCCATCATTCATCTATTTTTATCTGCAACAATACTCAGTTCATTGGTGGCTTTTAGTTTGAACCATATTGTTCATTATTTGGTTGCCAACCGCCTTAAGTTTTATTTTTCACTTGGTGCAAGTATTATACTTATTATAGATGCAACTTTGCAATGTTCTGATAGCTTAGAAGGTGAGATTACAAATCTCTGTTATAATACACTTAAGTCTATTGTCCATGACATGGCTACACTTGAAGGTTGGTTTTATTGCTAAGCATTGTATCATCTTAATACTTGTTGCTTTCTGTTCTATGTCTTGTGTGTTCCGCAATGTTTGTGGTAAATCTTGAGGTCATTGAGGAGTTGGATTGTCTGCAACACATTTTAGCTCAATTTGAGTGCTTGGTCACAGCTCTATATGAAAGAAAAGCTTCTTGTATTTGATATCAACTTGATCAATGTATTCTACACCTTTTCTATGTATCTTTGCATGGTTAGAAGATTGTATTACAGATCTTTGCAATTCAGTTTGCTGTAATTTAGGCAAGGCTATTCTTATCCAGAATCATGTCTACTTTGAAAAGATTGATTGGTTCCCTGTTAACGTTTATGTTCATTGAAAATATCTATTAATTATTATTTGACAAAATCTTTCTTGATGATTTGCAAAATATGGTATGAGTTTAAAACACCAGAACTTTTGTTTAGTTTTAGACATCCATGGTAATTTTGTTTTGGAAGGAAACAGATATGGCCAAAATAGCTTCAGATATAATGATTTTATTGAATTGTGGAAGGGACATCCTTTGATATATATATGGCTGATCTTATGGTGTACAATAAAGATGAGTGACGTTAATAAATAGGAGCCAGAGTTACAAGCTTTATCTTATTGAATCTAGAGGATGTACCTATTGAAACCATGATTAAAGCACTTGAGCCTGTCTAGGGGCTAAAATGACATCTGAGTCTGTCTCATAGGTGGTATGCAACTTTGCACTTCTCTTACAGTTTCTCTATTCTCTTGAAGGGCTTCCAAGACAGCTTGTCTTGATATTTTTAGGTTTCATAAGTTTCTTTTCTTATTACTGTCCACTGGTTTCGTCTTTCCTTTTTCTACTTAATCTTACTTCTTCTTTTTGTCAGCATTCTGGTCATATTTTCATATTTATGGTTGCAGTACTTCGCAAAGTTACGCTTCTTTTTTGAATTTCTTAGTTTAAACATCTATCTCAATTAAGATATAGGTTATCAAGTATGGAATCTGATGTGTTGATTCTGATAGGGTTGTATAGTTGCTTGAACCGTAGAAGCAACTAGCATGAATACTATTCATATAAAGATTAGGAACTATATAACCATTTGATTCATTTGTTTATCTGGACTCTTGTTTAGTTTAGGTTTGTAATATTGGTGGCCTCAGCCATGGAAAAAAGATTGATGTATTAGATATGAGGTGATGATTAAGGAGTAAGAGTGAAGCAGGGGAGAATAAACTACTTGTTTGTTAATACTTTAGTGTTGAACTTATTATAGACAATTTGATTTCAATATAAATATGGATGGCACATCACGAGTTTGACTGACAGCCTCGGCTAGGGCAGCTAGACAAGGTAAAGTAGGTCAATGCAAACATAAACGTCATGTATCCAGAACTACACCAGAAGAGGTTGCTAACCTTTTAATGGAAGCAGTTGATGATGAGCAAACTCCTGAACTAAGTCAACCATTTTCTGGAGGCCCTATAGACTTGTCAGTTCTTAAGCATTTTGATACTCATATAACCACGTCTATATGGCAGAATAAGCACTACAAGAAAATTGCACCTAGACCACGGAACATTTCCGTCGTCTAGGTGCAGTTTTCCGTCGTCTAAGTACTTAGACGACGGAATCTCCGTCGTCCAAGGTCTGTGCTCCAAGTGCTGTCGTCCAAGCACCTGGACGACGGAGAATTAGACGTTCCGTCGTCCAAGTGCACTTGGACCGCGGACATTATCCGTGGCCCAGGTATGCACCTGGACGACGGAAAGGCTAATTATCCGTCGTCCAGGTGTATACCTGGGCCACGGACATTGCTCGTTTGTCCGTGGCCCAGGAGTTCACCTGGACGACGGAGAATTAGCATTTCCATCGTCCAGGCGAACACCTGGGCCACGGAGAACAGCAGGGTTTAGGGTTTAGTGGTTAGGGGTTAGGGGTTTAGGGTTAGGTTTAGGGTTCTGCACCTGGACGACGGAGAACATAATCTCCGTCGTCCAAGTGAATATTTAATTTTTTTTTAAAAATAAATTGAAATTAAATATTATTAATTTAATTTATTATTAATTTAATTTAAATAATGAAAAATGCTAAAATTAAATAAATAAACTAAATTTTGAATATTAATTAATAACTTAATTATTAAATAATCAAAGTAAATTAATTTGTACATACATGAATAATCGAAAAAACCCATAAATTAAAAATTAAAATATTGTTCGGAATGCGGAAAGAAACGAGATAATAAACTACTAGCTAGCTAATACACTGGAGGAGCAGATGCGCTGCCGAGTCCTCCGCCTCCAGCCGGGTCGTTGTCGTCGGGGTGTGGGTTCGGAGGAGGTTGACATACTTCTCGATTTTGTTCCATGAGGGCGATGAGTTGGGCTATTTGTGCTTGTTGTTCGTCAAGTCTTTGCCGCATTGCCAGTCGAGCCTCTTGAATGGCTGCTTCGACGGCCGCAGCCTGACTCCTTCTCCGCTGCCTCGAACCTCCCGTAGATGATGAGCCGGAGGTCGTCGAAAAATCTCGTACCACCCTATGCCCAAAGTGCCTAACCTCCTTGCCAGCTCTACGACCGTAGACCACATCCGCGATTGCAATTTGGCTCTCTAAGGATAGAGGAGGCAGGTCTTCCGGCGGCACATCTGGGAACGCAAGCTGAGTGTTGGCCAACTCTTCATGCACACGCTCTATCGCCCTTGCCTACAAAAGAATAATTAATTTATTATAATGAAATCATATTTAAATAATAATTACTATAATTAAAACCACATATATATATCACTTACGCCGCATTGACTCGCTTCATTATCGAGCCCTGGCGTCACGTACGCGCTTACGCTTGCATCAAGATAAGGGTGTTTGGAGCCCTTATCCTTGTGCTCCTTGGCAATTTGAATGAACTGCTTGGCGCCGGTAGTATGGTGTTTCTCCTTCTTCCCCCGGTTGGCTTTGTTGACACCGGAGAATTTCTGTTACACAACATAATTAAATCATTAAAAAATGAATAACTACAATTTAAATAATTCAATTATCTTAATTGAAATAAAAAAAATAAATTAATACCTTAAATTGTTCATCGGCAAAGTGGTTACACAACCACTCCCACTCATCTTCTCTCTCCCCTTGCAGCTCTACCGGGGGAGGCACGGGACCGACATCTTTGAAGTACTTATGGAGCCTGTACTTCCAATCTTTGTAGATGGAGTTGGCGGTTTGATTGATATGCCTCAACATAGCCGGTGTCGGATCCACGTCAAATTGTTCCTATCAAAAATAAATAGAAAATTATAATCGTATATATTATGAAATTTTAGGCCGAGGTTAACAATATTATATAATAACTAAATTGAACGTATTACGTACTGAAAGATCTTTGAAGACTTTCGCCTTCTCATGATCCGGCGCCTCCTTCCAAGTAGGGGCAGTGATACGAACCCGGTTACGGATGATTGACCCTATCCCATGCGCCGAGAGACTTGCTAGCTGAGCTGTGGGAGGGCCACCGGTGAATTTGTCGTACGGCAAGTCGATCTTTTTACCGGTCGCCTTGCAAATACGCTCCGCTTTGCCCCATTTAACGAGACCCCGAGTCCTTTTCGGTTCCAGGTCAGTGGAGGCCCTCCTTTGCCTACGGCGGGTGCTGTACATGATTGATTCGGCGGTCGAGGACGCCTGAGTACTTCCCGTTGAATGGGTACCGGGCGTCGGAGATTGGAAGGGGTCGACGTCATCACCGCTCGAGATGAATGGGGGAGCGGGAATTTCCCCAGAGGGCGCTACAGACGGACCAGATGATCCGTCCGGATTGAGAGCGTCGTTGCCCTCCGGTGGTAATTCCCAACCGACTTGGTCCGCCAAGCGGCGGAGCATGGCATCTTCTACCTCTTGTTGGGCTTTCTTCTTGCCGGATGTCGTCTTTGGCGGAGCCATTTAAACCTAAGAGTACGGTGTTAAAATACCTACTTACCATAATAATTACAACTTAAAAATTTACGCTAATTAATTAAGTACGTTTAAGATTTAAATAGAGTACACTAGCTTGGCATTTTCGGTCGTTCAATGGACGTGCGACCCGCGCGATAAAGTGTAAATTTTCAATTAATCAGCCTTGGTTAAATCGAAAAACATGGCCAGTTAGGGATAGAGATAACGCGAGAGGCAGGACTAATTTCGACAAAAGTCTTTCTTAGTCCAAATCCTGTCACCAGTCATAACCCGTTTCTAGATACCATGTCCGACATTCGGCCAATTTTTCGAAAATTTACACTCCCTCAAGTCCTTTGCAAACTCCGCCCTCAACCTCGTGTCCATAACTTCACTTAGGTTATGGTGTGCGGTGATGAAATCCACACATCACGAGGGGTTAAGGAGATAAGCAAGGAAAAGAGGCGCCATCTATTCCAAAGAGTGTGACTTAATTACACCAAGCCTATGTACTAAATTTAAATCGAACACGTACTACTAATTAATTTACTAAAAAATACACGTAATTACATGCAATAATTTATTTTCCATTTAGCATGCAATAATTAACCATTTAATTAATTAATAACAATAATTATTTATTTAATTAATTAATAACAATAATTATTTATTTATTTAATTAATAACAATAATTATTTATTTATTTAATTAATAACAATAAATTTACAATTATTCAAGTAATTAGTATTAAATAACAATAATTATGATTTAATTAATTAATAACAACAATTAATCATTTATTAAATATTTAAAACTAATTACTAAATTAATTTCTACTAATTAATTATATTTAGAATTTAATTAATTAATAAAATAAAAATTATTTAAATAAGGGAAAAATAAAAATTTACCGAATCGGAGTTTTCGGGAATATCGCCGGAGTTGTGTCGTCGGAGAGGAGGATCGAACCACGCCGGAGTTGTGTTGTCGGAGCGTTGTCGCCGTAGAAGAATCGCCGGAATTTGAGAGAGAGAGAGGAGAGGAGAGATAGGATTGTAAGTGATGAGGAAAAGAAGATGAGCCGTACTCTATTTATAGAGTTTCACTTAGACGACGGAGCACTATTCTCCGTCGTCTAAGTGCACTTGGACGACGGAAACAATGTTCTCCGTCGTCCAGGTGGCGGTTTCAAAATTTTGAAACGGCGCGTAATTAAGGGGCGGGACGTTTTGAACCGCCATGGAATTGGACTTAGACGACGGAGAATGAAATCTCCGTCGTCTAAGTGAAAATTCAAGCGGTCCCAAAAACGGAAGCGGAAAATTGAACCGCCATAATTTTGGACTTGGACGACGGAGATGGTAAGTTTCCGTCGTCCAAGTGAAAATTACATGAAAAAATTAAACAAAAAAAAATTTGAACCGCCATGATTTTTGAACCTGGACGATGGAGATGGTCATTCTCCGTCGTTCAGGTTAACACCTGGACGACGGAAAATGACCATCTACGTCGTCCAGGTTCAAATTACGTAAAAAAAATTTTAAAAATAATTCGCTAGGAATTTAGCGATCTGTCATTCGAGTGAAATAGTCGTACAATATCGATGAACGCATCGTATATATGAACAGTTAAATTTGAACCGCCGATTAATTTTACGTATTGAAACATGTTAAGTATCGAATAATCTTTACGACTTCAGTGTTCATGAGTAGACGCTCATTTGCAGCAGAGTATTAAAGAAATTGAATTTGGACAAAACAACCGTTGGATATGTTCGTCGTAACATAATATATAATTGTCTTCAAAGGACCATAAAATAATAAGTTCGGGAAGGGTTTGATCGGCACAGTCAACCGCAAAACCGATAATTTCACAAACCGGAAACGTGGATACAAGGCATTTCGCAACTCCGATTTTCGAACCGTCGAAGCTCACACACCAAGAATTATTTACTCTAAAGTCTTGATGAAAAGAAAATGCATTGGAAGAAGGTCTAGATGGTCGTTGTCTTAGAAAAAATTACGATATCTGCACCTGGACGACGGATTTGAGCGTTTCCGTCGTCCAGGTAATCACCTGGACGACGGATATGAAGTTATCCGTCGTCCAGGTTAGAACCTGGACGACGGAGAATGACGTTCTCCGTCGTCCAGGTGTATAGACCCTGAATTCAGGGGTTTAGGGCCTTACTGTTTAGGGTTTCTGAACTTGGACGACGGAAAACTACCATCTCCGTCGTCCTAGTGTGTACCTGGACGACGGATAATGACCATTCTCCGTCGTCCAGGTGCATAGACCCCGATTTCAGGGGTTAGGGCCTTAGGGATTACGGTTTAGGTCGTCCCCGGTCATTTGTGTACGTGTCCGTTCAATTATTCTGATTCAAAAATATAATTAAAAAATTTATCGATCGATCCGATCGAACTGCTAGATTTAGGGTCAAGGATTTAGCTAGGGTACGTTTTATATGAGATTGAGATTTGGCGCCAATATTTATTAATTTCTCTGTTGGCCAGGATATATAATTCAGATTAATTTCTTACCATAAACCGGCATCGATCATATATATATTACAATAATTACAGTAATTAATTACCAATTAATCTCCCTCGTCGTATGACCGTACTCTTCGTCATAATCATCATCGTCCTCATCCCCGTTAGTCGAAGGCTCATCCTCGTCATCGTACTCAACATCGTCCGACGAATAACCTGAGTCCTCGTCCGCGTCCTCTTCCTGCTCGTCTTCTTCATCTACCTCATCGATAATCTCATCTTCAGTTAGATCTGTACAACCATCAGGCATGGGTAACCGTTCACCATCTTGAACCAGGTCCATTATATCGGAGCGGACCATAGAAATATTAGGCTCTTGATAGGCAGGAATGTCTCTTTCTGGTTCAGCAGCATCTTCAGTCGTCGCCGGTGTCCCTTCAATTGTCTCTGTATTCCATATTCCTCAGTGAGAGATATGGTTCACTATTTTCCACCCTTCACCGGCTTTCGGATCGTCGAGATAGAACACCTGCCGAACTAAGGTGGCCAGAGCGAAAGGCTCATCCTCATACTAGTGCGAGTTTGTATCGACTGATAATAGTCCCAGGTCTTCCTTTGTACGCTTGAACCATCTGCACTTGAATAGGAAAACGTTAACATCATTCCCGTAACATAGCTGAACCACGTATACAATAGCCCCGTAATATAGATCATTGTCTTTCCCAACCGCTACCCCACTGTTTTGTGTTCTTCTTCCTTCGTCTCGGGCCAATGAATGGAACTTTACACCGTTGACAAAATATCCAGGATAAATATAGTGTTTAACCGGCTTCCCTGCTAGCAAGTGCTTTGGCCATGACCACCACCCTCCGTGGTTATCAGATTTTTGCAGATCAATCATCTGCGAAAAAGGGCAAATTCATATAAGGGTTTACTTTCTACAAACATGAGCGATATGTATTTAAATAATTAATACCGAGTCGTACGTACGTACCCATTGGAAGAAATAATCAGGAAACTTCTTCTTAACCATTTTCTCAATCCACGCCGAACTTTTGTTTTGATTTAACGCCTGAAGCCTCTCCCTGTATGACATCATGTACGGCTCAACTTCATCACAGTCTCGCAACACTACCCAATGTGCCTCAATAAGTTCTTCCCGTGTTAACGATTCCTTTAATACTCCTCTAAACGGTCGGACGACATTGGTGACGACAGAAAGATTGATGCGGGCACTGCGATCGGAGGCAGTGGGATGGGGTGGATCTTTGAGGTACCTGTTGCAGTAAGTAACACACTCATGCATTAGGTATGTCTCTGCTATGGAGCCATCCGGGGCCGACCTGTTTTTGACGAATGACTTATACTGTCCAAGCTGTCTACAAAATCAAACGTACACATTACATAAGTACATATAGCTAGCTAGCTAGTATATGTATAATCTCCAGTGGAACAAATTAATTAATTAGTTGTACGTACCTTTCTTGAGGATACATCCAAGTGTACTGGACCGGACCAGAAATAAGCACCTGCTCGGGCAGGTGGATCATTAGGTGAATCATGATGTCAAAGAAAGCAGGGGGGAAAATCCTCTCTAGTTTGCAAATGATGTGCACAATTTGTTGTTGCAATTACACCACATCTGACTTCTTTAATTCTCTGGCGCATAACCTCTGCCACCACCTGCACAATGCCACTATTGGTTCTACGACGTCCCGAGGCAAGTATGGTCGAATTACCACTGGAATCAGACGTTGCAGCATAACGTGATAGTCATGTGTCTTTAGACCAACAAAATTGTGTTGCACCTCGTCCACCGCTCCAGTTATAGTAGCTGCATACGTAGCCGGATAACGAACGCCCTTAAACCAGTGAAATACAGAACGTCTAAGCGTCGGCTTCACTGTGTAAGGTGCATCTGGCATCTTGTTGTACACTCATTTCCTATCCCTCCTCAACCACAAGGGACGACGTAGATTCATTGATTCCAAATCTTTGCGCGCTTTGGGAGTATCTTTAGTCTTGAACTTAATACCGAGAATTGTTCCCACCACGCTGTCGCACACATTCTTTTCTATGTGCATCGCGTCCAAGTTGTTCCTCAGCTTCAACTTCGACCAGTAAGGGAGTTCAAAGAATATACTCTTGTGATCCCAATAGCTCAGATCATGTGGAGGAATTGTATTGCATTTCTTTACATCCGCGTCATTGCTCAACACAACAAAGTCGAAATAGCTCAACCTCTCTAAAATCTCTTCGCCCGACCAACTACGGGGTTTAGGATTGTTCTCTACCGTACCGTCGAAATAAGCTTCATCCTGTCGCCACGGGTGGTCGTGAGGAAGCCATCTACGGTGACCCAAGTAACACACCTTCCCCGCGTGCCAACTAGAGTTCACGTCGTCCAAACATATAGGACATCCATTATATCCTTTTGTCCTGCAGGCTGCCAACATCCCATAAGCTGGAAAATCATTGATCGTCCACATTACGGCAGCCCTCATCGTGAACATCGTGTCAGTGAATTTGTCATAAGTTGGGACTCCATTTTCCCACAACAGTTTCAGCTCGTCGATCAAAGGTCTGAGGTAGACATCTAAGCACTTCGATGGAGATTTAGGACCTGGAATTAATACGGTAAGGAAATTAAATTCCTTGTTCATGCACATCCACGGAGGCAAGTTGTACGGCATCAGAATAACTGGCCAAGTGCTGACGGCGGAGCTATTACTTCCCCAAGGATTGAATCCGTCTGTAGATAGGCCGAGTCTAACATTTCTAACCTCTGAAGCAAAGTCTCCAAATTCTCTGTCGAAATGTTTGAAACCCTCCCCATCCGCGGCGTGTCGCAGGACATCGTCATCTATTCGCTTTTCTGCGTACCATCGCATCGCCTCTGCTGTGTGTAGAGACATGTACAGGCGCTGCAATCTGGGAATCAAGGGAAAATATCGAACAACTTTCACAGGAATTCTCTTTTTCGAACTCTTCCTATTCAACTGGAATCTGCACTGGCCACATACGGGACAATAGTCCAACTCTTTATACTCTTTGTAAAATAGCACACAATCATTCGGACATGCGTCAATTATCCTGTACTTTAAGCCGAGGCTGCTCAGGATATTTCTAACCTTATAATGAGATTTAGGAAGATTGTGATCATCAGGAAGCAACTTACATATTTGCTCCTGAATTTCGTCAAAAGCACTCACTGACATTTTGTGCTTCACTTTTATCTTCATTTGCTCCATCACATATTGCAACACATTCTCTCGACATCCAGGGAACACCGGGGTCTGCGCTTCAAGTAGTATCCGGTTGTACTTTTCCATCTCACTGGTGTCAGTGGCCAAGCTAGCTGCGGGGAATGTGTCATCATGCTCATAAGTGGTACTGTAACCTCCGTCTTGGTGTTGGTGTCCACCATGACTACATCCCGGAAACGCATCAGGGACCAAATCTGCAGTTGGGTTGCAAGCTGGGGGTCCGGCACCACTGCCGCAGGATGAGGCACCATGGTAACTGTACCCTGAGCTGAAGTCTGCTGCGCTGAACTCTACTGCTTCACCATGCTCGCTCCATGTAGTGTAACTCCACATCATACCATTTTCGTACAAGTGTTGCACCATAACATTAACCTCCGCATACTGACAATTAAGACATTTCTGACACGGACACCTGAAACGTTTCTTTCCCTGACCATGTTCTATCGCAAAATTCACAAATTCGCTAATTCCATCCATATACCGGATATCACATCTATTCTTCAACTTCATCCAACTCTTGTCCATACTGCTACAAAATATTATAATTAATTAATTATTACATATATATATTTGTCAATTAATTTACGCTTAATTATACGTACTCGATCTACATCGATCCATCAATTACGTACGTACGTAATTTAATCGATCTGTACATATATATATATAGCTAACATCAGCTAACATCCTTGCATGTATATATGTACGTACGTTTTCACTAAATATATATTAATTAATTAAGAAAATTTTAACTGCGTACGTACGTACTTGCTGGCCTTCTCGATATCTGTATGTTAATTAAGCTAACTAGCTAGTCAGCGGAGATCCCTTATCGATCCTGATTCTTCTCGGCCTAGCTTCTAGCTAGCTAGCTCCCTAGCTTCTCCTTCTCCCTTCTCCTTCAATTCTTCTTCAAATGGAATGAATAGATCGAGGAATGAATTCGATCAGCTTATATAATGCTTCACTTAGACGACGGAGGTGTCGGTACGTCGTCTAAGTGGAAGTACGTTTCGTATACTCGGACGACGGCGTGTCGATCCGTTGTCCAGGTAATCACCTGGACGACGGAGAATACCATCTCCGTCGTCCAGGTGATCACCTGGAGGACGGAGAAGACTCCGAGGTCCAGGTGATCACCTGGACGACGGAGAATGTCGTCTCTGTCGTCCAGGTGATCACCTGGACCACGAAAAAGTCTCCGTGGTCCAGCTTACCACCTGGACGACGGAGATGGTATTATCCGTCGTCCAGGTGGTACTTGGACGACGGAGTCATTTCCGTTGTCCAGGTGTCACTTGGACCACGGAACAATTACGTTTCCGTGGTCTAAGTGATGTTTTCTTGTAGTGAAGGTAAGTACTATTTGTTACCTTTTTACTCTTAGAATCCATGTACTACTTGTTCACCAACATCTTTTATTTTAAATAGGGCCGGGATCCACTCAAGTGTTTCTCCAAAATAGTCACGCTTCGTTGGTGGGATTGGCAGAGTAGGAATGATAATACTATATTTCTGAAGTATATTAAGGAGTCTGGGTTATTCTCTCTAGTTAATAGTTCTTACACTCATGTAGATAAAGTGATTGTCTCTGCCTTTGTTGAAAGATGGCAACCTGAGACAATTAAAATCCTTTCACTTACCTTTTGGTGAGATGACCATCACATTGGATAATGTGTCCAACATTTTAGGTGTTCCAGTAAATGGCTTTGTGGTGTCGCCAATGAATAAGATAAATGGTATTGAACTTTTGATAAAGTTACTTGGAGTAGATAAAAATGAGGCTTATGACGAGTTGCAATCATTTAGTGGCGAATATGTGCATTTTGATTGGCTAAGAAACATGTTTAGTGATGTATCTGATTCGGATTTTGCTGGAAAAAATATATACGCTGCTAGGGCCTACTTTTTGTACTTATTATAATGTACTCTATTTGGTGATAAGACCTCATCTAGAGTGTTAATTGTCCATCTAAATATTTTGTGGGATTTGGATAAAGTGAAAGAATTTTCCTGGGGTGTTGGGGCTTTAGCATGGTTATATAGACAATTAGGCCAAGCTAGCCGTGCTGATGTAAAATAAATGGGGGGATATATGACATTACTACAAGCATGGATTTACGAGCACACGTATAGCCTTGTTCGATGTGATTACGACCCTAATTACTCAGAAGATTTGCCTCATATTCGTCGCTGAAAACCATCAAAAGAGGGTAGCTCATCGTCGGATGATGTTATGAAGTTAAGGATAAGACTTGATGCTTCAAAACCTGACCAAGTATTGTTGATCAATAAACCTGGCATGTACATGTCTAGGAGATATTGTGCACTTACATTCCAAAATAATATATTTAATTGTATGTGGCATGTCCGATTTGACTTTGATGAAGGTTGTTATTTAAGTTATTCAGGTTAAATGGGATCCACATAAAACAGAGAGACAACTTCATCCTCTACTTTCATTTTACATAGGTATAATAAAGTGTTTCCACGTAGTTGAACCTTACTACCCAAATAGGATATTACGATTGAAAGGACCCGACTTCGATTTAGTTGCCTAAACCGAAATCAAACCCCTTCGAAAACAGGACCTAAATTTTTTTTTGCCAGAGTTTACTTTGAAATGCGTGAGCCAATATTAGAACCTGCAAAGAGAATCACACTTCAAATATTCCACAAAAGCCAAACCGTGGGGCTTCATTCCCCATCCGAATTTCTCAACATCATATAAATAATAAACCACAAGGTTTACAAGAAATCCAGGAAATAGTCAGGAGTAAACTCAATTGAAAACATGACATAAGTATTCAGAGCGACTCCTATATACATCATATACATCCAGTAGGTCGAACTAAGAACCTACTCGAACTGAAGTGTGACCTGAATTCTAAGCCTCCACCGTCGAAGTGCAACCCTGGAATTCAAACTGCAAACTGGGCAAAAGAAACCGAAAAACCCAGGGGAAGGCAAATGAAATCGTTAGAGTGAGTAGACGAAAATAATAATATGCCTTTCCCAACATATAAGTATATATGCTCATAAAAGCATAATGCGAGTCAATGCACATGAAAATCCCGACCATGTATATTTTTCCTGATCCATAATAATGCACATAAAATCATGCAGGGTCACTCACGGACTCCTCCGTATAGTATAGTCTAATCACGGAATCCCAGACCCCTCGTGATTATAAGTCTGAAAGACCTCGGGTCATGCGTTTGTCATAACCTTCCCGGAGCATCTCAGGGATCAGTCGAGAAGTCAAAGCATCGATGCTACCTCAATATATGAGACTGTACTCTGTGTGAACCAAATCATAAATACTTTCCATGCACATGCAAAATCG
Organism: Geum urbanum; assembly: GCA_946800695.1. Taxonomy (NCBI): domain Eukaryota; kingdom Viridiplantae; phylum Streptophyta; class Magnoliopsida; order Rosales; family Rosaceae; genus Geum; species Geum urbanum. The sequence continues at coordinate 21,083,000 of OX326999.1, forward strand.
TAAAATGCATAATCGTAAAATTCATACTTGTATGTACATAATTGTAAATGCATACTAATATAATGCATAGTCGTAAAGTGTATAATCATAAATGCATAACGTAAATGCGTAATCAGGATTCACAAATCAATTGTGAAAATAAAGTGTCCACTCACAGTACGAAGCTAACTCTGAGGTCCGGCGGAAGATCCCTCGCCAAACACTCGATCACGATCACCTAAATAACAGGGATACAATCAATACATATTGAAACACAACATACGGAGCTAATACATCAAAAACCCCGCGTTCTCTTAAGTCGTGTCGCTCGAAATATCGACGAGGATAGCAAAATTCCCAAAAAAAAATACTCAAACAACCCTCGTCCCAAACTACAACACCCAAATCAATTCAAAAACCTTACGACTACGATAGGGGCACGATTACAAGCAAAACGGTATAAAAATCCCAAAAAGTCAACCCTCGTCAGAGCTCTGTCGTCGCCGCCGGCAGCGCGGCGCCAACGGTGACCAACTCCGGTGATCCATACCTCAAAATATTCCTCTCCTCAAGCCCAATACAAAGTCCAACCACACCACCGGCCAATTTGGCCGGCAAGCACCCCAAAACACCCTCGAAAGTTTACGGCCCGAAATCGCCGAAAAACTTCTCCGACCGATTTCGGCACCGTCGCTCCTCCTCGGCCCTCCAAAACTTAGGGGTTTCAAACCTGGGGTGAAACCCAATTGATCCCACCCCACCATGTCACCAGAAAATAGCCGGAGCACAACTGGCGAATTCACCCGAAATCTGGCGAGTTCATCACAACGGTTGGACCCCAAAACGTACCTAAAACCTATAAAGGCATACATGAATCGAAAGAGGAGGACAAGAGCTTTCTTTCCATACCAATATCATCGCCTGAGGTGGCCAGAATCGATGGGTCAAACGGCGAACGAAAACGGGTCAAACTCACCCAACTTGGTCAATGGGTCAACTCAGCCCCCTACTCGGTCCAAATCAATTTTAACCCCTTTTTTTCCAACAATTCCGTATTTATACTCCGCGAAACGATTCGATCGACAGCCCAGATCAAACCAAATCCAAACGGATAACTACGACTAATATTCATAACATAATCCTCGGTTATCGAAACAATTATCTGAAAATGCTACGAGCTCGAAATCAAGTATTTGACAACTTCTATGAAGGAAAGTAAATCAAATGCATGACCGATAAATTAGTCGTTAACAAATCACATATGTACAATCAGCTCGCGATAATCACATGTCGTGCCGATAATCACATAACTCAAAGTTCGGGTCGTTACAACGACAGTTTGGCAGGGTGCAAACTATCCCTCCAATTCCTCGTTTCCCTTCTCATGGTAAGCGTGGTTGCAAAGCAAACTCATATAATATTGTATATGTGAACGGACCCGACCCCGATTTAGTTTCCTAAACCAGAATCAGACCCCTTCTGAAAACATGAACTTTCAAAAATCATAAAAATTTCGGCAGAGTTACTCTATATCGCATAATTACCATTAACCTACAACGGAAAATACACTTCATGCTATGGCACAAAAGCCAAACCGTGGGCACCAATTCCATCTGGATTTCTCAAAAACATATCATAACGTAAAGCAATACACAAAACGGTAGCTTTACAGAAATCCGGGAAAATCATGTGAAAATATAAACACATTAGTATTCAAAGTGACCTCTAGTATATACATATATACACAACAGTAGGCCAACTAGAAACCTACTGAGAAGGAAAAGTGGCTCGAATACTAAGCCTCCAACTGCGACGTGTGACACCTGAATCCAAACTGCAAAATGGGCATTGAAAACAAAGAGCCCAGGGAAAGACATATAAACTGTTAGAGTGAGTGGATGAAAATAAATATCTTTCGCCGAATAATATATATGTTATAAAACATATGCGAGTCTAGATGCATAAAATCAAATGGAACACGAGGGAGACTCTAACTTCTCACACGTACAGAGCATGCATCGAAAATCCCGCGGGGTCACTCATGGCACATCTGCACTAGTACAGTCTAAATCACGAGATCCCTGATCCTCACGTGATTCCAGCCAGAAAGGCCTCAGGTCAGGGTATCTGCTCCCCCCCCCTCCCGGTAAAGACCTCGGGTCAGGGTAATAGTCCCTCCCGGTAAACATCCTCGGGGATCAACCGGGATGCTAAGTGTATCGATACAACTACTACTGAGACTATACTCTGTGTAAACCAAATCATAAAGGTTCCCATGCAAATGCATAAAGCGTAATGTAAAAGCATACTCGTAATGCATAATTATAAAAGCATATTTGTAATTACATAATCATAAAACACATGCTCGTATAATTCAAAATCATAACTGCATGCTCATACTCGTAAAACGTATATAAAAGAGTCGCAACCAACAGTGAAAAGAAATGTCCACTCACAAACAAGCACAACGCGAAAACACGCTAATTCCGTGATCCGGTAGAAGTTCCCTCGCCAATTGTACGATCCCGATCTCCTGAATAATCATAAATATCACTGATCAAAATCACAATTCAAAACTCTGAACCACACCTCGGAAACCAACCATTTTCGGAAACATATAACTCGAATATCAACGAAATCGTCGAAAATCCCATAAATACTCTACTTATCCCTCGACACAAAATCCACCACCCAAATCAACTCAATAACTTCAAGACTACAATCAGGGCGCGATTACGAGTAAAATGGTATAAACTTCCCAAAATTTCAAAAAGTCAACTCGTCAGAGCTCCACCGTTGACCGTGGCGGCGCGGCGTCAACGGTGGCCAAATCCGGTGCAAATTTCCAAATCACATCTACTCCTCAAGCCCAACAACTTTTCCTTCTACACCAACCTCCAATTCGAAACACACCAGCCAGAATCAAGCTCGAAAATCCAAACCTCCATTAACTCCGGTCACCTATTCCGGCGAGGTTTAAACGGCCTCCAATTCCAAAATTATTTCACCTAAAAGCATCTATGGGTTGAGGGGAGCAAAACCCCAAACCCCATCGGCCCTAAAAGTGGCCAGAATAGCCCACCCTATTCCGGCAAAAATTTGAAACTTTATCAAGTTGGTTCTCCCTCAAAACTCAACCAAATCAACTCAAACCAAGTTCAAAACAATAGGAAATCACGAGATGAAGCTAACCATACCAAGCTTGAGGTCTGAAGTGGCCGAAATCAAAAAGTCGATCGATGGTCAACGGTGGTGCCAAAATCCTTCGATTAACGCTGGTCAAACTTGGTCAACGGTCCAATTTTGGTCAACTCGGCCCAAATGTGACTTTTCCACAATTTTACGACTATTTCGATATTTATACTCGCGACTAAAATGATCAACGGTGGAAAACGAATCTAATCTAAACGGATAAACACAATTAAATCCAACGGTCAGAAATATTCATCGGACATCGGAAAAATCCTGGGAAAACTCCTACGAGCTCGAAATCATAAACTCTACAACTCTCGTGAAGGAACTTATGTCAAATTCTCACCCGATAATTTAGTCGCAAACAAGACCGCCGAATCTCACAAATTAAGTCAATTAACTACTATTTCCGGTTCGGGTTGTCACAAATCTACCCCCCTTACAAAAATTTCGACCACGAAATTTACGTACCTGCTAACTGAAAAGATGAAGGTACTGCTCTCGCATGTGCTGCTCGGTCTCCCAAGTGGCTTCCTCCACTGAATGATTCTGCCATAAGACCTTCATAAGCGGAATAACTCTGTGCCTCAACTCCTGTACATGTCGATCAAGAATCTGCACTGCCTCCTCCACATAAGTCAAATCTTCCCGAATAGGAAGCTGATATGGTGCTAAAACATGCGATGGATCCGAAATGTACTTCTGCAACATATATACATGGAATACATCATGCACTCTAGCCATCTCTGAGGGTAACTCCAACCTGTATGCCACAACACCAACTCTCTCTGTGATCTCATAAGGACTAATATATCGTGGCTGAAGTTTGCCACGCTTCCCAAAGCGAACTACTCCTCTCCAAGGAGACAATTTCAGGAAGACCCAATCACCAACCTCGAACTCAAGACTCTTCCTCCTCACATCTGCATAGCTCTTCTGTCAATCTTGAGCAATCTTCAGTCTATCTCTGATAATCTGAATATCCTCAGTGGTGCTCTTCACCAAATCAGGACCAATGAGCCAACGATCACCCACCTCACTCCAACACAATGGAGTACGACACTACTTCCCGTACAAAGCCTCATAAAGTGCCATATCGATACTGGTCTGATAACTGTTATTGTAGGCAAACTCGATCAAATGAAGCTCCTAGTCCCAATTCCCTCTAAACTGTAATACACAGGATCGCAACATATCCTCCAAGGTCTGAATGGTCCTCTCAGACTGCCCATCAGTCTGAGGATGGAAAGCTATACTGAAATGTAGTCTGGTCCCCAAAGCTCGCTGCAATGCCTGCCAAAACTCTGAAGTGAGCTGACTATCTCTGTCAGAAACAATGGACACAGGCACACCATACAAACGAACAATCTCAGCCAAATACAGCTTCGCTAACCTGCCCATGAAATCTTCCCTGGAAGTGCAAGGAAATGAGCTGATTTCGTCGAACGGTCCACAATGACCTAAATACCAGTGTTACCAGCAGAAGTACGCAGTAACTGATATACGAAATCCATAGTGATATGCTCCCACTTCCAAACTGGAATCTCTAAAGGCTATAGCTTTCCAGCAGGTTTTTGTCTCTCTGCCTTCACTTGCTGACAAATGAGGCATCTGCTCACATACGCTGTAATTTCCCTCTTCATATTCCGCCACCAATGGTAGGGTCTAAGTGTGCGAAACATCTTCGTACCGCCTGGATGCATAGCGAAAGCAGAATAATGGGCTTCATCTAAGATCTCCTTCTTCAAGCCATCGTCTCTGGGTACATAAAGTCTTCCTCTGAACAGCAATGTACCATCACTACTCAACTGAAACTCTGTTGGTACACAATTTCGAATCATGGTCTTCTTGTCCAACAGATAGGAATCAGCATCCTGAGCTTCATGGACCTGATCAACCAATACTGGTCAAACCTGGAAGCTAGCCATAAAAGCTCCATCATCATCCCACTCTAACTCAGCTCCCGTAGCCCGTAACTCTGCTAAAATGGAAACTCTGGCCACACACATGAAACAATGAAGCTCCAGATTTATGACTGAGTGCATCAACAACGACATTAGCCTTCCCTGGATGATACTCAAAGGTGCAATCATAGTTATTGATCAACTCCATCTATCTATACTGTCTCAGTTCAGATCTGGCTGCGTGCGCAAATAAGTGAGACTCTTGTGATCTGAAAGCTGTCCTGGGCACATCTGACTCTCTGATCCTCAACTGATGGTATCCAGACCTGAGATCAATCTTCGAAAAGACTGAAGCCCCCTTAAGCTGATCAAACAAATCGTCTATCCGCGGTAAAGGATATTTGTTCTTTATCGTAATCTTATTCAGCTTCCGGTAGTCAATACACAACCGCATGGAACCATCCTTCTTCCTCACCAACAACACAGGAGAACCCCACGGTGAAACATTACATTGAATGAAACCTTTCTCCAGCACCTCTTGAAGTTGAATTTGTAACTCCTTCAACTCCGCTGGTGCCATACGATAAGGCGCCTGAGATACAGGTCCAGTGCCTAGTAAAAGCTTAATGGTGAAATCAATTTCTCTGACTGGAGGAACACTTGGTAACTCCTCCGGAAATACATCTGAAAACTCAAAAACAACCTCAATATCACCAATGTCTGGTACAGCAACCTTTGTATCCACAACATGAGCTAAGTATGCCACACAACCCTTCTTCATCATCCGCTCTGCCTTCATCGCTGAAATCACACACGGCAGGGAAGTATTCTTCTCACCGCGAAACAATATCTCTGGGAAACCTGGATGTCGAAAAACCACCTCCTTCTTGTGGCAGTCGAACATAGCCCAATGTGTCTCCAAGAAGTCCATACCCAAAATTACATCAAAATCGACAATATCCAGCAACAATAAATCTGCGGCTAAACTATAACCTCCCGCAAAGATCTCACAATCTCTATACACCCAACCAATACTCACAACCTCACCGGATGGGTACAACACTCTCCACAACCCCCGAAGTGGAGATGCAGGCATAGTAGCAAAAGATGACAATCTAAATGATATGAATGAATGCGTAGCACCTAGATCTAACAAAGTAAGTACTGGATAGACAAAAATGTGCAACGTACCAATGACAACCTCTGGTGAAGCTTTGCCCTCACGCAATGACATAGCATGAACTCTGGCTTATCCAGCTGGTCGTCCACGCTGATTGCGACTCTATTGTCCGCCCTGTCCAGAAGACTGTACTGGTCGAGCTCCAGAAGTAGTACCTCGATCTCCTCCTGAACTCTGAGCTGCCTGACCACCAACACTAGCAAACTGAAGACACTCCCTGGCAAAGTGACCCTCCTGGCCACAACGATAACAAATGGTAGTGCCCCGCTGACAATGACCAAAATGATGCCTATTGTAGAAATTTCACAATGGATACTCCCTCGGCACAGCAAAAGTGCCACTAGTACGTCGAGGATAGCTGGATCCATTGGAACTCCCACTGCACTGTGGTCTCTGTGGCTGATTCCTCCTTCATCTCTGACGATGTCTATAAGGTCCACTACCAGATGATGATGCCGATTCGAAAGTGCCTGAACTCAGCCTCTTGGAAGGTCCCTGACTCGATCCACCTTCCTCAAATCGTCGAGATTGGAATCTCATCTGCCTCTCCCTCTCTATGTCCTCGCCTCGGAGTGTAGCACTCACAAACTCATCAAAGTTGTCTCGAGGCATCGTAGTCAATGTTCCCTTAATATTCAGGTTCAAGCCCATCTCAAATCTCTTACACTTGGCTTCCTCTGAAGTCACCATATCACGAGCAAATCGAGACAAACGAGTAAATTTATCCCGATACTCAAGTACTGACATGTTACCCTGTCTCAGGTTGGTGAACTCCTTATACTTCCTCTGTTGCGTAGCCTGGTTGAAATACCTTCGCATAAACAAATCTCTGAACAATTTCCATGGAGTATCAATCGGAACTCTGTCAGTACTAACCCACCAAAAGTATGCATCAGACTCAAGCAAACCAACTGCTGCTACTGTCATCTACTCAGGAGTGAAACGCAGATGCTCACAAACTCGTTCAACCTGAACCAACCAAGCCACACATATCTCTGGATCAGCTGAACCCGAGAAAACAGTTGCTCTAGCTGTTCGAGCTTTGACCACAGGGTCAAAACGCTCCTCCAAACGCAATACTCGCATAAGCAAGTCACGCGTCTGGCGATCCTCATCATAATCCACATCCCTATTGACACGGGAACCACATTTAGGAGGCATCCTAATGATAAAAGAAAAGCATTAGTCACAAGGCATAAGGAACGTAATCATGAAACTTCAGACATTTGAAAGCATACAACACCCGAAGCATTGATGAGTAACCGCTGGCTAGTCGGGTCATCGCTCCAAACATGTTATACATTCTAAAATACCCTTAGGAACACAACTATAGAAGTCTACAGAACCTAAAACCTAATGCTCTGATACCAAGCTGAAAGGACTCGACCCCGATTTAGTTTCCTAAACCAGAATCAGACCCTTTCTGAAAATATGAACTTTCAAAAATCATAAAAATTTCGGCAGAGTTACTCTATATCGCGTAGTTACCATTAACCTACAACGGAAAATAAACTTCATCCTATGCCACAAAAGCCAAACCATGGGCACCAATCCCATCCGTATTTCTCAAAAACATATCATAACGTAAAGCAATACACAAAACGGTAGCTTTACAGAAATCCGGGAAAATCATGTGAAAATATAAACACAATAGTATTCAAAGCGATCTCTAGTATATACATATATACACAACAGTAGGCCAAACTAGATACCTACTGAGAAGGAAAAGTGGCTCGAATACTAATCCTCAAACCTCGACGTGCGATACCTGAATCCAAACTGCAAACTGGGCATTGAAAACAAAGAGCTCAGGGAAAGACATATAAACTGTTAGAGTGAGTGGACGAAAATAAATGTCTTTTGCCGAATAATATATATGTTATAAAACATATGCGAGTCTAGATGCATAAAATCAAATGGTATACGAGGGAGACTCTAACTCCTCACGCGTACAGAGAATGCATCAAAAATCTCGCGGGGTCACTCATGGATACATCCGCGCTAGTACAGTCTGAATCACGGGATCCCTGATCCTCACGTGATTCCAGCCAGAAAGGCCTCACGTCAGGGTATCTCCCCCCCCCCTCGGGTAAACATCATCGGGGATCAGTCGGGATGTTAAGTGTATCGATACAACTACTATTGAGACTGCACTCTGTGTAAACCAAATCATAAAGGTTCCCATGAAAATGCATAAAGCGTAATGTAAAAGCATACTCGTAGTGCATAATTATAAAAGCATATTCATAATTGCATAATCATAAAACACATGCTCGTATAATTCATAATCATAAATGCACGCTCATGCTCGTAAAACGTATATAAAAGACTCGCAACCAACAATGAAAAGAAATGTCCACTCACAGAGAAGCACAACGCGAAAACGCGCTAATCCCGTGATCCGGCAGAAGTTCTCTCGCCAACCGTACGATCCTAATCTCCTGAATAATCACAAATACTACTGATCAAAATCACAATTCAAAACTCTGTACCACACCTCGGAAACCAACCATTTCCGGAAACATATAACTCGAATTACAACGAAATCGTCAAAAATCTCAAAAATACTCTACTTATCCCTCAACACAAAATCCACCACTCAAATCAACTTAATAACCTCAAGACTATGATCGGGGCGCGATTACAAGTAAAACGGTATAAAACTTCCCAAAATTTCAAAAAGTCAACCCGCCGGCGGCTGCGCGTCGTCAACGGTGGCCAAATCCGGTGAAAATTTCCAAATCACATCTACTCCTCAAGCCCAACAACTTTTCCTTCACCAACCTCCAATTCGAAATACACCGGCCGGAATCAAGCTTGAAAATTCAAACCTCCATTAATTCCGGTGACCAATTCCGGCGAGTTTCAAACGGCCTCAAATTCCAAATTCTTTCACCCAAAAGCATCTATGGGTTGAGGGGAGCAAAATTCCCAACCCCATCGGCCCCAAAAGTGGCCGGAATAGCCCACCCGATTCTGGCAAAAATTTGAAACTTTATCAAGTTGGTTCTCCCTCAAAACTCAACCAAATCAACTCAAACCAAGTTCAAAACAATAGGAAATCACGAGAGGAAGCTAACCATACCAAGCTTGTGGTCTGAAGTGGCCGGAATCAGAAAGTCGACAGCGATTCAATGGCGGTGCCAAAAATCCTTCGGTCAACCTGGGTCAAACCTCGTCAACGGTCCAATTTTGGTCAACTCGGTCCAAATACAACTTTTCGACAATTTTACGACTATTTTGATATTTATACTCGTGACTAAAACGATCAACGGTCGAAAACGAATCGAATCCAAACGGATAAACACGATTAAATCCAAAGGTCAGAAATATTCATAACATATTCATCGGACATCGGAAAAATCCTGGGAAAACTCCTACAAGCTCAAAATCATAAACTGTACAACTCTCGTGAAGGAACTTATGTCAAATTCTCGCCAGATAATTTAGTCGCAAACAAGACCGCAAAATTGATTAATTACGACAAACTACGATTATACGTGAATCTTGCGAATTAAGCCGATTAACTACCATTTCCAGTTCGGGTTGTCATAATATGTGTATTTAGAAGGGATGCAAGAGTCATTGACTAATAATATGTAGTCAATAAACAATCGAAGCGTGCCTGTTAGATTTTCTTCAAAAGCTGTAAATGATTATTTAGAGTGGTTTCGTTCTATTTCACATCCACGTGTACAAAATCCTGAACATGGCGGTGCTTTTGAAGGATCATGCTACCATGCACCTCAAGGCTAAACACTCCAATGGCTAATTTTTCACTATGACATGTGTCGCATTTTAAGAGGTTGATTTTTTTTTCAATTTTCTTCCATTTGACCTTGCTTATGATAAGCTCAGTCCATTGAAATATATTACTT